>CM053787.1:600355222-601062722 GCA_028749045.1 Cupressus sempervirens
TTTTTTTTTTTTTTTTTTTTTTTTTGGATAGGTAAATTAAGAAATCTACTAGAAAATTTGGAAAAATTCAAATTTTAAAAATCTCTATTAGCGAATTCTAAACATTTGTGACCGTGTGCATCAATACAACATTATCGCAAATTATCTGGAACACACATAGAGTAATCAATAAACAACAAAAAGTCTTCATTTGAAGAAGGCCAAGTTACTACTCCAAGTTAGATTAGAAATTTCTAGCCCGTAATTCACATCTGCATCCAAAGATTGTGAATTAGGGCACAAACAGGTTCATGTGCATAGATATAAATACATAGAATTCCCTAAGAAAGGAGAAGCCAACATTCACTAAAAGAAACATCACATCAAAATTAAAGACAAGTTTATTCAAGTAGTATGCAAGCAATGAATTAATATTAATGGGAACGTGATGCGATAATTGTGGTCAAACACAAAAAAAATGGAGAAAAGATCTATTCAAGTGAAAAAGGGAAACTTCAAAGTTTTTTTCAATAAAACAAATGAAGAACATGTGAATAAGCTAATGGACACAAATAAGATAGCATAGTTTGTTAAAACAAAAAATGGACAAGCAATCTATGTCAATAATAATATTTCTTTATTATTTCCATGTAAGAACAGGTCTAAAGCCCTCACCAGGGCTCGACTCGAGAGCTTTGAGATCTAAAGAAAAGATGGAAAACATACAAAATACCTACCTCCTCATGGGAAAAAACTCCACAACTCACCTTAGACAAGTCAGAACGAATGTAAGGTTATACATGAAAATGGAATATCAAAATCATATCACTAGCGTAACACCTCTAACCTACTATGAGATCTTTGTATATGGAATCTGAATGATTTTAGGGCATCAAAGATCCAAATAAGGATGAAGGATGGATTGAGTTGGAGAGTTGTAACAATGGAAAATCTAGACATATCTCTAGATCTGGCCCAAAACATCAATCTAAACTAGAATACCCTAAGTCGGCACCCTTTAATTAGATATCTATGGCCCAATTTTGATCTTCACAATAAATAAAATCAACAAGGGAAAAAGATGAGAAATTTACACTCAAGGTTATGTCAGAGGTTAGAAGGGAACAAAATCATGTTCCTCAAAACTAAAAAAGAAAGGAAGCTAGGATCCAATTCAAAAGGAAATCACCAATACAGGTGATCTCCAAGAACTTATGGCAATCCTTAGCAATGCATACACAACATGATTTTGGAACCATTGTAAGAAACATGGGATTTGTGCTTGTTGGAGTGGCCCCAAAACATCTATGAGAAAAATCTTATATTGGCTCTAGGAAACCCTCAAGGAACAGGTAAGAATCACTAACCTTGGTAATAACTATTTACTATTAGATTGGTACAATTCATATTTTAGGAGATGTTTGATAGAAAGATTGTCGATTTTCTTTGAGGGTTTTTGTTTGAATTTTTTTTCCTTGGTAGTGAAATTTTGATCAAAATACTTTTTCAAAAGATTTAGTTTTGAAATGAGTAGCAATAGGAAACTTCCCAATGGAATTACTCCAGAGAAAAATTCTTTATCAAATAGGTAATTTGATTAGTAAGATGATCACTTTTGAATCATCTTTTAGAGAAATTATGACAATAATTTTTTTCATCAAAACCACAGTAGATTCCTCCTCCTTTAAACCCTTAAAAATCAACATGAATAATTCAATTTACAAACACTAACCATTTTCATACGAAGGATCTATCAATGATATCAAGCTCTACATTAAGGAGGAAATTGATTCTAAAGGAAAAACCATATGTCTATCTGAACCTAGATCTACCTTAGATTTATGGAATTAAACCCGCAGGGAAAACTCAACCGTGGGGTGACAGAGCTTACAACAAAGCGTAAAGGGAATTTGAGTTCTAAGGAAGACATGCAAAACATTAAGGAAGGGCCTCAAGATCTACATGAAGGGAAGATAAGAAAATAATTCCCTACAAAGAAAAGGGAAACATAAGGAAAGGAAAAAAAACATAGATACAAAATTCGCAAGGCTAGATAAAAATAAGATTATGGAGGAAGCTATGATCTCAAAAAAAAACATGGAAGATAAAATCTAGAGACTCAACAATGAGAACTTGGGGAAATTTTTGGAAGATTTTGCGATGAAGGATATCAGGGAGCATATACGGACACCTAAAGAGAAGCAGCAAGAGCAGGCCCAAATAGTTAAGAAAATGACAAAAATATATGAAGCTTATCAGTGAAATGTTACGGGATATTCATAAAGTCCAAGACGAGATAAGAAACCAATTGATTTACTAATATAGCTTAGAGGAAGTTCATAAAATTGAGAATAACCAAAGTAAGGAGATTGGTGAAGGCAAAAAATATAGTATCATAAATGGGGGTAAAATCAAGGAAAAACAAAAAACAAAGTTAAATTTAAGGACCCAAATCTCACATTAGAAGATGAAGATAATGAAGAGGTAATAAAGGAGAAAATTTGGTTAGTAGAAAAAAACATGGAACTAGATAAGAAGGAAGAAGATGAAAATTTGAGGGAGATAAAGAGAATCATATTTTGAAAGATTTCATAGGAAATAATACCTCATTGGTAAATAATAACTTGGATCCAAATATTTCAAAAAGAGTAGAAAAATGAAAGCTTAAATTTTTAAATACTTTAAAAGACTTTGATAAATTAAATCACTAGAAGAGGGAAACATTTTTTCCTTCCTGAGATTTATTAGAGAAAATAGTTGAAACATGTAGCTATATTCCTATTAAGGTAGAGAATTTCTTAATGGAATCTAAATTGATAAATCAAGAAGAAATACCAAATAATTGGTACATTCATAGCCTAGATTCTATTAAGTTGGGAAATATTCATAATTGGGAGGAGTTTGGATTTCAAGAATTAAAAGATGTACAACAAGACATGGATGAGAGAAATAGAGCTAGCAATAAATTCAATAAAATAATAGACAAAGAAACAGATGAATTCCATAAAGAAATTAGCAACGAAATTATGAAAGAAATAGAAAAAGAATATTCAGATAAAGAGGAAGAAATTTCAATTAATACTAGTGTGCAAAATGCTAATAGAAACAAACAATCTTGGTATTGAAGCAAAGGTGCAAGGTTTAGAATTTCTAAATTGTTGAAAAAAAAGAAGAAAAAGAGGAAGAAAATCCTTAGCTAAACTTAGAGTAGCTATAGGTTTGGCCCAAAACTAGAAAAAGATTATAGATATTATGAATGCGAGGAAGGGGAAGTTCCTTCCCTCAGAATCATGAAACTGACTTCATGGAACATTAGGAATCTAAATTCCCCTAACAAAAAATACTTGCTTAAGCATAATTTGACATTATTTGAATCAAATATAATATTAATTCAAGAAACAAAACTCAACAAAGAAGAAGGAGAAAAGCTCAAAAGAAAATTAGGTTTTTGGAGAATGGAATTGGTAGACTCAGTTAGGACTTTTGGAGGGATTGGTATTATTTGGGACCCAAGGAGGATTGTCTTTTCACCACTTATATCTAATAGCAATTGGATTGGGGAGGAAGTTAAAGGTTTCAAAAGTGATACACAATTTTTTATTATTAATGTATATGTTCCAACACCAACATCAAACAAGAAAGAATAATGGAATGAGATATGTAATTTTCTAGAATCAAATCATTTAGAAAAAAAATTCATTGGGGGTGATTTTAACACTATTCTTGACTCAAAAGAAAAATCAAGTGGTTCTTTGAACATTAACTAGGTTATGTAAGACTTTAAAGAATGGTTTATAAAAAATAATCTTATAGATATTCCATCTTCTAATGGGATCTTTACTTGGAATAATAGATGAGCTAGTTTTTGCAATATAGCTAAAAGATTGGATAGATGTATCTTTAAAGGAAATTTATTTTATTTTAATTATCCTTTTAGTATTGTCATTATTCCAAATGCAGGCTCTGACCATTTTTTGATTAGGTTAGAAATTGGGGGACCACAAAAGCCTTTGAGAAACCATTTAAGTGTGAGAAAATGTGGTTCTTAAATTAAAAATTCCTAAATAAAATTAAACAATTGTGACACAAAAAAAAATTCGAAGCATAAAAAGTGTTTCATTTTAAATCTAAATTCAAATTATTAAAAGAAAAACTAATAAATGGAACAAAGATCATGTTAATGATATTTTTAAATAAAAACGAGAGAATGAAGGTGAATTTTAAAAAAACTAAACAAAGAAATCATTAAGTTAGGAATGGAAAATGATAAATATAATGAAGAAAAATGTCTCTTGGCTAAACAATAAATTATCCTAGCAATAAAGAAATATTTTGGAAGCAAAAATTGAAAGAAACCTGGTTACTAGAAGGAGATAGAAATACAATTTTTTTTCCATAATAGTACTATCAGTAGAAGAAATATAAATACAATAACAAAAATCAAGGATCATAAAGGAAGGGTAACTGAAAATCCAAATATAATAGCATAAAACTTTGTTAAATATTATATAGATATCCTAAATAATTTTGATTCCTCAAATTTAGTAGCCCATAATAAGATGTTAGGGTTGTTACGTAAAATAATAACTGCAGATGACGATAAATCTTAAATAAGAAATTTACTAAAGAAGAAATAAAAGATGTCCTTTTTCAACTTAACCTAGACAGATCTCTGAGTCCAAATAGACTTCAGGGCTTTTTCTTTCAAAAATGTTGGGATATTATAGGAGAATATGAATATAGCTTTAATTCCAACAAAATCTGAATGTGAGGAGCCAAGAGATTTCAAGCCTATAGCCTTATGTAATAAAATTTATAAATTTATTTCCAAATCCTTAGCCAATAGACTAAAAATAGTACTTCCAAAACTTATTTAAAAAGAACAAACAAGTTTTGTTCCTAATAGGTCAATTTTCGATGGAATTGTTATAATTTAAGAATTAACCCATTCAGTACAAACTAACAAGGGTCCTTATATGCTAATAAAAATGGACATTCAAAAAGCTTATGATAAAGTATACTGGAGATTGTTATGTAAAACTCTTAAAGATTTTGGTTTTTCTTGTCAATGGATCAACTTAATATTTAATTATATTTTGACACCAATTATCTCCCTTCTCATTAATGGATCCCCTGAAGGTTTTTTCACTATATCTAGAGGAATAAGAAAAGGGAATCCTATATCATCTATTCTCTTCATAATTATGGAAGGAGCTTTTGGAAGAGCTATAGAAAAAGGCTCAATCTGAAAAGAAAATTAAAGGTATAAAAGTTACTGAGGTAGTCTCTAATATTACAAATCAAGAATTTGTGGATGATATTATTCTTCTAGGAGAAAGTACATTGGAAGTAGCAAAAAAATTTAAACAAGTAATAAATGATTATATGGAAGCCTCGGGTCAAAAGGTCAATGCTAACAAATCAAAGATCTTCTTTATTAATACCAAAGAGGAAATAGAAATAGACATATGTAGAATAATGGGTTATAAAAAATGAATTTTTCCATGTAAATATCTTGGTATTCAACTTGAAAAAGGAACTAGAGAAGATAAAGCTTATGATACGATTATAGAAAAAGTGGACAAGGTAATGGGAAGTTAGAAAGGGAAATGGTTAACTAAAGCAAGAAGGACGACTATGATCAATGCAATACTTTTAGCCATTTCCACATATCATATGTCATGCCTTCCCCTTCCCAAATGTGTAAACAAGAAATTAGATTCAAAACTTAAATTTTATTTTGGCAAGGTACTAGAGAAAAGAAAAAACAATCTTTCATTAAATGGGACAATATTTGTAAACCTAAAGAGTTTGGTGGACTAGGTATTAAAAACTTCATTTGGAAAAATGAGCCATTAGGGGAAAATTTTATTTGGAAAATGTTCAAAGAACATAATAGTAAATGAGCCAAAATATTATATCATAAGCACCTAAACAGTAACAATCCTTTATCTTTTTTTGGAACAATTATCCTTTAAAAGGCTCTAGAATTTAGAACTTTATGCTAAATTGTCATCCATTAAAAACTAAAAACCTGGGATATAGGTCTATGAATGATGCTCTTTTTTGGAAGATTCATGGGATGGACTCCCCTCCCCTGATAGTGCATATTTACCCATAAATATAAAAAAATACTTTATCTAGTCCGTAGGGTAAATATGTGAGTGATTATAAAGTTCAAACTAACAATAATCAATGTTGAAGTTGATGAAAGATCAACCCCACATCTCCCAAGAATCACCTGCATGCAAACACCTATCATAGAAAGAGAGAAGTAAAAGCTATGGAGGTTTGAATTCCCATATCTAGAGATGAGACATTCTTGATGAACAAAAAGAGAGATTTCTATAATCAAAAGTGAATGAATTGGTTAATTACAAAGATAGATCATCCTTATAAAGGAGATCAAAATCCCAATAGGTAACTAACCTAGGTTGCATAATAATAATTAATAAAATAATTAATTATTATATGTCCAAAGTTTAGCTTTAATAAACTAGAGATAATAAGTGACTTAATAACTAAATCTATATGATTTAATTAATAAGAAAAGGCTTTACTACTCTAACACCCCCCCTTAAGATAAAATTAGGGCTCATTTGGTTACTGGTATAGGAATTGAAAATTAGAATAGAAAATGGGGATGGGAATGGATATTGGGAATGAGAACTGCAAATTGTAATCTTAGTCCTATTTGGTTCACCTTTAATGAGATTTGATGCCAATTTTCTATGATGACTATGATGGTGGCCAAAATTGAGATTCGTAGTAGACGAGAAACTTCTTGAACCATCTAAAACCTACTAGCCTTCAACTTAATGCCTAGAAAAAATAGAAAAAAAACATAAACCAATGGATGCAAACATGGATTGTAATGCAACATTGCCTCCATTGAGAACTTGGCACTAAAGCTGCCATGTTGTTCTTCTAACAAGAATAAATATATATATGTCATTCTATTGGGAGATACAAAAATTAGACAGTATTGTAACCAAGAGACAAACTACATGTGCTTGAAGATAGACTTGGAACAAGTTTAGCTCATCGATGTAATCTATAAAACTAGCTAATGCCACAATATCGTAAATGCTCTAAGCTATTTAGTTTTCCATTTATGATTGTAGCAATTTATCTCTTATATAAGTCCAAAGAGACTCAATAATGTCATATACACTTTCCGTAGGGAAAAGTTTGGCCTTTTCCCTCCATAATCCATCAATTGACCTAAAAAAAATTAGGCATGGTTGTGATGGCAGACTCCTATTTCTTCAATGGAATAATGATAGAGGCATTAAGGCTTAGTCTTGCATTTGTGCAAGGAAATCTAGCATCATATGATTGTGGGCTTTGGAAATTCAAGGTAGGAGGCAAAAGATTATATCCTAGTTGTAAAAAGGCTCAGGTTTGGGCTTAGCCATAGATGGTACTAGTTGAAGAGGCCTTAGCCATTACAAAAAAGGTTGCCAATGGTTTTGTTGCCAGAAATAGATGGGAAAGAAGAATTGGTTCTGTCAGCAATGCTCAAGATTGAACTCATGAAAGGTGAGAGTGACTCTGTAGATCTACTTTTGACCCACTAAAATGAAGTAGATCCAAACACTTCATCAAATAAGGAAAATTAAAAATGAGAGTAGAAATAGGGTATTCCAATAATAGTATTTTTTGGAATGGACATATGCTCATTTTGGGAGCAAAATGGGAATATGTATTCCTATTCTGAATTTTGATTTGTTGCACCAAATAGAGAATACAAAACATATTCCTAATTTCCTATTCTTATTCCATCAACCAAATGGACCCTTAGGGAGTAGCTAAAAACCTAGAAACTACTACTAAAATTAAATTTGGGTCCCAACAACAAAGTATGGTGAGGTACCCAAACACAACCAAATCTTTGAAAGAGGAGAAATAGAGAAAACCACATAGAAAAAACCCTACTCCAAAAAGAGATGGAAATAATGTTGAAAATAACTAGTGAAGGACTGAAGAAGCCTCCAAACTAGGGAATATTCCAGAAGATAGGAACAAAATAGATGATCATGTAGAACACCATTGAAGCATGTAGAAGCTACAAAGCTCTATCAAAAGAAACTGCTAGTCTAAAGAACCTCCACTGAAATAGAACCTAACCAGGTAGAGAAGACAGAAAGGTAAAAAATTGAACTTGAAGATATAAATGGCATGAAATATCAAAGCTTGAAGAGTTGATCAATCAAACATGGAGGGATGCAACCAAAGTAGGAACAAAAAGAAGAGAGTTTATATGGTAAATGATCCATCTTACCAAAATTCATATGTACCCAGCCACTCCATCCACCTAGTACATAGGAACAAATAATAAATACATGGCTTACTTCATTGAACCAAGGAAGCATGAGAAACAATAGAAGAAACCCCCTAATGCAGACAAGGTTGAGGTGACAAGAAACTAGAAAAGTGGGCCAATAGAAGTGCATGTTAAGGAACCACGATCAAGATGCACAAAATAGTACATATATTTTTATTAAGGTGATCAATCTCAGACACTTCATGTGGCTAATGTCATAGAAGGAAAACTCACTAGATAGAAGAAGATGACAAACAAAGAAAAAAGCATCAACCCCCATGACACTTTAATTAGAGCAATGCATATATAATAAGGCACAAGATATGGTGAATTCAAGGAATACATCTAAAGCAACAAAATCAATCCCTAGACCTAAAACAACCAAGATATCCACCAGAATGTAAAAATGCAAAAAACTAAACATAATGTCCCTAGAGCAGAATCTGGAAAAACAACCAACATCACTAGAAAGATCTCTGAAAGACCTTTCTAATGATATAAATAATTCTCAAATAAGAGATTGGATGCTCAAGATATGCCTCCCAGAGTGAAAAATTGTACCCTTGACTTTGATAATAATAAAAAGCCATCAAAAATGCTTCAAAATTGAAAAATACCTATACCACTGTAATGGGCTTGGAACCATCTTTTCGGTGATATTTTTTTTTCAAAAATTGGAATATGTATGCCCAAGATATGAGAAAAATGGTGAAGGTACATCAAAACAAAGCTGAAAGGGAAAACAAGAATGTTGATGCAATGTGACAAGCATAAATTTGATAGTCAAATGACTATTGAGGCAAAAAAATGCCATAAACATGACTCCTACGGAAAAAATTATTCGATCATCTAAAATAAGCCAAAAAACAAAGGGTTAGTGCTGAAAGAAAAAACCAGTGACCAAAAAGTATCCAATAGTTTGCAAAAACTGCCAATGTTGATGGAGACAAAATCAATACGCCAGAATAGGGAAATCACGGGTCAAAAAAAAATTGTGAGGTCCACAAAAAGTTAGGCACGCATTAAAAAAATTGACACATTGTCCATAGAAGTGCCCCAAAACTCCTTGTCAAATCGTTCACACATGGCAACAAATAATGCCAAAAAGAATGCACAAGGGTAAGTCCAAAAAAATAATGGAGAGGACAAAATTGCTTTCCCATTGAGCACATCATCTGCCCTAAACCAAAGTTTGAGGGAACAAAAAGAGGAGCACATGAGGCCCAAAAGAAGATGCACAAATAATAGACTACCAAAAATGGCCATTCAAACACCAAATTGCCTCGTTCTTTTGAGCCTAGGTCAAAATGGCCTAGGTGCAAAAAAAAATTGCCTTGGATTTCAATAGCATCCAAATTGGACATATTTTATATGGAAATGAGGGTTTTCAAGTGCCCTAAGCTCAATGATGATATTCGTTTGGGCTCAAAGTGTTAATCTCAAATTGGTTTTGACAAGGCAGTGACAAAAAACTTAGTCATTACTTAGCAAAATTATAGTGCAAGCTGAGTGATCAAAGCAAGCTGAGCAATCAGTGTGAACAAAGTGATCAAAGCATGCCGAGCATAATTTTCTAGACAACACATGTTGAGTAATATACAGTCAGTGTCAAGCACCAGTATGTGCCAAGTAGATAGTTAGTGTCAAGCCACTCATGAGTCGAGTAAACAGAGTATGTCAATTCATTTAGGAATCAAGTTACAACATTTAGAATATAGTGAATGTTGAACATCAAATCTTTCAAGTGCCAAGTAAATAGTTTTGGACATAGTTGTTTGTAATGGCACAAACTTCTATGTAAACCATTTTTGGGCTAACTTAATGATTGTTTTATGATTCTAGAAGATGCATAAAGGTGTATATTATGAATCCCTATGCAGTACATGTAACCAATAAAATTGAGAGATGTTCTAAGCAGCAAAATGGATCAACATCAATCGTTGATTCTAACCTAACCCTAGCCAACTTGTGTTTATTTAAGGAGATAAACCCTAAATAATTTGGAAGTATGTAAAGGAGAGAAAGAGATGCGAGAGAGATGAATGCTAAGTGCAAAGAGAATTCATGGTGGCTATGGAGGTTGTGATAATTTTATGAATTACAGAATCAGTTAGAGAGAATAGAGAAAAGTGGAAAGAGGATAGGGGAGACATATCATATCGAAAGGGTCAAGTACACAAGAGGAAAGAGAAGATCTGACATCTAGCAATAGAGTGCTAACCAAATTATCATGGTGTTGAATCATTCTAACAAGTGATGTAGAGAAAATCTCCTAACATAGTAGTCTTAATAGACTTGTGTAAATCTCTTAACCTAGTGCTTATTTTATTGCAAGTTTAAGTCCTCTAACAAGGCACACTTTTAGCAGGGTGTTTAAATCCTTTAATAGGGTGAGACCTAACAATCTTTGTAAGCCTTTAATAGGGAAAACCTTTCATAGGGTAGATCAAAGTTTATGGTCAAACCTCTTGTAACCTTAATAGGCTACAGCTACAATAGTGAAGATTTGTGGGTGTCATCCCCACCCTAGTTTTACCTTCTCATTGGAGGGTTTTTTGGTAAAAAAATTATTGTGCTATGTGTTTATTTATTTCATGCTATGGATGAACATGTGTAGTTAGCTATTTTAGTTTACATGTTAAATTATGAGATGGATGTGTGGTGAATATGGTTAAAGTAGAGTTTACTTTCCCTCTGTTATTTCCAACAATTGGTATCAGAGACTTGTTCTTTGGAAAGGAAAGCTTTATAGCTTTGAGAAAAGATGTTAAAGATGAAAGTCTACAAGTTGGGAAAGACTATTAAGAACCAAAAGATTGAAATCCAACTTGCCCTACACCAACTCATGGAAGTGAGAGATGAACTACAGCATTTATTAAGAAGAATAAAAGAGATAGTTGTTGAGAAAAAAGACACTTATTACCAAGAGGAAGACATTACTAAATTGTTTGCAAATGGAAACTCAAGTGAGTTTGATGTAGCAGTTGTAGATCTAATGGAAAAGAATGGTGCCCTAACTGAAGAGGTCAAAAATCTTAAGATAGAACAAAAAGTCCAATCAGTATTGCTATGTGAGGTGACCAAATAGAAAAAGAAAGCTAAGGAAGACAAAGTCATGATTGAAGATGATAAAGAAAACTGACCAATAGAATAAAAGAGAAGACATCAGAGGTACAAAGGATTGCTAACATGCAACTAGATACAATGAATCAATTAATGATTGTAAACCATGAATTGAATAGAAAGGACATTAAGATCACAACTATGAAGTTACAAAATGAACAACTGAGGAATGAATTGAGAAAAAAGAAGGAATTTGATGAAAGATTTAACAAACCTAGTGAATCCATCAAATACTTTGAGAAATTGATGAGATCTCCTAGATCTAACAATGATCCTACTGGATTAGGATACACTAGTACTAAGGGAGGAGAATCATCTAAAAGTGGTGAACAAAGAAGTTCAACAAATGTAAGAACTACAAACCCACTTTTCATAATTGTGGAAAGATAGGTCATACTAAAAATGTTTGTAGGAGCAATAATTCAAATGAAAACCCTAAGTAGAAATTCAAGGGTTATTATCATAAATGCAATAAGCAAGGACATCAGGCACATGAATGTAGGACCAAGACCTTAAGCATACAAATATTTGAAGGATATTGCCACAATTGTTAGAAGTATGGACATAAAGAATATGAATGTAGACCTAATGCCAAGTGAACATCAAACAAGCAAACAAAGGTATAACAAAATGGAAAATCCTACAATTGGAATTACAACACAAGGTACAATTATCACTATTGTCAAGAGTATGGGCATGTTCCTATGAATTATATTAGAAAGCATCTCAAAGGCAACTGCAATAGATGGTTGAGTGAGACTACCTACTTTAGCTATTTGAAGACTGGTCATATCAACAAAAACTGCCCAACTAGGTCACCAAAACCAAGTAATGGTAACCATAAAGGCAATAAAATATCAATGTTGAGAAGGTCAAAGTATAGATGAACAAGACATGGAAGAAGAAGGAAGATTATAGCACGTCAAGTTTAGATGAGGTCATTTCATCTAGTGGATCAGATGATCACATCACCCCCAACTAGATAATCAAAAGGTATGTGTGGGACTGATATTTCAAAGTTATATTATACATTAGTTCCAAGAATCTATGATCTAAAAAGATAATATATGCATGAATTAAGATCCAATTTATTTGTTAGAACCTAGAAGAAATCTATAGTTTTGTTGTTTTTTCATGTTGTTGTCGAGCATGAAAAGTTTCACAGTTATTTTCGAGTGATGGAATTATGTTAGTAGTAGCCAAGCTCATTGTGATTGTCGAGCATAGTGGAAATCATGTATAAGTTGAGTGAGTGGGAAATTCTATGATAGTCGAGCTTACAGTTGAATAAGAATTAATCATTTATTGCCAAATATCAAAGGTTATATAGTTATTTCTTGACTCATTTGCATTCACTAGTGATCAAAGAGAGCACGAAGGCAAATTGTAATAGGAGATTCTTGCATTAGCAAACCGAATTCAACTATAGCTCAACATATTCATTAGATTGGAAAGGTATTTTACTGGTGTCAAATTTTTTTTGTATTTTCATGAACCCTAAGTATCAAATATGGTAGCCAGCTCTTCTACAAGTGTTAGGAAGGAAGGAAAGGAAGTGTTTCATGTGCAATTAATTAGTAATGATGTAAGCAACCACCTTTTTGAGAAATACCTAAAATTGCTTACAAAGGAGACCCATCTAGTGTGTTATCCATGATACCGCCAAAATTTCTTATGATTTAGGATGTTAGGTGTTGTTATACATGAAAAGTTGGAAGTATAGGAGATATGGAAATAAGGGATTTGTATAGTCAACTTTGTGTGGATGGAGTCTTAAGAAAAGAGAACAAAATTGTAGAAAAGAATGGGTTAACCCATGCCCTAGATTTCCCTAATGTATTCAAGATTTAATGGATAAAGATTTTTCTCACTAGAATACATGATGAATTTATATGGTTAGAAAATGGACTAATTTAGATTACTAAAAGGATCATCAACTGAGTGATAGGGTATCTTATCCTAGATAGACCTAAGAGCATGTGAAGTGATTCCAAGGAGATAATTGAGAAGAACATAGGTGCAGTATGGAACAAGAGGGGAATGTCTATAGATTCTATCTCAGAGCCCCTCATTTCCCTTGTTGTGAGAGTGATAGCTCACAAGTTCTTTCAATCTAGCAAAACAAACAATATACCTTGCATGGTTGTGGATTTGGGATACAAAATAGTGAAGAGAGATCACACCAATGACCATGTTGAGTTACAACTTCAGCAACTATCTAAAAACTTGGAGGCCATAAGGGAAAAAAAAAAGTGTTCATCTTGTAAATTTGGCTCTTTACTAGTTTGTATATTCTTTTATGTGTAGAACACATTTCCTACATTTGGAAAGTTGCTTGGAAGACCAATAGGTCTATTATAGTGTAGATTACAAAGTTCATAGAGCAACTTGGAGATAACTTGGATTCAATAATGACTAGTTATTTTGAGGATTTTAAGAAATCCATGAAATAGAGACTAAGGATTCTTGTGTCATTATTGGAGAAACATTACAATGATGTTTGCTTCTTAGTTGATGCAGATTATACATATGTGTAGGTAGCTATTCCTAGGGTTAGATGGCTTAAGCCCTTTCCATATGAGATCAATGTACATGAGGCATCTACAGCTATCACAACTCTATTGGCAAAAGAAATAGATAAATGTACCACCTCATTTGGGAACTATGAGGAAGCTAAGTCTAGAATTACAATTGACTTGAAAGAACCTTATGTGGTAAGGAAGAAGAATAAACTTGTGAAGAAGCTGAAAGAGACATTTGGTGAAGGGGGAGAAGATGAAGATGAAGAGGATGAACAAGTCCAAGCCCCTTTGGCACTCATTCAAGGACAAGGAGAAGATGAGGAAGTAAATGAAGAAGGTGTCGAGGGAGAAGAAGTCAAGGAAGCACTAAACCAACTAAGAAGAAGAAGAGAAAGGCTAAGGAGCCTGAAGTAGAGAAACCAAAGAAGAAGCCTGTGAAAAATTCACAACAAAAGCCAGCAATACCTACTACCAAGTCTAGCACAAGGGAAACCACCAAGCAAGTTAAGGTTGTTAAGAAACCTAAAGGAATGAGGACTATTGCCTCAGCATAGTCAATCCAACCAACAAAGAATACATATGCAAGGAGAAAATACACTCTAGTGGTCAAGTCAAATGAGGAGAAGACAAGATCTATTTAAATGAGTCAATTCAAGGTAGTAAGATACAATCTCTCCTTTGACTTAGATAATTTGTGTGAAAATATTAAATCAAATGCAAATTTATCTGGCTTTGCACACATAGATTTTGATAAGTTAGGAAAGGTTGAACAAAATACTATTGAAGAATCCATATATATGATGATGGCTACATTCAAATCAACTCCTATTGAGATTTCCAACTCCCTACCTAATAGTCTATATGACCAAGTAGAGCAAAAATGGCAATGTAGTTTACAAAGAGAGTGAGAGACAAATTAGGGAATCCACTCTAACCCAAGTTATGTCAGAATTGGATAAGAGGAAGATCACCAAGGCTGGAAAAGAAAAAGTCTAAATTTTCCCCTAAATATAGAGCTTTTCATATATTGAATAAGTATATTGTGGATGTGATGACCAAGAGTACACAAATTTGGAAAACAATCTATGGGTTATCCACTCCTACAATAAAAGACAAAGGTGAGCAAGAAATGCAAGACCCTAAGCAAGTTAAGCAAGAGACAATAGAAATAGCACAAGAGGTATCAGTAAAGGATGGTAGTGTGGGAAGCATTGAGGATAAGATTAGTGATAAATACCTAGATGCAAATACTAAACTATTAAAATGGTCTGAAGGAAATTTTCACAATAAGGTACTTGAAAAGATATCTAGTACTACAGGTTGATTTAGCAACCAAGATGGAGAGTATGAAGAAGGTGTTCGAGGAAAAAATTTCTCTTTACACCAATTTATTTGATGTGAACCTTTTCACACATGAGATTCAAAGGCATGTTGACCAATTAGAGGGAGATCTAAAGACTACATGTAATACCTTAAAACTATCTCCTAGTCAATGTCAGTCACATTTTCAGAGACTATTATCCACTCAAGGTAGGCTTGTCAATTTGAAAGCACAAGATGCTAGCATTCAAGCTACTTTGATCAACATCCAATCCATGTTGACCCCACACATGGAAGTACTGCATAATGAACTAGCCTATGCTGAGACATTGATGAAGAAAGATTTGAATCTTTCCACTCATGATGGCTTAGTTAACCTTTCTACTAAGCTAGACATCTAGTATCAATCTCTAGAGATAGTGTGCAACAATTGGGATGCAGCATTGAAAGTCATAATGGAGATCCATAAAATATTTTTGGACAAACACACTATTAGTGTACCACCCATGACATAAGTGTCAAAAAAGGGGGATATAATTATGAAGGGTGATAATGATTATAAGGGGATGTAGTATCGAAGGGATATTATGAAGTAAAGGTGAGTAATGCAGCAACAGGGTACATCAAATATGCTCAGTAGGATTATTAGATTCAGATATAGAAAGGAAACATTTACTTAGGGGGAGTAATTGAGAAATGAGGTGTGATAGTTCATCATCCATTTTGCAAAATTTTGAAGTTTTGAAATTTTGTATGAGAATCGATCCATAGATATATATTTTCTAAGATATACTCTTAATATGGATTGTATATGCATGACAATGTGTTTTTGTCACTCATGTCAAAGGGATAGATTATTAATCTTAGATTGGTTTTGACAAGGCAGTGACTAAACACTTAGTCATTATTCAGCAAAATTATAGTGCAAGCTGAATGACCAGAGCAAGCCTGAATAAGTCATTATTTAGTAGAATTATAGTGCAAGCTAAGTGATTAGAGCAAGCCTGAGCAATCAGTGTGGTCTGAGTGATCAAAGCATGTCGAGCATAAGTTGGCAGACAATACATGCCAAGTAATATACATAGCCAATTTCGAGTAAATAGTTAGTGTTGAGCCACTCATAAGCCAAGTAAACAGAGTATTTTGAGCCATTCAAGAACTGAGTTACAACATAAAGGATATAGTGAATGACAAGCATCAGAGCTTTCAAGTGTCGAGTAAACATTTTTGGACATAGTTGTTTGTAATGGCACAAACATCTATGTAAACCATTTTTGGGCCAACTTAACAATTATTTTACAATTCTAGAAGATGTATACATGTGCATATTACAAATTCCTATGTAGTACATGTAACCAATCAAATTAAGGGATGTTCTAAGTAGTAAAATGGATCAACATTAGTTGTTGATTCTAACTTAATCCTAGCCAAGTTGTGTTAAGGAGACAAACCCTAAATTGTTTAGAAGTGTGTAAAGAAAGAGAAGGAGATGCAAGAGAGACAAATGCTAAGTGTAGAGAGCATTCATGGTGGTTGTGGAGGTTGTGATAATATTATGAATTGTAGATGCAGTTAGAGAGAATAGAGAAAAATAGCAAGAGGATAGAGGAGACATATATGATCAAAAGGATCAAGTACAAACTGGGAAAGAGAAGATCTGACATTTAGCAATAGAGTATTAACTAAAGGATCATGGTGTTGAATCATTCTAACAAGTGATGTAGAGAAAATCTCCTAATAGAGTAGTCTAAATAGGCTTGTGTAAATCTCTTAACTGAGTGCTTGTTTTATTGAAAGTTTAAGTCCTCTAACAAGACACACTTTTAGCAAGGTGTTTAAATCCTTTAATAGGGTGAGACTTAATAGTCTTCGTAAGCCTTTAACAGGGTGGACCTTTCATAGGGTAGATCATAGTTTATGGTCAAACTTTTTGTAACCTTAACTAGCTACACTTTATAGCTACAATAGTGAAGATTTGTGGGTGTTATCCCCACCCCAGTTTTACCTTCTCATTGGAGGGTTTCTGGGTAACAAATTTATTGTGTTGTGTGTTTATTTGTTTCATGTTATGGATGGACATGTGTAGTTAGCTATTTCAATTTACATGTTAAATTGTGAGATGGATGTGTGGTCAATATTTTATGGTTAAATTTTTGAAGTAATGATTTACTCCCCCCCTCTCAGAGTTTACTTTCCCATTGTTATTTCCAACACAAAGTGCTCCAAAAAATAGGTCCTTGCTAGATCCAATATAAAATCCTCAGAAAGCCACAAATCTAAAAACTGATGCCAAATCTCCAAATAGAACAAGGGCATGAAGATATGGAGCTCTCATACCATATTGAATTTGATGAAAGATTAACCCCACATCTCCCAAGAATCACCTGCATGCAAACACCTATCACAAAAAGAGAGAAGAAAAATCTATGGAGGTTGGAGTTCCTAGATCCACAGATGAGACATTCTTGGTGAGAAAAAAGAGAGATTGCTATAACCCAAAGTGAATGAATTGGTTAATTACAAAGAGAGTCCATACTTATAAAGAAGTTCAAAACCTTAACAAGTAACTAACCTAAGTTGCATGATTATAATTAATAAAAGAATTAATTATTATATGCCCAAGGTTTAGCTTAAGTAAACTAGAGATAATGAGTGACTTAATAATTAAATCAATATGATTTAATTAATAAGAAAAAACTTTATTACTCTAACAATCAATATGGAGAATGGTTTTGGTCTTAGATGAACCATCTCTTTCATTACAAGAAAAAATCATATCTTTAATCAATTCCTTAGTAATAGACAAACAAATCGTAAAGAGAGAAAATATTGACTTATATGGGGAGCATCAAAGGATGGAAGTGCAATAGGGTCTTATTTGACTCTATAATGTAAATACAAAGTCAAAAAATCAATATCAAATATACCTATGATTTAATATGACAATAATACGTATTCTTATAATGGGCTATGTAATGGGTTGTTATTTGACAATATTTATCCATTACAGAGTCAAATAAGATATTCTTATTTAACTCTATAATGGTTTAATATTGTCTCTTATTTGATATGATTTTTTTTATGACAAGAAAAAATCATATCTTTAATCAATTCCTTAGTAATAGACAGACAAATCATAAAGAGAGAAAATGTTGACTTATATGGGGAGCATCAAAGGATGGAAATTACAAAGTCAAATTAAGATATGAGAAGATTATAAATTCTCAACAATGGGATAAGATTGATATCCCTCATAAGTTATATTGGGATTTCGCTTGCCTACAAAAGCAAGTATCTTCATGTGGTTATCTCTTCAAAATAGAATTCTAACAACAAACAAATTCACTAAGATGGGTTGTCAAGGGTTGTCAAGATGTCCACTCTATGAAAATGATTTAGAAACTTTTGAACACTTACTTGATGCATGTCCTTTTTCTAAGACTTGTCGATACTGGTTATGCAAGAAATTAAATTGGAAAACTACATTCTCTCTTAATCTTTTAAATTTTTAAGATGTTAAGGCTGAAACATGGTAGCTCTAAGATTTATAGTAAATTGTGGAATATATCGCTATATATTATTTTATGGGAAATATGGAAAGAAAGGAACAAAAGAATCTTTTTCAATCAAAAGATGGATCTAACTTTTTTTTTAACAAACTAAAAGCATATATTACATAGGTTGTTAATAATAATCTTAGAAACTCTTATAAAGAGGAAAGATCCTTTTCAGATTGGGATGCAGAAAAATTGGTTTAACCTGATCAATCCTCTATCAATGTACTCCAAAGCCAATAAAATCAAGAGGAATAACTATAAATGGGAACCTTGGAAAAAGCTAAATTTTTATGAGGCTTTTAGGGGTAACCCAAGCTCAGAGAGATTAAGATGTATTATTTATTTAGATAATGGTGTATACCTAACTAAACATGTCAAACTTTTGGGAATAATGTCTAATAACTTAGCATAATTAGAGGCCTTCATAGAAGGATTAATCTTAAGTCGAGAAAGATGAATTAATAAATTAGTTATTGGAGGGGATTTGCAAATTATCCTAAATGCGTCAGGAATAAGAAAAACTCCAAATTGGATCCTTTATTCAAAACTTGAATATGCCTTCATCATAATTGACGAATTTGAAGAAGTTATTATAAAACATATATATAGGGAAGGCAATAGAGAAGAAGATGATCTAGCTAATAAAGGAGTAGACAAAGAATACATTCTTATAAGAGAAATTAATACATTAAGAGATAAATTAGTTTCTTTTCTTATAGTATTTTTAGAAACAATCTAGTTTAGAACCTTTATTACTATAAATTTGACAAAATAAATCAAGGAATAAATTTTTTTGGTTACTCTAGAAAGAGTCTACAACACAACAATAAATTGCAAGCCTCTTATATGGGAGGCCTTGGGTTCAAATCTAGAGCTTAATAAATAATATAATTGATCAAAACACATAATAATCAATCTTGGCATTGGCCTTTTACCGATTAAAAAAATAAAAATATATAAATAAATTATGCATATTATACTTCAATTTTACATCATAAAATATTTATTACACGATTTATTATTTATTATCTATTTATTTATTTTAAAATTATATTATTTTAATTATAAATTATATCATATTATAACAAGATATCATATAATATTATATCATGTCATCATTATATCGATAATGTTATTCATTTAATAATACATCATGTTATAACTTATTGTTTAGTTTTATTAATGTTAGTTGATGGGCTACTCCCAATGGAAGACATTAACCAGATTTTTTGGACAATCTAATAGTCTTACATTGGGGAAAGTTTATTGTATATTTTATAGAGGTCTTTTTCAGAGCATGAATGTTTGCATACATACATCTGGTCTATTTATTTTTGGGCATGTATTCGAGCCATTATTGCAATTTTTGATCTCAAATTGGTTTTGACAAGTGAGTGTCAACACTAAGCCATTTACTCAGTTCATGTCGAACTATTAATACATGTCGAGCACAACATGTAAATATTGGACCATGCCAAGTTGCAATGAGTGTCGAGTCACTCATGTGTTGAGTCACTTAGGTGTTGAGCAGATAGACCATGCAGAGTGATTCAGGAGTTGAGTAAACAATGGATGCCAAGTATTGTAGGTTCAAAGTCACAGTATACAAAATAGTGCATGCCAAGCATCAGAGACTTCATATGCCGAGTGACATAGTTTTAAAAAATTTGTTTTTAATGGCACAAACAACTATGTAAACCATTTTTGAGCTGACTTAAGATCATATTTTGATCTTTTAGAGATAAGGACGAATCTATGTTTGGATTCCTTACGCAATTGCATGTAGCCAATTAGAAAATGGGAAGGTTTAAGTGACAAAATTGATGAATCTTAGTCATAGATTCATACCTAACCCTAAGCCACCAAAGTCTTCTTAAGGAGGATGAAGCCCTAAACTCTTTACAAGGGGTGAGTGATCAAATTGGATAAGCGAACAAGATGGTTTGCATGCAGAGCATTCAAGGTGACTTAGAAGTAAGAGTGAATTGCAGAATTAGTTAGAGAAGAACACAAGATAGAGCATACATCATTGAGACATCTGATCATGAATGATCAATTAGACATAGTGTAGAGGTGATCTATCATCAGGAAAGCAAGTGCCAATCGTTGGATCTATGTTGAGACATTTTAACAAGTGATTTCAGTTAAATCCCTTAGGTAGAGTAGTCCTAACATGCTATTTGTAATCCTTTAATAGGGTGCTTACTTAGTTGTAAGTTGAAGTCCTCTAACAAGGCACACTTCTAATAGGGTGTTGAAATCCTCTAATAAGGTAAGACCTACTAGTCTTTGTAAGCCTTTAACAGGGCAGGCCTTTCACAAGGTAGACCATGATTCATGGTCAAATCATTGTAACCTTCATTGGATAGTGAAGATTTGTGGGTGTCACCCCCACCCCAATTTTACCTTCTCACTTGGAGGGTTTATGGGTAATCATATCTGGTGTTATGTGTGTGATTGCTTATATGTTTACATGATTTAGATGTATATGCTTTACATGTGATTTTAGTTTACATATTGAATGCATATGATGAATGAATGGAAAAAGTTTTATGGGTCCAAGTTTAAACTCCTGATTCACCCCCCTGCCACCCAGAAGTTTACTCTTTCCCATTGTAATTCCAACAATTGGTATTAGAGCCTAGTTCTTTGAAAGAGAAGCTTTGCAGCTTTGAGGAAAGATCTTGAAATGGAAGTCTACAAGTTGGGAAAGACTATTGAGAACCAGGAGATTGAAATACATCTCATATTACATTAACTAAATGAGGTAAGAGAGGAACTAAAGAAATCCTTGAAGAGAAGGAAATAAATTTCTATTAAAGAGAATGACACACAATATAAAGAGATAGACACTACTAAGCTATCTGTAGATGGAGACTCAAATGAATTTGATGTAGTAGTTGCAAACCTAATGGGAAAAAATAGAATCCAAGCTGAGCAAATCAAAAATCTCAAGTTTGAACAAGAATCACAAGCCATAGTGGTATGTGAAGTGGTTGAACAGAAGAAGAAAGCCCTGGAAGACAAAGCCATGATTAAAGAAGGCAAAAGAGTTTTGGCTAATAGACTGGAAGAGAAGTCAATAGAACTAACCAAGATTTTTAACATGTAATTGGATACTCTAAGTCAAATGATGAATACCAACTATGAACTAAATGTCAAGGACATTGAGATAACTACATTGAAGTTGTAGAATGAACAATTACAGAATGACTTGAAAATAGAAAAGGAATCTGTTGAAAGTTTCAACAAGCCAAATGAAGCCATCAAATACTTTGAACAATTATTGAGATCCCCTAGACCTAACAATGATACATTAGGACTAGGTTGCACAAGCACTAAAGAAGGAGAATCATCCAAAGTTACTGAAAAAAGAAATAACAAAGGTAAGAACTCCAAACCTACTTGTCATAATTGTGGTAAGAAAGGACATATTGCTAATATGTACAGGAGCAAGAATACAAATTAGAATGTCAAGCCTAAGAGCATGACTCATTGTCATAAGTGCAACAAGTAAGGCCATCAGGCCCATGAATACAAAACCAGGACCATGCATAAACTAAGATTTGAAGGATATTGCTACAACTAGCAGAAGTATGGACGTAGAGCTTTTGAATGTAGATCCAAATCCATATGGTCATCAAATAATGCAATAAAGGTAAGAAGCAATGGAAACTTTTATAATTGGGATTATAATAGAAGATATAGTTCTCGTTATTGTCAAGAATATGGACATTTTCCTGAGAATTGTATTAGGGCAAACTTCAATGGTAACTACAAAAGGTGGTTGAGTCAAACCACATGTTTTAGTCATTTGAAGACTAGTCACATCAGTAAACATTGTCCAACTAGGTCAAAGGCACCAAGTTGTGAATTTGATAAAGGCAAAGGCAAGGCAAATGTTGAACACATTAGAGATGAGATGAACAAGACATGGAAAAAGAAAGGTGATTGCAACACATCAAATGGAGAAGGGATCACACCTCATCAAACTAGGCAATCAAGAGGTATGTGGGATTGATATTTAAAGATTATAACATGCATTAGTTCTAAAGGAGACAGTACTAAAAAGACTACATTAGCATGAATAAATATGCAAGATGTTGTTGAAAATTCAAGTTAAATCTTTAATTTTTTCATGTTGTTGTCGGGCATGAAATGTTTCCTATGTGTGCCAAGTGGAATGTTAGTTAATGTTGAGTTGCTAGATTATCTAGTTGATGTCAAACTCATAGTAGTTGTCAAGTGGTGGAAACATCTAATGGATGTTAAGTGATCCTAAAATTGGTTGATGTCGAGCTTATAGTTATGTAAGCACTCAGCATTAAATGCAAGGTTTTTGAAGGGTATATGACCATTTTTTGCTCATTTATTCATCATTTTGAAATTGAGAAAGAGTGAGAAGAGCAAGTAGCAACCTTAATTTTGTTAGAAGCAATTATGGAAGACTTGTGCAGAGATTCATCACTAGATTGATAGATTTCCAAGGTATTTATCACAAGTCAAACTACACAATTTACTTTTGCATAAACCATAGTTTGACAAAATGGCATTTGGTTCAAAAAATGATTAAGGGAAGGAGGTTTTGAATGTTCAACTTATCAGTAATGAAGTTAAGCAACCCATATTTAAAGCCATTCCTGACATTGCCTATGAACAAGATCCTTCTGGTGCATTGTCAATGATCCCACCAAATGTAATTATGGTACAAGATGTGAGGAAATGCTACAATTGCAAGATAGGAAGTATAGGAGAGATGGAGATAAGAGATGCATATAACAGATTGTGTGAAAATGGTGTTTTGAAAGAGGACTACAAAATTGTTGAGAAAAAGGGTTTAACACGAGCCCTAGATTTTCCTAATGTGTTTTAAAATGAGTGGATATGAATTGTGCAAAGTTGAATCCATGATGGTTCTTTATGGCTAGAGGGAGGGCCTATCAAGATTACCAAGAGAATAATTCATAGGATTACTGGTTATCAACCCTAGATTGGCCAAAGACACTTAGAATTGATTTCAAGGAAGTAATTGAGAATATTGGAGTAAAATGGAATAAGAGAGGCATGACAATAGATATTATTGTTGATCCATTATTGAACTTTTTTTTAAGGGTAATCTCACATAAATTCTATAAATCTAGTAGATTGAATAGTGTACCTTGTATAGCTATGGATGTTGGCTACAAGATTGTAAAGAAAGATCATACATATGATCTGACAGAGCTACAATTACAACAACTAATGGAGAATCTTGGAACTATCAGGAAAACCAAGAGTGCACAATACAAGCTTGGTTCAATACTAGTTTCTATATTCTTTTATGTACATAATACATTTCCCTCTTTTGGCACTGTAGGGTGGAAAGCAAATAGATCAATTGCAGTACAAATCAATGAGTTCATTGAGCAAATGGGAGAAGACTTTGAAACCTTGATGACAAGTTAATTTGAAGATTTCAAGAAATCAATATAGGAAAGAATGAGGATACCAGTTTCTTTGGTTGAATAACACTACAATGACATATGTTTTCTTGTTGATGCTGATCACACTTTTGTGCAAGCTACCATACCAAGGGTAAGATGGCTAAGACCACTTGGGTATGAAATTAATGTTGATGAAGCCTCAACAACCATCACTACCCTACTTTTAAAGGAAGTAGATAAGACTACTAAAGTCTTTGGAAACTATGAGTTGGTGAAATCAAAGATTGCCATGGAATTAAAGATTGCCTCCACAATTAAGAAGAAGGATAAGTTGGTTAAGAATCTAAAATCAAAGTTGAAGAAGGTGCATAAGAGGATGAAGAAGAAGAAGATGAGGATGAAGAGGAAGAAGAAACACAAACTCAAGCACCTCTTGCATTGACCCAAGGCATGGGAGAAGACGAGGAAGAGGAGGAAACTAAAGGTACTAAGGGAGAAGAAGCTGAGGAAGAACCTACTCCTACTGAGCCAAAGAAGATGAAGGCTAAGGCATAGCCAATGGCAAGGGCAAAGAAGATTTTCAAACCTAGCCCAACCAAGCCCACTACTCCTACCACTAGAGCCAATACATGTGCTACAACTTAGAAGGCCAAAGAAAAGACCAAGCAAATAGAGCAAGGTGCCCAAGAATAGAAAAGACAGAGAAGAAAATATGTGGCATAACTAGATTCTAATGAAGAGAGGATAGAATTAGATGAAAATAACCAATTTAAAGTGGTAAGTCACAATCCTCTATCTAATCTTGAAAACTTGTGTGAAAATATCAAGAGCAATGTAGATTTATCTAGCTTGAAACATATTGATTTTTATAAACTTGAAAAAGAAGAGAAAAACCAAGTAGAAGAGGCATTATATGCCATGATGTCAATGTTTAATAACACTCCACTAGAATTTTCAAACTCAATACCAAAAGGTTTATACGATATTGTTGAGTAAAAATGGCATTATTGTCTAAATTTGGAAAAATACATCAGGGAAACAACACTAGCCCAAGTAATGCTAGAATTGAAAAAGGGATAGATTGCTAAGGTTGTAAAGAGATATTCAATTAGGTTCACACCTAAATATAGAGCCTTCAACATTCTTCAAAATAACATTGAAGATGTGGTCAAGAAATCAACTCAAATATGGAAACTTATCTATGGGTTGACCACTGTGAAGGAAGGAGAAGCTGACCCTTTAGAGGGTAAACATGATGACAAGGAAGGTGATAAGGAAGATAATATAGTTGGGGAAGAAATAGAAAAGCAAAATGATGGCAAGGCAATAGCTGAGTAGCAGCAAGATGAATAGAATGTGCAGAACACACAAGTGTCAAGTGTCAGACCTCCCCATGACACAACCAAGACCACTAAAACCATAATTGTTAAGGATGTTTCTAATGCATCAACTCAAAATATCAATCCACTTACTTTAGAAGACTTGAAGAAGATTCTAGACCAATCTACACTCCAAGCTAAACTTTGTGAAAATCCAGTTTTGGTTAGTGTAGAAGAATTGCAAAAGGTAGTAACTGAGGTCACAAAGGAAAAGGTGAACTCACAAGAACCACCTTCTATCATCCCTTCAGTTACTAATGTACAACCTTTGGTTTAAACAATAGTAGATACATCTACTAAGGTTGATACAAGTGTTCAAGTTGATATTATTACAAAGAAGCAAGCAAAAGAGAAAGATATTATAAGATAGCAGAAAATAGGATAGATAAATTTATCTATACCTAAAGCACAGGAAAAAGGTGTTATTCAAGTCATAGTGATATATTAAGGCAAGCCTGAAGAGCATAAGTTAACACCTAAGGTGAAGAAACAGGAAGACATCCAAGCACTAGTAGCCTTACTAGCATCTACCACTCCTCTTACACAAGCTCTTCAGAAGCCGAGTATAGAAGCCATTCCATTGCAAGTTTTAGTACCAAGCCCCAACTCATCAAAGGTTGATAAAGTAATTCACTATGGAGACATAAGCGTTGATGAAGAAATTTTTATTCCAAAATATTACCATACACTATGAAATTGGAGCAAATAGGCATTTTACAACAAGCCTTAGAGAGGAAAAAGCATCAAGAAATGCTTAGGAGAGAACATAGGCAGAAGTAAGCACTCCAAGATATAAAGGACATCTTTTTAGATGCATTTAGTCTACCAAGTCCTAAAGAGACCAAGCCACTTATAGAACAACTAACTAATATAGTGCAAAAGGTCACAAATGAAGACCTTGATACAAATGCAAATCTTTTAGAATGGTTTGAGAAGAAGTTTCAAGGAAAGGTAAATGAGAAAATATCCAATGAGATAGCACTACAACAAGTTGCATTGGAAACAGAGGTTGAGGATGTGAAGAAGGTACTTGAGAATATATTCTCACTATACACAAAACTATGCAATCCTACACTCTTCACCCAAGAGACCCGAAGTCACATTCTAAGTTTGGAAAGTCAAATATCTACATCAGGTGCAAGATTACCATCAAATCCAGGTCAAAGTGAGAAGCAATTTAGAACATTTCTTTAGACAGAGTTAGTTAGCTATCTTAATAGTAGATGAGGCTAATATTAGAGCCAAAGGAGCTATGCTATGCCGAGACTTTACTAAAGAAAGACCCCAATCTTTCTACTCTAGATGGTCTAGTGCACCTTGTTGCCGAGCTTGCAATCCAAATTAAGTCATTGGATGTTGCATGTGATAATTGGGATGCAACTCTAAGAATAATAATGGATGTCCACAAATAATTTTTGTACAAATACACCATAGGTGTATAACCCATTTGACATAAGTGCTAAAGAATGGGAGATATAATAAAGGGGGAGATTGATATTTTAAAGATATAAAGGGGGAGCTATAATATAAAAAATATATTTGAGGGAGTATGAACAAGAGGGAGATAAATAACAAAGGGGGAGCATAGTAGCAGAGTTATATAATTTGGTTGATATACATTTTTGGAGAGAAAGCAGCAAATGGATATAGATATCAGATAAGAAAAAGCATATCATATGCAAGAATATTAGTAATATAGTGCATTGAAGTCAGAGAGGAGCACAAATTTTGGATACAAGGGAGACACATTAACTTAGGAGGAGTTATCAATTTTAAGGTATACAAGATAGTGCAAAATTTTGAAATTTTTAAGTTTTGTATACAAGTCGAGTAATGGATATGTTATGCTCGAGGGATTAAGGTTGATCATGAATATTCAAGTGTTTTTGACACTCATGTCAAAGGGGGATATTGTTGATCTCATATTAGTTTTGACAAGTGAGTGTCAACATACTTAATCCATTTACTCAATTCATGTCAAACTAGTAATACATGTTGAGCATAATATGTAAATATTAGACCATGTCAAGTTGCAATGAGTGTCAAGTCACTCATCTGCCAAGTCACTTAGGTGCCGAGTGATTCAAAGCCAAGTAAATAGTGGATGCCTAGTATTGCAGGTTATAAGTCATAGTATACAAAACAATGCATGCCAAGCATTAGAGACTTCATATGCCAAGTGACATAGTTTTGACATATTTTTTTGTAATGGCACAAAAAACTATGTAAACCATTTTTGAGCTGACTTAAGATCATATTTTGATCCTTTGGAGATAAGGATGAATCTATGTTTGGATTCCCTATGCAATTGCATGTAGCCAATCAAAAAATGGGAAGGTTTAAGTAGAAAAATGGATGAATCTCAACCATAGATTCATACCTAACCCTAAGCCACCAAAGTCTTCTTGAAGAGGAAGAAGCCCTAAACTCTTTACAAGGGATGAGTGATCGAATTGGATAAGTGAACAAGATAGTTTGCATGCAGAGCATTCAAGGTGACTTAGAAGTAAGAGAGAATTCTAGAATCAGTTAAAGAAGCACACAGGATAGAGCAAAGGATACAACATTGAGACATCTAATCATGAAGGATTAGTTAGACATTGTGTAGAGGTGATGTGTCATTAGGAAAGCAAGTGTTAATCATAGGATCTATGTTGAGACATTTTAACAGGTGATTTCAATTAAATCTCTTAAGCAAAGCAGTCCTAATAGGCTATTTGTAATCCTTTGGTAGGGTTCTTACTTAGTTGTAAGTTGAAGTCCTCTAACAAGGCACACTTCTAACAGGGTGTTGAAATCCTCTAATAAGGTGAGACCTAATAGTCTTTGTAAGCCTTTAATAGGGTAGACCTTTCACGAGGTAGACCAAGATTCATGGTCAAATCATTGTAAGTTTCATTGGATACACTTTATTACTACAATAATGAAGATTTGTGGATGTCATCCCCACCCCAATTTCACCTTCTCACTTGGAGGGTTTCTGGGTAATCATATCTGGTGTTATGTGTGTGATTGCCTACATGTTTACATGATTTAGATGCATATGCTTTACATGTTATTTCAGTTTACATATTAAATGCATATGATGAATGAATGGTGAAAGTTTTATGGGTCCAACTTTAAACTCCTGATTCACCCCCCCCCCCCCCCCCCCCCCCCCCCCAACTCCCCAAAAATTTTACTCTTTCCCATTGTAATTCCAACAACAATCTACAGAGGTCAAATGCTTTTGCTAATCTAGGAAATTGAATTAAGGAAATGAAATTCAAAATTGAAGTAGGGTATCCAAGTTCATTAAAAACATGGCCACAAAGGAAAATAGATTGAGGTAGATTCACCACCAGCATTATCTTTGTTGATCATCATACATGTGGAATTTGTGAGAGGAGAGGGGTTATAATCATTCTACTCCTACTCCTAAGATTTGCAATATTTCACACCAACATGTCAAAAGAAGTGGCATGTATTTTTCTTTTAGCATTTCTTCACTTTCTTGTTTTGCTGCTAATGGTGAAGAATCAATTGTTTTCCTACACCCTTTAAAATATTTTTTTGCATTACATTTCGAATATTTAAAGCATTGCCACATGTGTTTTTAATCAAATAAGCTCCATGTAACCTAACGGTCACCCACAAGTGCTTATAACTTGCATGTAGACTTTTTTCTTAATTTAATTGATGTAATAGGGCAGACGATCTTCATGTGAATTTAGTCTTTCCCTAGCTTATAAGGAACCTACACAAAAAGGTAATATTTTCTTAACTACAAAAAATTGTAGGTTTTCATTAGAGAATTGTAAAAGTTAGAATAATTGTATAAGTAGTTTATTTTGTTTAAATTTAGTTTATAATTGGTTAGTTTATTTTGTTTAAATTTAGTTTATAATAGGTTAGTTTATTTTTTTAAATATATTTTATAATTGGTTATCATATTTTACGATAGGTATTTGGACAATTTGCAGGGAGCTAGATAGATAGATGGGATAAGAAAAGCCACATTGATAAGTGGGAAAGGAGGTCTTTATTAATCATGGGGGGAAACATGTGTTGAAAGAGCATTTATTACGGTGAAAGGCACTAGGATTGGAGGAACCTCCTATGTGGGAGGAGAGATCATATGACTTTAATTCAAAACTACCCCTAAAGAATATGGGGGAGATGTAACAATATTCTACATAATCCCATGGAAAATATAATCGAGGACAATGATCATGTTGTCCCAAATAAATGGTTTCATCAATCCTATAGGCTAGCTTGAATGGGAAAGAAATGTTGGACTAAACACAATTGCGAAATTGTGAATATGACAACTCTGGGGCCATAAGTGCTATGAACCATTGTGTGGATTGGACTAGATACAAAGTAATCCATAGTAACGGTGCAAAGAAATTTATGGTTGAATTTTTTTTGGGCACTTTGTGGTTGGACGACATTGGGATTGAATATACAAATGGCTTGACCCAATGAAAATTCAAAATAAATTATTTCCAAAAGGATATTTATAGAAGAAGTAAAAGGTTTTAATTTGCATTCAAATATCGATTACTAGAAAGAGGAAGAATAAATGTAGTTTTTTAAGAAAGGGTTTTGAAAATTTATTGTTGTAACTTGTACTAAACAAATTTGATGCAATCTATCATTAGAAAGGGAACAAGTGCTTTTTAGAGATGAATATTGGAAAATAATTTGTTGTAAGTAGTCTTGTGAAATAGTACTAAACAGATTTCATTCGCAACAACACTATTTTGGCTTTCATTTGTAAGTTGTCATATTAAGTAATCCATTTAGCTCTAATGGAAAACCAAACATAGTTCATTCATTTGACATGTATAATTTCTCAGCGTAACAATTTTTTTTTCCTTTTGATGCAAATACCGCCTATGATTTTGACCAATCAGGTGATTGCACCTTTGCATTTATAGCTTTAGCAAGAAAACATGTTTTGGAAGGATGGGAATTGATTTCTTATTAACAAGCACAAACAAAGAAAATTGAAAATATTTTTAAAAGGAGGTTGACTATGATCCTAATATGTGGTTCACTATTGAAGATTAATCCTTAGAGTAAAAATTACTAAACATTCAAGGTAATGATTCATTCCAAAGAACTTTGGAGTGCATGAAACCATCTTGTAGTAGATGTTTGACAAGAATTTGAGCCACTTTCGGCAATATTTATGCACCATTGTAGGCAATTTGATAAAGTCTTTGAGTTTAATATTTTTTATTTCATATGTTATATTAATTTTTTTATATTTTTAGAATAATATAAAATATTTGAATTATAATATTGTTATATTTAAATTTTTATTTTTATTTTATCAATAAAAGGCCAATACCCTGATAGTATAACAAATTTACAACATGTCCTTAGGAATTGAATTCTTCATTTTTGAGGAACTCATTGATTTCTTATATTGTACAATTATTATTGCTCGAGTCTTCCTTGATAATTGATTTCTAACTTCCATCTTTACTTTGAATTATTTGCTATTCAAATTGATGAATTTTATAGCGGTTTGTGGATTACATCCTGCAAAATTTAAATGATTGGTCGAGATCATTGTTAGATTGTAAAATTTACATATTGTAATGCAAAAAAACTTAAAGAAAACTATTTTAATAATTGGTCCCTATTCCTTCAATGACTTTAAAGATAACAAAAGCTTTTCCTTTATTCAGTTTGTTCTTGTTATTAGAATTTTCATATATCATTTTGAATGTATCAATCTTTAATTGGTAATAATGTTCCATCTTTTGAATTCATTCAATCTTAAATTGAATTTTGATTTATTCTTCTTTACATTTTGTTGTGGTTTCACAATGCATGCCCCATTTCGCCTAGAAATGGGGACCTCCTACTTTTCCTTTTAGCTTTTCAAATACCTAGTCTAGGGTTCGAGTCTTTTCTAGGGTTTTGCCTAGTGTCTTTGGTCAGATCTAGGTCCCGATTCGAAAACCCAGATTCTAGAAATCATCATTTGAGAGGATAAGTCATTTTTGCAAAGAAAAAAATAGCACACTAGTGCACCACTCTAGGTGTGCTAGTGCACCAAAATTCAAAGGCAATCACACAAAAAGAAGTTGCACACTTGTGCACCTTAATACTCCTCATGCATTAGAAAGGATATGTGAGATGTGCACCCAATGCACCCCATGAGGTGTGTTGGTGCACAGTCTCATATATTAAACCATTGAGGAGGACAAAGTGCACCTAGCGCACCTTTGAGGTGTGCCTGGTGCACTTTTTTTTTGCTTATCAAAGGCTAAAATGATGTTTTTGCAAGTTTTACAATTTTTTTACATTCTCAATATTTTTTATCATGTTAGGGCTTATTAATTAAGCATTTTCAACTCTCCAGACTAATGTTTTCTTCTTTTGTAGGTAAAAAGGACATCCTCAACTTGTCAGGGTCATAACTTTTGACCTAGAGCTCAGAATTCAGAACCGTTTACACCGTTGGAAAGAAGAACTAAAGATCTAATTTTAGTTCCTAAAATAGCAAGCCATCAGCTACCCAATTTTAGGGACCGATGAAAGTTTCAACTTGAAATTTTGAGCAAAAAATCTTGTGAAAAAGTTTCAAACATTTGATCATTTTGGATAATCTAGATCACCTAGTCTCTCACTGGGAAGGATAGGGTAGTTGGAGAGAAGAAAATATCAAAGATATAGAGGTTGGACACATGAACCAGAAAATTTTCCTCATCTTATGCAATGACAAGATTCAACACGTGTGCCATGGAATTTTAGGTAGAAGAAGCAGAAGGAGTTCAAATATATGCAAGTTTTTTGGCTATAAAGAGGGTATAAATCATCAAAGGAATCAAAGTGTGCTTTTCCAGAGGTTCAAAAATATTTTAAAAGAAGTTTCTACTGATGAAGACATTTGGTGGGCCTTCAGAACAAAAGAAGCTTTTCTAGAACTCGATGCCAAGCTCAGGGATTTTGTTAAAACCCATATAGGGGTAGATAATTATAGGCAAAAGGTCAAAGATAAATATAATGCCTTGTATTTACAAGATGTGACAATGATCACTAATATTATTGAAAAATTCAAGGGAAAACATCCAGACATAGCTTTGGTATGAAGGGGAACAAAACCCAGAAGTCATAATTTCATTTTTGGCACTAAGTAAAATTTTGTATTTTTGGACCTTCGAGGTGTGTAGCTGTGCAAGTGAAGATTTTCAGCAAGTGCAAATTTTTAGTAAGTGTGTAGGTGCACTTTTTTAGTAGGTGCACATTTTGGAGGTGCACATTTTCAGCAAGTGCACAGGTGTGCATTTTCAGGAAGTGCGCATTTTTAGCTTGAGAACATTTTTGAGGTGCACATTTTTAGGAGGTGTGCATTTTTGACAGCAGTTTAACTCCAACTGACACCTAGTGAAGGATTAGCTTCTATTTTTGGCACTTCCAGACACTTCTACTTTGATTGAAGGCTTTCTTATTCTTTTTTCTCTCATAAATTCTTTGTTCTTTGACATGTAAAGGCTCATGCATCCAATTAATTAATAAAAGATGGATGAAGTCCTACTAAGCACCAATTAAATTGTTAGCTTGTATATAATTAGTTTGCTTTATTGATTAAAAAAAATTTATTGCATGAGAAAAATCTCTCACTCTCAACACAAATTGAGGAGATGATTTCTTATAAATACTGGATTGTAATATGTAATCAAGGCCGCCATTATTTTGCAATAAAATAATGCTTTTGGTGCTCACATTTGGAGTGTAGTGATTCTTGCCTAAATGTGTCATATTTTTGTGAACTTTGTTCATGGAATTTTGATTGAGCCAAAGGCTTATTGCTTTGTTTCTGGTTGCATGATCTTTTAATTTTGGTGTTTGCTAAAGTTTAATGAATTTCACTGACGTATCTAGCTCGAGAAGAAATCATCGAATTGTGCCCGCATAACTCTCTGTCTCGCATGAGTGCACTTTCTGTGACTTTGCGATTTGATGAAGAGTGAAATATCATACGATCATTATAGTTTCTCATTGACGATTGCATTAGTCAAATTAAGGAAGCATTGCTCCTACTTTCATTGGTTACCAACCGATCTCTTCGAAAGCTTAACTTGCAAACATGTTGTTTCCTATAGCTTATGTCTATTAGGATTTCAATTTCACATTATTTACTTTAAATTTCATGTTATTTGCTTTAAAGTTATTATTATTTTCTTTATTGACCCCCTTGTTAGAATAGGATTTCATACTAGTTGCACTATTAGATTGCATTCATTAAAAACATAAAAATAAAAATAAATAAAAAACATAGTTCTTTTAGTGTTATTCTTGAAACAGTGTGCATATTTTTCATTCCATCCAAAATCAAAGCAAACCAGAAAAGGCCTCCTCATGAACATTCACATTTATCTTCAACTCAGTGAATTCCAGTAGGTCACAAGATCACCCAGAACCTTGGAGTTGATTCACAAAATCAGCTTTTCAAGAGAGGAGCTCGCAAGAATTCCTGTCGTTTAGCATCGTGTAAAACAATAGCTCAACACATTCCTTGGTGTTTAGTTGAAAATTTTTAACAAGAAGATGCCTAATTAAATGGATATATCCAAAAAGAAATTATTTTAATATTTTAGATTATCATGAATAAAAGCTTGTTTCAATATTAATCGGAACCATTAAGAAGACAAATACATAGACCAATTTTAAATGATCTAGAAATCTAGTATGTTATATCTAAACATTAAAAGGAAAGCTTGCACTAAAAGGACAAGGAAAGAACAAGAGAAAATAATGAAAGCAATCATCAATAGAACAACTAGAACTTACCCAAAATAAGAACACAAAGTCAACAAAAGCAGTCAACCAAAGGGAAAAATAAAACAAAAACTAGAAAGGATGAAGACTAAAAGAAATAAGAAAGAAAGAAAAGAAAAAGTGGTAAGATAACAAGAAAATGCAACTATACAATGATTAATGGAAGAGGTCAAAACTAGAGACTGGCTACTTCAACATACTCCAAACAAAGAAGCAACTAGAGAAAAAGACAAGAGAGAAAGGAAGAAAGAAGGGGAACCAACCAGAAAGAAACAAAGAAAGAATAAAGAAAACATCAGAAAGGACAAGAATTGACACTCGCCTCTTCAATAAAGAAAAAAGGGCTTGGAATGTCTAAAATCCTACCAATGTCTCTTAATGAGGGCTAGAATCCATAGTTGCTATTACTATGCACGAATTAAACAGCTACCCACGTCATTGAAGCATAAGAATTAGGCAAAATTTGAACTCGTCATGATAAATACATCGGAGGTAAATAAAAAATGTATTCCATTGGAATTATAAGAGTCTCAAAATGTTTAAGATTATATTTGAAGGATTTGAGCAATACAAATCCACAAAACCCGAAGAAACTTGTCATAGAGAAGAAAAGACAAAGAAGAGGCAAGGGTTATGCTCTGAAAATATGGAAAATTATATTATCAAATTGAAAAGATGAATAAAATTTACAATTGATCAATCCTTATAGAAGGAGATCGTAAAACCTAAAAGGGAAACCCTAAGAGGTAAATGACAATCAATAATTACTATTTAATTATTAAATGGAAATGCAAGTGCATAAAGGGAAATCTTAAGAAGGGAGTAAGGATAATTTAATAGATTAAATTAAATTAATCCTTTACTCTAACAACCCCCCTCCCCCCCCCCACCTCTTAAGATGAGCAACAATGCAGCTACAAATAATGCATGAAAAAGAAAGAAAGCTACAATGTTGAAAGTAAACTTGGGTCTCGGCAACAAGGCCTGATGAGGTACCCAATCACAACCAAATCTCTATGAAATGGATAAATAAGGAAAACCACGTAGGAAAAACCCTACTCCAAAAAGAGATAAAAAGAAAAAGTACAAATGATGTCTTAAGAGTCTCTCTCAAAACCATAAGTACAATGAAACCCTCCATGATAGAGGCTTGAGACTCCATATCCCCCCAGAATGGCAAAACTCCTATGAAGATGAACATACCAATGTCACTTCAATCTAAAAGAAACAAAGGAAGTAGACAACAAGGATGAAACCCATAAATGTAAGGTGATGCTAAAAGTTCCAGTTGATGCTCAAAGGAGAATGCATGAGAATTCTAAGATGGAATATTCAATGGAGGTGGGATAATAGGTGTGTTGAATCTTTCATCTGAGAGTAGATGTACAACACATGTCCTTTGATATATCCTAAACAACTATAGTAGTTGGATTGATGACTAGTGTTGCAATGGTAGGCAATGCTAAAGAGTAATCATGTGCAATAGATTAAATTTGAACAGGAGGTGGAGGTGTATAAGTCACAACACTGGTTATGTAGAGAGGCTTAAGGTTCCAATAAAACAAACTTCACTTAAGGTTCAATCTTGAATTCTCCAAGATTCATGTACTTGTCCCTTCACCATTACTAGCCTCCAAGGCTACTCTACCAACTTGCCTCCTAGGTGTAGTTAATTTGATGATGGCTCAACTCCCTCCTTAGGCACTAGTCCAACTAGTCCTACTCCTAGAACCCTAACCCCTGCTTAGGATCTTAACCTCCCTTGGAGTCTACTAACCATGCAGATACTCCCCTTAGCCTTCCTAATCTCACTTGTCACTTCTGGTCCCAACAAAACACTGAGAATGTTCTATCACTCCACCTAGGCCAGATAGGCCTATTCTCCTTTAGGTCTAGTGACCCTTTTTTCCCTTCCTCCTTCTATTTTCTCCAAAAAATCCCCAAAACCAACTTAGGAATCTGGTAGCTATCTCCTAGTATACCAAGAATCCAAACTCACAAGGTTCTATGACACCCACAACCCTAATTAGAAACAAGCCCTAGTTTTTTGCCTCAACATTAGGCCTCTGGTCCAGTCAACAAAGTAAAATCTCCCCAACACTTAAAACTTATCATCAAGCCTCCATTCCATTTGAATATTAATTCTAACATCCTAGGGCTTCTAGGAAGGCATAGGTTTTCCTCAGCATGATCATGGGTGTTGTCCTGCATTGCCTTTTGTCACACTGTCCAGGCTCACTGATTCACAAAAATCAACCCAGGGCTTTACCATTTGTCTTGGAATTCCTTAAAACAAATGAAAAACAAAAATTAAATAGTATATATATCTTCTAATCTATCACCCCCTTTGGTTTCATGCATTTTCCATTATAGGGTGATCAAGTTAGGGGCATTTTGTGCAAACAGCCCTATAAGTTGGTGCCTAAACCAGTCAACAAATAAAAATTTGAATCTTTCAAACCTTAACACTCCAACACCTAAATGAATATAAAATAGAACTAGTAAAATCTAAGCTATCAAAAAAATAGGATGGATCTATTATGCCAATTTGTACAAGGTCGTACACTTGCCTGAGAACACGAGAAAACCTACAGACAAGTCCGTACAAAATTGTCTCACGTGCCAAATCTTATTGGTAATTCTTCCAATCCTCAAAATATCATATACCGTACTCACATACATAAATATAGGTAGTTATAACCACCAAAATTGATAAAATGTATTTTCTTGCAAAAATTGCAAAAGTTGCTCAAACAACTTTTTTGCAATTTTGCAACTTTGGAGCAACTTTTTGCTCATAAGACTTTGTGGCCAAATGGATCCACCTAGGACCATCCTAGGATCTTATATAGAATACCTAGGATCTATTTGGATAATCAAAGACCCTAGTTTCTCAACTCTTCCCAAATTTTCCCTATTGAGCAACTTTGGTTCAATGAGCAATTTTGTGAACAATTAAGGCCTAGTGAGCATTTGAGCTCTTACAATTGGAGTAGTTGTCTTCCTAGGACATGTGGAAGTTATTGAACACACACTCACACCTAACTAACCCTTAATCACACTAAAAACTCAATTTTAGGGAACTAACCCTTAATCACACCAAAAACTCAAATTTAGGGAGATGCCGTGCACCATACTCCCCTAGGACAAAGAGCTCAAGTCCCTTGAATTAGGAGGTTTTCAATGGTGACCCCATGGTTTATAATTTCTACTTTAGTCATCCAAGTGGCCTTAGAATCTAGTAGTCCCTTCCATTTTACCAAGTAGTTCTTATAGGTACCCTTTCTGGTCTTCTTGATCACTTTGGAATCCATAATGCATTCCAGTTGTAAAGGTTGGGGTATGGGTAAATCTTGTCCAGTCAACCCCTTTCACATCTATAAGAGTATGTTGATCCTTGGTTGTATGAGTGCCTTTATATAGAAACAAATCACACACATTGAAAATAGGAGATATGCCAATGTCTGGAGGAAGTTCTACTTCATAGGCATTAGTGCCATATTTGTGGAGGATCCTTAAAGGCCCCATATTTTTCATCAACAATTTAGTTGGATTTCCTTTAGGTAGTCTCTCCTTTCTGAGATAGGCAAGTACTAAATCCCCCACCTTGAACTACAAATCCCTTCTTTTCTTATCTATCCTTGATTTATACTTGTCCACTTGGCTTTGTAATGTCTTCCTCGCTTGGTCATGTAGCTCCTTCATTTGTTTAGCAAATGACTCCCCTTGGGCACTCCCTTTATCATGTAGGCTGAGATTCCTTAACTCCAAGATTCCCCTAGGGTGAGCCCCATATACCACTTCAAATGGGCTCTTTCCAATGCTCTTATTGATGGAGTCATTATAAGAAAATTATGCCTTCCCTATAACATGATCCCAAGACTGACCATGTTGTTTTGTCAAACACCTTAAGAATTTTCCCAAAGATCTACTCACTACCTCTATTTTCCCATCAAATTGAGGGTGGTAGGCTAAAGAAAAGGACAAATTAGTCCCCAACATCTTCCAAAGGGTCCTCCAAAAGTGCCCTATGAACTTAGTGTCTCTATAACTAACAATGTTAAGTGGTAAACCATGAATCCTCACTATTTCCCTGAAGAACAATTCTACAATATGTAAAGCATCGTTTGTTTGTTTGCATGGAATGAAGTGTGCCATTTTGCTAAAGTGATTCACAACCACAAACACACTATCATGTCCTCTAGGTGTTCTAGGCAGTCCTAAAACAAAGTCCATACTCAAGCACTCCCATGGTCTCTGGGGTATGGTGAGTGGTTGATATAACCCTACTTTACTACTATTCCCTTTAGCTCTCTTACACACATGGCACTAGTCCAAAAACTTCCTTACATCAATTTGTAATCTAGGCCAATGATAGTACCTAGAAACCTACTCCAATGTCTTCTTATTCCAAAAATGGCCTCCCAAGCTACCTTGATGCTTTTCCTTGAGGATATTATCCCTCATAGAACATTGAGGAATACACAATAGATGTCCCTTAATAATAATCCTTCCTACACCATATACTTGGTAAAATCAATTTTAAAACCTTCTTGAAATTTCACACATACCTCATATGCTTCTTTGAAATCCTTGTCCTCCCCACACTCTACAACTGAATCTCTTGGATGGCTAGAACTCTTCTACTAAGAGCATCAACAACCTTTTTGCTCACACCTTTATTATGTTTGATTAAAAAATTGAATGCTTGTAGATATTCCACCCACTTGAGATGCCTTTGATTCAATTTTTCTTGCCCATTTAGGAAACTAAGGGCATGGTTATCTATATAGAACCCAAACTCCTTTGGGAGGAGGTAATGCCTCCACTTATTCAAAGCCTACACCATTGCATATAACTCCAAATCATAGGTGGAGTACCTGTATTTGGCTTCATTTAGCTTTTTGGAGAAGAAAGCCAAAGGATGCCCTTCTTGGCTTAGAACTGCCAATGGCTAGCTTACTAGCATCACATTCTACTACAATCAACTGATTGAAATCAAGAAACCTTAAAGTAGGCAATTTTGCTATCCTCTTCTTTAACATTTCAAATCCCCTATTTGCTACCTCTATCCACTTGAATTGGCACTTCATGCCCCCTATAATGGTGTTCAATATAGGTGCACATATATGGCTAAAACCTCTTACAAACTTCCTAAAGTAGGATGCTAGCCCACGGAGTGTAATGTCCCCATTTTTTGGAGGAGTTAAATTATTTATAAAGTTATCAATAAAAACATATTACAAGATAACTTTATATTTAATTAACTCAATAAAGTGATATTTTATAAAATCATTAAATAAATCAATCTTCTAGAGGTTGCTGGAAGAAGTGATGAATAAATAAAAAGGAGGCCGACCTATCGAGAAAAAATAAATAAATAGGCATTGAGGGCTCATTTCCTATCATCGAGATTTATTATTTCTTTTTGTTGATGTGCGTTGTGGAGATTTCTGCAAGTAGTCACAATTGGCCATTGAGAATGAAAACTCTCAATTGGTATGCAATTTTGAGGGTGTGAAAGATCACCTGAATTATTGTAGCTATGGGAAGGATATTCTAGTCCTTTCACTTATGCTTAATTGTTGGTTTGGAGTTTCAATTGGAGTTGCACTTTCATCATATCATCTTCACCATTCAGTCTCCACCATTTGATCAATCCAGGTTCTCATTTCAATTTGTAGTTGTAATAAGTTCTCAATTGTATACAGCCAATTAGGGTTGTTTGTAATGTGCTAGTTCATAATGTTTCAGTGCTGAAAATTGACATATCATTTGTAAAAATATTTGGTTTTCATTGAATGAATACATTGGCACTATTATTTCCTTATTTCAGCAATATACTTTAGCCGTGTATTAAATTTAGGGTTTGGTTTAGTGGCCTATTGGTACGGGTCATTACAGTGGTATCAAAGTGGTTTCCTACCAGCCTGATAGGGTTACCCAGCCACCATTTAATTTAGTTTACAAAAGAACCAACATAACTGAGAATATGGCTGAGAGACATTCTCAAAGCCCATCTAGAAGTGTGCGAGATGATGAGACTTTACAGCAACAAGAGAGGCTTCTACCGTCAATAGAGGTAAGTACACAAGCAATGATGGTTATGATGCAAAATTTGATTGAGAAAAATAGGAGGAATAATCATAATAATGACCAGGATGATAGGAGCATAGTAGGATCACAACATAGGACATGGTTTAGAATAGCTGACAAACCCACAGGTCCTACATTTAGAGCAGAAACTCTAGTACGCACACCTGATGCTATAGTAATAGATATTGTAGATGAACTCCAACAAGTGAGGAATGAATGGGATTCATTACCAGAATATGTACAGGATGGATGGACATTTGACAGGTACCTGAACTATAGAGCTGCCAGGCAGAAGCAAGTCGATAAACATAGTGAGTTGCAATAGGTCACCAACAAGTTGGCATTACCCACATTTGATGGCAGTGGAAAAATGACTGCTCATGCTTGGATTCATAAGGTGGATACTTTCCTATCTTTGAAGACAATGACAGAATTTGAAGCACTCAAGTATGTCACTTTACACTTAGATGGGGCAGCACATGATTGGTGGACACATGGCATGATCATATTGCAACACAATCAGGTAACCACTTATCATGATTTTGTGGATAGATTGATAGAAAGGTTTGATAAAAAAAATCTTGAAGTTTATTTTCGGGAGTTAGCCCAGTTGAGACAGTCGGGAGGCTTAGAACAATTTATCAATGACTTCCAGAAGCTTGTAGTGATGGTGCCTAAAATTTTAGAAAGGAGGCTAGTCATTTTATTCACAGAGGGATTAATTGAACCACTCAAGGAGTGGGTAAAGGCCTTTGATCCTCCTACATTACAGGAAGCCATGAAGAAAGCCCGCAGTATGGAACTTGCAACTCTAGCAAATTGGTTTAGTTCAAAGAGTTCTTCATCATTTAGAGATAACAAAGGGGAATTCAACAAGGGTAAAGAGAAGGTTAGTGACTCAAAAGACAAGCTAGCTACACCTTGGGATAAGGAAACACTTAATGACCTACATAGGAAGAAGCTATGCTTCTTTTGCAAAGGTCCCTATGAGTTTGGTCATGATTGTCCTATGAAGCCTAAGGGGAAGGCTAACCAAGTGATGTGGGCTTATTACGAAGGTTTAGATTCAGACATCTCAGAGCACAATGATGTGGATCCTGATGAGGCAGAGGCTGACCAAGAGGTAGATAGTGCATCTTCTAACCTATCACCCCCTTTGGTTTCATGCTTTTTCCACCGTGGGGTGATCAAGTTAGGGGCATTTTGTGCAAACAACCCTATAAATTGGTGCCTAAATCAGTCAGCAAACAAAAACTAGAATCTTTCAAACCTTAACACTCCAACACCTAAATGAATATGAAACAAAACTAGTAAAATCTAAGCTATCAAAAACATAGGATGCATCTATTTGTGCCAATCTGTACAAGGTTGTACACCTACCTGAGAACACAAGAAAACCTATAGAGAAGTTTGTACATAATTGTCTCACATGCCAAATCTTATTGGTAATTCTTCCAATCCTCAAAATATCATCTATTTTCTCATATACTCAAGAATGGGTAGTTACAACCTCCAAAACTGATTAAATGTATTTTCTTGCAAAAATTGCAAAAGTTGCTCAAACAACTTTTTTGCAATTTTGCAACTTTGGAGCAACTTTTTGCTCATAAGACTTTGTCTCCAAATGGGTCCACCTAGGACCACCCTAGGACCTTAGATAGAATACCTAGGACCTATTTGGCTAATTAAAGACTCTAGTTGCTCACCTCTTCCCAAATTTTCCCTATTGAGCAACTTTGGCTCAATGAGCAATTTTGTGAACAATTAAGGCCTAGTGAGCATTTGAGCTCTTACAATTGGAGTAGTTGTCTTCATAGGACATATGGAAGTTATTGAACACACACTCATACCTAACTAACCCTTAATCACACCAAAAACTCAAATTTAGGGAACTAACCCTTAATCACACCAAAAACTCAAGTTTAGAGAGGTGCCCTGCACCATAGTATTATGTCCAAGGTCCAAGGTGGACCCATTTGGCTAATCAAAGGCCTTGGTTTCTCACCTCTTCCCAAAGTTTCCCTATTGAGAAACTTTGGCTCATTGAGAAATTTTGTGAACAATTAAGGCCTGGTGAGCATTTGAGCTCTTATAATTGGAGTAGTTGTCTTTCTAGGACATGTGGAGGTTATTGAACACACACTCACACCTAACTAACCCTTAATAACACCAAAAACTCAAGTATAGGGATCTAACCCTTAATCACACAAAAAAAATCAAGTTTAGTGAGGTGCCCTACACCAACTGGTCTCAAGAAAAATGCATAAATTCAAGTGACCCAACTTCACTTCATCATGAAGAAGGAGAATGAGTCTCTAATAGTGGAGATGGTTGACCAAAATGAGAGAAATATTATAAATGGGAAGAATGATCAACAATCCCTATAGCAACAATATTGCATGTCTCACTATCTTTAATGTGCATTGAATCTTGTGCAAACACAACAGTCTTCCCTGTCTCACTATGTGTAATCTGATAAATAGAAAGAAAGTTAGAGGACAATGATGTAATACATAGTACATCATGAAATGTACCATCATCAATGTAAATAGAACCTTTCCCATCCCACATACAGTCATAATATTGTCGTTCCCCATCAAAATGTATGGAGTAGAAGAAGCCTCAAAAGAAGAGAACAAATCCTAAGAAGATGCCATATAGTGTGAAATACCTGAATCTAGTAACCATCTAGAAGAATGTGGATTAGTAGTTCCACATAGTGCATGACCCTTTCCTATATCTTTACCGTCTGACTGAAATGATGATGATGATGAAAATCTATGAGAAGGAGAAGGAATATCAATGTTTCTCTTTTAAAGGAGAGTTGTAAAATCTAAAACCTATTTGGCATAGCCATCTAACTTTTTTTGATAGAAATGTGACTCATCATGATTAGGCTTATTACAATAAGCACACTTCAATATTTCTAGCTTTGGTTTATCTCCCTTTGGAGGAGGTGGGCTTGATGAACTGTGAGAGCTAGAATCAATATGAGACTCTGTAGTATGTGACTTCTTATTCATCTCCTTCTTTCCAGAAGATATCTGAGCTACCAATCCATATGTTTATAAGCTTATGAAAGAATCCAATTGAGAGAGCTTAGCTTGCTCTTGAGTCAAATGATCACAAAAAACCTCAAAGGATGGTATGTTAAATCTATTACCCAAAGAATCCTTGATGGAATGGAAGATAGAAGCAAAAATCTAAAATTTCCCACAAAGCTTAGAAAGAATCAGGTAAATGCACTTAGTGTTAGTCTTGGTTTTCCTACAACCCTGCAATAAAGATTTTTTTGTTTGAACTTCATCAAGAATTTTTCAATGGAAGGAAAATAATTTGGTACAAGAGAGATAAGCTTTGCCTCAATTTGAAGTGCCCTGAACTTGTTCACTATACCAAACAAGTTGTCAAGCTTGGTCCACATAGCTAGAAGGGTATTGTAATCATCAAGATGAAACTGTAGATTGTTAGATACCTATTAAAAAATCAACCACATTGCCTCATCCATCTTGTTCCTATGTTGCTTGACCTCAAAATGCCTCTATAAAATTGGTTGCATTGTGCCTAAACAAGACCACAACCCTTTTGATCGGAGAAGTTGTGTCATCAAGGATTTCCATGTGTGGTAGTTACGAGGGGTCACAAGTTCTAGACAAGAAGAGGTCTCAGCCATTGTTTTAGAAGGTTTGGATAATTTTTCGAAAAAGTTCTAGTTTACTATTGTCACAAAGGTTTGCACCCTTGTCCAAAGTTTTTAGCTAAGGACAACCTTGTGAAACATGGAAACAACCTCCAAGCTATGGGACTTGAACTATGAGGTTGAGTCTCTGGAGAAGGTCAGCTTCCTTTACTATTAGGATGCACCTAACTACTCTTAGAGAGGAAAAGGGGGAAAGAATGCATGAAAACAAATCTACCTACTCTAACCTAAGGAGGTGATGCACCAAAATAGAGTGTTCAAACTAATCTTTTCCCATATATGCACTATTGAACCATCATGACACCAAAAGATATACACATTCAGACTTGCTTTAATCTAAAAATCACATGCAGATCAGAAAACCCAAATGAATGACACAAGGAAAGAAAAGACTCACTTATATATCATTCATAGGCCAAAAGAGATATAGTCATGCAAGATTTTAGATATCCACAATACATCAATGAGAGGAAAATAATTCTTGCACTTTACATCAATGGTTGAAGGAGATAAGATAGAATGTCATATAATTTAGAGGCAAAGGGAATTTACGCATGAAATTACAGAGCAATATCAAAGAAAATAGAGAAGAGTTGACAGACTTGACAAAATTTACAAAAATTTCCTTTATAGCTCAGGCATAACTAAAATATTTTTCTCTGAAGTTATTCCACAACCACTGCCATTAAGTCTCTAAAAAGATCTAGAGAAAATCTAATCTGGGTACAAGTTCAGATACAATGAAATCTGATATTTGTTGAAATAGGGCCCTAATAGAAGCGGCATCATTTAACTATTCTGACCAAGTAGATGGATAAATTGGGGTCCTAGAGTGTTCTCCTTCATTCACTGAGTTCAGCATTCATTTGAGAGTGGTTGACATTGATCACAAGGATCAGATCACGCAAGAAAAATTGATCTCCCTCATTTCTAGCTCATGAATCAGCAAAAAATAGCGGTCAACAAAATACTGGAACCAAAATGGGCCATGTGGACCAATTATTTTATTTCATTTTGCCACCTGCAAGGTCTTCCTAAGTTTGACCACATCTAACTAACTAACCACGCCACCTCCTTAGAACCCTGACCGTGATGTCACATAACTACCAGCCCTAACCTCTAATGCTAACTATAGCATTATCTCCCTAGGCCCTCAAGGACACATGTCGTTGAATCACTATCTCACTATACATAAAAAGTGAGCACCTTGCCATAGCGAGATAGCAACCATCATAGATTCTCATTGATTGTGTGGAAGACATTGATACATTACTTAAGAGAAATATGGTGGGTCCCTTGTCACTATGTCATTGTTTCATGGAAGGGGCATGGGTCTAGGTACTGTTGTTGCTGAGCTGGCTTAACTTTCTTGTAGCGATTTAGCGAGCACCGACAAGTCATCAAAAATTGGCGTCAAACTTCATCTTTAGTACTGCAGCAAAATTTTGATGGTCACTATCTTGCTATGGCAAACAACCTCGCAACTTTTCATAGCGAGTACGTGACATCCGTAGATCTTAACAAGATCCAATGGCAGGGAAAGTTGTAGGCCAGCGGAAACAAAATAGGAGAGAAAAGAAATACAATAAAGTTTTAATCTTTTTATTTTTTTGTATTTCTCGAGCATTAAAATAGTATTAAAGATGGGAAGTGGCCATTGGGTGGGTCAAGTATTTGAATTCAAATTTTGGCAGGGGGCAAAAATAGGTAACATTTCTAACAACTTAGATGGGACGCAAGCTAGCTATGCATGTGACCAGTGACCTTATGCATCCATTGGGCTATAGAGTCGCAAATGATTTGGATCAGTGCACTATGAAACCCTAACCCTACCTCTATGGGAACAAAACCCTGAAAACTTGCCCTCTGTCTCTGCAACTGGAAGACCAAAAAACCTTCTGCAACCTTCAAAACTTTGAAAAAAATTTGGCTATGTCAGAGGGAGAAACTCATGCTCATGCACTTCTTGGAAACCAAGAAACCAATAGAAAGAAAACTAAGCTACATATGTACATGAAACCTCAAGCCCTATCAAAGACATGGTTTGAGATAGATCCCATTGACTAGGATAGGCAAAACTTCACCATCAGGCCTGCTTAATTGAAAAGCATTGGCCTACTTGCAACTAACAATTAGATAGGGACCGCTCCATAGTGCATCAAATTTTGAGTGTCTCCTTAGTTTTTCCCTGTCTGCATCCCATTTCAAAACTAAATCACCCTCTCTGAAGGTTCTGAACCTAGCCTTCTTGTCAAAGCTCCTTTTCACTTGTTGTTGATGTGTTTCTAGGGTCTGCATGGCCTGACTTCTTTTCTCTTCCAGCTCCATCAGCTCTACCATTCTTACTGTCATGGCATCATCTTCAATTAGCTCCAGTTGATGAGCTAGTTCTAGGGATAGGAATTCTAATGAAATTGAAAGCCTTGCCTCTCTACCATATACCAACATAAATGGTGAATTTCTTATTGACCTATTAGGTGTTATTCTATCAGCCCACAGTGCAGTCCTCAACTTTTGATGCCAACACCTTTGGTTATCCTCTATAGTTCTTTTCATAATCCTAATTAGGTTTTTGTTGGACAACTTAGCCAAACCATTACCCTGAGGATAGTAGTTTGAGGATGTGCTTAAGTAGATATTATGGTCAACTACCCATGCATAAATTTGAGTTCCTACAAAAGATTTTGCATTATCTAAAATAATGGTTGAAGGGGCACCAAACCTGGTCACAATTCTATCAAGGAACTCAACAACTGAACATTTTGTGTCATCCTTCAATGCAACTACCTCTATCTATCTAGTGAAGTAATCTGTAGCAGCTAAAATCCATTTGTGACTAGAACTAGAAGAAGGATTGATAGGGCCTATGAAATCCAATCCCCATTGAGAAAAAGGTTGGTCCACCTGAATAGGATGAAGAGGAAGAGCTGCAAGCTTTTGCTTACTAGAGAAGAAGGCACATTTTTCACACTTCCTCACATACCTATGACAATCATGGAATGGGGATGGCCAGTAGTAACCATCACTCATGACCTTCATTGCAGTTGTCCTTGCTAAGAAGTGACCATCATCAAGACCATCATGAAGCTCTTTGATCATTCTTTTAGCTTGGTCTATGTCAATGCATCTTAGTAGGGCTCCATTAAAATCTTTCCTGAAAAGGATACCATCAACTATAACATAAGGAATTGATTGTAATCTATACTGTCTCCTTTTAGTTTTATCTAATCCTTGAGGGTATCCATTGCCTAATAAGAAATTCTTCATATCATCCATCCAATTCCTTGGGTCATCATTTCTTGTCTCTTGTTGCTCTGTTAGTATCATAGTAACTTCCTCATCTGATTCCTGAGATGATATCATCTATTTACACAACCCCTTCCCTCTCACCAGCTTGGTGATCTGGATGTCAATGTCATATTCCATTACTTTAGTAATCCAACCAGCTCTTTTTTCACTAATATCTTTTCTCAAAAGGAAATCCTTCATATTGGCATGGGGTACTAACAAATGAATTTTATTATGAGATGGGAGGTGTCTAAATTTCTTTAAAGCTCTGACGACTGCAAGGGCTTGCTTCTCTACATAGTTGTATTTGTCTTCATACTCTTTAAGCCCTTCACTAAAGAAGGCTATGGGCTACTCTTCATCTTTATCATTTGTTTGAGTCAAGACAGCAGAAATACTTGACTCACCACCTAGGGTATAAAGGATGAAATCCTTTTCAAAATTTGGATTAATGAGAGTGGGGGTCAAGGCTATGGCTACTTTGATCTCTTCAAAACTTTCATTCCCTTCCTTGGTCCATGCAAAGACCATACTTTTCTTGAGCATAGTTGTAAGGGGTTTTACCATGGTAGCAAGATTAGGGATAAATCTTCTCACAAAATTTATCCTACCAAGGAAACTTTGCAACCCTTTCTTATGTTTAGGAAGAGGGAGAGCAAGTATTGCTTTTGTTCTTTCTGGATCAATGGTTAAACCATCCTCAGATACAATGTGTCCTAATAATTTTCCTTGATTGGTAGCAAAGACATACTTGTTTGGGTTAAGGGATATCCCAAACTCTCTACACCTTAAGAACATCTGTCTCAAATGATCAAAATGATCTTCTACACTCTTTGAATACACTGTGATATCATCAAGGTAAACTAATACAAACTTTCCAATCATGTTTTTGAAGGCCATCTCCATTGCCTTCTGAAATGTAGCACCTACATTGGTTAGCCCAAACGGCATCTTACAATAAGCATAGGTACACCATTTGGTAGTGAATGCAGTCTTGTACCTATCAAACTCTTTGACCAATACTTGATTGTAGCTAGAAAATCCATCAAGAAATGAAAACCTCTTTGAACCACTAACCTTGGACAAAATCTACTCCATGGAAGGGAGAGGATGGTGATCTTTAAGGGAAGCTTGGTTAAGGTCCCTAAAGTCCACACACAATCTAATTTCTCCATTCTTCTTCCTAACAGGGACAAGGTTTGCTACCTATGATGAGTGCTTGATGAGGAAAATTATATTGGCCTCAATCAATTTGGATAGCTCTTTTCTCATTAAGGTTTCAATTTTGAGATTCATTAGCCTCTGTTTTTGTCTTACTGATTTGACATTATCAATTAAATCTATAGTATGTTGAAACAACCTTGGGTCAAAACCCTTTAAATCATCATACATCCAAGCAAATATATCATTAAATTCTTGACATAGATGAATAAAACTTTCTTGCTCAATCTCAAAACATACCTTCCCCATGTTTAAGGATTTTCCATCAGCAACCATGATTGGGGAGTGATCATTTTTGTTAGTAGCTAGGTTCATGAATCTGCCTCTTGCTTGGTCATCAAGATTAAAAACACTCTCAAAGGTAATGAGACCCTTAGGCAATTTGTTGGAACAGAGATTAATGATTTGATCACCATACTGATCCTGCAATCTTGACTGGTTTCTATCTGAAAACTCTGCTTCATTCTGCAAGAAGCTTACAATTTGTTCATCAGATTCAAACACTTGCCAATGGATTTTGTTGTCAAGGATGGCAGGCCTTACTACCATTTTGATTTGTTGATTCTTCTTCTCCTCAAGATTCCCTAGCACATCATGAGATGCACCTATTGCTGCAAGTCTATCAGCATGTCTATTTTCTTTTCTAGGGATACTTTGAATATTAAATGCATTGAAACCCTCAAGAAAATCCCATACCCTATGTTTATAAGACTTGATCAAATCATTCTTGGTGATATTCTAATTTCTCACTTGATTAACGACCAACTCACTATCTCCATATATGCTTAAGGCTTGAATTCCTCTTTTCTGAGCAAGTAGGAGACCTTGAATTAAGGATTCATACTCGGCCACATTATTAGTGCAACTAAACTAGATCCTAAAGGAGAAGTAGTACTTTGTGCAGGAAAAATCAACATCACACCAGCCCCTGACCCATTTTTATTCCTTGAGCCATCAAAGTACATGCTCCATATCCCACTCACATATTCTTTAGTCTCCACAAGATTGGGAACTAGAGCATCCTTCTCTAATATACAATATTTACTAAGGCCTGTCTCAAGGGTTTTTGGCATAGGATCAAATTGATATGCATTAGCCCATTCATCTAAGAGAAAATCAGGTATCTCTACTAGGGAAGTAGTAGGCTCATTCATAATGTCATTCTCAGCCATTTCTAGGATAGTGCAATTCATGTTGATGAGATTAGGGGTGTAGGGTTTAGTATGATGGTGGGCTAGAGGTTCTGCTCTGATTGAAGCTTTGGCCCCATATCTTGTTCTAAAAGACATATATGACCAATCAAAAGATATGTAACCACCTATTTGGGCAGTGAAGTCTCTTGACAGGCAGATGGCAAAATGTGGCTTGACTTCAGCAACAGATATATCTTGTGTTACAGTACAACCAGGGTATGCATGTAGGGCCATTTCTACATTCCTAAGGATCCCTACAATCTTGACTATACTACCATCCAACTATAATACATCCCTAACAATGGGCTCATATTTCATTCCCAAAGCATCAACAACCCACCTAGGCATCACTGAACTACTAGCCCCTGAATCAATCATGCAATTGTGGACTAGTTTATCCCCTATAATTAGAGAAACATAAAATGGAGGGGGTCTAACCTTTTTATTTGTTTCTTTCTCCCTTGATGGTTGTACTAGGCTTGTGGCACTTTCCATGCTGGGTGGATGATCCTTTGGTTCAATACTTTCCAATTATTGTTGCATCAACCTCTTTTGCATGGGTATAGTAGCAACAGCATCCCACATGGAAATATTCACATTTGTCTTCTTCATTTGTTCTACCACATTGAATGGCATAGCAGGTGCTTTGGTAGAAGCCTTGGGAGCTGCATTTGTAGGAGGTTGAGATGGAACAACCTAAGGATCACTTACATCCTTTCTACCATTATTTTGCCTTTTCTACTAAAGGGTATTTGATTGATCATTTACTACTTGTTCATGAGGTATTGCATTTGAAGTTGAGGCTTGATTGGGAAGAGGAGAGGTAGCATCTTCAATAGCTCTTCTTTTGCTCCTAGTGTTGTGAGCAATGGAATCCTGGTTTGCATTACAATGTTCCTCCACCTGATGATTCATAAAGGAGCAATCACCTTATCCTTGCACATACAAGGCCTCTTTAAATTGGTCCTCCTTGTATGATTGTCCTATTGCAGGCTCCTGGATGGTCAAAGCCAAATAAGATTCAGCCTTCTGACACATGCAACGGGCATAGGAGTAGTTATAGGAGGGACAAAAATCTTGATCTTGGGCCATGTTCTTTTAAGGGACTACGACCCTACTTTGGTTTACACTTGAGGTTGAAGTAGGGCTATTCTGCCTATTCTTATCAAAAGAATTGTTCCCATAATTATGATTTGGAGGCCTGCCACTGTTCAGAGTTTGATATTGCAATTGATGAGCCTTACTACCTTGAGCTTGCTGTCTCTCTAAAGTCACTACCTTGTTGCTCACTTTCTGCATCACAGAGAAGTTATCCTCCAGCTTCTTCTCTTGGCCGTGTAATCTTTTATCTATGTTCTGTATGTTCAACATCATAGATTGCATCATTTCCTTGATTTCATCTATTCCATTTGAAGATGTGGAAGCTTGAGGGACTAAAGCAAGGGATTGTGATGTGGAAGTTGTGGGAAGAGGAGCTATTGATGGTTGGTGATTTGGATCATTAGGGAAGAAGGGCATAGGAGGCCTTGGAGCTAGCTTACCTCCTTGTATTAGGATGTTTTCTAACTTTATTGCTATGTCATAAGCATTAGGTAAGGTATCTCCTCCTATAGTTTGGATTGTAGTGGCAATGTCATTGTTAAAAGCTCTGAGGTAATGCAAGAAGGCATTACCAGGAGTAGGCTTTACTAAAGTAGGTATTCTATCCCATGTCTTTTGAAATCTATAGTTGAAACCAGTCATACATTCGTGGGGGGCTCTTTTTATGGTAGTCAATTGTTCTTAAAGTGACAAATGGTCACTTTTGTCCTCAAAGTGTTTGCACAGTCCTTCTCCTAATCCATCCCAATCTGTTATAGAACCATGAGCCAAACCTCTATACCATTGTAATGCTTTTCCTTTTAAAGATGAGGCTAGAAGCCTAACTATAGCATCATGCTCTGTAATACCATGGATATTACAAACATTTGCAACTTCTTGAATATGTTCTGAGGGAGAGATAGAAGTTTCACCAGTAAATTCTTGTATACTTTTGAGTGCAGATATTGGTATGTCATGTCTTTGGGCCAATAAAAGAGGACTCCCACCATTAAAGGTGGCAAAAGTATGGGCTCTAGCCTGTGCCATATAGACAAGTGATCTATTGATATGTGTTGATGGCAATCTAGGCTGAGATCTAACAGTAGGAGGAGTAGAGATGGATCTTGCAGGTGTATTTGTTGCTATTGCACTCCTAACTGGTGATAAAGATACTCTAGTCCTCCTTCTAGGATTTGAGAATGAAAGCTCTTGGTACTAAAATTTACCTCTAGAAGATGCCCTTGTTTCAGCTTTGGGCATGAATTACTGCAACTTTGGTCTGGAACCAGATGTATTTGAAGCTCAAAGTTTCCAAGTACTTGAAGAATGGGCCTCTTGAAGGCTTGAACACCGAAGCCAGTACTATCTCCTCAGTATTAATCTTGAAATCTTCCTTTTAACACTAGTAGACTTGAAATTTTTTGAATATTGTCCCACCAGGCATGCCAAAAACTGTTGTCAAAAAGGTTTGCACCCTTATCCAAAGTTTTTACTTAAGGACAACCTTGTGAAACATGGAAACAACCTCCTTGAACTATGAGGTTGAGTCTCTAGAGAAGGCTGACTTCCTTTACTATCAGGATGCACCTAACTACTCTTAGAGAGGAAAAGGGGGAAAGAATGCATGAAAGCAAATCTACCTACTTTAACCTAAGGAGGTGATGCACCAAAATAGAGTGTTCAAACTAATCTCTGCCCATACATGTAGTATTGAACCATCATGACACCAAAAGATATACACATCCAGACTTGCTTTAATCTAACAATCACATGCAGATAAGAAAATCCAAATGAATGACACAAGGAAAGAAAAGACTCACTTATATATCATTCACAGGCCAATAGAGATACAATCATGCAAGATTGGAGATATCCACAATACACCAATGAGAGGCAAATAATTATTGCACTTTACATCAATGGTTGAAGGAGATAAGATAGAATGTCATATAATTTAGAGGCAAAGGGAATTTACACATGAAATTGCAAAGCAATATCAAAGAAAATAGAGAAGAGTTGACAGACTTGACAAAATTTACAAAAATTGCCTTTATATCTCAAGCATAACTGAGATATTTTCCTCTAAAGTTATTCCATAACCACTGCCATTAAGTCTCTAAAAAGATCTGGAGAAAATCTGATCTAGGTATAGGTTCAGATACAATGAAATCTTATATTTGTTGAAACAGGGCCCTAACGGAAGCGGCGTCATTAAACTATTCTGACCAAGTAAATGGATAAATTGGGGTCCTAGAGTGTTCTCCTTCATTCACTAAGTTCAGCATTCATTCGAGAGTGGTTGGCATTGATCACAAGGATCAGATCACGCAAGAAAAATTGATCTCCCTCATTTCTAGCCCATGAATCAGCAAAAAAAAATAGTCAACAAAATACTGCAGCCAAAATGGGCCACGTGGACCAATTATTTTATTTCAATTTGTCACTCGCAAGGTCTTCCCGAGTTTGACCACATCTAACTAACTAATTGCGCCACCTCCTTAAAACCCTAACCACGATGTCACATAACTGCCAGCCGTAACCACCAATGCTAACTGTAGCATTATCTCCCTGAGCCCGCAAGGACACGTGTCGTTGAATCCATATCTCTCTATACATAAAAAGTGAGCACCTTGCCATAGCGAGATAGCGACCATCGTAGATTTGCATTGATTGTGTGGAAGACATTGATACATTACTTAAGAGAAATATGGCGGGTTCTTTGTCACTATGTTGTTGTTCATAACCCTTGTGCCACTCACAATAGTGAGATAGCAATGATCATAGATCCGAGATTGATCTGACAATCAATTTTTTTATATGTTTCATGGAAGGGGCATGGGTCCAAGTACTGTTGTCGCTAAGTTGGCTTAACTTTTCGGTAGTGATTAAGCGAGCACTAACGGGTCATCAAAAATCAACGTCAAACTTAATCTTTAGTACTGCAGAAAAATTTTGATGGTCGCTATCTCGCTATCATAAAAAACCTTGCAACTTTTCATAGTGAGTATGTGACATCCATAGGTCTTAACAAGATCCAATAGCGGGGAAAGTTGCAGGCCAGCGGAAACAAAATAGGAGAGAAAAGAAATACAATAAAGTTTTAATCATTTTATTTTTTTGTATTTCTCAAGCATTAAAATAATATTAAAGATGGGAAGTGGTCGTTGGGTGGGTCAAGTATTTGATTCAAATTTTGGCAGGGGGCAAAAATAGGTAACATTTACTAATGTAAATAATAGAAACAATAATACAAAATACTCCCACAATGCAAAAAACTAAACCCTAGCTACTAGAAGGAATGTGTAAACAAGAAAAGAGAAAAAAAATTCAGTTTGAGAATCACATATACCTTTGAGAAATACTAATAAAAATAATAGAGAATTTGGATAATACTCGAGAAGAGCTTTCAAACACTTCTTTCGAGTAAACAAATAGAGCTAAAACGAGCAAGTTATGCCCATACAAGACAAAAATCCTCATCTAACTTCGAATAAAAAAAGGTACCAACTGGAAATAAAATCCAAAAACTACCTTCACCATCGTGTCTATCTTGGAATTATCTTTCCAACGCTTTTTTGGATCCAAAAAATGCCTCTAATCGACAAGGCCTCCGAATAGAAAAGAAAATTCCAAATACACCAAAAAAATTGGAAGGGGCTAAAGAATGGCCCTTGACCCCCTCTGCCGCCCCCCCCCCCCCCCATATGACTGCAAGCTGGTGGCTGAGTGGAGGTCAGGTGATGTAGCTGGTTGTGATGGGGCATGAGTGGTGGTTGAGCGGTGCAGTGGAGGCTGAGTAGAGGTGCAGTGGTGGTTAGGTGTGGTTGACTATCAACGGTTTTACAAACCACGTCCATATTTTTAATACTGGCTACATTTTTTAATCTCTTTTTTTTAATTTTAAAAAAAAATCATTTTCTGTTGATTTTCCACCTCAAATTGCATACTAGAGGTTGTATGGCCTTAGTATGCAAAAATAATTGCCTCAAATTTGTCCAATGTCTAAAATTGAAATTTTTTATATGAAAATAGGTGTTTTGACATCTTTTGAAGCCATCTGTGAGCTCTATTTGGCCTCAAAGTGCTCCAAAAATTAGAGACCCCACTCTTTCAGAGAAAATACCTAAAAGCAGTCAGATTTGTTCTATCAAACCCTCGTTCTTCTTTTTCTCCAAATAAGAACAAGCTACAACATGTCAGGCTCTGATACCATGAATTATTTGAGCAATACAAATCCACAAAACCCAAAGAACACCTGCATGCAAGTACCTATCACATAGAAGAAAAGACAAAGAAGAGGCAAGGTTTTTGCTCTGATAATATGGAAAATTATATTATCAAACTAAAAAGATGAATGAAATTTACAATTGATCAATCCTTATAGAAGGAGATTGTAAAACCTAAAAGGGAAACCCTAAGAGGTAAATGACATTTAATAATTACTATTTAATTTTTAAATGAAAATCCAAGTACATAAAGGGAAATCTTAAGAAGGGAGTAAAGCTAATTTAATAAATTAAATTAAATTAACCCTTTACTTTCACAATATTTATATTTATATTTAATATTTACATTACAACCTCTGAGCTAGGCAACCTTGAGCAATAACATCATTTGTTCCTACATAAAATAAACAAAAATAAACAAGCAAGAGCCATATACTAAACAAGAAGCAGAAGGAAGAAACAGAGAGGCAAGGCCCATTGTGAGAGACAAAACAAGGGCCCATAATCAAAACCTAAAGATATTATAAAGATCAACTACTTCTAAATAACATGAGATTGACAGACCCATATCACATAAGACCTTCAACTTCCAAATACCACTCAAAGCATTTTCATTCTTCACAAATATGGGTGTTAGTGATGGCCAAGAGAAACACCCAATTCCTAATTATCTCTTCCTTTCTGGTAGAAAGCTCAGGAGATTATTGAATTCTAGAATGGGAAAAACTTGGTAGGAATGCATAGATTGTCATCAATATTCTCAAGAACTAGGTCCAATTTCTTAATGATTGAATTTTTAAAGACTTTTCTATAGGAATCCCAAATATCTAGTTTATCTTCATCAACGTGCAATTTTGTTGCCACAAACATAGCTTCAATATTTGTATTATGTTTTTTACGATCCATGACATCATAAAATTATGCACCAACTATCCTATTAATAGCTCTAAACACTAGTTCATCCTTAGTATTTACCATTTTGTTGATTCTCAACTCACTTACCTTCCCTAAAAATGAATTTCCTATTTACCTGACTTCATGCAGATTGGAGTATCCATCAGACCTAGTGTCCTAAACCAAAGAGACTCTAAATAGACAAAGAAGAACTAAACAGTAAATTAAATGAAATTGAAGACTCTCCCTTAGTATAAATAGATAAGTGTGTAATAAAGAATTAAAAGGTGGAAGAACTATAGAGGAACTCAAAATTCAAGATCAATAGTTATTATCATGTATCATTTTTTAAGTATATTGATTAAAGCAATATTAGTTTTCATAATTGGTACCTTTAAAAGTACTTTGAAGGACACATCTTCCTTGATTTGCATCCTCAAAATTAGAAATTTTGTCAGATTTGACATTTAATGTGATATTTGAGGATACGCTTAGGGATTTAGTGATAAGAATACTATCGTGAAATAATTACTTGATTTATGGTGTCTATGACTTAGAAATAGATAAAAATCATTAAAGAATGAGCTTTTATGTTGATGCAAAAAATTACCCCAAAACAAATTAAGATTAGTATTGATTTTTTTTTACTTACTAAAAAGCCTCTTTATTAGTGTGCTTTAACTCCAAATATAAATTATCAAGGATTATAAAGCCCTAATTTTATTTGAAATATAATCTTCTGGCATACTTTTAGATTCCTCCAAATGAGTTGTGTCCATATCCCACTCTCATACATCTATTTGATCTTCTACAATGAATACTTCAATCCAATTTGGACATGGATGGGGGCAAACATGAAGAAAATGAAACAAGGAATCCAAATTCCTTTGAATAGTAGGCATCTATTCAATGAAATCATCAATGTCTTTAATTGCCAATATATGATATGAAGGAGAATTTATGTTACCTGTTATTCCTGTTTGGGAATATTTAGATCTTCCCTGATAATTGCAATGACTGAAGCAAGATTTTGAACATAAGATGCTTTGAAAATTCTTCTACATAATAGTTCAATTGCAACTTTTTCTGGATTAACTTGTAAAGCTAAAACAATAAACATCATAGGGATGTCTGACTTAACTATGTATCTATCCCTATTATTAATGAATTCTTGACTCAGAATTCTATGTACTGCCTGAACTACTAAAAAGTGGGTAGCCAACATTATGCTTCTGAGTCTTCAATCTTCTATTATGCTATCAAATACAATCTGTTATGTGGGACCCTTGATTTATAGGGGTAGACATGGCTTCAACCCAAAAGAGATACAAATTGGAGAGGCCAAAAGGGTTAAAATATACGAATGGGATAACTACTCAAAGGGTAAATTGAAATGATAGTGATACATAATTGTTTGGGACTTGGTTACATTTTGTAATAAATTCAATATTTAATATTAACTCTCTTTCATTAAGGCTTAAATATTCTTATTTGTGAATTTTTTGGTTTATTCATTTTATTCTATTTGATTGGTGTTTTTAATGAGTATATTACTACCATCAACTCTTGAATTTGCTAAAGTATCCACTTTTTTGTTTCCTTCCCTATAAATATGCATAATCTAGATTGATTCTAGTTTATTTATTAAAGATAGAGCCTATTCTAATATGGAATTGAGTTTCCAATTTGGGGTTCCTTTTTTCCTAATTGCATTCAAGATGATTTCTAGGTCTCCTTCAATAATCAATTTCTTGATACCAAGCTCCACGGATAGGCTTAGCCATTCTATTAATGCTTCTATTTCTACAATATTTTAGTAACCTTATCTAAGTATTTATCATGCTCAACTAGAAATTCTCTAGTATAATTATTAAAGATACATTCTAGGCCTACATTTCCAAGATTACCTTGGGATGCTCCATCAAAGTTTAACTTGGCCCAACCTTTTAGTGGTGGAAGCCATTTACAATCAACTCTAGCTTGTTTATCAGCTTTAGAGTATAGCATTGGAGGATTGGTGAGATTACACCAATTAGTGTTCATTTCACCATCCAATTCTAAAAAATTTCCTTCTTCTTTAATCAAATTTCTAAGATTGTTATTAATATTTTCTATGATACTTGCTTCAATTTGTTTCGAAGGAATGAGATGGATAGTGTTGGAATGAGTATATGGGAAACAAGATAATGAGAGGGGGGTGAATCAGGATCTTAAACTTTTGACTTCAAAACCAATTTCATAAATTCATATCCAAATCATTTTATATATTAAATCTACCATTTAAAACTATAATGTTGAAACATAAATGAAATGCATCACATCTATATAGAGTTCAAAAAATAACACAATGATTTGGTTACCCAAAAACACTTCAAGATGAAGATAAAATTGGGGTGGGGATGAAACCCACAAATCTTCACTATAGCAACAATAAAGTTAACCTATTAGGGTTCCAATGTTTGATCATAAGATATGATCTACCCTGTGAAAGGTTTTCCCTATTAAAAGCTTAAGAAACTATTAGGTCTCACCTTGTTAAAGGATTTTACACTCATAATGAAGTAAGGACTCTATTAGGAGGTTTACATAGATCTGTTAAGACCACTTTGTTAAGAGCTTTACCCTATTTCAATTAACAAGAATTGATTTAGTACCTCATCCTTAGTTTGCTTTGCAAGTTGAGCTTGGGTCTCCTCTTTGCTATTTCTCTGATCTAATCTCCTAATCTGATAACTTTGTTTAGTCCTTCATTGCTCTAATTTCTCTATGCTCAATATATCCTTGAAACTTCATTTTAATTCCTTCACATGTGCATATACTCTCTACACATCTCAACTCCTCAACACTTTTGATTCTAGGATTAGAATCCTCCTTAAATATATGTTCTATGAAGTTTCTAGATCTTGATCGACAACTTACACTTCATCGTATTTTTCTGTTATATCTCATTTTCTAATTGGTTGAATTGTATGCCTTGGGATCATTACCTTCTATAATGATGCATGATCAACTCCTTATCTAGCTCTGCAAATATTAAATATCATATAAAAGTTGGCCAAAATGGTTTACATATGATTTTGTGCAATTACAAATTTATATGTCAAAATTGAACTACTCGGCACTCAAACTCTTGGATGCTTGATCATTTATAAACCTTCATGTTGTTACTCGACTTCTATATTCATGTTTTCTTGGCACTTGATAACCTATCAATATGCTCGGTCTTCATCATATTACTTGATCTCCACTAAATGCTCGATAATTACTATCTTGCTCGGTAAAAGCATTGTATACTTTACCTTTACTTGATAACTTGGTTGTAGTGATGACCTTGTAATCTTTCCTAGTAAATTACTAAGTGTTTGGAAACTGATAGACAACATAGGCTCAGAGATCAACAATCTCCCCCTTTGACATTAGTGGCAAAAGCACTTTGCCATGGAATCATTTCATTAAAAAATGAATACTCCCTTGAGACCATAGTTTGATTCTGTACAATCTGATATCTGATCTTTTATTTCATATCTCCTCCTTTCACATTATTTCATTCCCCCTTGTTTTTTTCACTGATGGAATGTGGGGTTGTTGGACTAATTGATATTTATCAAATAATTTTTGATGAATTGCCACAATATTGGCATAGCCTTTATTCCATCTTTCCTGTACCTATTCCAAAATTTGAAACTAATTTTTTAGCTCAATAGCTAGATCAACGAATCCTGCAATGTGTGAAAATTTTCTCTTTCTTCAAAATATCTCTAGCAATAGAGATTGCCTTCTGAATTATCTTTATATGTGGCAATAATTGAAGTTGAATCAATGTCAACTTATGCCTTATCTCTGTATCTCTAGCCATGAGCTCCACTAACCTCTTTTGATTGAATGTCAGTTCACTATAAGAGGATGACTTTGAACTTGTGTTCTTGCCCAATGTGATAACATTAGCTCTAATGTCGACATGTTATAGCTCTAATGAGCATGTAGTATTTGTTGTAAAGAAATATATATCACACAATTTCAAGTATAAAGAATTGATGGTCTTCAAAATTGTTTCAAACTGTGTAATAGATGTAGAAATCTCAACTTGTCTCTATACAAGTTCTTGCAAGACTTTTTGTGACACTTTATGCTCCATTCTTCTCTTCGACTATTGTAATAATTTTTTATTTGTCTTTGTGTCATCTGTCTAGATTCAATCAACTACATACACTAGGCAGTCCAAGATTGTATGTTGAATGTCTACATCTGTAATTCCAAATGTATCTATAAAAATATCTTTGGTAGTATGTATTACTTGTCCTCTCTTTTGCTCTCTTCTTAGTTGTTCTTGTTTTGCCTTGCGGCTCAACAAGATTTGCAACTCTTGCATTTGCTCTAGTGTAAGATTATTCAAATCATATTTAGGTAATGCAATTACCTCATCAAGGTTCACTGATTCATCATCTTCCTCTTCTGTATAACTCATATCCTGGGATCTTGAGGGTGTCTCACTAGGTAGTGACAATTGCAATTGGTTCCCCTTTTCACATGATCTCAACTTTGGTTATTACATTGGTGTAGAAATCACCTGTTGCATAGGTGTCACATTTGTAGGTTTTGCAACCTTTGCACTGGGCAATTGAATAAGAGCTTTAGTAGCCTTTTGTTCCTTTTGTTTCACTTCAAATTTTACCAATTTTGTGCATGAATCTTTATCAAAATTTGCCTCCTTTTGCAAAATTGGCATACAAGTTAATGGTGTATATATAGTTAATGCCTTACCAAGTTCCTTAGCACTTATAGCCTCTATAATTGATGTGATAGTAACATCACCAGTCCTCTTGACTTGAAGCTTTGGATATTCAATTATCTACAACAAAATTGGACTAGTATAGAGATTGCTTGAGTCTTTCATTAAACCTTGAATTTCCTCTTCTGTCAGTATATTTGGATTAGGTGGACGAGTGTCATTATCATCTTCAATTGTTATAGTGTCTTTTTATTCACACCTACTAGCAAGTTGTTGAATCTCCTCTATCAGTTTGGCCACTTCTTGCTTATATCATCTTTGAATTCAATAGTGTCTTGGCCTTCCATCACCTCTACAGATGGAGTAAGCAATTAAAATGCTTCTTTCCATACTCTAATGCAATATTGCTCAACTTCATGAGCTTTATTTTTCAAAATTTTATATGCCCTATCCTTCGGCATAAACTTCTTGACAAAATCTTTAAGGACTATAGACATGTGAGTCTTCCCTAAATCTAGCATAACTTGTGCCAATGTTGTCTCTCTTATATGTTTCTCAGTGGACAATGCCCATTTCCATTTAGCATCCATTCTTTTGTATAATCCCACTGGAGATCCAATTCCTAATTCCAGGGGTGTGTGCCTAAACTTGATCATCATTTCAATTATTGTGCCTTAAAGCTTAACTTGATCATCATTATTCAAAGAATCATATTGTATGTCTTTGAATCCTAAAATATGTTTTGGTTCTATCAGTTTTGCACATACTTGATCCACAGTCATTAGAGGGAGTCTCTTCACTACTTGAAGTTTTCTAGTTTCATTAGACTCGGTCTTTTCTTCATCTTCCTCCTCCTCTTGTGCAATTATTAGTTTTCTCTTCAGCTTTGCTTGATCTTTTGTCTACTTTCTCTTCCTTGATGGACTTCCTATTAATAGCTCAATAGGAGGTTGTGCTGACCTTTTTTTGGTGATGATCAACTTTCCCTTTAGCCTTTGAGGTGTCACCATTTCTTGCATGTCTTTCTTGAGGTATACCTTCATCTTAGGTTTTATTACAACAACCTTTTTCTGTTTGGTGGCCTTTGGCTTCACAACTGCAAGCTCTTTTCCTTTGCCTCCCTTGGCCTCTATGGGTTATCCCGACCCTTCTCGTTGTTCTTTATTACTAGCCTCAACAGCCTTATTTTCTTTTTCTTCCCTTCCTTAGGTGTGCCAGATTTAGTAACAGCTCGATAATAATAGTCTCGTATGTGCCAAATTGCTCGACACTAGCATCTATTTCTTTTGCTAAGAGTGTAGTAAGTGTTGCAGTTACATCATCTACATTTGCTTCATAGGGCATTGGCCTTAGCCATGCTACCCTCAATAATATTGCTTGTGCACACACAAAATCTGTATCCACAATGAAATATACTTCATCACAGTATCTATCCACAATTGACATTGGAATTATCATTCTATTTTTCATCTTAACTTTAAATTTTTCAAAGTATTTGTCCATTAATGCTTCAAAAATTCTCTCCCAGCCTATTTATTAGATCACTAAGCTACTCCATAGCAGTCCTATTCTTATCCCATGCAACTATTGCAATGGTAGGAAAATAATTTTGTACATAGAAAAAATGCAAACCAATAGGGAACCAAACTTACAAGAGGTGTTCTTTACTTTTCTCACTGCCTCTAGGTTCTCTATAAGTTGGTGAAGCTATAGTTTGGCAAGATCATATGAATGATCCTTCTTTACAATTTTGTAGCCCAAATCAACTACTACACAAGGTGTGATGTTCAATCTGATATATTGATAGAATTTTTGTGTAATCACACGACCAAAAAATTCAATTAATGGATCCTCAATGTCAACAATTGACATTCCATGACCATTCCACTTTGCCTTGGTCAAATTTTCAATTTCATTCCTTGTTTTGCTCCTTATGCTCTATGGTCAATCCAAAGTAGGCTACCCAGTTACCCTGCAAATTATTTCTTTTTTGATCTTGATCGGCCCACCTTCTAACCAAATTTTCATATCATGAACTTAGCTAAGCATAATCTTGATCCATTTGACCTTGAAAACTTTAGGAAATCCTAGGGCATAGGTAAGCCCTTTGTCAGCAATGATCTTGAATTCATCTTTTAGAATTCTATCAATGCATAGCTTGTCATATGTTGCCCTTATTTCAAAATCTCCAAATTCTCCAATATTAGATTAATAACATGATCTGATGTCTTGAATAGTCAGGACTCTGGATGGAATTGATGACAAAGCTCCAATATCATCAATAGGGGTTTTGATTTTAACTGAATTTCTGAAGTTCAGTGGAGGACTTTGATCATTTCTTATAATTTGCACACTACTATCCTTCATAATTTCACTTCTAGATACCATTTTGAAATAGGGTTTTAAACAAAACTTTCACAAATATCTTCACTAAATATTTTACTTGGCACTAAGAGTGGTACTTACTTTGCTTCACAAATTTGCTGATAATCTATTGATATTCTTTGCTCTGGGCACTAAAATCACTTTGATCACCTTGAAATCTTCTCGTGAGCTCTTTGATCATGTACCAACTAAAAGTAAATATTTAATTTTGATAAATACCTTCAATCTTTCATTTTTATGTCTGTAATTAATGTCTTCATACTTAGCAGGTGTATGATAGCTAGGTTGGTCTCCATTTCAACTTAGTCACGATTCTTCACTCGGTCATAACCAATTCACTTGGTTAGTATATTATCTTCCTTGATAACTCAGCCTATACTACAAGACTTGGTCAATACATATTGTACTACTGATGCTCAGTACTTTATTATTTTCTATTTCTATCAGTTCTTAATGCATCTTTATTTATGCAGATATGATTTTCAGCACTTATATGCTAAGAACTTATGTAAAATATAACATTGAGTATACAGTTCCTACATACCTTCTTTCTTTAGTGAGATGTGGTGTAATTACCTAATCCATCAAATTGGGTGATCACAATTTCATCTACTCTATTGCTTCCAATTCTTACTATTTATATCCATGTGTCTTTCCTTCAGGTTTGTCACTTTCATTACTTGGTGTTGGTGCTGGTGTTCTAGTTTTGTAGTTTCTATTGATGTGTCCAACTTTGAGACAACTAAAACATACTATCTCTCCATTTAACCATTTCTTATAATTTCCTCTAAAATGTGTTTTGATGCAATTCTCTAGAATGTGTCCTTACTCTCCACAATAGTGACAATAGTACCATGTATTGTAATCCCAATAGTAGGAATTTCCTTTCCTTGTTGTATGAGTTTGTTTTTCAACTGACCAGTTTGATTTTTTCTTAAGTCTGCACTCATGAGCTCTATGTCCATACTTTTGACAATTGTAGCAATGACCTTGGAATTTAGACACCTTTCTGGTTGAATCATTGTTATTTGATCTACATTCATGTGCTTGATGTCTTGATTTCTTGCAATTAAGACAATTACTACTTGGTTTAGGTTTAGGAATTCGCTTACCATTTTTGCTTTTGCAAATATTGGTTGTATGAACAATTTTCCCATAGTAATGGCATGTAGGTTTTCCTTTTGATTTTGCATTCATTTGTTCTCCACTTTTGGATGATTCTCCTTCTTCAATAGATAAAGATTGTGTGATGTATCCAAGTCTAGAGGTGTCTTTTGTTCTAGGTGACTTCATCATGTCTTCAAAGTTATTGATTGCTTCATTTGGTTTGTTCAATCTCTCCATGAGTTCCTTTGCATGCATTAGCTCACTTTTTAGTTGCTCATTCTATAGCCTTGGGTTTGTGATCTCCCCATGTTTTCTATTTGCTTCCTGATTTGCAATGACTAATTGATTTATCATATCTATTTGATTATTTGTAAGCTTCTAAACTTCAAATGATCTCTCTTCAAGTTTCTAGCCATCTATCTTTTGTCTTCTTTTAGCTATGAGCTTATCTTTCATTGTTTTCCTCTTTTGTTTGAGTGCTTCACATTGTGTAATTGATTGAGTTTCATATTTTGTCTTGAGATCTTTTGCTTCTTTTACTAGGATACTATTTTTGTCTAGTAATTATGTCAATGCTCATCATTATTGTTAGTCTTTCCATTGTCTAGCAGTCCTTTAGTGTCAAATTCTATGTATTGAGTGTCATTTAGCTGAATAGCTATCTCTCTTCTTCTCTTTACAATTTTCCATAACTCCTCTTTTGTTGCTTCTAATTGTTGCAACACAATTTGGATTTCAATCATCTAATTCTCAACAATTTTTCCCAACTTATACACTTCCATCTCCATGATTTAATCCTCTCAAGTTGTTAGGCTTCTTGACAAGAGAACTAGGCTCTAATGCCAATCATTGGAATGAGTATATTAGAAACAAGATGCTAAGAGGGAGTGGGGGGGGGAGGGTGGTGTGGCGGGGTGAATCAAGATGTTAAACCTTTGACTTCAAAACCAATTTCATAAATCCATATCCAAATCATCTTATATATTAAATCTACCATTTAAAATTGTAATATTAAAACATAAATGAAATACATCACATCCATTAAGAGTTCAACACATAACACAATGATTTGGTTACCTATAAACACTTCAAGATGAAGGTAGAACTAGGGTGGGGATGAAACCCAAAAATCTTCATTGTTGTAATAATAAAGTAAACTTGTTAGGGTTATAGTGTTTGATCATAAGATATGATCTACCCTGTGAAAGGTCTGCCCTATTAAAATCTTAAGAGACTATTAGGTCTCACCTTGTTAAAGGATTTTAAGGATTTTACACTCATAATGAAGTAAGGACTCTGTTAGGAGGTTTGCATAGATCTATTTAGATTTCTCTATTAAGAGATTTAACCTATCTCAATTAACAATAACTGATTCAATACCTAACCCTCAGTTTTCTCTATAATTTGATCTTTGGTCTCTTCTTTGCTATATCTTTGATCTGATATCCTAATCTAATAACTCTGTTCAGTCCTTCACTGCTCTAATTGCTCTTTGCTTGATTTGTCCTTGAAACTTCATTTTCATTCCTTTACATGCACATATACTCTCTACACATCTCAACTCCTCAACACTTTTGATTCTAGGGTTATAATCCTCCTTAAATATATGTTCTATGAAGTTTCTAGATCTTGATCGATGACTTACACTTCATCATCTTTTTCCATTTGTATCCCATTTTCTGATTGGTTAAATTGTACACCTTAGGATCATTACCTTCTGTAATGACATGTGATCAACTCCTTATTTGGTTCTACAAATATTAAATATCATATAAAAGTTAGTCAAAATGGTTTACATATGAGTTTGTACAATTACAAACTTATATGTCAAAATTGAACTACTCAGCAATCGAATGCTTTGATGCCTGGTCATGTAACTTCATGTTGTGACTCAACTTCTATATACTTGTTTTCTCAGCACTTGATTACCTATCAATATGCTCAATCTTTATTATATTGCTTGGTCTCTACTAAATTCTCGATAAGCACTATCCTTCTCGATATAAGCATTGTATGCTCAACCTTTACTGGATAACCTGGTCATAATGATGACCTTGTAATCTTGCCTAGTAAATGACTAAGTGTTGGGCACTAACAGAAAACATAGGCTTAGAGATCAACATGATAGTTCCTTATTTAGGAAGATTCTACAATTTCTTTCTTTCCATATTTCCCATAAAATAATTGATGGAGAGATCTTCAATAAGTCATTATATATTTTAGAAGATCTTTTCTTTTGGTAGCTTGTTACATGATCAAGAACATTGTTTTGAAAGGTTGAATGCCAATTTAATTTGTTGCATAGACATAACCAACAAGCTCTAGAAAATGAGTAGTTGAATAATATATGTTCAGTTATTTATGAGTTGTTTTTACAAAGAGTGCATTGTGAAGGCCCTTCAAATCCCATCTTTATAAATCTATCTATTGTTAGAATCTATTTTGAATTACAACCCATATAAAAAATGTCAACTTTAGGTAGGCAAGTTGAGTTCCAACATAAATCTAGTGGATTTTTTTATCGAATCTCATCTTTGAGAATTAGTAATATGTAATGTCCCTCTTTACGAGACTTGAGACACTACGGAGATTTCCACACTTCTATGAGTATAACTCGATGAAATTCATTATTTTAATTTCCAATTCCAATTGCAAACACTAAGTATAACATAACGAATGTAAATGCTTCCAATAATTATCAATGTTGTATCTAATATAGCAATGAAATATAAACTTAATAACCTAAATGGTTGTCTCTGATATGTGCTATGTTGTATACATACGTTGATATAATGGCAATGATATCTCTGATGGGAGACATTTTTGAGATGATAATAAATGGATATTGTATAGGTTGTGTTTGATCAATCTATCTCAATGTGCTATCAATGAAGTTGTCTCTGATGTTTGTAACAATGCTTGCACTTTCAATTTATGCTTGCCATCAGTAGCTCGAGCCACATGATCCACAGAGGGCTACTATATATATTCAAATCTATATGCAATAATTCTTGCAATGATATGATCTCCCATATGTACATGTTTGATCCAGGGAAGAGGCACAATGGAACAGTCACATCTCATCATTGCAACTTAATGAAGAGGCACCATCTAATTAATTTTCTTAACTAAACACTAACTATATATTTAATCAATCATCAACCAATGCTTGACTTTAATAGCTTATCTTCCATGTCCCTACCAAAGCTTCTATTTAATGTTGCAGGCACAAATAATCTCCAACAATGCATCAAATGGTAAATTGGCAACTCTCTATAATATTGTCGTAATGGTTATCGTGCCCTTTTTCAAACCATAGTTTGGTCTTTATATGTTGTTGTACAAAATTGCCATGAGTTTGGTTTAGTTGACTTAAGTATCCTCTACATCCCAATTCTTTTCTAATTATATTTCTTAAAAGTTATTGACAATGTTTGATTATTCTTGGGTTTTACTGCTGACTTCCAAAATCAACGATTATGTTGAGTGATTAATGTGAAATTATAATATTGATCAAGTCGTATTAGATAGCTTCTACTAGTATACTTTTTCCTAATCATTGTTCCTAATCAATACTTTCCTTTGAGAATTAATTGATATCTTCATATCTTTAGAATAACATTACTACCTTGGCACATTGCTTTCGATGCCTTATTTTTACTCCTCTATCAATGCCAATACAGATGATAAACCTATGACATGTATGCTTCTTGATAAATCCTTAGTCGTTATTGACTAATTCTAAGAGTCACGTCTTTTCAATATAATAATTATATTATAATATTATCCTTGAAAATGTCCACTTCATAATATAACCCATGTAGGTATGTTATAAAATTATTATTGGTAATTGATATCATTTATAATCAAAATATTTATTTGTTATTTAATTTATTTAACTCATTAATATTATAATTATAATAAAATATTTTACATTACAATTATGGTATAATCTTATATATTGTTTTATTTTTATATTTTCAAATATATCACTATTATATAATAGATTATAATATATTTTACTTTAATATTATTATTCTTAATTATTATCATTATATAATATGTTATTTGAATATTCATATATCCTTTTAATTTGGGCTCATGACAAGTCCGCCCTTCCTCAAATTGCTTGCCCTCAAGCAATTCCTAACTAATAATTTAAATCAATGGCCTATTCCTTGATCATTTTACTTTGGATTGTTAAAATAATGATTATGCTAACAAAATTATGAAATATAAATATATACAATGTATCAACATTAATGCATGAAGACACAAGGTAGACACGAAGTATACACTCTAATGCAAGAAGACACGAGGCAAGCACGAAGTAGACACATGAATGCATGAAAACACAAAGCATACACGATGCAGACACATCATACATTCTTTGTTGATTCTCTATAATTTAATTTTCACGATGACGTAGAGTAAAGGGAATGATTTATAAAATATACTTCCCCAATACGCCTTTTGATCATGGATCCTACAACACAAATAATTAATAGCTCCAAAGAAAGATGAGTCTTGTGATGATCTCTTTTTTCATTTACATAATTATTTGGAAGGAATCTTTCTCTCTCCTCATTAGTATCATCAAAAGATGGTAGATTTACGATGTAGAGGGCGCGTGAAATAGGCTACAAGCGGTTCCCTAGAGGATATCTTGTCATGTGCCCAAAATTACTCCGCCTCTCCCTCCACCAACTCCCTACCTTAGGATATCATAATGTGGATGAGAAGATTAATCCAATGAATGCAATTATTTGGAAGATTTCTTTATATAATACACATAAAAATTTCTCTCTCCTTATTACAATCATCTTGAGATGGTAGATTTACGATGCAGAGGGCATGTAAAATAGGCTACAAGCGATTCCCTGGGGGATATCCATCAGGTGCCCGAAATTACTTCACCTCTCCCTCCACCCACTCCCTATCTTAAGATTTCGTAATGAGAAGATGAGTGTTAAATTTAATTTACTTAGTTCATTTGGAAGATTTCTTCTTATAGTACATAGAAAAATTTCTCTCTCCTTATTACAATCATCTTGAGATGGTAGATTTACAATCCAAAGGGTGCATGAAATAGGCTACAAGTGGTTCCCTGGAGGATATCCTATCATGTGCCCAAACTTACTCCGCCTGTCCCTCCACCAACTCCGTATCTTAAGATTTCGTAATGTGGATGAGAAATAGACCCCTATGTACTATAATACGTTCCTGATGTCATCATGATTCCTTAGGAATGTATCTTAACATAGATATATATATGTATCCACTTATTTTGATATTTATCTAATTTTCATTTTTTCATATATTCACATCTATACTTGTATATATATACATATATATAATGTGTTTTCTCTTTATCGTCACTCAATATATTTAATAATCAAGAATCCACTTAAATTATATATTCATAATGAAATATGAAAATAATACTTACCTCCATATTACCTCAACACAAAGTCTATGGGATTGCTTTATGTTTGGTATATCTTTACATATTAGCATTCATCTTTGTCTTTATATTCCATGTTGCCTCATAGATCTAGTCGTTATTGGTCCTTATGATATATTTACCTCTTTTAAAGAGTTTGTTCTTTCTTATAGCACCCTTCCTTTCACCAATCTTTAATCCATTTTATATCTTGAAGAGTTGCACGACTTGAGTGAATAGAGATTTGTTGATTTCCTCAACAACATGTTTAATGACAGATGGTGAATATGCTTCTATGTGTAGATGTCATATATGCTTCCTCGATGTTTGAAAGAAATCTACAATTGCATTTCTTCCATTTTTCAAACACAAATGAATATTTTATTCTCATTTAAATATTGCTATCTTTCTCCTTGTCGGCAAATGTACGTAAGCATTGAAATATGAGATGGTATGAAAGTATGGAGATTGTGGGAGATACGACTCATTTACCAAAAAACCAAGCAGAAGCTTATAGTAACCATGTTCCTGAAGATCTATGTGAAGATCCATTTCAATTTCTCTGCTACCCTAGAAATTGCAAGGCTGCCCTAGAATTTGCTTTCTCTGTGCATCGCAAGCTCTCTTTTATTCATTGTGATGTTATTTCCAATGGCGTTTTAGTTACTATTCTCCTCTTAACCGTCAGTTTGCATGAGTGACATCAATTTTCAACCATTGTAAGTTAGGAACTAACTGGTGTATTCTAATGAACGTATGATCTCTGCAATGATTACTTACATCAATCTGAGCAATCTCCACTATTTATCCTTTGTACTTCTTATCTTTTTATCTCTTTCAAAGGCTCCTTATCTCCTCATATATCTATTATCTTTTCTATTACCAGGTTTTAGGTAATTCTTCAATGATTGTTATTCCTCTGTCCTGTAAAATGTTAGGTCTTCTTAATATGATTGCTTGATAATGTGCATTTGGACAAGATGAATATAATAGCTCCTTATTATTTGGAATGGCTCAGAATAAAAAATGGAAGGCTGTAAGCATAATAGGGTGGAATGTCAATGATTGATCAAACCAACCCCCTTGCACAAGACAACTTGATTGTTCTCTGTGCTACTTGTGTTGCAAAGAGAAGTGGTGATAAATATAAAGGCCATAGAGGATGTGGTTTACTTAGCCTACCCGCATCCAACCTTTTGCAAACTAAAATTGAATAACTACAGAAGTCCAAGGCCTATTTGAATCCAATTTTTTGGCATTTGAACTTCTGTCACATTCACTTTGAAATTTTCACAGGCTGTACTATTGTTGGAGTTCTAACTTCTATATTGAGTGGGCATAGAGATTTGTTTTCTTTTTACATCAAGCTTCTCTTGATGTTGTACAAAGTTCACTTTTTCCTGATTACCTTCCTTATCCTCCTTTCCAATTCTATTATGGGCACTTCGAATGAGGTGCCATCTTTGAGAGATCAAGCCATCACTCAAACCTCTGCAGCTTTTGTAAATACCCTAAGGATTATCACTGGTGATAGCCCTTAGATTAGTTAGTTATAATTACTAGTCTATTTTATCAATCATAAGTAATACTGCTTCTTGTCTCTTAATTTATGAAGACTCCTGATCAAATTTATTTTAAACTACTGAAGACTCCCTGATGTCTCCTGTGCACTTGTTTTCACTTAACACAAAAAACTTTGTGGATATTGATTTTGATCCTTTCTAGACTACACACATATCATGATTTTAACTTAATACGTTTCATATATGTGTGTTTGTGTGTGTGTGTTAGGTTGTATTATAATGATGACATCAACAAGGTCATTCAAATATTGTCTTAACTTCTATATTCAACTGCACACAACTGCTCTATTTAATTAATTGCTTCACCTGATAAGATTATGGTGAAATTTTAGGACTATGGTCTTCATAAAACTGCTCAGACGGTCCTTTCAATACTTTCTTCACAAGGAATTTATCACTGTTGTCTAATTCACTAACTTTGCAAATAGATTTTCTTCAAAACCTGCTATTGTGAACCCTAAATGCTTTCAACATTAATTTTATGTCACTCAATTTAGAGAATTATTCTATTCATTTCAGTGAATGGACTCCATCATTGTGCTTTTAATTTGTTCCTATGTATATAACTGATATTAATTGCATCTGATCTTACACTTTGTTGTAGCACTTATGGTGGTGTCTCCCTTCTTCCTTTTTCTTTCAATTGCTCTTTGCTCCCTTTGATTGATTTGCATAAACTATTCTTCATAGGTTGGTATGATTTCTACTCTGATACCACTTGTAATGTCCCTCTTTACAAGACTTGAGACACTATGGAGATTTCTACACTTCTATGAGTATAATTCAATGAAATTCATTATTTTAATTTCCAATTCCAATTGCAAACGCTAAGTATAACATAACGAATGTAAATGCTTCCAATAATTATCAATGTTGTATCTAATATGGCAATGAAATATAAACTTAATAACCTAAATGGTTGTCTCTGATATGTGTTATGTTGTATACATAGGTTGATATAATGGCAATGATATCTCTGATGGGAGATATTTTTGACATGATAATAAATGGATATTGTACAGGGTGTGTTTGGTCAATCTATCTCAATGTGCTATCAATGAAGTTGTCTCTAATATTTGTAATAATGCTTGCAGTTTCAATTTCTACTTGCCATCAGTAGCTCAAGCCACATGATCCACAGAGGGCTACTATATATATTCAAATCTATATGCAATAATTCTTGCAATGATATGATCTCCCATATGTACATGTTTGATCCAGGGAAGAGGCACAATGGAATAGTCACATCTCATCATTGTAACTTAATGAAGAGGCACCATCTAATTAATTTTCTTAACTAATCACTGACTGTCTGTTTAGTCAATCATCAACCAATGCTTGACTTTAATAGCTTGTCTTCCATGTCCCTGCTAGAGCTTCTATTTAATGTTGCAGGCACGAATAATCTCTAGCAATGCATCAAATGGTAAATTGGCAACTCTCTATAATATTGTCGTAATGGTTATCGTGCCCTTTTTCAAACCATAGTTTGGTCTTTATATGTTGTTGTAGGAAATTTCCATGAGTATAGTTTAGTTGACTTACGTATCCTCTACATCCCAATTCTTTTCTAATTATATTTCTTAAAAGTTATTGACAATGTTTGATTATTCTTGGGTTTTACTGCTGACTTCCAAAATCAACGATTATGTTGAGTCATTAATGTGGAATTATAATATTGATCAAGTCATATTAGATAGCTTCTGCTAGTATACTTTTGCCTAATCATTATTCCTAATCAATACTTTCCTCTGGGAATTAATTGATATCTTCATATCTTTAGAATAACATTACTACCTTGGCACATTGCTTTCGATGCCTTATTTTTACTCCTCTATCAATGCCAATACATATGATAAACCTACAACATGTATGCTTCTTGATAAATCCTTAGTTGCTATTGACTAATTCTAAGAGTTAGGTCTTTTCAATATAATAATTATATTATAATATTATCCTTGAAAATGTCGATTTCATAATATAACCCATGTAGGTACATTATAAAATGATTATTGGTATTTGATATCATTTTAAATCAAAATATTTATTTGTTATTTAATTTATTTAACTCATTAATATCATAATTATAATATAATATTTTACATTACAATTATGCTATAATCTTATATATTGTTTTATTTTTATACTATCAAATGTATCACTATTATATAATAGATTATAATATATTTTACTTTAATATTATTATTCTTAATTATTATCATTATATAATATGTTATTTGAATATTCATATATCCTTTTAATTTGGGTTCATGACATAATAAGTTCATAACCTAATTTAACTTTATATTTTTCATCTTGTGAAGCTTCCCATATTAATTTATCATTTCTATTTTTGTGATTATCTATGAATTGATTTATGAAGTGATTATATTGTGATTTTTCAAATTCTGATAAATTTGTTTGGGTAACTGATTTCCACTCTCATTTGATTGTATTATTGGGAGCAATAACAATATTTTGATAATCTCTAACTGTAGAGCCCCAAATATTTGATAATCTATCTTTGATATTTGGGGAAAGATTCATCTTATTAGGTGTTGGGAGCCCATCCCATGAATATTTCTAGAATAAATGTAGTGCCTCTCGTGTTTGCAGTTTGTATCTTGTTATATTTGATCTTAAAGATAGTTGTTACTCATGTTATGTTTACATTTGAGATGACCTGATGGTCAAATGTTATACTTTGATTTCCTGTATCATAGATGTTAGATTACTATGTTGTTCAATTGAAAATATTTGCATGATGATGCCATTTTGAGATGACAATAGGTTTATGATCATATCTAATTATCTAGTGTTTGGAAATATCTCTAATTTGGTTATATATGGATTTAATATTGTGGTTATTTACTTCAATCTTTCTTTGTTATGCTTTATGTGATCATGAGTGATGTTTATGGATTAATTTAGTATAATTAAATAAATAGTTAAATTGGGTATTTAATGCATTTATTGCTTTGGCTATGTTGTTATATGCAATTGCACTTGATCATGTATTTTAGTGTGCAAGATTTATATCCCTGACAGTGGCACATGGAGTTAGTGATTCAACTATTCATATTTACCAATGTCGTCCCTATATGGTTGACATATCTAATTTAAAAAGTTAAATTAAACCTTCTGGTGATTTGATAAATCCAGACTCATTTTCATTATTTGACTAGACCTGTGAACGTGTTTGTGCATTTATAGGTTCACATTTGTCGTGAAATTTGTTTAGGAATTTATGTGATTTTGGATTTTTGGGCTTTTTAAAAATTGATTTTAATTTCTAGCAGCTTTGCCATAGATGAATTCCAATTACTTGGAATAGCCTATGTTCGTTTGGATTGATTTGGGAATTAGCTAGTCCTCCTAGTTATTTTCCCTAATAGATTATTCACTCGAAAAGTGAATAAGTATCCAAAGAGGAAATTAATTCCTTAATTCCTCACTTCTCTTGGAAATTAAGAATTTGAGAGCTTTTTCCAAAATCCTCTTTTGGAGGATTGCATTATTGTTTGTTGTGAGAGCTATGGGCATAGGATCTTCACAAGATTGGTCTCGTTGGATCCAGCTTAGGGAGACCTTGTTTTCTTGTGACTTTTGGCAGCTTCTATGGGTTATTTATTTTATTATATTGATTCCTATTTCTGCCCTTTTAGCTTTTAGGTAGGGCTCTCCCATTTTTGTATTTCAGCGTCATTTCTACTTTTGTTTCTGGTAGTTACATGTTAGGAGGCTGCGAATTAGTGTTCTCCTTTGTTTTTGATTGCTAGTTCTGCCTAGGTTTATGGGTGTGAACATTTTCCTATTTTCCAAGATGATGGTTTGGGGTTTTGCACTGTTATGCTAGTCATTTTTGCATAAAGTGTCTAAACTTGAATTTTATTGGATTTTTCGTGGTTTTTGTGCCCAAAGACCAAATGGGTTTTTATTTTGAAGTTTTTTGTTTGAAGTTTTTACCTTGATTTGTGTGCCACCTAGTTTTCTCAAGTTTTCTTGGCATGATGTTAGTCATGGACTTAGATCATCAATAGGATATCAGTTAGACCATTGTTGCACTTTTATGTTGCATTGGGATGTGTGTTGCATCTATTCTCCCAAGCTTGTTTTCGGTTGAGTGTGTTTTGTTTATGTTCTCATCTAGCCCTTATATTTTGACTTTCGTGATGGTGGTTCACCCACACACGAGCACATGCACATGCATTTATCAAGTGACTTGTGAGGCCCAAACTCCCGGTGGTAATTTGGTTGAGTTATGTCTTTTGGGGTTAGGTTGGTAATATGCATGCATGTGGGTGCTCATCGTGGGATGAGTATGGGTAGGGTAGGGTAGCTTCATGGAGGGGCTTCTATCACAACCTTGGTGACTTTTCCTAGGTTGACAAGGAGAAGGCTTAATTAAGTGATAACTAAATAAATTACTGGGTAATAAACTTAAGATAATAAAATGTGTTAGTGGCCAATTAAGTTTGAGGATGTATTGTGTGACCCTTCCGTTGGGAAGTTGATTCCACACCACGCTAGCTTGGTGTACTTAATGCCAAGCTATTTCCCCTCTAGGTGAGTCCCTACATAGTAACCCATTAAGTGTCTAACCAGGACCTATAGTACTTTCATTGTCTCATGATCTTGGTTTCAATCATCTTTACTATCTGGCATGAGTGTTAGCCATGGATGTTTGCTTTATGTGTGTTTGTGGTTTAATCATTATCTCCATCAGCATGACGGGAGTGGACCTACGGGTTTCACATGGTTGGGAGGAGTAGCTACCTATACCACTACTGGGGACTAGTGTACAGAGACAATCTATTATTCCAATGTGAATGGTGCTTGATGTTTCACTTTGTATATTCGAGATTCCAGAGTATGCTTCCTTATGGTCTATGCTTTCATTAGAATGCTTCGATATCATGTTTAGATGATGTTAGTTTATTTGACATATTAGTAAATTATGATGTTTAGCATATGATTAAATGATGTGATTTGCTTAGTTGGAGTATCTATTGTTTATTGGATTAGTAAGTTAGATTTCCTATCCTTATGATGTTATTATGTTTTAGTAGTGACATCCTCATAAGACAACTCTAACTATCTAGTTGGTAGTTTGGGATGTTACGCACAAGGGATGGCTAGGGCCTTCGAGGTCTCATGATGCTATTATGGTTGGGAGGATTCGTGCATGAATTTTGTTATGTTCATTCATTGTGATGTCGATTTCAATACATTTCCTTTATTGCTATGTTTCTAATGGTTAGATGTAGTTTATGTCTTGCAATTATTGTGTTCGAGTGTCTAAGCCTTGATTTGTAGATCTGGTACTCCCTGGTGTGGAGGAATTATTTTCCCTATCTTCTCATCTTTTGTTTACCTTGCTTGCTATTATGAATCCTCGCACAAGATTGTAATCTTTTGGGCAAGATTGTACTCTCTCCTACGCAAGATTGTACACTCTTCTGTGTGAGACTTGGTGTTTCCTCACGTACAAGCTTGCACTTCTTCGAGTGGTTCTTGGTACTTCCTCACGTGAACCTCATCGCCAGTGCTATGTATTTTGACTGTTAGACTAGGCATTTCCTCATGCGAGAGGCAGATCCTCATGTGGCTTGTTGCACTTTCTCATGTGGAAGGGTACTTCCTCACATGAGACTATCCTTTGTGTTTTCTCTTGCAAAAAATAGGGAGCATCTCTGCTATTTTTTGGGGAACAAATTTTTGTGATTTGAGTACCATTTTGAGTTTCTTGTTTTTCCATACCTTGAAAGATCAGAGATTTTATGTTCTATTGTCATCTTTGGATTTCGTCTTCTATTTGAGAGTGTCAATTTGATAGTGGCACTTGGAGATCTGTTGGTTGACAGGATTGTTGGTTAAATCTTTTGTTGCGATCTTATACATCCTTATATGTTGATTTTTGTGTGCATCCATACTTGTTTTTAAAAGAATATCTTGGCTTTTTATTTATCCTTGTTACAAGGATATGTCCCAAGTTAGATACTTACAAATGAGAGGGCAACATTGCATCATAAAATTCTACATTCTGGAACCCTTAGGGGGGTTATAGGTTAGAAAAATAGATAATGGGTTGGTTGCTAAGAGATATTTATGATATAAGATGCTTGCTCATTTGCTATATTTTTCTTGGAAGAGCCTTCAAACTAACTTGGCTCCTAGAGCCTTATTTTGCCAACTTAAATTTATAATACCTAGACCACCATATTTTTTGGGTCTACAGACAACCTCCCATTGAATGAGAGCTTGTTTTTTTCCTTTTTTCTAATCCACTCCAAAAGAAGTCTATCATTTTCTTATCCAAGATATTTTTAACCCCACTAGGTAATGCTAGACATGATATTTGATATGTAGGAAAAGCAGAGAGTATGGATTTGATTTTGGTTGCTCTACCTACCTTGGTTAACCACTTCCCTTTTTGATTTATCAAATTTTTATCTATTTTTTCTATTATACGGTTCAATGACTTAGAATCCTTATAACTTTTTTCTAATTGTATTCCTAAATATTTGCATGAGAAGTAACTATGCTTGTAACCCATGAGGTGACATTTATTATCTTCTAGTACTAGATCTGTGTTTAGACAATTTTTTATTTTTTTTAGCTTAGTTTACTTTCTACCCACATGCTTTCATATATTTATTGATGGTTTGTTTGAAGTTGTGAGCTTCTTCCATTGAACTTTCCGTTGGGAGAATAGTATTGTCTGCAAATTATTGGTGCGTAATGTTGGGATACCTTCCGTAATAGTGACTCCTTTGATAATAGATTTTGTTTTTGCTTTTCTAATACTTATACCAAAGGCTTTTGCCATTATAATAAACAAGAAAGGAGATATTGGATCTCCTTGTGGGGAGTCGTTCATCAATGAGAGTTTTTAGGTGTAGCAATACAGTTAAAAATTAGATTGGTCCATTGTTTCAAGAAGCCAAAGGCTTCAAAGTATTTACCCATGAATCTCCAATCTACTTTATCATATGCTTTTTGGATATCTGGCTTCATAAGCATACATAATTTTTAATTAATTTGTGTCAAATGAATCACTTCTTGAATGATGATGATAACATCTAAAATTGATGTCTTGCAATAAAACCAATTTGTTCTTCAGAAATAAGTTTGGGTAAAAGGACTTTGAGTCTATTGGCTAATGCCTTAATGAGAATTTTGTAAATAGTATTACATAATGCAATGAGCCTATAATCACTAAGCTCAACATGATTAACTTTTTTGGGTATTAGAGCTAAGAAAGTATTATTAATTTCAGCTAAAAGTGAACCTAAATTTCTCGTTGCTTCTAGTGCTTTCCAAAGATCATCAGCTAAAATGTCCAACACTTCTGAAAAAAGAAGGCTTGAAAGCCATCTGGTCGTAGAGATTTATTTGGATTAAGATTAAATAGTGCTAATTTAATTTCTTATTTGGAGAAGGCTTTATTTAATATTTTATTATCTTCCCTTGAGCTTATTTTTGGGATAGAAGTGAACATAGTTTGTTGAGCTTCTAAAATCGAATATTCATAATTGTTTAGGATATTAGTGTAATAATTGACAATTTTTTTTGCTACCTAGTGTGGATCCTCAATGTCATTATCTTGTTCATCTTTAGTTTTTGGTATTCTATTCAAATTATTATTAGTAATAGTGCCAGTGTGAAAAAAATTAGTATTACGATCCCCATTTGTTAACCAATTTTTCATTGACTTTTGTTTCCAAAAGATTTCTTCTTTTGCTAATATTCATTCTTGTTTTGATAAAAGATCCTTTTCTTTTGTATATTTAGTATTGTCTAATTCTTCTTTAATGATCTGATTATTTATTTTTACAATTCTTCTTTTGTTTTTCATCTTTCTTTGAATATGTTGATAAAGTGAGTTGTATTTCATCTTAAAATATTTTATTTATACATTTTAAGTTTAGATATAAAGAAGAACATTTTAGAACCTTGAAAGTGCCCTTCTGACTATCATTGTTTTATATTCATCACAAATATCTCATCTTGGAACCACATTTTTCACACTTGAAGGGATTTATGGATGGCTTCTATTGTTTGGAAAATTCTAGTCTAGCAGGGAAATGATCAAATCTTGAAAATAGAAGAATCAAGGTTTGTACTGCATGATTTAGGTTTCTGAGATCTCATTTGAACAAAAATCTATCAAGCCTTTTTGCTATTTGGTAAAACTCTTTCTTTCTATTATGCCAAGTATATATGCCATTTGAGGGAGCACAATATTTATCCAGTTCTAAAAGTCTTACATTGTTTGGGATATAAATTGAGATCTTCCTTGTTTTTCTTCTAAATTTAAGATTGCATTAAATTCCCCTCCTATCCAATTGTTTTTCCAAAGGATGACTATTTATTAAAGTGTTGATTTCCTACCATACTACTCTTTTACTTGTAGTTTGAGTAGGGCCATACACATTGATGATGTTAAATTACAAGCTTTCTTTATAGCTTTTAATTCTTCCACTCATCCAATTGTTTCCAATTGATCCTTTAAAATACATGATTTTCCTTGGGTCCCATATAATACCTATGCCACCTGAAGCTCCTTTTGATTAAATTAAGTCTTTTCTCCATATCCCTAGATTCCTACTCAGTGAATCTCCTTTTGCTTTACTTGATTTGGTTTCTTGAATTAGTATTAAATCCAATTCAAATAAAGTTTTAGATTACTGTAAAAGAAGGTTTTGAGGGGATCTGAACCCCCTTATAATAGAAAAAAGGATAAAATGTTAAAAGTCCCCCAGGTTTTACAAGGACTTGGAACCTACAAAATAATCAGACAAAGTTCAAAACTAGGTTTTACAAGGACCTGGATCCTAATGGTATTTCATAATAAACAAAAGTTGGAAAAAGGAAACAGACACATAGATAACATGCCCAACAACCAAACCAAAAACTAGAACCAATAATTAAGCTAGCTCTTTGATCTCCTTAGCCATCTCATTACCAGTAGTTACAGTCCTTTGAAGGATTCCTCCTGCACTGATCCAAGAGTAGCTTTAACAACTTTTTTTGTACTTTTTCAGGTTCTCTTACTAGGACCACCAATTAGCTGAGCTGTAATAGGGGACATAATTTCCTTGTTGCTTCTTCTACCAATGCTCACACTAGCAGTACATAAACTCGAGTTAACCATATCCATCCTTTGACCGTTTTCCTTTACTAGTTGATGTAGCTCCATTTCATAGGCCTTTAGCTTCTCAGGGATATTATCCACCTGATTCTCCAGCTGAATTATTTTTTCTCTCTCATCATCTAGGTTGTTTTGAAGCTCTCCCATCTTTTTCTGGAGGATAATAATCTCGTTGTAGAGCTAGTAATCAACCTAGAGAGAAGCATCAGCTTTCAGTTTAGCTTAGTGGACACAAGTCAGCTTCCCATTATTTTTCCATTCTTCATTCAAATTCTTAAGATTGAAAGTAGCATCCTAGATGTCATCTAGCTTTAACTCATTTTCCTTGTTTAAACCCCCCTAGCCAGTCTCTTCCTCTTGGTTATCCTTATTCAAATTTTGATCATTAATCACAAGGGCATTTTTATCATCACACATTACCTTTTCAGAGTCACCCAAGAGCCTCACCTCTTGAGTCTCCATCTAGATATGCCCTTGACCTTGAGTAGTGATACCTCGCAGTAGGGCTCAAAGGATCAGAATGAGTCTTGATGGCTATTTTCAAGGACCCATCATTGCTACTTTCCCCATCATCTTTAGTCGAAGAAGCTCTCAAACTACCAAAGTACCCATCAAAGTTGGAGTTGAGATCACCAATTTCCATCTCACACTCCTCTTCTTCTTCACTCTCAACTTCTTTGGCATCCTTGTTAACCTTCAAAAAAACTTCAACCTCAATGTCCTTCTTTGTACCCTTCTCATTAGTTTTCTTTTTCACCTTCTCAAGGTCCTTTGAGTTTGACATCGACCCAGTGTTGGTATTCTCACTATGAAGCTCCTTAATTTTCACATTATGTATTTTTGTTTTTTTGGACTCATTTTATCCAGAGGCTCTTTCCCAAAATATTTCCTCTTCTTACCTGACAAATGCGAAAGTTTCACTGCATTCTTTCTGCAATAATCCTCAATTAACAACATAAGACCTTCATGAAGTACATCTATCTTTCTTCTTATGGGAATTGAGGCTATTAAGTAGTGAATACTTCAAATAAAAGGAAAAGGACAACCTATCCTTATACCAGAAATGGTTCAGAAAAGCAAAGTGAAATTTATGAGCCCTTTTTGACCTTCCATCCAAAATAAAGTACTCATGAACACAAGATAAAACATCTTGTCAAATTTCCTTGATCTTATCCAGCTCATGGAAATCCCCTTCCTTTACCAGTTTCTTTTCCTCCTCTTCATTTTTGGGAATTTCCTTGATAGCTGCATTATATATACTAGTTTCCTTTTTAAACTTCATACCCTCTATGGGAAGACTATTGATTCCAAAAATGAAATCCTCTATCAAGGCCATAGTGACCCCATCAAGAGAAACCATCTCCCTAGACCAATTTTTAAAACAATATTTAGTAATGTGTAGTTTAAAACCATGCAACTTCTCAATATACACAATCACCTTACCCTTTTGAAGAATTTCCCACACTGCGCATTTTGCCTTCCATTCTTTATAGTTAGATGGCTCCTGCTTCCTCAGCTCATCACCCATGATACACCCATCTTTGATAACTTTGCAACAAATGGTAACAAGCACTAAAGAATAGTTTTCTTTAAACACAATAGAAATTTTTTGCCCAAAATACGTGCCCTATCCTATTAGCAATAATGAAGAGGTACCCCCTCAAAAAATGATAACACCCTTTATTAATGCCACCACTTTCCATATTAATCCTCAAAATCTCAAATAATATTTCCTTCGACTATATTAGTCCATGTCATAATTAATGATCACCTTTAACTCCCCTTCCTTGCTAAGGTTGTCAGGCCACGTCATCTTATTATTTACATTCACTACTTTGTTAGCAATCCGATCAGCTACTTTGTTGCCTTCACAGTAATATGAGATATGATAACATTATCAAACTTATTGAAAATATTTTTAGTTTGCAAGATACTCCCTTCAATATTCCATGCCACCATATTTATATTATTCAACATATTAATAATATTAAAGGAGTTTCCTTCTAGCCATAATTTTTGATAACCAGTTACCACTACCATTCTAACAGTATAAAGAGCAGCAATGACTTTTGCTCTATGGCTCATTGAGCAACCAATTGAGATCGCCACAACATCCACAACCCTGCTATTATGATCCCTCGAGACTCCACCACATCTGACTCTTCCAGGATTGCCTTTAGCAGACCCATCAAAGTTTGCTTTCAAAAATCCCATAGGAGGGGAATTGCATATGACACCCTCTTTGCTATCATTATGTTTTATTTTTTAATTTTTTTTAATTTTCAGGGAGTCACATATTGTCAAATCATCAATATTTTTATTCTAAGAGATGAAGTTCTCTTTAATACCCCTAAGAATATTTTGGCCCACTACCCAATCATGTGTTTCTTTGTTTCTAAAAATAGTATTGTTTCTTTCTTTCCAGATACCCTAGCAAAGGTGAGGAAGAGAAATACTCCAAAGGAAACAAATATCAGGACTTCTAACATGGCATTTACAATTTTAGAAACACTCTACAAGATTACAAGGACGAACCCATAATATATTCCACTACTAGAGGAGAATTCCCCAAAGATTCTGGTTGAATGTACAGTGGATGAAAATATGATTAATATCTTCACCTTCTATCTTACATAAATTGCATCTATTAACAATATAAATCCCCCTTTTTTGAAGATTGGCTTGAGTTAAAGTTTTGTTTTGAAGAGCAGTCCAGAAGAAAATATTAATTTTAGGAATAGGATCCTTTTTCCAAGATTTATCCCAAGGGGGAGGATTGCCATTTAAATTAGATCTAAACACATAAGCCACCTTAAAATTACCACTTGGTTCTATACCCCACACCATAAAATCCTCCATATTAGGATTAAGATTAAAGGAATTGAGAGATATTTGAATGCAGTTAAAGTTGTGAAAAACCTCTGCAAAATTAACCCATTCATTATTTCTCCAATAGTTGTAGATAAAACCCCCAAAAACCTATTTTCATCTATCAATGAGATTGGTATCAATGAATTCATTCAACAACGGATGAACCAATAGCCACACATCTTCCCAACAACTAACCTTTCTTCCATCCCCAACTTTCCACATACATCCTTTATTTAGAATGTCTTTGGTAACCTGCACCATGCCTCAAATAGCTGAAGAATTATAAATATTTGGTTAAGACAAAAAATTTGACAAAGATGGAACATTATAAAGATACTTATACTTCCAAATAGAACTCCATTCCTTATCATCTTGGTACACTCTCCATCCTTGTTTAGCAAGGATAGCTATATTCATACTTCTTATAGATCTGATACACAATCAACCTTCAATCTTAGGTTTACATACCTTATCCCAAGCAATTAGTGCCATCCTCTTTCTTTCTTCAGAGTCATACCATAAAAACCTCCTTTGAATTCTATCAATAACATCTGCAAATTTTGCTAGGATTTTGAAGAGACTAAGAGCATAAGTAGGGAGGCTTTGAAGATAAGCCTTCAAAAGAGTCACTTTACTAGCTTAAATCAACATATTTCCTTTCCATCCAACTAATTTCTTATTGAATTTCTCCATGATGTCCTCCCAAAAGGAGTCCAAAGGACTATGCCCCAAAGGGGGACCAAGGTACGTACTAGGAAATGTATCCATAGAACATACCAAGATATTAACAATTTTCCTTTGCCTAAGAATAGGGGTATTAATAAAGAATAGAGAACTCTTATCCCAATTGACTAGTTGCCCTGTGACTGCAAAATATAAGTTAAGAGCCCTTTTAAGACTCCTAGCCTCCCTAACATCTGCCTTTCCCATAAAAAAAAGTATCATCCACAAATTGTTCATGAGAAAATAAGAGAGGTCTAGAAGTGGGTCTTACACCTTGAATTTCCCCTTTCAAAACAATCCTGCCAATATACCTTCCAAGAAAATCAATCATAATTGTAAAAAGAGTAGGAGAGGTCCAAATTAAGTTAAGTTCCACTTTAATATGCATTTTTTGTTAGGCACATTTAAGCCCCTAACATTCCAAGTAGTTAACTTTATTTCTCTAAGGGAAGGACCTTCCCCTTCCCAACTTTCAAAATTCCATGGATCTTTTTCCAATTTTAAGCATTCCCAATTTTTGATCTTCATTCTGCAAGAGTCTTCCTGCCTCTCTTTATGTTTACTTTACCACACTATGTATTTTTAATTGCTTCCATATTACAAACTAGTCCAAGAGAGTCCATATTATCTTTAGCATTATTAATACTATTCTCAATGGGTCCCTCCTATATCTCTTCTTCCTCTTGTGTTAATTCTCTAAATATCTTACTACTACAATTGTTATATTCTTGCTAAGTCATTTCGTTGTCTGCTTCCAGAGATCAGTCACTATATTGTGGGAACATATGTGTTTTGATGTTTAGATTCCTTTGTACTCCAAATTCCTCCCAACATTCTATCAATATTCCTTTATTTTATTCTCTATTTCTAGAAATTTCTTTTTTTTGGCTACTATCCTATTATTTGTTATATAAGCTTCTACTTCTACTAAAATGCCTTCCCATTCCTACTCTTCTTCTTTTCCACGGCTATTTTTTGAGGTACCTGGTTCAAAGGGATCTTTCTCATTTTGAGGAGTTTGCCAAAAAAAATTGAAATTTTTCCTTTCTTTCTTTTGCTATTTTTTTGTATGTTATGTTTTTTGTTTGAATGAGATGTCTTGCATTCCTTGTTATATTTGTCACTAAGTTTCCCTCCTATTTTGTAGGTGTACTCTAATTTTGTTGTTCCTAACTTTATGATGATTCCCCTTCCATGTTTTGATGATCTATAATTGCGGTATCATTAAGCCCTTGGTTTTTATCTTGAACCGAGAATATGAGATTTCCTTTTTCTAATCCTAAATCCTGATATACCTTTTCTATTTGGATTGTTTCCTTTACTCTTGTATTGCTTGCAAAGTGATTTTGATGTGCTTCCTTCCACAGGATAATTTGGTCATTGATATCATTTTGTATTAGTAGGATTTCATGAGTAAGTCTTTTATATTGAACTACATTTTCCTTTATGTCTTTGATATATAGGTTTTGTTTGTTATATTGACTACACTATTGGAGGGTACCTAAATTGGCAATGTTGATATGATTCTCTTTAATATCCTTGATATATGAAAGTGCCCTATTTTCTAGTATTTCTATAATTGGAACATTATCCAAAAAATTTCCTTCTTCAACCTCTTGATTCAAACTTGTCTTTATTGTCTTTTCCAATATACATCTTTTTTATTGTTTCATATCTTCTGGGTCATAGTTATTATTTTTATTCTTAATATATTAATGGGAAGATTTCTTTAATTTTTGAATATTTGGGTAAGTGACGAAAATTTATGATAGGTGAATTAGTTATATTAATAATGTTAGATATATGACCTTCGTATTTGGAGATTTTAAGATCATAGATTGATCTATTGGTAATTAGTTTAATAGGTTTAAAATTAGAAAATTTTAAGTTTAGATTGATAAGTATTCAAATATTAGTAAGTCTATTTGATTTTGCTTCTATACCTAATAAATCTCCTATTTTTTATCCAATACGCTTAATGATTTCTACATGATCCAATTATGGAAAAATAGATTCTATTTCTATCCAAGTAGGAGTTAAATATTTATGGACTTCTGATTCATTAAAATTTGGTTTCAAATTTATGGATTTAATTGAGTAACCCTTAAAAAAATAGACTAAAACTAAAATAAATTCTTTCTTGACATCTCAGTTTTTACAATGAATATAAAATAATCAATTAGAAATAAGGGAAATACTTACCTATGATTCACAAAAATCTTCCAACCAATTGATAATCTTAATATTTTTAGAATTGGGTCCATTCCAATAAGCATACAATCCATGACTAACACAATTTGTCCAATGGTCCTCACTCACTTGATTACTAATAATAAGTACATTCTTCTCATTTTGATTTGAGTGATTAGATCTAGAGTTATAAGAATAACGTGCTTTAGGGTTTTGTTTAAAAGACAAATCCGATTTGAGAAGAGGGGCAAAAGAATGATTCCTAAAAGGCTTAAGTCTATGATGTGGATGAATATAGGGGTTATGAATTTATTTTTCTTTGGACTGGATCTGAGGAACTATATTTTGAGAAGGGTTTTTATCCTTGTTAGCTTGGGGAAAATTAGGGTTTCTAAACTTGCTTCCTTTCTTCCTAAGAGCTAAGATCCATCCCTTTTGATATGAAATTGCATATTTTGTTTTTGAAAATAACTTTTCCTATTGCTTGAATTTTCTAGATAAATCCTTCACTAGATTCACTTGTGTTGTCAAGCTTGGCTCTTCTTTTAAAATCCGTCCATCCTCATCTATGTTGTGTAAGACATCAAATTTATTTGTAGATACCAGAGCTTTTCCTTTTGCATATTTCATTTTTGATAAGTAAGTTTGTTGCGTTGCTTGGTTTGGAGAAAAAAATTTGAACTTTGTGGGAATCACTATTTGAGATAAGGTCGAGATTGAATTTTTTGCAACTTGAGCAAAGTTCGCATGAAGAGCAGAGCGTGCCATAGTTAAAACTATAGAATAATACATTAATCTTAAATTAATATTTAAAATTATTTCTAATCTTGAATATCTTTAATTTTATTTATTTTTGATAGTTAATGGGTCAAAGCCTAGATTAATTATTGCTATTTATTAAGATTCATTATTATGTGTTAAGCTCGAGCATACTTGAACCCAAGACCTCCTAGATGAGATGCTCACAAGTTATCATTGTGTTATAGACTCTTACCTTGAATATTTTTAATTTAATATAACATGTCTAAATTGATTTCACTTAATTTAATATAATATATAAATTCATAACTCAATTCTTACTTTTAGGCTACAAAGTCACTACAATTATAGCAAAAATGAAGAGGCCTAGACACATTTGTCCCAAGCTATTAGGTTAACAATATTGAAAGCAACAATTGAAATTGGTAAAATAAAGAGCTAGTGAATGGCATTTACAACTATTTCAAGAGTTAGGCAAGAGCCTACAACAAAGCGGTAAATTGTGAGCCTCTCATCAAAGAGGTCTTGGGTTCAAATCTACCCATGCTTAATAAAAATAATAATTAATAATAATACATAATAATTAATCTTGGCTTCAGCCTCTTATCGATCAAAAAAAAAAAAAAAACTATTTCAAGAGTTAATACTCTAAATAATCTTTGTATGCAACTCTTTTTAACCTTTGAGAAGTATGCTAAAATACAAAATAACCCATATACAATTAAAGAGAAAATAGAGGAATCTCCCTCAATCAACTAGTGCTCGAACCAAAATGTAGCTAATTTTACATCCACAAAGCAATAATAAGTAAATATATCACTATTACGCAAGAGCCTACAACACAATGGTAAATTGTGAGCCTCTTAATTGGGAGGTCTTGGGTTCAAATCTACTCAAGCTTAACTAATAATAAAAATAATTAACCTTGGCTTCAACTTCTTATCGATAAAAAAAAGAGAGGTAAATATATCACTGTCAACATAACCCTTGTGCCCTTCAAAGGTGTAAGTGATAGTTCATAAATTGTAAAGTATTATTATATAATATGATTACTAAATTATTATTTATTTATCAAATATTATTTTATATGTTTGTTCTTTTGTTTTTGAAATTAAAAGTGACCAAAAATAAGGGGGTCGACCCTTACAACCAAAATGCTGGTAACCAACACATCACCAACATGAACCAACAGAGAACATTACTGAAACAAAAGGAAACTAAGAAGTAATTTAACCACAATATTTCTACCCAAACTTCTAACCATATGAACATAAACAACTAAACTATAGTAGAAGTTCATAGAGTTAACTATACTACTAAAGTTCACAAAAAAACTATTGGCATAGTCAGGCCAACCCAAGTTTGAGTAACAGCTGGATACCAGCAAACCAAGTAACAACATAATAACATAAAACAACTAGGATCCAATGATCCTTTAAAATTATAGACTTATTTCTCAAATTTTTCCTTTCCCTTCCTTGCCAAAAGAACCCGGGCCCAATCATTAGCAAGAAACTTAAAGAGAAGCTTATGATCCTCCATGTCCATCCTTGTGTCTTCTTTCTCCTACGCCAGTAATTGGAGGGTGGTGGCAGCAACATGAGTGACCTTTAGGTTGAATTTATAGAAGGTAGATAGTCCTTCCTCTAAAACATTAACCCATTGATTCAGTTGGGCCATCACTTCCCTTTGCTTCTTGACCTTCTCTTTGTTTCTAGTTCTCGCCTTTTTAGCTTCCTCTTTAGTTTTTTCCACTTGGTTACTATTTTCATAGAAGGGAATGGGTTGTAGGGTGAAGTTGGTAGAAACATCGGTAGTCTCTGTAGTGATGGCATTTCCAGTCAACACTTGAGTGTTCCCTACAGACATCTGGGCATTATCAACAGAATTGTCGGCAAAATTCTCACTCTTTTCTACCTCTTCTTTCCCTTTTTCTCTCTTGGAGTCAGAGTTATTCTCCTCATCCTTCTCCCTTTCATTGTTCTCAGAGCTCTCCTCCTCCACATCTTCAACCCTGAATCTATTAGGTTTTTGCTTATGCCTTGCCTGGGATTTGGCAAGTATACCTGACCTTCTCCTACCCTTTCCACATCCCTCCTCCTCCAAGCCCCCCTCTTCCAGCTCCACCAATTTTTTAGCTTTAATCTTTTTACTAGCCTTATGTTTGACAACCACTTCAGCTTTCTTCTTTTTCTTATTTTCACAGCTAGGGGAAGGCTGCGGGGTATGAATTCTAGTACCAGTGCTAGTACTCAGGGAGGGACCCTGGCAGTGGTGTTGGTTGTCAACCACTACCACCCTAGGGTGACAAAGGGCAAGATAGAATTGGTATAGGAAAAATATCAGCCTTGGTGAATAATGATAAAGTTATGCCCTTTGTTCCTCTTCTCCCTAAAATCACTAACCATATCCTCTAGAGAATGTAGCAGAACAAACGGGATAGAAATAAAATCCCTATTTCTAAAATGATTCAAGAGGGAAAAGTAGTAAACACCAAACCTGCCCTCTAGCATAATGTATTTCATAAGAACCAAGCAGACATCGTCCCATGGAGCTGGCAACCTATCCCTCTTAAATCCTCCTCTGTAGTGTACTGGCTCTTCACCCTCCACAAAAAACTACTCATACTGGCCTCATTTGCCATTTTAGTGACCTTTATCCATTTTCTTCCTTTGATAGATAGCCCAATGGCCATGGCAATTACTTCCTCATTAACTTCGAAAGTAATTCCATTTATTGTTACCTTGGGGTCGTTCCACCCATTGATGAATTGGAGGGCACAATTCTCATCATACCCCTCCATCGCCTACATGTAAGGCAGAAATCCCCCTTCCTTTAACATGAACTAGGTCATCATCATGTCTTTGAAATTCTCAATTTTTGTGGGCTCCAGCCTATTCAAATCTCCACCCATTTCTTCTCCACTTTCTTCCAAATCCCCCACCTTAGTGATGCACATCTGAAGCTCCTTTTCTCCAGTATCACTACTGATATTTTTAGCTCTGTACCTCTTTGCGAAGAGAAAAATGGTTATACAAGCCTGTTTTTGAGACACTTCAAAATCTCATGCGAATTCATTATGAGAATCGTGCATGTTTAACATCATAATTTTTACACTCCTAAAGTCTCTGACACTCTGAATAATGATATTATTCATACTTTCAAAGAGGAAGTAATTTGAATTTCGCAGTAAGTTACCATAATGGTGAAATAACACTCTCCTTGATTTGCATCCATTCATTTTACCATTTGTACGATCACGTCTTCTCCTCATTTCCCTAAAACATTTATTAAATTTAGCGAATTTCAACTTTCTAAGGAAGAAATTGCCAAATTTGGTCCCAACCTTAATTTTGTAGTCATAATTAATTAATACTCCCCCCTCTTTCCTTGGGAATCAAAGACATAATGTCCTCGTTTATATTTTCCATATTTCTCTAGCACGTGACTATAGTTAATTCAAAACCCATGGCTGCCGCCGCATCTACCACCTTATTTCCTTCTCTGTAGATGTGTTGCAGGTGGACCTTTTCCATCCCTTCCAAAATGTGCCTAATGTCCATGATGATAGTTTGAATATTTCATCCCTATTAGGACACTCCATTTACCAAATCAATAATTAATTTGGAGTCTCCTTCTATAGTTATTTCCTTAACTTGCATTTTACTAATCAGTAGAAGACCCCAAAGCAGAGCCATAGCTTCAACCAAATTATTACTTCCACCCCCCACCTTCCTAGAGTAGATTAACAATGCTTCACCATTCCCATTTCTCAACATTCCACTCGTCGCTCCTATACCCCCTCTAGTAGCCCCATCAAAATTTAGTTTGAATTGAGTTAGGGTTGTGGTTTCCATCTCGTTTGTTGTCTCTTTAACACTTTAGAGTTATCAAAAAGATAAAAGTTCTTTTGAACATCCCATTGTTTAGCAATATAACCCTCTAGCCTACTTGGTTCTTCCTTCAATAACTTACATTTGGCTACCCTTAAATTTACCTTCAGCAATTTCTCCATGATTCCCACAACCACCTCCCTAGGTTTTTCCACCTCCCTAAATATTTTGTTGTTTCTCTCTTTCCATTTATGCTAGCAAATATATGGTGGAACAATTTCCATAAACCAATTTTGGGTGGTGAAGGGACAACTCCAATTCTCCACAAATCGACAGAGGTTGTCCTTTAGAACCCAATATTAAATTAATTATTACATCTTTATTTGTATTATGATATAATACTTGTATTATTATTATATTCACTCTCTGATATTATATTATTTTAATATACTCTAATATAATTAATTTAACAATAAATTATATTAATTGACTATAATTTATTATTACAAAATAGGGACATCACACTCCTCTTCTGGAAATCTCAACAAACAGATATACGAACTGCTTAAAGATGATTCATTAAGACTAGAAACTTTAAATCAACTTTGGAGCCTAAATTGGTCTGAGTCGAAATGACACTTCATTCTTGATCTTTTGTGGTTTCAAAATGTGCAACTGAAAAAAGTTTATTTTAGATAGATCCTTTTGGTAAACAAATTTGCTATTTGTCCATCCTTGTCCTCTCATGTAAATTTGTTTCTTTCATATGGTCTTTGTTTTTTGACTATCCTATATCATGGAATTCTCATCCTGGCATTTCTTGGATTGAAATTCTTGAAGGATATGTTGACATTTTCTGTACTAAAAAAATAGATTTTGGGCTCCTTTCATATCTGAAGTTTTGTGGTTCCACTAGAAACAGAGAAATGAGGAGTTTTTTAAAGGCAAAAGAAGAGTACCTATCAGGTTTGATTTGAAACCCACTCATTTTTTATAATGTCAAGGGTCTCAGCTATGTTAGACATTCCAAAGACCAGATTCATGATCTTGATGTAGGAAGCAACACGTATTATTTACAAAGTAGATGTTCAATCAACACATTACTTTCATACCTATAGTGACATGCTTGATAAAAAAGAATGAGAGTTGGTAAAATAGTTGGTTAAAGAAAAATAAATTGACATTAAAAAAGAAAACAAAGAGATCTTCGCCACCCATGGACTTGATGCACCGAGTTGGGAAGTGACAACTAAAGTTCCCTAAGCTATAAACCCTCATCTGAGAACTTATGAAACTGTTTGTGTAGAGTGTAGCAAGAATATATTTGGAGCATGAGATTAGGTGACTTATGGTTTTCTTTTTTTTTGTTTGATATGTCTGTTATATTAAAGGGATGTGATTTCAAACTATAAATAATTTTGTAAAATAAAATGTAATGTAATATCTCTACATAAAGATAGATGCTAGTCGATAGGATTTGAACAAATACACAAGTACAACAACTATTTCTTTGATGTTCTCAATCTCTTTGTTATCTTTAATATTTCTTTGTCTTTCAACAATTGATTTACTTGTGACCTTTTGTTTCAATATTTTTCTAATTATTTTTGTTTAACAATCATGTTGTTGTTCTTTAATACAATGACCCCATCTTGCAATTGTTACTTGATTGAATTTGTGGCCTCTTATACATTGATTAGTTGTTTGATTGATTAAATGTCACATTAATAATCACATATAGTCAAATACATAGATTCGTTGCCATTGACATATCAACATATATCATTAAATGACATGAAATACTATTAAATACACAAAGTATCATTATCATGCATGCAAGATTATCACTAAAATCAGAAGCATAGTCCACTAACCATATCAACACTCGTATACATGACCAAAATAATATAATTGTAACTTAGTGCATCTCATAGATGCCAATACAAACGAATAATAGAGAAACAAAAATTGGGAAAAATAAATAGAGTCCAAGCTCAAATTAAAATAAATAGTGACAAAATACAAGTATGAGAGGAACTATAGAAATAACCCTACAACTCCTTCTCGATATGAGTACTAGTTTATATTGCCTTGCCTTTTTTTAAGAAGCCTTCCAACCATTTAAATTGAAAAATTAAATTATCACACTAATTTTCTTCAATAATTCTTATGAAAAATGACATAAAAATTAACAACTTCTAGATAACCAATCTAGTTAAGGATTGCATGTAATAATAATAATAATAATAATAAATAAACATATGAGAAATGAAAATTTGCAAAAACTTAATAATCTTTTCATGACTTTTGAAGCCAACTTCTTATTTTGGGATTTCCCACTTCCTTTTAATACAATTTTCACAAATTTTCAATGCGAGGAAAGTGATGTTAACTACGAAATGCCACCTTTTCCTCACTCAAAAACAGTTTTTATTTAAATTAAAAACCATTAATTAATATATTTTTTCATTTATCTCCAAAAGGTTAGCAAGAAAAAGAAACAGAAAAGCCAACCCATCAGCTTAGACGGAGTATCTTTTTCTACGCAGAGCTAATCCACCAAACTCAACCTTGTCCCTATTTCGACACGTGGAACGGCAAGTACCGAGAGATTCTTGCAACGAAGGGGCTGCCGCCGTACTATATCCTAACCGCCTGGTCACATGGGAGCGCTTGACCGCTAGGATGTTTTATTTCTCGCCCGTCTCTAATCTGGTCTCATGGTCAATAGCTCAAAAATATTACAACAAATCGGTAGAAATTTTGAGCCGTCGTTTTTTAAAAAACAGAGCTACATTACTGTAGATTATATTATTCGGTTGGCCGAAGGTTTTTGTCTTTCTGTAATACAACATACATGAAGGAGAATTGTTTTTAGAGCAGATTATGTCGGCGAAATTGTGATTCCGAGGGTTTTGGAGCAACCGAATTAGTGGATAAGGGCACCCAAATGCTGTTTTTCCCAAACCCTAATGTCAAAGCGCTGAAATTTGAATGGTCAAATAGGGTTTTTGAAGGGATTTTGTGTACACGTGGTGCAGTGCTTGAATGAAATTTGTCCGCACTGAGGAGTATGCTGAGGAAATTATATTCATGCAATAGGGCCGGGTTTTGGAATTTATTGCAGCTTTAGGTTTTTTGGTCTGAGCAGAGCAATTGAGGGGTTTGGAGATTTATATGCACAGGGAAGAGGACGGCAGGGTTTTGGGTGGCTTTATTTCGCTTTTTATGGTTCTCTTTTGATTTTTATGTTACGCTTTTTTGGGCGGGGTTTATTCCCTCTTTAGTATATGGAACCCAGAATAATTCTTTGATAGGGAAGTCTATATGCGGTTTTCTTTTCGATTTTTTTGTATTGCGTTTGTCGAGAATGTTAAGATTTCGGATTACTGGTTTATGCTATTGAGTACTGGAGTTACAATGAGTTCATTTGATTGAACAATGCAGCATATTTCATTCCTATTGTTGTCAGTACCTGCGTAATCACTTGGGGCATGAGTCACTCGGGTCTAGTTGGTTGCATTAATTTTGAATTAACAGTCTCAGAAAGGAAGATCAGCAGAAGAGGGGTGGGGACCGTAGGGGAGGAGAGTTAGTTCAGAGTTATAGACGCAAGAGAAATAACGTTTTGATATTGCTATTATGGGGGACTTTTAAAAGGGCTATTAGTGAACGTTGCAGTCTCACTCTGTGACATTGAGGTTGTGCTGCATTCATTCCTTTAGAGATGAAATGAATTTGAGAATTGGAGTTTGAAAGGCTCTGAAAATTTTGCCTCCTTCGACAATGTGGGTGAGGGCTGGGTGTTGTGGGAAGGAAGCGAGTTCATTCATTGGAATTTGAGAGATTGGAGCCTTTTTCTTCTGAGGACAATGGTCAACAGCAGGTATGGATAGAAGTGAGCCTACTCTGGTTCCAGAATGGCTTAAAGGAACTGGTGGAGGAAGTGCAGGTTCTCATCATAATTTTTCTGCTTCACAGTCAGGTTGGTCTTATTTTCGTTATTTTGGTACAGTTAGTTTTTAAGGCAGGTAAAATTCAATCAATTTTTTCCCAGTTTGACAGATTAGGGTTGTTTTGAAACAGCAGGATAAGAGTTTTGCGTTCACAACTGCACTTGTCCTTTGAGTGTCGGATCAATAGATTAAAATTCTTCATAAATTTTACTGTAGTTTGATGTAGGGTTTTAAGTGTCACTATTGAGACACCAAACAATGTTGTCATTGCAGTAAGAACCGTGGCAACCTTGAGGCTTGTGGTTAGTTAGGTCACCCACCAACACATTATGTGACTATCAATTAACATATTGAAACAGTTCTACTGATTGTTATAGCCATCTTTTGCAATGATTTGTGCTAGACGAATAACCTAAATCATGGTGGGACAAATTAAAAAAATGCATTTACTCTATATGTATGCATGTACATGCGTCTTTCAAAAGCCTCTGCATATGCACATAACTTCATCTAGATACGCGTCTTCAAAAGTTCTACCAGGATTTGACTTGGTTCCTGGGTCGTTATTAAAAATAAAAATTTTAATTTTAGAAAGAAGTTTTAATGCATCAATTGTTTGCACTTCACGTATGTTTTCCTTTATTTACACACAAGTTTATTCAATTTGTATGTCTTGACTATTGATTAGATCCCCTCTAAATTAGGCAAACCAACTCCAGATGATAGAGATGACTCCTTCCATTGCAAGATAAATCTTTATTGCATATCCTCATATCTGTTCTATCTTTCTTGTCAGTTAATTGAAAAAATAATATGGTTTAAGCAGTAATAAAGTATATGAAAGTGTTATTTAACTTGTCCGACCCTCATATCACTTCATTTACAAAATATTTTGGTTTTAGTTTCCATACAAAAATTTAGCTTGTCCAGCTCTCATATCACTTCATTTACAGAATATTTTGGTTTTAGTGTCCATACAAAAAGGTGATATAACTCTGAGAACTATTTGGGTGTCTAGTAGTGGATAAAAGATACCTTTTGTCCCTTCCTTAAATGTCTTTGAAGCTGTTGAATACAGAGGCAACTGTCTTCTAAAATTCGAGCAAATGTGGGCCTTTTAAATTTGAATAAAAGAGCATCTCAGATGTAGATTGCTTCCTTTCACCTTAATCCTTTGCTGAAAAGAATGAAAGAAGTTAAAAGATTTAGCATCTACGGCCTTTGTTAACTCTTTTGCAAATTGTGGTAAATTGATTTCAATTGATGGTGGTTGCTTATAAGTGTTTCAACCTATCTCTTCTAGTTACATTTCCTTTGCTGAAAAAGAATGAAAGAAGTTAAAAGATTTATCATCTATGGCCTTTGTTAACTATTTTGCAAATTGTGGTAAATTGATTTCAATTGGTGGTGGTTGCTTACAAGTGTTTCAACCTATCTCTTCTAGTTACATTTATCTAGGCTATAAAATTGAGATTGCCATTGGTTTTCAATGTATTCTTCAGTTGTTTCAGATGAAAACTGCTGTGAATATCTTGTATATTGTCAATGTTAGCACTACATTGTAGTATCTATTAAAAGAAGAATCAAATAGGACATGAAATTGGGTATAAGCTACAGGTGCAATATTTTCCTGATGTGGATCTGTACTCTTTATTTAGAGTTTTAGATCCAAAAACCCAGGAATAATGGGTTGTGCCAGCTCTGTGCTGAATTATTTATTGGTGGATGTTTTACTTGTGAAGCTGATTTCAAAGCTAACTATGTTATTACAGAATTGTCTTGAATTGGGTACTTTGACTTGGAAATTTGTGTTCTTGCTTCTTGAGTGCCAGTTGAACTCTTCCTTCTACTTGTGATGTCATTCTTTAGTCAAATGCCGTGCAGGAATATGGTACTGACAGGTTTCTGTTTTCATAACTGTGCATTTCTGCAACGAGTAATTTGCAATTTGTGTTGTTTACATAAAAAAATGCAAATTTTCAAATGCTTTCACCTAGCTTGGCAGTTCCTATATTTAGTGCGCATGGACAATATGTGATCCAAAGTTACAAATTAAATGTTTGTCATGCTTTTCAACAACTAATCCTACGGCTTTGCAAGTTGAGCTTTGTGTTTTCAAGAACTTCGCAGCCAAGCTTACAACATTTCTAACTGATTGTGTTTCAGTAATAATCCTGCCAACATTAGGCTGCTTATTTAACAGCATTAGGCAGTATCCCCCTTTCAGTGACCTCATATATTTGGTTCTTCAGGATTAGGTTATCATTTTCACTCAAACAATCACTAGTAAGTAATAAGGGTTTTCTGTTAAAGATAACTCTGATGTTTAAAATCCAATGGTTTTGGTTGTCGTGTTAACCTGTAACAGAACACCTGTCTATATTCTGTATTTTTGCTATGCGTGCTACATGATGGATCATAGAGTGTGTTCTGGAATTTTGATGCTAGTTTTTTTGACAGAGTTAAATCCACAGACATCATAAGCATTGTTATGGGCTATGGAAATTAAGAATTAAGGTCTTTCTGTTGAACATGACATTGATGTTTAAAATCTGTTGTTTTTTAGTGTCATTCACACAAGTAATAGAGCACCTTTCTGTAGTCCATAGTTTTTTTGCGTGTGCTATGAGCACATCACAGAGTAGCGTAATCCAAAAGTTTGATGTCAAAAATATGAGAGTTAAAATCCAGAAACATCATAAACATTGGTATGGACTATGGGAATATTATTGCTATTAAACTTTCTCATTATAAATGAGGGTAGTGCATGTCCTCTCTTGAATGGTTGCTTTATATCGTGGTTATCTAGAGACTCAAACCCCTAGCCCTGGTACTTATCTCCCACACAGGAAACACATTTTTGCTTTGAAGACCCATATGGGAATAACCTAGATGGTAAGGTGTCTCCATTAGATAAGGTGTTTCATGTACACTCCATGCCTTCTCTTTTTCTTGACTCTTGATTCTAAAATCTTCTCTGCCTGTGGTTTATCTTTGGAGGGTAATGGCACATCAGTGATGTCTTTGTCAATCTCTGCAATCTGCTCCTTGTCTTCTATCGTAGGACCTTTATATTTTACTAGGTCTTGTACATTGAAAAGAGGAGATATAGCCAAGTCTTTGGGAAGATCAACCTTATAAGCATTGATGCCATATTTCTCTAATACTTCGCAGGTTCCTGTCCTTCTCATCTGAAGTTTAGTTGGTACCCCTTATTTAAGTCTAGCTTTGTTGAGACCATGACCAAGTCCCAACTTCAAACAGCAACTTCTTCCTCCTTTCATCAACTTTGGCCTTGAGTTTCTGATTAGCTTCCATCAGAGTCTTCTTGAGCTGATCGTGTACTTCTTTCTTAGATTGGACAAAGTCTTCAGCATGCCCACTTCTACCCTCCACATTACCATGCTCTCTCAACTCACATACACCTCTTGAATGAACATCATAAACTACTTCAAAAGGACTCTTACCACTAGTTCTATTAACACTGTCATTGTGAGCAAATTCAGCTTGGGGTAATATCTAATCCCACATCTGTCCATACTCCTTGTATAAACACTTTAAGAGATTAACCAAAACTCTATCAATGACCTCTATTGGCCATTAGTTTGTAGGTGGTAAGCTGATTCAAGTGACAAGTTGGTTCCAAGTCTTTTCCTCAATGTCTTCCAAAAATGGCCCATGAACTTGACATCCTTGTCTGAGAAAATATTCAATGGCAATCCATGGATTCTAACCTCCTCCATGAAGAAAAGACGGGCGATGTAGCTAGCATCATGTGTTGTTTTGCATGGGATAAAATGACTCAACTTACTGAACCTGTCAATAACTACAAACACACTATCCAAACCAATGTTAGTCTGTGGTAAACCAACTATGAAGTCCATGCTGATACACTCCCATGGTCTGTTAGGAATGGGTAGTGGGTGATAAAGACCTGCATTTGAAGCAGTACCTTTTGCTTTTTGGCATACCATACACTGTTCGTTATACTTCTTAATATCCTTATGCATCTTAGGCCAAAATTAGAACCTTTGAACTAACCTAAGTGTCTTATTGAGTCCAAAATGACCACTAAGACTCCCATTATGCTTCTCTTGTATCAAATTTTCCCTCATTGGACCCCCTAGGTACACATAATTGTCCTCCCTTGAACAACAATCCATTCTGCAATGTGTAGTCAACAAATTGATTATGGAAATGGTTATTGAAATCAACACATACCTTATAGGCCTCTGAGAAGTCTTTATCATTCTGTAAAGATCTTTGAAGCTTTCAACTCCAATGCTTAACTCCAATGCTCAGCAACTGCACTTCTTGAACACTGAGAAGCCTCCTACTAAGTGCATCAGCAACCTTGTTGCTCTGGCCCTTATGCTTAATTGTGAAGGTGTAAACCTGTAAGAACTTCAACTACTTAATGTGTCTATGGCTCAACTTGTCCTGGGTGTTTATGAAATATAATGCCTGATTATCAGTGAAAACTCCAAACCCTTTGGGCAACGAATTATGCCTCCATTTCTTAAGGGTTTGAAGCAATGCATAAAGCTCTAGGTCATATGAAGAATACATTCTTTTAGCTTCATTTAGTTTTTCACTGTAAAATGCCATTGGTCTTCCTTCTTGACTGAGGATTGCTCCTACTGCCACATTACTTGCATGTCACTCCACAGTAAATAACTTTTTAAAACTAGGTAGCACCAAAATAGGTTGGGTGACCACTCTTTTCTTTAACACTTCAAAACCCTTGTCAGCTTCCTTGGTCCATTTAAACTTAATTTTCAAACTAACCTTAATGGTGTCTAAAATAGGAGCACAAATTTCACTAAAATTTCTTATGAACTTCCTATAGAATTGAGCCAAACCACAAAAACTTTCTTACCTTTGTCCTTGTTTTGGGAGTAGGCCAAGTAAGGATGGCTTCAACTTTGCTAGGATCCATCTTGAGGTTGCCTTATTAAAATTTTGAATAGCAAGAGTGTCACAACGATCCACTTCAGCTGAGAGATCACACTTTGCTAGTAATGTTTCTTGTAGCATAATCATAGTTCCCCTACCAAATCTGTTGAGCCAACATTCTCTTATAAAAAGTCCACCAGTTCCTTTTCTAAAGAACACTTTGCCAAACAATCGACTACTTTATTGCACTCTCTCGGAAGATAACAAAAAGAGATCAATTCCAAATAATCCACCAAGCTCAATTTTTTTCTCCCAACAACAGTCAAGTGCTAATCAATGTTCTCAATTTTTTGATTATTAAGCATATATATAACAATCTGAGAATTTGACTTGAACTACTACTGCTCCAATAAGATTATTAGTATAGTGTCCCCTTTAAGTAGATAATATGAAGATCACATTTCCTAGACTATCCCTACCACCTCCAATTCCCACATACCTTAGATTACTTCGAGAGGATCCCTTAGTATTGATTTTAAGAAATCTAGGGGGGAAGGAGGCCACTTGCCAATCTTTTGAGCTTTCTTTTTGTCATGCCAATAATCAACTTGTCAGCTCCTCAAAAGGGGCCCCTCATTAGCATCCCACACAATGTTCAAATTCCGAATAACAAAAGCGTCACTAGGATCAACTTTAGCCAAGAGGTCACACTTTGTGAATAACATTTATTGTAGCATAATCATAGTTCCCTGCCAAACCTGTTGAGCCAACATCCTCCGGTCTTGAAAAGTCCACTAGTTCCTTTTTAACCATTGTTTCCGGATGATAAAGGGAGGACCAATGACCCAAGCTACCTGAAGAAAAGCGGTTTTGCAGGTGTTCTACCAAGTTTGTCCAAAACTCCATAAGGGTGCTAGCATGAATACATGTATGTTTCCAAGCACCCCATTGACAGTGCCACATTCTCTTAGAAAAAATACATTGGAAGAAAAGATGAGAAGTACTCTCTTCATAATTATTACATAAAAAACATCTCGAGGGACTATGAAATCCCCTTTTTTCGAAGGTTTTCCCAAGTGAAACATCTATTTTGGATCACCAACCAAAGGAAGAAGTTACACTTGGGCCATGAGAATCTATTCCAAACTTGTGTCCACCAAGGGACAAATCACTTTTCCATGATTCATGCTGCCCAACTGCAAATATCTTGTAGAAACTGAAAATTTTCCTTTTGGATCAGCCCCCAAGCAAGAATCACACACCCTCTCAGGGAATTGTATATCCTACTTGCCAAAATGCTTGCTAATTCATTCGTGTCCTCTGCAAAATCTTTTGAGCTTTCTTTTTTGACATGCCAATAGTCAGCTTGTTAGCTCCTCAAAAGGGGCCACTCATTAGCATCCCACACAATGTTCAAATTCCAAATAACAAAAGCATCACTAGGATCATCTTTAGCTAAGAGATCACACTTTGCGAATAACATTTATTGTAGATAATCATAGTTCCTTGCCAAAGCTGTTGAGCCAACATCCTCCTATCTTGAAAAGTCCACTAGTTCCTTTTTAACCATTGTTTCCAGATGATAAAGGGAGGACCAATGACCCAAGCTACCTGAAGGAAAGCGGTTTTGCAAGTGTTCTACCAAGTTTGTCCAAAACTCCATAAGGGTGCTAGCATGAATACATGTATGTTTCCAAGCACTCCACCGACAATGCTGCATTCTCTTAGAAAAATTACATTGGAAGAAAAGATGAGAAGTACTCTCTTCACAATTGTTACATAAAAAACATCTCGAGGGACTATGAAATCCCCTTTTCCGGAGGTTTTCCCAAGTAAAACATCTATTTTGGATCACCAACCAAAGGAAGAAGTTACACTTGGGCCATGAGAATCTATTCCAAACATGTGTCCACCAAGGGAGAATCACTTTTCAATGATTCAAGCTGCCCAATTGCAAATATCTTGTAGAAACTGAAAATTTTCATTTTGGGTCAGCCCCCAAGCAAGAATCACACACCCTCTCAGGGAATTGTATATCCTACTTGCCAAAATGCTTGCTCATTCATTCGTGTCCTCTACAGAATCTTTTGAGCTTTCTTTCTGACATGCCAATAGTCAACTTGTCAGCTCCTCAAAAGGGGCCCCTCATTAGCATCCCACACAATGTTCAAATTCCGAATAACAAAAGCGTCACTAGGTTCAACTTTAGCTAAGAGATCACAGTTTGTGAATAACATTTATTGTAGCATAATTATAGTTCCCTGCCAAACTTGTTGAGCCAACATCCTCCTATCTTGAAAAGTCCACTAGTTCCTTTTTAACCATTGTTTCCAGATGATAAAGGGAGGACCAATGAAGGAAAGTGGTTTTGCAGGTGTTCTACCAAGTTTGTCCAAAACTCCATAAGGGTGCTAGCATGAATACATGTATGTTTCCAAGCACCCCACCGACAATGCCACATTCTCTTAGAAAAATTACATTGGAAGAAAAGATGAGAAGTACTCTCTTCGCAATTGTTACATAAAAAACATCTCGAGGGACTATGAAATCCCCTTTTTCCGGAGGTTTTCCCAATTAAAACATCTATTTTGGATCACCAACCAAAGGAAGAAGTTACACTTAGGCCATGAGAATCTATTCCAAACTTGTGTCCACCAAGGGACAATCACTTTTCCATGATTCAAGCTGCCCAATTGCAAATATCGTGTAGAAATTGAAAATTCTCCTTTTGGGTCAGCCCCCAAGCAAGAATCACACACCCTCTCAAGGAATTGTATATCCTACTTGCCAAATTCCTTGCTAATTCATTCGTGTCCTTCGCAGAATCCCCCAAGGGCCATTCATGTGGTTCCCTCCATGTATCACTTCTCCTAATCCAAAACTTTGATAAGCTTTGAAATCCTTAAATTTGGTCCACTTGACATAAATAAACCGAACACCCAAGGACTAAAGCTATGGAAGCAAAAAACGAATGGAGGGAAACCATCCTAAGAGTCTTTCTAGAAGAGAGTATTAATTTCTTTTTTAAAAATCTGAAAAAGACCTTGCTTGACAACTTGAGCTCCTCTTTTGAGGGTATTCAATATCACTGAGCCCTTACTTGTAACATAGCATCTACAAACATCTTTGGCATCCGCCCTAACTATTTTAAGCTATGTTGTGAATTTGGGTTCATGAGTGTGTGTGTGTGTGTGTGTATGCATTATATATACACAAAATTAAGAGATTTGTGATTCAGTAAACCTTCGATGATCTCGATTATATTGATTTAGAGGGAGTAAACCATGTTGAGATGGATTCTTGAGTGATCAACAAAATGTAACAGTCAAGAGGGACAAGAAACAAGAATACATATTATATAGCTAATCACTGTAGACAAATAAAACATAAATCGCTTGATAAAAGATGGCATTGATGTGAATAGTGGGGTTTATAAAACAAGAAAAACACATTAGTTTCCTTATACTAAAGCAGTTGGGACACTTAAAGTAGATTGTGAATAGGATTTGAAAAGAAAGTGTGTGGATACCAAAGAAGGGTGCACATTATCAAGTAAGAGGTTTGGAAAATGGGCGGTCAACTACAAAGGGCCCATGACATTGGATAAGGTGCAGATCAGGTATTGCAAATGGTTCACACATGATTTTACCACGTGAAGATCATAAGGATTGGTCACCAACTGAGAATGTTATTGCATGCGAGGGAGTTTGAGATTCTGAGGGAGCTAGACATTTCATTAGAGGCAACTGTGAAAGAGAGGGAGCAAATAGAGAAACATGTATTTCAAAGAGTAGAACATATATGATCTCCTTAAAACCAAGGCAAACCCTCCTACATATCAAAGTGAAAGGTGAGAAATATTCTACAAGGAAACTACAAGGATCATTCATGGAAGTAGAACTTCAATACATTTCTCAAGATACAAATTGCATAGAACGAAATTATCGCTCATGAGAACTAAGTGTCACTAAATAGATACTATCACCCAACAATGTTGATGGAATGAGTGGGAATTTTACATTGTGGGGGGGGGGGGGGGGGGGCAATAATAACCAATGTTTCATTCCCATTGGTTGACAAATGTTTATACAAAGACATCTTCTTCTTTGATACATATGGACCTTCATGGTGCAACTTGTATCAAGAGGATTAATGTGCAGATAAGTATTTATTATCCTTAAGTATGATATTTACTTGCTTATTGTAGTCTCTCTCTTATTTGTAATCCTACACATACTATAAGAGTTATTTGCCTTGATCCTTTCCTTTGCATTTGAAGTTGATCTTGCAGGAAAAGAAGAATGACACATTAAGGAACTTGTGACAGAAGCTTAAAAGAAATTGTGATTAGGCTGGATAAAGTGAGGCTGTTGAAGCAAATATCTTTGATGATTGAGATTATGAGTATCCTTCTACATTAAGAGGGAGTAAGACACTTCTTCGGAGGCAACACAGGAGCTTAGAAGATTAATACTCAGAGGGAGTCTAGAAATACATGTGTGTGAATGCATGATTTTGATGGGCCTACTCTTGAGTGTATCATGAGGAAGTATTGACTTATCACTAGGAAATTGGAATATTGATATCAGATTCAAAGTGAGTCTGAGAAGAATCCTTGGGGGAAGAGAGCCTCTAAGGGAGTAACTACTGGACCTGACTTTCGAGGATCATTTTTCAGAAGGGAGAATTTTGAGGTGCAATCCTTTGTGAATGATATCTTTTCTATGAGAAGAAGTTCTAAGTAAAATTCCTTGTAATTTATTCTTCTCTGTGAGAGAGAATTGAGGTGAAAGCCTTTGTACCACCCTTTGACTTGGTTCATGGTGGTTACTATTTCGCATATGTAATGAAAGGTGACGATCTTATTAACATATATAAACATAAGGTAACCATTGTAAGGTGACGATCTTATAAATGGTAGACCTGTTATCATGACAAACTTCATTGAGTTGTTGTGTCAGGGTATTGGAAGTCATGATAATGAACGTATCATGATCATACTTCATTAAGTTGCTGTCTTGGAGTGCTAGAGATCATGATACTTGTCATGATAGAGACCATGACATTGTGATTTCTTGTTATCTGATAGACTATATTAAATTGTTGTCCCAAGCTAAGTCACAAGGTTCGAGTTCGAGTTCGGGTTCGACAAGTATAAAATTCGCTTAAAATTCGACACGACAATTTTTTTTGAAAAAATTCGACATTAAATTCGCCTATATAAATAAGTTCTTAAAAAATATAAATAATAAATTTAAAATAAATAAATAAATAAATATATATATATATATATATATATAAATATAATCAAACAATATTGTAATTTAAATATGTTAAAAATCTTATTTTATATATTAATATATAATTATTTTTTATTGGTATTATTAGTATTATTAGTATTAATTGATAAATGCATTATAATTTTATATTTAGCATTTTAAAATTAAAAAAATACCATTATTTCTAAACCACAATTTAAGATGTTTAATATCATTTAAATAAAAACTTTAAGACAAGGTTAATCCGAAACATTTTTTATGTTTTACATTGAAATATGGACAATAACTTCACACGAAATGCAGTCGCAAGAGGGAACTCTGGGCAGGCAGCCAAAGTTGAGACTGCAGAGCAAAATACGACTCAAAACAACAGACATTCGTAAGCCGTTTAAATCCAACATTTAAGAAGTTGCAGTTCGTAATCATGGCAGAATTGTTACGGCTGAGCACTGTGAGCACGGGATTGGAATATGTCTGCATGTTGTGTTTGAAACATGACAACTGCACGCGTGTTGTGTCTGAAACGACATCACATGGATAACCAAACTTGCATGAATAACATCTTGTTTGCTGTGATATATGCATTGGCATAATTTCTTATTTTTAACCTAAAATCGAAATCTTCCGAATTTATTGGCGAATAACAACAATTTTAAAGATTTTTTTAAAGTTTGCCGATTTTCGAATCTCATGGCCGAAATTCGGCGAACCCTGTGACATAGGTCCCAAGAGTGCTGGAAATCAAATAACTCATATCCTTCTAACATATAACAATCTTTTTGTAGGCATCAAGGATTTGATGCCTGTGCACATACCAAAAGAATATATGTATGATGAATATCATATGATTGATATATCTTGTTGAATCATTCTTCGGATTATATTAAAAGATAACATCTAAGTTGATGGATTTATGTTGATTTCCTTAAATATGCCATTACAGGAATATCATATTGAGATGATATCTCTTCATATACTCAAGAGCATAATGTGTTCTTTATCAATCCTCCTTAACTAAGAGGAAGTGTTAAGTTTGTAGTTGCAGTCAGATTGATTCGATCATGAGATACATTGTTGATGGTAAATCATTATTAGATAAATATTCTTATATATATATATATGGTTATTTATATAATTAATATATTAACTAATGACAATTAACTATAGAGACATGTCTTCTCTCATATTTATGAGTCTTCAAATCAGCATTTGGAAGACGTCAATTATATTGGCAATGTTAGTACATTTGTAGAAAACGATCCATGTTACTCAACATCCAGTGACTCACTTTGCGAAGCTTATCTAGAATAGCCTGCCCATATCCGCTATTTAGAGGATGATCAGAAAGTGTTTTCCCAAGAATTCAGGCAATTCTAGCTTGAAATTGGCAAAGGAAGCTCTATTTAACAAACAAAGGGAAGTGCACAACTATTTGTACCAGCTTGTTGAGGACCCGGTTATGGATAAATTCCCATCTAACCAAAGTCCACTTAGAGGAGAGCAGATTGCCTAGCTAGAGGATTTGTCGAGATAAGGAATCAAATTCTTTAACAAAGCTTACAGGTGCAGTCTGAACAAAATATCTATAATTCGGGAGGGCTTGAACCACAAAATTCAAGAAATCATTTTTCCAGCTGAAGATAACCATCTATAAGTCCAGTGACTCACCTTGTGAAGCTTATCTAGAGTAGCTTGCCAATATCCCCTATTTAGAGGACGATCAGAAAGCGTTTTCCGCAGAATCCAGGCAATTCTAGCTTGAATTTGGAGAAGGAAGCTCCATATAACAAACAAAGGGAATCACACTAACCTGATCTAAGAATCCAGATAGTGCTAGCTTGAATAGGTAAAGGTGTGTTGAAGAAGTAGATAAATGTCTTTTCTTCTTTAATTTGTTCTCCAGAAGCTGCCAAGTAGATATCAAGAGCCTTCTTATAATTAGTTGCCTCCAAAATTTTAGCAACACTCATTAGAGATGCGCAATAGATTGGAGATGGGAAGAGAAGGGGAGACCATTGTCGCAATCCTTACTTTTAACCATGCCCTGCCTTACCCTGGACTTAGTGAGTCTACCAAGACCCTCGACCATAAGGATTTACAAATATGGAGAGAGAGGATCACCTTGTCTTAATCCTCTTCAAGTACCAAAAAGATTAGTGGGTTGTCCATTGATAAGCACAACAAAAGATGGGGAAGTGATGCAACTCATGACCCAGCGGATCTAATTTCCCTTGAAACCGAAAGCCTCACAAATATTTGGCAAAGGAAGCTCCATTTAACTCTGTCATATGCTGTAGCCATATCCATCTTAATAAACATAGCCTCCTCCTTTGAAGTAACCATAGAAAACATTGCTGTAGAAGCTATAACAATCCCATCAAGAATTTTCCTTCCAGCTACAATGCCTTCCTGTTCTTCAAAAATCAATTTAGTTGACCACACTTTAGTTTTTCGGCAATCAATTGTGTATAATTTTATAAGCCACATACACAAATGGGCGAAAGGAGTTGAAAGATTTAGCTCCCTCAGAAATAAGGGCAAGGAAGGTAGCATTCACAGCCCTTAGCATCTCCTTATTCCTGTAGGATTCCTTCACCACTTCCAAGAGATCTAACTTGATCATCTCCCAAAACTCTCAGTAGAATTCAATTGGATGTCCATTACCCTTCTTTATTTCAAACACCACCTCTTCAGCCTCCTGCAAGGAGATAGCTCCACAAACATATTCATTTCAGCAGAAACAGTAGTGGGAATACAATCCAGAACTAATCTTTCTTCTGGAATAGCCAGAGCAGAATCCTTAGAAAAGAATTCCCCAAAGAATGTAGTAGCCTCCTGGGAAGTCTTCCTATTTTACAAGATATGCATACCCTCCTGAGAGATGAGTGATGCGGTTGCATTGCAGTGTCACCCATCCTTAACTGAGGCATGTGAGACCTTCATGTTCCAATAACCTTTTCGAAGTCAATCCACTCTAGCTTTTTGTTTCCAATAAATCCCCTCACGAAGTTCCCATTCTCCAAATCTCTGACAACCATAGCTTCTTCACTATACAGTTCTTCTGTGAGCCCCGATCTCTGATTTGACGGGTTATAGTGTCAATTTGAGATTGAGCCTACATCTTTGCTGAAAAGATGTTGCCAAAGCTTATCCTATTTCATCTTTTGAGATTGTAATTGACATAATGAAGTTGTTTGACAAATGAGTACATCACAGTACCATAAGTTGGCTTTCCCTCCTGCCATCATTGAACCATGAGATCTTGAGGAGAAGGATCACAAAGCCACATAAGTAGAAACTTTAAGAGTGGGTTTTTTGAAATAATAGGGAAAGGCAGCAAACTTGATTGGCCATTGATTAGAATCTTTCCAGTCTAAAACCTCGCAGCATTTGTCCAAATATCTGCCATCTGGTAGCAGGATACCAAAAATCTATCCAACCACTCTACAATGACTTCTTTCCCACATCTTTTGTTGGTCCAAGTATAAAACCTTTTAGAATTCTTTATATTCACCAAGCTTAACAATGCAATGCTATCATTCAATATTGCTACTGAAGCATCAAGTCTAAGAATACAACCCTTTTTTCATCCAGACTTGATATAGCATTGAAATCTCCAGTAATAATCCAACAGTGCAAAGTGGCAAGAGAGCGGATATATCTGATACGAGCCCAGAGCTCAAATTTACCACTAAAATCCATTGGGGCGTACACATTAGAGAGAAGGATGTTTTCACGAGTTTCACATGCCACAACCCCCATAGAAATAGAGGAGTTACTAGAGATCCACCAAAGCTGCACAAGCTTACAGGGGTCTTAGACAACTGCTAAACCTTCCGAGGTTCCTTGAGCACCAATACAGTGACACTGATCTCAAACCCACAATTGTGAAGCCATGTATAACATACTATCCACTGGTAACTTGGATTCTTGAATAAACACCACATCAGGAGAATGAGAAACAATCAACTCTCGAATAGCCTTTTTCCTAGGGATGCTATTCAACCCCATTACATATATCTCAATCATCTCAGAGGAGAGCAGTTTTAATTAACGGTTTTTATAGAGCTAGACTCAACCAGTGTCTCACCAATTAGCTTAATCGTTTCTTGATCTTTCTTCCTCCCTTTAGTGATGGGGTTTTTTTTCCACGCCTGCTTTCTTGAAAGATTTTCTCTGCAGTCCTAATGACATTGTGACCCTTTAGTTTTATTGCCATCCATAGGCTCTTTTTCCTGAATAGATCTTGAGCCAGGGTGTTCAGAGCCTGTACCTTTTTCTGTACTTCCTGTGCCATCCAGAGAACTTATATTCACCGAGGGAGAAACTGTATCCATTCGGATTTCTCTATGTGTAACCTGAGTTCCATTCCGAGGACCAGATTCTGTCTCATTATTTAGTTGAATCATTCCCTGAGCATCTGGACCTAAAGGCATGCCAACTAGGTCCTCATTAAAATGCCCCATATCTTCAAGAACGTTAAAATTTTCAGTGGTTTTGTCTATCTTTGAAAGTTTATTCTTGCCTTTACATTATGTTTTGACTGGAATAGAGCCCTCTTTATCCTCCACCATAGGTGCCTTCCCTTTATCATGCCCAGAAGTTGGGAGAGGATCCATTGTTGGATGTCCCTGCATGATTTAGATTTTGGGCACATTAACTGCAAATGACCATATTCATGTCAAACATTGTAATATGACAACAAAAAGGTAAAGTTCTGTAATCTAATTGTTGTATACAAGAATTCGAACCGAGAAGCCAGATTTCAATTGAATCAGGTAATGGCTTACTCAGATCAAAATCAGCACAAACACAGGCATAAATAATTATCTTTATTCCATGTTTTGGCTTGAAGGTCTTATTGGCTTACCAAGTTGTGCGGCAACCATGTTGAAAATATCATCTTTCCAAAATTCCAGTGGGAACCACGGGAGTCTCACCCAAACTAGAACTCGTAAAGGAAGCTCTTCAGTAAGGTTGAAGACTGCATGCAATGGGTTAATAAATAGGCCCACCTGCTAATAGAAATATGGTCCCCCTTCAAATGCCCTGTTTTGATCTGACATGCATGCAAAGATAACCAGAAAGTTACCAATTGCAGGCAGAAATATCTCCATTTCCTCTTCTGTGTTCCATGTGCGACAAACCCACGATTTCTAGAAAGGTAAATACTAAAGACACACGAAGCCCCGTGATTTTATGGATCAAAGCATAACTAGAAAGATATTTGATATCCTCTTTAAACAGTATCAGGATGAATCCCTAGAACTGGTCTAGTTTCACACCTTACAAGACAGCCATTTGTCTTTGCAGGCTTGAAATATTCCATTTGTGATGATTTTCCACCCATATTATTCAGTTCAAAAACTTGATTTTCATGCATTAACGGTGCTGAGCAACACCATGCGCAACATCTCTGAACAGTTGGCTTTTTACTCTCATAGCTTCCTGAGGCGTTGCCATGCAAAGCATAAAAAGGGCTACCCTTTATATCCAAAAGCAAAAATCTCCTTTGCACGACCTTCCACAGCTACCAAATAGCAGTGGATGATCACCACCAAAAACACACTCCAGACAACGATCACAGAAGTCAGGAATGGGCTTCCAGCCCTCGTGCAGGTCAGCAGGCAAATAAAAACAGAGGACAGGCCTCCAGCCATCACACAGGCCCGATTGATAAACACCCACAGCCCCAAACAGTACCCGTGGCTCAACAGAACAGTGAAAAAACAATATGCAGAGAAGCTATGGTTTGGAAGAGCTAGCTTGCATCATCAGAGCCATTGGGCACATCTTCTCATGTTAGAAAAATAATGAATCAGGGGAAACCAGTAATATTACCTATATAATTAAAAATATATGTATCATATAATCTGTAATAATAATTATATATATTTAATATACCTGTTTTTGTACCGACAAACCCACAATGGAGCTCAACCCCAACCCCCCAATTTTTTTGATAGTAATAATATATATATGTGTGTGTGTGTGTGTGTGTGTGTGTCTGTTTTTTGTGTGGACGAATCCAAAATTAACCCAAACACCCCATGCCAAAAATAATAGAAAAATTAATTGAACCCAATTTTGGACTGGGAACGACAACTTAATAAAATCCTTTATGGATGAAACTCAGTTCACTTCACTTTGGCAAAATCCGTTGTCATTCACATTTTCTTTTTAAGTCAAACTTTTTGTGTTTAAGAAAAATCTGTTGAAAAGTATAACATATTTAATCAAAAATGCTTCTAGAAACCATTGTGTGTGTGTGTTTTTTGCATCAATGTTTCAGATGGATACTCAATTATCAATGATTGTTTTGTTGTTTTGTTGTTTTTGTTCTCAAGGTTTATTAATTTTTCTTTTGGTTATTGTCATAGTATCCCCAGTTAGATGTGCACATCACTTGAGATGTTGACAAGTTGTCCTCAATACCTTTTGACCTTTTTCTTTTCATTTTTTGGGTGATATGAGTGGAATCTCCTAGAAGAGGTGCCTCAACTGTGTCACCTCTGTGAATACATTTTCTTGCAATAGAAGGCTGAAATAGAATTCCGTATTGGTGTGGCTTATTTTTTCAGAAGTATGTCATACAAAATAATTAGTCTATTATTATTTTCATCGCTTCTATTATGAAGTTCATCATACAAGTTCACTTTTATTCATAGTTACACCGGCCTGGGGGATGTGGGGAGAGGGGCAAAAGTTTCAGGGAGGTGGGGGGCGGGGGGGACAAAGGTCCCCTTAATTTGGGGATGGTGGGGGATGGGAGGGGTGGGGGGGTTGTTATACATGTGGTACTTAAAATGCTGGTAATGAAAATATGTATAACAATATAAGACGAAAAGATGTAAAATAGTAAATACTAATCTACTAAAATGCTTGAGTCTTCAACACTGAACATGAAAGTGGAACATTGAACATTGAACAATAAATATTAAAATTTTAAATGCTCAAATGAGTAAATGAAAAAGTTTTAAGTTCTATTATATAAATATTAAATAATAATAGTTATAGATATTAAAAGTATAAGTATCTCATCATAGAGATGATTACATTGAGCAACATGATATGATATTCAATGTGCCCAATAGAATATAAAAAAATGTTAAATTCTTTTAAATGAACTTCAATTTTTTTGGTTGCATAGGGCACACCCAACCGTCCCCTGGAGCGGTCAGGTTACTTGATCCTGTATCCCCATCCCCTCGTCCCCAAAGGGGACATGGGAACGCTGTCCCGGGTGTGTCCCTGTCGCGGGTGCTTTGGGGAAAAAGGGCGGGGACGCGTACCCATGTTACTATGCTTTTAGTTTTATTCTTAAAATAACACTTCCACCTGATAGAGTTCGTCTCAATAGCCAGCACTGTGTTATTCTCTTGGTTCTATTTCTAATTCCTAATGTTCTTGTTCTAGTTCAAACTAAGATGCTGAAGTACAAATAATTAGTAATTGAATTGGAAACTGATAACTGATGTGTTCAAAATAAGACTACATGTCACTGGAGCATTTATGATTGTTTTGAATTGTCAGAATGACAATGTAAATCTAGATTAGAAATTGGACAATGTAAACTATTTTATCAAAAATGGGCTATATGTAATGTTACTGGAAGCTTGTTGCTATTATTTTATGCATACCTGTGTTACTATGCTTTTATTCTTAAAATAACACTTCCACCTGATAGAGTTCATCTCGAGAGCCAACACTACATTGTTCTCGTGGTTCTATTTCTAATTCCTAATGTTCTTGTTCTAGTTCAAACTAAGATGCTGAAGTTTTAAAATACAAATAAATAGTAATTGAATTGGAAACTGTTAACTGAGGTGTTCAAAATAAGACTACATGTCACTGGAGCATTTATGATTGTATTGAATTGTCAGAATGACAGAATGTAAATCTAGAATAGAAATTGGACAATATAAACTATTTTATCGAAAATGGGCTATATTTAATGTTACTGGAAGCTTGTTGCTATTATTTATATTGTTGATTTGCTAGATGCCTGTTGGTATTTCATGTGTCACGTTAATGATTATGCTGTTCATTTGATTGAATGCAGATAACTCTGACAATCAATTTTCATCCAGAGCAAGACCATTTCAGTCACAGTTTCCTGGAGCAACTCGTGGTGACTACGACTCTTTTCGTAATTTGGGATCATCAGACAGGCCTTCTCATTTGTCCTCTCGAAGAGCCCTCAGTAATAACAGTGGGGGTAGTGAGCGTGTGAATCCTGATAAGGATCTCTTTTCAAATACACGTGCTTATGCTAGTTTTCGTCGGAGTTCCTCATTTCGTTCTGATTCTGTAGAACGTGAGAAGACCTGGGATTGGGACAGACAGCGGGAAGTACGTGATAAAGAAAAGTCCTTTGGGACAGCTGGGAATGATCGGAACATTGGCCGTGAAATACCTGATTCGGCACGAAAGTGGTTGAGTTCTGGACCTGATGTGAGATTTGAAGGCGAGTTAAGACGTTCTCGATCTGTAATATCCAACAGAAAGGCGGAGGATGAGGCCTACAAATCAGGAAATGAGTTACAGAGCATTACAATGGCTCCTCCTGTTCGGGGAGGACTTGTAAGTAACATACAAAAAGCAGATTTTGAGAGAAACTTTCCTTCTCTTGGAGCTGAAGAGAGGCAAGTTATTCAATCAAACTTGGCGAATGTTGCTTTGCTGAACTCAAGTTCAATTTGGCAAGGGCAACGATCAGCTGGAAGGTCAGACCCAGGAAGAACTTCTTCACCTGGATTAAATATTTCTGTTGGTTCAGCTCCAGGTACATCACTAAGTGTGGTTCCTTCTATCGGAACAGATGGATGGAAATCTGCTCTAGCAGATGTTCCAGTTTCAAATGGAGCATTACAGAATAGCTGCCCCACTGTTTCTGATCAACAAGTACCTATGAACTCTATTGTATCCAAAGGTCATGGACTTGTGTCAGCTAGTGGACTAAACATGGCCGAGGCACTGGTGCAGAATCCTGCTAGGCCACGTACTCCGCAGGTATATTTTGTTATGTATTTGATATGTAGAATTTTAACTGTATTCTTGGATTATCTTCTGTACCTGCTGACGTCATGGAGTTCTTTGACTTTTCTTTGAGCGACAGTTATCTGTTGAGGTCCAAAGATTGGAGGAATTAGCTCTGAAGCAGTCTCGGCAGCTAATACCTGTGACTCCCTCAATGCCCAAAACAATGGTATGTAGATTCAAAGTCTTTCTTGTTTGATATAAAAATGGGACATAAATAGGAGTTGCTTGTATCGTACTTTCATTTAAATTTATTTGTTATAGCTCGAATTTCATTGTGTTGGCTTTCTGTGATTTGAATTACTTCACTATTATACCAGAGTTTGGGTAATAGTTTGAATTTCTGACTCTTGGTTTCCAAAGGGCCTGAGATATGCTGTTTTTAGAAAATGATATTCTTGCTGCTTGCAATTGAATTTTTTATCAAATTTTCTTTTTTCCTTGGCATTGGTTGGTCACATCTAGTAAAACATAGTTTGCAAAACAGAAATTAATGGTTGAATGGCTTATGCTCCTTATATAATATGAAACTGAAAGAAAATTTAAAATTACTCAAATAGTCAAACTGCAAGAGTGACTTAATGTATGGGAAACTATGATAAACCTATGTTAAATCTAAGATATTGGTGTCTGAATATATACAAATGAGGATTTGTGTATGCATCTATACCCATTTTTTTAGGGGTTGGTATATGTTTTGCTTTGGTGTACAACCTTATAAACATATTTTAATTATAGCTGACACAAAGTTATTACGTTCAGATAACCACAACTTGTTTATAATAAGCAAAACAACCATAAAATTAAAAATATTAATAATATTTTGACTTTCATGTAACCATGTTCTTCCCTCCAACATCTTATTTACACCTAATATGGAAAGAAACAAGTTTGAGGTCTTTCGCAGCTGTTATATCAACACTTTAACAAGTTTCAATTACGGTTGTTTCATTAGATTTGTTATCTATCATATGGGCTTAACACTGAAAGTCTAAATATAATTTAATTTAGGTGGTCTAAAATGGGGAACTTGACTGTCATGTAAGCATGTTCCTCCCTCCAACATCTTCTTTATGCCTAATATTGGCAGTTGTTATATCACCACTTTAAAACGTTTCAATTAAGTTTGTTTCATTAGATTTGTTATCCATCATATGGGTTTAACACTGAAAGTCTAAATAGAATTTAATAAAGGTGGTCTAAAATGGGGAACACAATGCAAAATTTGAGCGTAAACCCTGAAACCAGGAAAAAAGGTTAAACATGGGTTATTCTGTAACTTGGCCTTTTCCAAAAAGCACAGGACTGACTGGGTTAAAACTATACCAGTTTGACTCAGCGCTGTCCAGGTGTAAGGTTCCACCTAAATTCTCAATTGTTCACAATTAATCTATGTTACAGAGTATTGCTTGAAATGCCCCATCTGAGATCTGGATATTATCTGTTTCTATTTGGATCCTGATAGGGTCCAAGGGGGGATACCACCAGGGTGCTATGTTTGCCCTGTGGTTTGTCTTGGACAAGTTGTGTTAAAATTCAACCAAATTTTAAGGATTTTGCAGCGAACCTGCCACATTTTGGCTGGTTGTTTTAATTTAATTTTGATCCTTTGATCATTGACCCGGCTTTTTGTATTTTATATTTCTTCTGATTAATGGCTTTAAGTTATGCATATTGCAATCTCAGTAATATTTTATGGGGTGGTGTACATGCTTTCTGAGCTTTATGGAACGCTCTTCAAGCTCTATAAATTGAATTGGCACCTTCTCTGTTTGGAAATTTTCTGTAATGTGTTTATATTAATTTCTAGTTATATTGTGCCTGTGTTTAATCACGATGTTTAGAGATTATTAATATAAAATTTAAGTATTCTTTATATTTGAAAATCCAAATAGAGATATATAACACAATATATTTCTAATACTTTTATAGAGAAGGTTATCTCTCTTTGGAGCTTCAGCAGCTTGTATATAAAAGTATTATATATAGTTAAGTTGTAAAGTAACTTAAGTTTATTATGTAATGAAGTTTTTATATAAATTTATCAAACATAGATATGTTATGTATTTATTTAGGAAATATCTTTTATGGTTCTGATTTTAAATATAAACATTTTGAGAATATTGTGCGACTTTGGTTTGAATAGAGTTTATATGATTGTAATATGTTTTTATAGTAATGAATAATCCAAAACAAACCCAATCCTCATTTTTTCTGAAAGAATCTGTCAACCGAGACAGAATTGGTAGCATAGCACATTATTCCTGTTTGCAGCTTCTATCTCATTGTTCATTAACTTCACATTTTTTGAATTTTCTATTATTTTAATAGTTTTGAACATCATGTTTGGATTCTACTCTAGTGTAATTGAAAAAAACTAATAATTATTTGGATTGAAATCAAACATATCAATCAACACGCACTACCAGTCCTCCAGTTTGAAATTTATTGCTGTTTTATTTAACAAAGTAAAGACTGAATTACAAGTAATCAAGAATTGAAGCTGCAAATGCTGATTTTCTGGGACATTATGAAAACATAATGTCGCAGAAATGTTAGAAACAATTTTTCTTTTGTGCATAAAAGATTAAAACCATTAAGACCTGGGTGTTACTGTCTCAAGATTAAAAAATGGGAAACTTTTTTGACAAATATCCTCAGGCTCTGTTAATTAGATAAACTTTTCGTAGACCACCAACAGTACACTTATCAGTAGGGACCCTGTGCTACTCCACAGGAAATTTCTGTCAGAAATCACAAAAAATGATCTATGAACTCAGACAAATCTCTTGTAAGCATTATAAACAGTGCTAGTTTGAAATCAGCAGATGCAGCAGAACATCTTAACTTTTATTTTTAAGATGAATTTTTATGGTTTAGACGTCTGTAGTTCATGTTTTCTTAATTGAATTTGGATGAATGTGGTTTGTGAGGAGGGTTAATGGTAAGTTAGTGTAGGCTTAAGGATAGTGTTAATACTTGGGATAGGACTGAGAAAGGATGATAGTGGTAGGCTGGCTTATGGAAGCAAAGGGGGTAATTTAATATCAACAGTGTTCATTGATACCTGGTGCTTGGGCTATGCTGGGTCCAACTGTTGTGGCTTTGACCCAGTCAAATATTAGTCAGATTTTTGTTTCTAATGGTCTATTGGTTTCCTGCTTTATAACCACACAATTAATTTCCACTTGCATACAGTTTTCCCCTTAGTTGCCGATTCGGGCATGTGAATTGGAAGTGGAATCGGGATTTTTCTCCCAATACACTAAAAAATGAGAGAAATATACATAATTCTAAAACTAAATTATTTCATGGTATAAATCTATGATTTTAGTATGGATCTATGAATCTAGTATACTTGATAATTGATTTATTTTCACAATTATAAAGAAAATCAACACTTTCATTACTGAATTACAAAATGAAATTATGATCCTTGAGGATCCTTGGGCTGTGGCTTGGATCCTTGAGGATCCGGGCAGGATCCTTGATTCTGCCTGTGGATCCTCAGGCAGTGGCTTGGATCCTTGAGGATCCATATAGCCCACAGATCCTGACGGATCCACAGGCAGGATCAAGGATCCTGCCCGGAACTTCAAGAATCCAAGCACGAATCGGCCTGTCTTGGATGAATCCGACAACTAAGGTTTTCCGTGCTGTTTCCGTATAAATATAATGCTAATACGGGTTAGTTTCAAATAGGAGGTTATGCTATTTCATTTTCAAACTGGTGTTAATTTGCTCTTGAAATACTGAAACTTATTGCTGATTTTTTTATCATATCAGAAATGTTTTTGGGGTTGTTTCTGTGTATGCTTATGTTCTAAAAAAATGGTGGGACAATGGAAGAGGGACTCTAGTTCAATACCTAGCTCTAGCTGTTTGGAAAATTCAGACGGGTACTCTGAATTTATCAAGCAATGTTACATTTTTCTTGAAGTGAAATGTGTCCTCAAACAGAGCTAATGCTGATTAAAATTTCGATTAAAAGTTGTGATATTTTCCTACTTTATAGAAATAATAGCATAGTAACATGGGGACGCTTTTGCCCGCTTTTTGGCCCACGTCCCCGAGATGGGGGTGCACTGGCACCACCAGATTCTGCTACCTCCACCAAGGTTGGGGGGACATCCCAGTGTTGACTATTTGCTGATTCAACTATTTATGTCATGGTCTGATATAACTTAAAAGGATTGCTGTTTCGAGGTTTCAGTTTTGACAAAGGATTTAATGACTACATATAGATTTATTTCATGGTATCATCTTCTAATTTGAAGCCTACCTTTCAATAACATCTTTGCAAAGGATACACCTTTTTTACTCTTTTATTGGTTGGACTAAAAGTTTACACCTTTTTATTGCAATCATTAAAGCTAAGATTCTATGTGGGCAAGAGATTTGGGCCTGTTGTTTGGGAACTATTTATTTGGGATTGTGTTTAAAGGGTTCAAACTAACATGCTCACCTGTATGATCCATTGAAAACAAATGACTCTAAAGTGAACAGTCCAAGATAATTCTGCTGCCATCCATTTTGCCCAAGAATATCTTTTGGATATTTTAATATATTTTTATGTTTAACTCCTTGGGAAATAAACTGTATTGGTTTGTATCAAGCGGTCTTAAACTATCGTGCTCCCCTATATGATCCATTGAAAAGAAATAACTCAGTTTATTGTCCAAGTCGAAGATAATTTACCCACAACTACTTTGTCAAGACTATCTATATGATCGGCCAATAGTGGCATGTTGTGATGGTTAGGTTGTTGATCAAGGTTCAAATCTCATGGGGACGAGGTCCCCCGTTTGTGGCCTCACTGGTTCATAGCTCTGGGTCAAAGTGTTTACCCATCTTTTTAAAAAAAAGACCATCTATATGATCTTTTTATATATTTGCAGATTTAAGTCCTTCGACAGTTCAACCTTATTGTATTGGGAACCCCCATATTTATTATATTGTTATTTACAATAAATGATCAAATTATGTGTTTGGATGTGGGATCCAACTTACCAATTGAAGCAAACCATAGAAGCAGTTATTTTGTGTGGAAAGAATAGACATACTAAAATTTCAGAAAATTTGGGATTAAAAGGTGAAAAGATTGTGGAATTTTTTTAGTACATAACTTTACAGATAGAGACACGAATTCTTGTTTTTGAAAGTTAAAGGCATTTCAATAGCATAGAGATATATAGAGCAAAGCGAATTGAGAGTTTGGCCCATGAATAGTTGAATATACATTTTTATTTGTAATGTTCATATCATTGATTACATTGCATTGCATAATCTTATAGATCCCTTTCCAAGAATACCCCTAAATTTCTATACTTAATCATGGTTTTCAGTACTGCTGTCCAAGATGTTTAATATGCACAGATTTGAAGTTTTCCTTGTTTAATGTATTTTAAGTTTTTAACAGATAAAATGAAAATAATTATTAATTTCGAATGCAGATATAAATGGACAGGAATATTATTAAAATTGCAGAATTATTTATATAATCTTTAGGCCATGATATTGGCTCCACTGAAAATGATAACATGGAGTACAATAAATCAGAATGAGCCATTGAACAATTTAATATTTTGCCAATACTCTCCTTGGTAACAGTGATAAAAGTTTCTGCAGAGGCTCCACTTTAAATCTTTTGCAAATTTCCACACAAGAGTCTTCAACCTGAAGTATCACACACTTGTATACGTACTTTTTTATTCCATATGGTAAATCTATGTAAATACAATAAGCAGAAGTGATAAGAGTAGTGAACAGAAGTGTATAATGGTTGTTTGTTTGATTGCAGTTAAATTTTTTGTATGTTGTTGACTTGAATTTGGTATCAATGCTGATAAAGACACATACAGAGCTGTGTTCATATCTGAAACTTCATTTTTGACCACTTGAGCAAGTAGTTGTCAAGAAGTCTTCTCATCTCATCACATGTTTAATTCTTCACACTGCTGTTTTCCATGGGTTTTAAAGACCCTTCTTTTTATTCCCCGGACTTGGTGTATGCATTTTATCCCTTGGACAGTTCAACCTTATTGCATTGGGGACCCTCATATTTACTATTTTGTTATTTACAATATAGGATCAAATTATGTGTGTTTGGATGTGGGATCTAACTTATCAATTGAAGCAAACCATAGCAGAAATTATTTTGTGTGGAAAGAATAGACATACTGAAATTATTAGAAAATTTGGGATTAAAAGGTGAAAAGATTGTGGAATTGTTTTGGTACAGAACTTTACAGATAGAGACAGGAATTCTTGTTTTTGAAATTTAAGGCATTTCAATAGCATAGAGATATATAGAGCAAAGCGAATTGAGAGTTTAGCCCATGAATAGTTGAATATACATTTTTATTTGAAATGTTCATATCATTGATTACATTGCATTGCATAATCTTATAGACCCCTTTCCAAGAATACCCCTAAATTTCTATAGTTAAGCATGGTTTTCAGTACTGCTGTCCAAGATGTGTAATATGCACAGATTTGAAGTAATCCCTGTTTAATGTATTTTAAGTTTTTAACAGATAATATGGCAGTAATCATTAATTTCGAATGCAGATATAAATGGACAGGAATATTATTAAAATTGCAGAATTATTTATATAATCTTTAGGCCATGATATTTGCTCCACTGAAAATGATAACATGGAGAACAATAAATCAGAATGAGCCGTTGAACACATTAATATTTTGCCAATACTCTCCTTGGTGACAGTTGGATAAAAGTTTCTGCAGAGGCTCCACTTTAAATCTTTTGCAAATGTCCACACAAGAGTCTTCATCCTGAAGTATCGCATACTTGTATATGTACCATTTTATTCCATATGGTAAATCTATGTATACACAATAAGCAGAATTGATAAGAGTAGTGAACAAAAGTGTATAATGGTTAATTGTTTGATTGCAGCTGTATTTTTTGTATGTTGTTGATTTGAATTTGGTATCAATGCTGATTAAGGCACAGACAGAGCTGTGTTCATATCTGAAACTTCTTTTTTGACCGTAGTTGTCAAGAAGTCTTCTTATCTTGTCACGTGTTTAATTCTTCACACTGCTGTTTTCCATGGGTTTTAAAGACCCTTCTTTTTATTCCCCGGACTTGGTGTATGCATTTTATCTTCTTTGATGGTTACTGCTATCTGTTTTTGTTATTAATGACAACCTTGATTGGTAGTTACTTTTCTCCATTTGTGGTTATGTTTCTAATTCACATTCCCAATTTTCAGGGTCTCAGTCCTTCTGAGAAGTCAAAGGCAAAATCATCACGTTCAATTGATACAAATTCATCCACTGTAAAGGCTACTCAGTCTATGGGATCATCCCATCTTATTAACTCACCTAAATTAAGTCAAGGTGGCAAGCTTGTAGTTCTCAAGCAAGGCAGAGAGATGGGTTCCTCAACTGTGGCTAAAACTGACATTGCCAGCCCTGGAAAAGTTGGAAATACCATTAACAGTTCAATTAACGCGTTGGCTGGAGGTACATCAGATTTAGGTGGAAATATGATGGGTCCTAGGAAGCTTAAGCTTCCAACTGATCACAGAGCAATTTCTTCAGTGCTTACTTCTAGAACGGTAGATGGGGGGCTAGTTGTGCGACACAAGGAGGGTGGCTTGGTTTTTGAGGAGAAAAAATCTGTGTCACAGGCACAAAAACGAAGTGATTTTTTTAATTCACTGAGGAAACAATCTGATAGTCACATATCCGCTGGAACTCAGGAGAAGTCTAGTTCCTCAAGAGGATATAAAACCGATGAAGGAAATGAGAAGGTGCCTTCAACCATTGAGGATAATGTGGAGTTAAAACAGAATTGTTCTTTGGAAAATGATATTATAAAGCCCAATATTGCATCTTCCATTGTTGAAAGAACAATGATAGAGAAAGATATGGGAAACTTGAATGGTTATATTTCTGGACAACTTGAAACTACCATTAGGGATGCTAGTGAAACTGATACTTCAATATCTACTAATAGGGTCTCTGTCAAAGTTGGCTCTGAGGAAGAAGAGGCAGCTTTTCTTCGTTCCCTTGGGTGGGAGGAAAATGCAGGTGGAGAAGAGGGGTTGACAGAGGAGGAAATTAATTCTTTTTATCAGGAGGTTGCTATTCTAATCTGTTGATGCTAATGCTGATTGAATTTTGACAACAATTTTATGTGTTTACTATTTTAAAATCTTTTCTGACATTTGGTTTTTTCCGACTGTTGCAGCACATGATGGCAGCTGTTAATGTTATTCATCGAGGCAACCATAGACTTTGGAATATGAATGTTGAGATGCATATTGGAAATAATGTGGAAAGCATGTCTTCTGGAATTGGCTCTTCAGAATCAGCTTGACGATGGGGTGAAACTCAGCTTGGTGAAGCATTAGATAGATAAATTTGGAAATTTTTTGGCTTGACTGCAAAATCAAGAATAACTGACTATTACATATTTGTTGTTTACCGTATCAGAAGGTGCAAATGTAAAGATTTTGGGTAACAAAGTTCCCTTGTGAGCTTCATATTGTCAACTTCACAAAATATATTAATGTCAACATTGGTTTACAACAAGTTTTTAGATGAATACTTGATTTTGTAATTGTGCATAAAAAATAGTCATCATGAGAGCAGCGGAGATATATGAAATGCTCTGAAATGTGCTCATCAGTCGTTTAGTTGGTTTTACACTGGATTTTGTGGAGAAAGATGTATACTGATCCTTATTTGCGCTGTTCATGCGGAATTTGGCCTCTGTACACGTGTAGTCATGAAATATCTTTTTGCAGGCAGTATTCTTTTCTACCTTAAAGCCAGTACGTAAATCTGTATTTCAGAATACAATTGGATGATGCTGGGCTGTCATTCTGAAATGTAGTAGGCTGAAAATTGTCATTCTTGATCCCGTTTTTGTTGGGAAGAAATATCTGGTCCGATTATTAATATTCATTTTCTTTTCCTAAAAGGACTTCTAATATATATGAGATGTATGAGCTTAAGATATGGAGAGGAAATACTGTTCACAGTCATTCTTAGCTGTGATTAGTTATATTTATCCCGAGAGGCTTTATTCTTTTGAGTAGTGAAATTACAATTTTAGCAAAGCTCAATTTTTAGTTTTATGCACTGACATAAAAATATGCACAGTACTGTTATTTCAACAGATAATTCACTACAAGGGAACTCATCTAGTTGTAGAAAATTATTACAGGTATTTCAATTAGATACTGACGAACATGGAGACTACTAGCTGAATAGCTTAATGCCAATTAGTGTCCTTTCCCATATGTGTGCCTGAAATCTTGAGTCTGCTGCAAGATATGTGCGTCTTTGCTAATTCAAGGGTGTAATATTTTGCATGCAATATTTCCCGGAAAATTCCTGTGAGCTCAATTTTGTTTTTCATCCTGGAAAAGGGAAAGAAACATCCAACTCGTGTTGTTATAAAGTGTCTTGTTACATGTAAATGTGTGTTATATAAAGTTCGCATTTGCATTCTCTTTAACATTACTTTTCAAATATTGTTCTATGTTGATGCATACAGGATTTAATTTTTGAATAATGGCTGTGATAATGCTCTATAGTTCCAAAAGTAGTGGGTTTTTAACTTCTTCCCAGGTTGAAATGAGCTTCTCACTGGAATATTCCTTTCTAGAGAAATGGGGTTGTGGAATCTGAGCTGGGTTTGCTACAAAAACTTGCATTGTGGGCACAAGGTAGTAGCAGGTGAAATGACAAACATAATGCTGATATGCTTGGATTCAAGATCTCTTTCCAGTGTTGGTGAGACTTCAGTATGAGAATGCACAGTGTGATTTAGTCAATATTATAAAGGGATTACCTTGTGACCAATAAATATATTTGAATGAGTTATGTCACGGTACAAATATTTATCAGACAACATCAGAGTATGCGCAAGAATGGGACACTACGAATTGCCAGTTGTATATGGAGGGGGTCGCCCTTAATGTAAAGAACTGGTCAATGTGCCAGCACTTTAAGCTTTTCCAGAATATGGGTTTTCCTGTATACTGTATTGTACATTTTTTGGCATCTGCTTCATAATATTATGTGTAATAGCAAGTGAAGCATTTGTAGAAGGATCGGTAACAGCAGTTAATATACGTGGCTGCTGTTAATGTTAAGCATCAGTGGGTGGTCGTATTCCTTGTTTGGCACAATGGCACTTTCCTTCCAGGTAACTAGAATGCTCATCTTCTGTACTGTTCTTTTTAGCACATAATCAATGGAACGGAGGTGTTCAAAGAGGAGAGTTATAGCCTCATCAGTGTTTCATAGTTTATTTATTGCTGTACATTGTCTCCGTGAGACTACTCACAGCAATGAACATCTCATCAATTGTCTGTACACTTCACAAACTGCGTTATCTAAATGTTGAATTCAGTCCTATTTGTTCGCTAGCAAAATTTTCTTGTTTCAGGCCATCACTAGCTTTTATGATTGGAAGTCTAGAGGTGCTGTCTTCTGCTTCTTATGGATAGCTGCATTTCAGGCCAGTACATATCTTTCATTACTAGAAATACCATCTTTTGCATCTTATGGGCAGCTGCATTTCAGGCTAATAGTTAGCTTCCATCACTAGAAGTCATGAAGTTCCAACTTTTGCTTCTTATGGTCATAGCTGCAAGTCTCTAGTCCAGCAATACTTTGTAGAGATTCTTGTTTGTGGGCAATGACAAATTGGCCTTAAATTTTCCTTTCCCTGGCATACTTGTTTATGCTAGTGTGGGGTACAGGGTACACGAGCATTTTTGCCTGGTTATTCAATACTTTTACCCTGCAACTATATGAAACGTATTGTTTAAGTATAGACATTTTAAGTTCATGCACACTGAAGTTTAGCATGTGTGATTTTTCCATCTTCATCATTTTTTTCCAATTCCAAAAATATGTAGGTAGTGCATTGTTGTTCAATTGCCTAGTTCATTTTGTTGGGAACACTAAGTCTATATTTTATCCTTTTATTTGGCAGATGGTCCTCTGCACACGTTCCTCTATGCAACTATGCAAGGTATCACGTTAGTTCGATATAACTTGCAATTTGTGAATCTATCAAGTTAAAGACACAAAACTTCTACACCATAATATATCCTCGGTACATTTTGGATTTGACACTGTAAAATCTTCTTTTGCTATCCTATTCTGACGATCGTTGAATAAATCATAAATCTTGATGAAGAGAAAAGTTCCCGTAATCAGATCCAGAAATTTTACGAAAATTATACTTGAGATTTTTCATGTTCTAAGCCAACTTTGAATTGCAAGCTATACACAAAACGTGAACCTTCGCATGGGGAAAAGTGTGCACAAAAGCAGCTTCCACCTAAAAGGGAAAAAGATCAGGTTCCGAACAAAGTGAATCCACTTAATTGTAAAAATTATGCAGTAGCCACACTACCAAATACCTCATGTTTTTGGTTATCAAAGAACTCCAATGGCAATATATGATGAGTATTTAGCAACTTATACGCAATCGGCATGTTCACTGCGGCTTCTTTTGCCTCACTTGAAGATTTCACTCTCTTGTCAATGCCAAAATTATATGCAGTTATTTCGGCTTAAATACCAGTTAGACAACGCGCTCAATAGCACCCAATGCTACAAAGATGACCGGATGATAATGTGCTTGCCTTCGTGTTCTGATGTAGTTCCGAAGGTCATAATTTCAACCTCAATGTATTGGGTAATATTCACAAAATTTAAATATATTTCACCATGCTCAGCCTATATGATACGATCTCGAAATCTTTAGGCGCCAACTCAAAGTTGGCTTAGAACATGAAACCATGGACAATATTTAACCTCAAATAATATCATGGACAGATCAAAACCTCAAAGTACGCCTTCGTTTTCACTATTACAATGTTTATTGTTGTGATATTTTATTGCATGCTGCCGTAGCCCATCGCGGGATACTTTCTTGCTGACGAGTATATTGACTACCTACTATCGTATTCTTTTTTATTGTTTTTAAATTTTGCTGGAATCTCCAATGGTTTTTGCTATTAAAAAGTAGCAAAACAAGGGTTCTGGCTCGTACATAGACAGACCATTCAGGTCATTTTACAACGAGGCAAGGTCGATAATATTTTGTTAACACACTAGCTAATCAACTAATAACCTACATCAATAGTTGGTCAACAAATCAGCTACAACTTGGGGAGGAGAATGACACTAACTGACCAAACAATACTATTACAACGCAAGCGATAGGTTGCTAACAAGGTTGCATGTTATCAATGAAAGGTTGGAGTTGAATACGAGCAACAATTGGAGAATGGTCGATGTGGATATAGGGGATAGCACCAGTCGCTGTAATACTTCAAAATTGGCTTATTGTCATAATCACCAATTTTGGTATATTTCTGATTGATTCTAAAGTCCTATGTCACTAGGCAATTCTTATTCTGCTACTCACTACTTGACTTAATTGTCAAATGCAAAAAATTTAAATTTGCATTAATCACACTCTTTATTTAATTTTTATAGTATTGACTCACAGTAGTCACATTAAATCTATTGATTAAGATTTAATTTAATTATTAAAGTATTTACACTTTAATTAAATTAAATTATGTCATAAGGCTAATGTACTATGGAATTAAATTTATTTAATTTAATAAATATGTCTATTTTTAATTAATTAAATAAAATTATTTAATTAAATGGAGAAGCTACTTTTAACTAATTAAGCAAAGTTATTTAATTAAATGGGAAGTCATTCTTAATTAATTAAATGAAGTTATTTAATTAAATAAGAAAAGTATCTCTAATTAAAGTGTCTCTAAATAAGAAAAGTGTCTCTAATTAATTAAATAGAAATATTTAATTAAATAAGAAAAAGTAATTATGAGAGTATATTTCATTTTATTAAATTAAAAATCTCTCCAAAATCTCTCTTTCGTTCAAAAAAGGGAAATTCTCAGTTCACTGCTGATCAAATTAGAAGTGACCTAGATCACTTGCTTTTACACTAAAGTCTATCTGAGCTGACTAACTCTTACACTCAGATTTGAGTTAGTTAACTCCATTTAATTTGGGAATTTTCCTTTATGATTGAACTTCATCTTCAATTTTGACCGTTGATTGAAATTGATCTCAACCGTTGATGGATTCCAGGAAAGTCTATTTAAGAGACCTTCATCTCTTCATTTTGGATGGATGAATTGAAATTTGCATTGAATTGTTGTTGAAATTCATACTCACATTTGCTCACATTTTTGCATACATCTTGCATTCTTAGTTTAAATTCATTTAGCTTTATTAATGCATAGGTTACTCTAGTTTTGTTTCAATTGTTCCTAGATTAGAATGCATTTGTCATTCTAGAATAACTTGCATATTCATTTAGACTAGCTTCATTTTATCAAATCCTTCATTCTTAGAGGGTCTGGTTGCCTACACCTCAAATCTGAGGATATTAAACAGGGAAAATCCTTTTAGATAGAAGGCAACAGGTTATCTTGTTGGCTGATTTTCGGATGAACAATCCAATGTTCATTCCGAGATGAATCCTCATACAATGACTGTGTTGATGTGTGTGTGTGAAGCGTAAGGCTACATTTTGCATATACATTTCTGGCGCCCACCGTATAGCCGAGAAAATCAACTTTTCTGGCCTCTTTTTGCATTTTTAAAATCATTTTCATGTACTCTGTCCGTTCTGTTCTGTATAGATTTGGGAATCTTCGCACGAGATTGCTCATTTTCACATGAGAATCCAGAATCTTCATGCGAAGATTCTCTGCGTGTTGCGTGAGAAAGTGCCTGAGCGTGCGAAACTTCGCGTGGCACTTGTTTCTTCGCGTGAGCCGTAAAGAAATTTCGCGCGGCTCTGTTAGAGATCTCGCACGAAATTTTGTGACAGTAGTTTCAGTTTTATGCATTATTTTTCGATCTTCAGATTGTTTGATTTCACTAACGTGCTTGTTTTGATCTGTTCCTTTGGATTTCTTGTAGCTTAACCGTTGTTTGCAGGACGTTAGCCGAAGACTCCTTTTAAAACCCACTTGAAAACAGACTGACTATTTGCTTGCAGGATGCTTATCGAAGATATGCCTGTGAAAGATCATATTTCAAACCCACAAAACAATGTGTCTTCTTTTCTTGCTTTCAAAACTAGTCTAATTAGAGGCTTGAGAACTTCCTAGGGTGCAAGACGGAAGAATAGGGGAATATGCTCTTCACTTCTTGGAGGTCATGACCAAGAGTGAATCAGAAACCTAGACGCTTCTGAAAGATGACATTTCGAAGAAGGCAAGCATCTTGGTGGTTCTCCAAAGCTTGTTCTCTCCTATGATAAGACAATGATTTCCTTTAAGGGAATCAAAATCTTTAAGGAAGAATGAGTTTGGATTGATTAAGCCAAGTCGGTAATTAATTTGTCTTGCGTGTTTGGGTGAGGAAATAAGGTAGAGGATTATGCTCTTTCTCCTTGAGGGAAATCAAAAACTCAGACCTTTAGATCTAAACCACCAGTTCGTGTCAATCCTTTAGAGGGCCTGCTAGAGTGATCCAACCTCTAAGAACGACCCAAGTGAGCACACTCCTTTCACCAGAGATTCCAACTCACTATAATCAAGATGCTTTGTAGAGCGAAAGACTCCAAAGCCGGATTAATTTCTTCCCCTTAATTCTTGATATCGCATATCAAGGGGAAGCTCTGTCTGCGCACTGGTCGACGCCAGCCCCTAGCTTGTTAAGCAAGTAGTGTGCACTTTCAGATGCTGGTGTGGGTTGCTAGCCTCAACTCCTCTTATGGAGCCACCGGGGATTAATACGAATGGAAGCCAAGTAAAAACCTCTTAGTTAGAAGCCACTCGGTTCACCTTCGAAAGGAGGCATAATCTTTGTGCAAGGAGGGGGAAGAATCTCTCTTGTAGAACTCACCATAGGCATGCTACTGGACGTTTGAAGGTGGTATACGTACTCGTCCCCTGCCACAAGGGCACTCGTTCAATGTATACTATTGAGTCCTTTGAATATACCAAAAACACGGGCGCCCTTTAGGGGTGGCACAGCTGTGTGAGGTACACACATGCACATAAGATGTGGGACAAAGGTTTTGCCTTCTCTACCAATTTTTCTTTCTAGGGATAAAGTGTGTTTGTTATCAAGTCATCAACAAAGTCTAAACCAGTTACAACAAACGAAAGTCAAGACTCCCCTATCCTATCGAGTTGCTTTGTCCTCGACAAGACTGTTTTCAACTACTACTTGCTCCCCACTGTCTTGTTAAACACTTTGCTTGAATTGATAACTTGAAAACTTTGTCCAAACGTCTTACTTGGTCAACCTTGCTGCTTGTCCAATCAGATTTGTTTGATAAATCTATCTACTTTGTCCAAAAAATTCAGAAACCTTGTCAAATTCAGCCGCTGTTGTAAACTGGTCTGCCTTCTTGCGTGAAAACTTTTTCAGTCTTGCGCGAAATCATTTTGTCCTCACACAAAACCATTTTGTTCTCGCGCAAAATTAAATTGCTGTCATGAGTCTTCGCGCAAGCCTCTGAACTTCCTTGCGCGAAATTAAACCACTGTCACTGACTTTCGCGTGATCCAGTAAACTTCTTCGTGCGGCTCAGAAAACTTGTTCGCGCGGCCTGTAAAGGTTTCTTGCGTGAGATCTTGTGTCAGCATTTCCACTTTTGGTCTGTTTTAGCTATCTGCGGCCTGCACGCTGCCTTTTTCTACGTTCGTTTGTCACTCTCTATCTGCAAACAGTCTCGAAACAACGACACTTTGCTTTGCTAAGGGCTTGTATCTTGCACTTTGACTAGTCTCGTCACATAAGTTATTTTTTGTCCTTGTCTTAATGCTTGTCATACTTTGTGTCACATTGGTCATAATCTCTGGCTATTCTAGCCTTTAAATCAGACCATTTGTGCCTTAGTGAAGAATATTCTTACTATTATCTTGTCCTTTTTGAGACTCAGTCTTAGTGTAGTTCTTGTCCAGGTTCTAGCTTCTTGTCTTTGTCTATGACTGTCGCAACTAGAAGCGGCAACGTGACTGTCGCAACTAGAAGCGGCAACGTGTTTTATCCCCATAACCTTAGACATGGTCGTGCTAGGGGTCGTAATCATGGCAGAGGTCGCTTATCTTTTGTTATGCAATCTATATCTAGTTCAGCTAGTGAGGCATCTTCATGATCTCCCTCACCTGCCAGGTCATCTCGACTTCAGTGAACATTTTCCATAAACTTGCAACAAATTAGGAATCCTTTGTACTAAGAGGATACTGAGACAGGTAGAGATCCTATATTACCAAACACGATGTCTGATCCTTTTTTCAGAGGACCTTTTGAAACACAACACACTGAAACTGAACACGTTCCTATAATGACTAATCGTGAACCTAAACATGGTAGTCATAGTCGACATCAAGAAACAACTAAGAATGACAAAGAGAAAGAGAAAGACTATGACACCGATGAGGAACATGAAGAGGTGGAAATACTCCCTGAACACATAGCAAAATGTCGAAGAGACAAAAACTTCCAAAAGGTCATGGGAATCCTACTCAATGAAGAGAAAGAAAAGTACTTTCTCAAACTTGCCCAAGAGGGAACTAAATTGCCCTCTCATTTTAATGTGGAAACCATTATCACACCTGAAGAAGAAACCGAGACTTCTAAACTCCAAAAACAACTGAAAATTATGCAAGACTGATTGGCTCAGATGATGCATGAGAAAGAGAAACCCACGAAGACATACACATTGGACACTCTTTGTCCATTTCCATTTGACAAAAGCATAAACATGCCACCTTTTCCATGAGGCGTAGAGCTACCAAAATATGACAAGTACTTTGGTACTACTAATCCCCAAGATCACTTGCAAAAATTTGGTGCTTTTTCTATGGAGTTTATACACAATCAAACCTACCTCAGGTGTTTATTCCCTAGAAGCCTAGGTGGTTAGGCTTTGGAGTGGTTCTCATATTTACCTCCTGGTATCAAGACATTTGACGAAATTGCCAATCTATTTGTTCAGCAATATTCTCATAATATACAACACCCTATCAATATTCGTGATCTATGCAACCTTAAACAGAAGGTTGGTGAACCTTTCCTCACTTTCCTCCAAAGGTGGAGACAACTATACACTAAGTATTCTCGTAAAATCCCAGAAACAGAGAAGCTTGACATTTTCACCGATAACCTCTTACCTGACTTCGGGTATAGAGTCCAACTACAAGGTCCATGTACCTTTGAGACATGATTACACAGGCTATCCGTATCGAAAAATTTATGGTCAAGAAAGGTGAACTCACTCTTCAAAGAGACATAAAACAAGGTTCCACTTCCAACAGGGATAAAACCAAACATGTCAACAAGAACCGAGAAATTGTACATGATGGAGTTGTTGACAATGTCACACCCAAAACTGCTAAAGCTGCATTTAATCTTACAGATGGCCTCAAATCGGCCAAAAATGCTGAGAAATCTCCTCCTGACAATAAGACGTCTGGGAACAAACCAAGAAACTTATGGACAACATGCCCCAAGCGAGATTATACGCCTTTGGGAGAACCTTTGGATGTGGTTTACAAAACATTGCTACAACATAAGCTTATTTCACTAATGGATAACCCTTGTCCCTATGATCCACAACCACGTCCACCATGGTGGAATGAGATCTCATTCTGTGAGTATCACCAAAACAAGGGACACAAAACTAGCAACTGTATAAACTTGCGCCATAAAGTCTAGGACATGATTGATGATGGTGATCTTGTGGTAGATGGACATAACAAAAACTTGGATCACAAGGCATTTAAAGAACCTTTCCCAGCTTATGAAAAAGGAGAGACTTCAAAACCACAACCCTACAACAAGGTCAACTATACATATTCCAACGATGACAATGTCATTCACATGGTTGAACCTGTAGATTCTGAATACTGCGACGCTATTACCATTAAGGGCAAGCAAGATCACAACAAACCCAAGATATCATTTGTCTTAAGGGGCCCTACTTCCAATGAAATGGATAATACGCCTTCACAACACTGTGTTAACGCTATTAATTGCTCACGTGCTAAGTTGGTGCTCAAAGGCCCTGCGCCTCCTACTTCAAATCTTGAACAACACAAAGATAAAACCCTTGTTGGTCCATCTGGGAAAGGTGCAAAACCCACAACAAACTTGACTGCAACCAGTTATAGTGTTCTTGATCAGTTGAAACAAACTAATGCTCAGATTTCCATCTTTGAGCTACTCAAAATCTCGCCTGCTCACAAGAAGATTTTGGATAAAGCCCTTGCTGAGACAAATGTTCCTTAGGATCTTGATCTTAAGCGATTCCAATCCATATTGGGTGACCTAACCTCTCCATATCTTATGACTTTTTCTGAGGAAGATGACAACTTGCTGAGTCACCCACATAATCAACCTCTACACATCGAGGTTATGGTCCATCAGACACGTGTTCATCGAGTACTCATTGATAATGACACTGGCCTAAATATTGTCTCTGCTGCCCTACTTAGACAATTGAATTATTCTGAGGACTCTGTTGATCCTCGATGAAAGATCGCTATCAAAGCATATGACGAAGTGGAACAAAAGTCTCTAGGTCTTGTGGTTTTACCAATGCGCGTCGGTCCTGTCGAAAGGGATGTCACCTGTCAGGTGTTTGACATTCCCTTGGCCTACAACATTCTGTTAGGACGGTCATTGATACATGAGATGTGCGCTGTGCCATCCACATACCGCCAATGCATCAAGTTCCCGTTTCATGGCTCCGAAGTTACTATTCCTGCCACTACTAGCTACACCTGCAATATGCTCAAGGTTGCTGAAACTTTCGTCCTTGCTAACTGTGAGTCCACTGATTATCATGACAATAAGCTGAAACAAATTGAGCAATCATTCAAACTGAAAGAAACTGGTATGGGAGAGTACCACATTGAACCAGTGCTATCATTAACATCTCTCCTAGAGTCTCCTCGACATTATGGGAGACCCTCAAAGGCAAAGAAGCCATTCGTGCTGACACCTCATACCAAGTATAATGGCGCTTTTGTCAAGGCTACAGTTCCCTTAGAAGATGAAAGTGAAAACAGAGCCATTGCTGCATGGCTTTACAAAGAAGAGGTTCCAGTGGACCTAACAGAACAAGCTCGAGAAATCACACAACATTCAAGATCACACAACATTGGTCTTCCATTTATTACCCCCAGGGTAATGGCCAAGCTGAGGCATCCAATAAGGTGATCCTCAAAATTCTTCATCGCACAGTCAGTAAGTCAGGGAGAGACTGGCATCTCTAGATGAACCCAACCTTATGGGCATATAGGACAAGCATCAGAACTCTAACAGGCACGACTCCCTTTGCTTTGGTGTATGGAGCGGATGCTGTGCTTCCAATAGAGGTCGAGATTCCTACCTTGAGAATCTCTATGAAGGGCCTTATCACTGATGATGACTATAGGATAGCTTAGGTTCAAGAGCTTGTGTTACTGGATGAACGACGACAAGTGGCATGTGATCATCTGCAAGCATATCAACAAAGAATAGCCAAAAGCTACAATCGAAAGGTCAAGTCGCGTGACTTCCAGCTGGGTGATCTCGTCCTAAGAGAGAACCCAATAATCAACAACAACGAGTACAAAAAAGAAAGTTTGAACCAAACTAGCTCGGTCCGTACATCATTACTGCAGTATATGGATCTGGCAACCAAAGGAGAAATGCTTAAAAAACCTGTCAACACTCTCCACCTGAAGCGGTTTTACAGTTGATCTGATATCAACAAGCTCTTTGTACATATCTATATGTCCTGAAAAAAATCTAAAAATCAGAAGAAGTCCTAAAAAAATTGTTACCCTGATGAAAACCTAGCAAATAGGCGCCTTGGTAATACCAAAAAAAGTGAAAAATCTCAAAAATACAAAAAAAACAAAAAAATTGAAAAACAAAAAAAGTGCCATTGGTGAAAACCTAGAAATAGGCATCATGGTAGCAAAAAATGAAAATTTCTGCCAAGAAGGTGAAAACTTGGTAAATAGGCGCCTCTTGTTCCCAATGCTCCATCTTGCAGTGCATCTTCTGGCTATTCTGTAGAGTCGCTTTCATGCTTTCGCTTTCCTTCTTTTCTTGCTTTTTGCTCATGTATCCATGGATTGAGTCTTGTCATAGCTCGAGGGCATTCCTCTCTAGTGTCACTCGTTTCGGATCCTCCTCATAGGATCTCTTTCGCAACAATCACCAGCTGTTCTAGCTGCATCTACCTATTGTCGCTAGTGTCACTCTTTTTGAGATTCTCCTCATAGAATCTCTTTCGTGATAGTCACCAGTTGTTCTAGCTGCGTCTTCCTACTGTCGCTAGTGTCACTTGTTTCGAGATTCTCCTCATAGAATCTCCTTCGTGATAGTCACCTGTGGTCCTCACTGCGTCTGTTGACTATCGCTAGTGTAACTCTTTTCGAGATTCTCCTCATAGAATCTCCTTTGCGACAGTCACCAGTGGTCCTCACTGTGTCTGCCTACTGCCGCCAGTGTCCCTCGTTTTCAAAGATTCTTCTCATAGAATCTCTTTCGCAATAGTCACCAGTTGTTTCAGTTGTGTTTGCCTACTGTTGCTTGAGTCACGTCTCCAGATTCCTTTATGGAAGATCTCTCTTGTGTCAGTCACCAGTCGTCCTGGCTATGTCTGTCTACTGTCGCTCAGTCCTTCTTAGGTTCTTCATCGTGAAGATTCCTCTTTGACCTCAGTCACCAGTTGTTCTGACTGCGTCTGCCTACTGTTGTCACCCTACTGAAGAGATTTCTTTCAAACATGTTTTGGGCACTGACACTTGACATCAATCCCAAAACATTGAACTAAAAAAAAAAAGACATACTTATTTGGATATGTTGAGCATTTTCTTTGTTTGCTTTGTTTTGCTTTATCATATCTCCTCGAGCAACTCGATGATGTCATCTTCGACTAGAGAAGTAATGACCGGGGGCATGATCTTTTCTTTGCTTTCTATTTGCAGTTTAGTTCCAATTAGTTAGCATATTCTTATAAGAGGGGTGTCCACTATAAGAGCCTCCATCTCGTATTGGATGGCCGTGTGTACCTCGACTCCTTTTATATGAATACATCAATAACGTTGGTTCTTCTCTTTGTTTGTTGGAGTGAACTCTTCATGCTATGGTAAATACTAATACTCATCCTGCTAAGTGACGTACGAGTCACTGTGAGTATATCTAGCACACTTCTGTCTCAGGTTACGAACGCAAGGGTCGTTGCGAACATAATAAATACTGAATACTTAGCATAAGATGGATCTCCCATGTGTCTGGTGTGTTTGTATGCAAGCAACATTTAGGTCATCCTAGCGTTTATGCTTTGATACTTATGTTAACTTGCTACATTAAAATGGACAAATGTTCTGGTCATTTTGGCTTCTTGTGCCTCAAATGCTTACATTTAATCTCGAAAAACCAATAACGTATGTTATATTCATATTTCCATGATTGCAATGTCAGTGGGAATTGTATGACCTACGAGCTTTGTTCTATATCTGGTGATGATTAAATATTGAGGCTTGGTAACTAGACCTAGGGTTGCATTTAACATAGTCTTGCAATACATACTTCATTTGCATAAGCACACAATTCGATGGTCATTCTGTTCCTACCCTTTGTAATGAAGGATTGGGGGCCTCTTCAAACATGTTGGGTTTCTGCATAGCTACACAAGCGTTTGGTTCATCGACTCTCGCTCCTCAATGGAATACCTGTCATTGTCAAGCAAAAACATGCAACACTACATGAGATGTTAGTCCATTTCCATATGCATTGCATCCATATACTCATAATATCTACTCTACATGCTCATAATCACATCACATCACACCACATCACAGTACATAGGCATCATAATCAAACTCAAACATACATCTCATCATCATCAAATTGACATCTCATGTACATCAAAGTAAAGCAAAATAGACAATGACATGTACACAGGGATACTCAACTTAAGATCTCGTATATATATATATATATATATATATATATATATATATATATATATATATATATATATATATATATATATATATATATATATATATATATATATATATATATATATATATATATATATATATATATATATATATATATATATATATATATATATCAAAAGAATGGATCAGTACAAAAATGGGTGCTACTCAAGCGCAATCGATAAAAAATGATACATGTGGTGCTGACACACCAGTTGATACATAGCCAGAGATCAAAATCATAGTCAGACACAGAGCGTCTAACTCTATCCGGTACCCTCGCCTCCAAGAGGAACAGGAGTAGTAGGTGGCGAAGGCGGTGGTGGCATATCTGGTCTAGCAGGAGGTCGTGCGCCGTTAGACTCTCGCGCGTATTGAGAAAAGCGCTGGACCTGCAATGTCTCATCTGGTACTGCACTCGTATATGCAGCATAATAGTAGGCAGACCGAGTTGACTTAAAGCAGATCTCATCCTGCGCCAGCTCCAATCTCTACTTGGCAGTCTTTGCGCGCTCTCTCCATCGATCTACCTCTCGCTGTCTCTCCACCAATTGCGCATCCTTGACTGCCACTGAAATTTGTAGATCCCCCAACTGCTGGGAGGCCTGGCGAATCCGCTCTCAATACCGTCGTACTATGTCTTGCACCCCACCTACCGACTGATCGGGCATATCCTCATCCAACATCTCTGGTGCCTGCCGCTGTGGTGGTGCCTCTTGCTGTGGAGCCTCCTGCTGAGGGGCCTGCTCCTCTGTCCTCTGTCTCTATCGTCGACTGTGCCCTGTCCCACTGCCCTCGGCACTTGGGTCTGATCCCATCTGACATGGGGGAATTTGCATCTGCTGTACCTGGTGTCGAACCCGTAACTGCTGCTGTGGCTGACCTAGCGGCTGTACTTGTGCCTACTGCTACTGGGGCACCTGCCTCTGTGCCTACCCTGCCATCCCTAGTGTTTCTGTGAAAGCGTGGGAATGGATGGCTGATCAAAAATTCTTGATATGTAGGCATCATCCCTACATCTACTACTGCTAGTAGGTAGTCCCACTGAACTGTAGCTAGGCTGCGAATATCTATCATGGATCACCCTGGATCCATCCATGCTAGCCATCCCTTCTCAACATCCTTTTGCAACCTGGCATAGGTGCAGTACTCAGCAAAAATGTCCTATGGTCGACCATACTGCCGCTACACTCATGAAATGACAAATCTCTCTATGACTGACGTAGTCCTGCCCGCTAGAGGTTGAGAACTAAACATCCATGGTAACTCTCTAGGGGCATCATTCTAGTCCTCTGTCTCTTGCTAGGGTCGCCATACAACAAACACCAGGTCATCAAGACGTATCCTCCACTGCTCAATCTTACCTAGGTGGACTTGGGTAATGTGCCCTTGATATCTGCATATATAGGGCTCCATGGGCTCTCTGGCATCCTAAAAAATGGACCTGCATACGGGAAGGTGCTTCCATGCCCATACCTATAACACGTACACTCCAGCTGCCATCATCTTCTCATGGAAGACGACCTTGTGCATCTCATGGAAAAGATGGGCCAACATGCACTGACCCCACCCAAAGATCTCGGGTGCCTCCAACATCCTACGAAGCATGGATCCCCACCTGCACTCTAAACCATGCTGTCCTCTATCAGGAGATGCGAAGCAGCTCAAAAATATACCCAACACAGATGCCAGCCTGTGCGTCGGTCCATAGGTGTGCATCAGCTCATCCCAGCTGATGGCCCTGCCCCTCGGTAGCTCTCTCCCAAACTCAATAGACAGTGCCTCTGTACCTGCTCTGGACACTGTATCATAAATGACTCGGGCACCGTGAAAGGGGATCCTCAATATCCTCCATATATCCTCTGGGGTGATCGTCATCTCACCCATCGGTAAATGAAAAGTGTTCGTCTCCAAATGGAAATGCTCCACCAAAGCTGTCAGTAGGCCATGATTCACCATCATGGCTGGAATTCGGCACAATGAAGACAAACCCAATCGAGCAATGTGTGCCCGATCAGCATCATCTAGACTCTGCACTAACTCCCCATATGGTGGGTAGTGCGATCTGAATGCAACATCACTGAAGACCTCCTACATGCATAACAAAAATGACAAATGAAACAATCAGTATCAAGTCGAAACGGTACATCAAAACGAATTAAAATCCAATTTTTGAGCACGAAATTGAAACTCTTAAGCATGACTATCACGGGATTTCGCGTGAAGTTCGTGACTGTGAAATTTCATGCGAAGTTATCCAAGTCTCGTGCGAAGATCTCAAATCTCGTGCAAAGAATCATGTCGTCGCATACGAAAAGATCTTTGCGCACAAAAATTGAATCCCCTTCATGCGAAGAATCTCATTTTTCGTGCGAGAGATAAATGTCTCCCGCGCGAAGATCCTTCTGGCGTGCGTGAAGAAACAACACACCCTGTACCCTATTTCTTCACGTGAAGAAAGAAGATCTTTGCGCGAAAGATGATAGGTCTCGCGCGAAGACCATTTGGACAACCCTAAAACATGCTAAAATATGCAATAAATGACCTCGTAAAGCATGAAAGTGAAAGTACAAAGATGGAAAATTGATGACTCACCGGTGGTTCGTAGTCTACTGGTCGGCTGTGTCGTCTGGAGCGCTCAAAACGATGGTATCTCACGTTCACTGCCATATCTCTCTCAGAGCTCAAAATCATTAGAAGACAAAAGCACAAATGATTTTGAAAATGACACCTTAGACCCTTATATAACTATTGACCAAAATTTTCAAAGTGGTCCGATTTGCGCGAAAATCACCCCTTGGCTAATTGGACTATTCTAAATCCATTTTCGAGATTGAATTCGAAATCTGACACACCTAAGTGCCTAAAAAATGTGTTTTAAATTTTTGGGGACTGACGCGATCAAACGCTTGTGCAGTTTGAATTTATCTGATATCTTAGGATTCTTGAAATCCTTTCAATTCTAAATTCTTCATATTTTCAAAATTCATTATGAAAATCTTCAACTCAAGTTAACTTTGCTTAATTCTAGTCAACTAATGGTCAAACTTGGTCTTCTAGACCTCAGAAGCACGCTAAACTGACTCTGAATCATCTTCTGATCATTCTGATCTCTTCCATATTCTATTGAATCTTGGATTTATCCAATATATCTTTATGCTGCCTACATCATATTTCTAGTGTGCCATCTTTCGATTTCGCTCTCGAGGGGGCAGGATAATTACATCATTGAACTGAATTTCAACTCAATCTCAATCTCATTGCTTGGAGCATCTAGTTCCCATCTTATGTCCTTATCACTTGGGGCATCTTACTCCCTCTTATCTGGCATCTTTGCCATCTATCTTATCTTTTCATCAAATTGATCAACCTTATAACAACTCTTCTCAAAGTTCAATGGACAGGTATTGGGACAGTCTAAACCCCAACTCCTGAGAATCAAGCCTTGTTCTGGGGATGATTCTACGACTCATGACTGGACCTTGTTATCTTTTATCAATTTCGGGTATCTAGGTGTTCTGTCTGGATCTTTGAAGGTTAAGCTCTATTCTGGAGATAATCTTCTAAATGCTATCAATCTCGAGTATCTAGGTGTTCTATCTGGATCCTTGAAGGTTAAGCTCTGTTCTGGAGATAATCTTCTAAATGCTATCAATCTCGGGTATCTAGGTGTTCTATCTGGATCCTTGAAGGTTAAGCTCCGTTCTGGAGATAATCTTCTAAATGCTATCAATCTCGAGTATCTAGGTTTTCTATCTGGATCCTTGAAGGTTAAGCTCCATTCTAGAGGTAATCTTCTAAATTCTTATCAACTTAGGTATCTAGGTGTTCTATCTAGATCCTTAAAGGTCAAACTTCATTCTGAAGAAACCTTTTAAATGCTTATCAATTTTAGGTATCTGGGCATTCTGTTTGGATTCCTTGGGATTAAGCTCTGTTCTAGAGATAGTCCTTAAAAGCTTATCAATTGGTCTTCGTATCATCAACTTCGGAACCAATCTCACCTTTGCATCATGCTTTCTGATTTTCTTTGAATTGAATGTGCTATTCGCACATTCATTCAAAGAGGGGCAAAATGTAATACCCCAAAATTGGCTTATTGCCATGATCACCAATTCTGGTATATTTTTGATTGATTCTAAAGTCCTATGTCACTAGGCAATTCTTATTTTGCTACTCGCTACTTGACTTAATTGTCAAATGCAGAAAACCTAAATTTGCATTAATCACACTCTTTATTTAATTCCTATAGTATTGACTCACATTAGTCACATTAAACCTATTTTTTAAGATTTAATTTAATTATTAAAGCATTTACACTTTAATTAAATTAAATTATGTCATAAGGCTAATGTACTATGGAATTAAATTTATTTAATTTAATAAATACGCCTATTTTTAATTAATTAAACAAAATTATTTAATTAAATGGAGAAGCTACTTCTAACTAATTAAGCAAAGTTATTTAATTAAATGGGAAGTCATTCCTAATTAATTAAATGAAGTTATTTAATTAAACAAGAAAAGTGTCTCTAATTAATTAAATAGAAATATTTAATTAAATAAGAAAAAGTAATTATGAGAGGTTATCTCATTTTATTAAATTAAATATCTCTCCAAAATCTCTCTTCAGTTCAAAAAAGAAAAATTTTCAGTTCACTGTTGATCAAATTAGAAGTGACCCAGATCACTTGCTTTTACACTAAAGTCTATCTGAGCTAACTAACTCTTACACTTAGATCTGAGTTACTTAACTCCCTTTAATTTGAGAATCTTCCTTTATGACTGAACTTCATCTTCAATCCTGACCGTTGATTGAAATTGATCTCAACCGTTGATGGATTCCATGAAAGTCTATTTAAGAGACCCTCATCTCTTCATTTTGGATGGATGAATTGGAATTTGCATCGAATTGCTGTTGAAATTCATACTCACATTTGCTCACATTTTCTCACATTTATGCATACATCTTGCATTCTTAGTTTAAATTCATTTAGCTTAATTATGCATAGGTTAATCTAGTTTTGTTTCAATTGTTCCTAGATTAGAACACATTTCTCATTCTAGAATAACTTGCATATTCATTTAGACTAGCTTCATTTTATCAAATCTTTCATTCTTAGAGGGTCTGGTTGCCTACACCTCAAATCCGAGGATATTAAACAAACAAAATCCCTTTAGATAAAAGGCAACAAGTTGGCCTGTTGTTGATTTTCAGATGAACAATCCAATGTTCATTCCAGGATGAATCCTCATACAATGACTGTGTTGAAGTGTCTGTGTGAAGCGTAAGGCCACATTCCGCATATACAGTAGCAAGTTAGAACATATCCTCAAATAGTTTTTTTTATCTAATACCCCATTTGTCAAATAATAATTTTGTCTTTCCTTTTCTATTCATAGAGCATATCTGTGGTGTCAACCATAAATTTTCCATATTATTTGAATTCTGAATGCCTCCATTATTTGTTGATATTCTCTAAGCATAACTTTCACATACACTATATTTTGCAATATTGATACACTATATTATGCAATATTGATTTTTTATTTAACATTAATCTTGTCAATCTATAGTAACTATGTTGTTTTTTCTACTCGTCTTCCATTGGGTAACACTAAATTTTGCAATATTGATTTTGTATTTAACATTAATCTTGTCAATCTATAGTAACTATGTCATTTTTTCTATTCATATTCCATTAACATATTTTAAGATCTAATAATGTATCACCCCCTTCAAGTTTAACATCTAAAATTTTGTTACCATTGTTTTCATTGCACTACAATGACATCGCATTTTTCCAATTTTTTTTCCATAAATAATGACTACTTGTCAACATTGGTAAGCTTCAAAATAATTTCACAAGGCTTATGGCTTCTTATAAGATACTCTTACCCATTTTGTAATTAACATGGATAGATTTTTTCATCCCATGAGTTTAATAATATTCTCATTGAAAGGGAGTAGGTGAAGGTGGTTATTCAAATGAGATTGTAGAGGGAGATGTGTAGGATAATGAGGATGGTGATGGAAGATCTACTTGGGGTTGTGTAGTTGAAGGCTCATGCCTTCAGGCTTTCTAAGTTTTTTAGGAGTCGCTATCGTTCCAGGCGTGGTTTTTTATGGATGAAGCATTTCCTTATTTGCTCTAGTAATCTTTGCACAATCCTTTCTTAAGGATGTTTCATTGGTGCTCTAGCCATGGATGATCAATATTGTAAGTGTCAAAAGTATGGTTGTTGATTTAGATGATTCCTTATTCTTGTGTCAAGTTTTGGTTTATACTTTGCACTTAAGAGGCTTTATCTGTGGAGCTTTGCTTGGTTGCCTAGATGATCTCATGGGTGATATTTGTTGCACCTATGCCCTTTTTTTTCTTGGTGTTATTAAAATTTTTTCAAGCCAGTTGCCTTGTTCAAACTTTTGGGTGCATTGGCGATGCTATTGCTCTTTGATCATACTTGTGCTTGGGTTGCTTCTCTGGGACTTCCTTAGGTATGGCTTCCTCAACCTTGTCATGTCTTTCTTTATGGACAACATGGTTCTTGTTGATGTGTTTTGGATGGTGTTATGGAGGTAGTTTGAAATATCCTAATCGGATATTTACTCGAAATCTTCTCAAAATAACATTTAGATCATAAAAACATGAAACCGTATCATAAACAAACCAGCCAGGTAAACCATAGGAAATAATCCCAACTAATAGTTATCTGGTTGTTTCCTCAAACTGGTATTCATCACTTGAATATAGGAAAATGTATTACAAAACACGATAGAAAACTAGTAGAGTTACCATAACATATTAACTAGATCTTCTCATAATAGTATTCAAGCATATAAAATGCATTACAAACCAGTAATATAAAAACCAACAAATTCTTATACAACTCCTTAGAACACGTTATTGCATTATACAACAACACAATAATTGACTTTCAAAATCCAATCCTAAATACAACTTGACAGTCAGATTGGAAAAACTTGAGAAAAGAACCTGGCAAGCACATGTGAGACACCTAATATGACATCTTCGAGCACAATGAGTTTATGTCCACTATCTACTAGCATGAGGGGCTACGTCCTCATACTAGTTGGAAGCTGAACCTTTCTGATTACTCTCCCAAGAGATAACTAAAATCTGAATAATATATCCAAGCATCCAAGTGAAAGAGTCTCTTCTCCTTTTATCCTCATAGCTATGACTCTTCGACTTCCCTCTTGGCTTTTCGTCTTATCTCTCCTTCTCATTTTTACCCACTATATAATATTTAATTGACCTTTATACTTTGAATCCACACTCTCCAAGTCAATTTTGATATTAAAAATAATGCGCCTTTAACATTTCTAATGTCCTAGAAAAGGGGACATTACAAATCTCCCCTCCTTAAAATTGCTTGTCCTCAAGCAATCAATATTAGGATCCCATACGAATCTGCAAGTAGCTCTGTAGCCCAAACTGAAAACAAATATGGCCATACTATGAAACAAGGTGCCACTCTGCAAACCATCTGTCAACCAGATCCATGGATTCCATATAACTCTATGAAAAAATGCTGCACCTGTAAGTTGTACAATTTTGTTCATCACTGCATCCAACCTCAAACTGAATAGGATTACAACCAAGTCATCAAAAATCCATAGGTACATATGGTCAACACTTGGATCCCAAACCCTGCTGTCATAACCAGTCGATATGATAAGATAGAGATGTATCATTGAACTATGCATAACCTAGTAGATGATGATTCCCCAACCAAAATGGATGATGTGAGAAAAAAGTCGCTCAAAAATTGAAAGTAACACTCTGGGTGCATCAAATACCATAATGTCATCATCAATCTGGAGAACCTCTGGATACATAGGTACTATGAATAAAAATGAAGCTGAAAAACCATTCCCTATGATCAACACATAACTCTCCTCAATCCTACACCAGGATCTGTTTAACTGCTGAAATAAGAAATCCATCCAACCTATATATAAGTTAGATTTCAGAACCATGTAAAGGCTATATGAAAGAGGGGCATTAGTATTCACTTCACCACACCAATCCTGTGACCAAGGTTCACTATTAAAAATTGTAGCTTGATCCGAATCTCTGAAGTCAAGGTCATCCTCTTCTTGGAAATCAAGAGGAACTCTCTCCTCTACCTCAAAAAGTGGGTTATTAGAAATCTAAACAATATCTACCTCAAACAACGGGTTGTCCATAAGCTGAATGTGATCTGAATTTTTGGAACTTATTTGCTTGAGGCAACTATCAAAATCATACATTTGCTGAATGCTATCAAGTTCATCAATTACCTGTAGGAAAAATTTCGAATCTGATTTTTTGCTTCCTCAAGGGAAAACTGAGTATCAATCAATGCTTTACAGACATACTTAAGCTTCTTGTTGAGCTCCTTAATCTCATTCCTTTCTTTATTCAATTGTTTGATATAGGATCCAACAACCTTATGAATATAATCCCTGTCATAAAGCAAACATAAGTAATTTGATTTCATAGTGTCATGAGTTTTTTTGATCACCTGCAAATCAGCAACAAGCCAATCTCCTTTCTCTTCCTTTTGTGCCTTCTTGTAGAAATCCTCAACCATCTTATGAGTGCTATCATAATATACCAGAGATGCCACAACTCTATCTTTATTAATCTTGAACTGGTTCTTTAAGGTATGCATTTCATGATTGTAATTTTGAAGTGGTTCATCATTTTGCAGTGTGATCTCGATAGGTTCCTCTAATTTTATGTCATGGGCATCATAAATATATGGTTCATCATACAAAGATTCCAATCTGCTATTATCTCGTGTGCAACCATCCTCATCAACCTGTTTGTCAACACTAACCTCCAATTCACCAACATAAAAACTTGCACCCCGTGTAACATTTTCTACATGGTCATTGGAAGGTTGTAAATTAATGGTAGTTGACTGCTCTTCTTTTTCAAGAACCTCTATTCACTGATCGTGATTTGCGAGAAATTCCTCATACACATTTTTGCCCTGAACCCTTGCTAGAGGATCCTAAACCGATTCCGAATACTTCCTCTTTTCCATCTTAGTCTTATTTTTCTACTCTAGATGAAAATCCGAGTAATCATTGAATGATAAATCATTCTGAATTTGGGTAGGAAGTTCTTTATACTCTCCATAAGTGTCTAGTATTTCTATTTTTCTATTGGATTCAAAATCTTGGGCTAACTACTTTTGTACCTTCATAGTACCTTACTTGATTTTCTAATCTCATATTTCCCCCCTTGGCTAATTACTAGTAGTCTAACAAAGCTTTAGATTCTCTATTGATTGTGTTCAGCTAGAGCCTGAGAAAATAGTTCTCAAGATTTGAGTTTGATACCAATGAAGTATCCTCTAGTGGCTCTGCTTTGTTATTTAAGTGGACAATTTGAATGAATGTTGGTTATAATTTCAACATCAAAGAAATCTACCATTATCATAGATCTGTAATGAAACAACATGATAACTCACAAAATTTGGTGTTTGATCCTCAATTCAATTACATTGCCCTGCAAGATTTGTTGCTCATTGCTCACGATGGTCAGAACAACCAAATATTTGACCTCTTGAATATGGGAGTTATAATCTCGAATCAATAGTTGTGAGCTTTACATGAATAACATGAATCACCTATGGATATTAAGCTGAATGTAAATTTGCTCCTGTCACTAGTGATATCAAGGATTTGATCAATACAAATCCAGAAAGCCTTCGAACACCTACATGTAAAAAAACCCGTCATAGAAGAAAAAGACAAGAAGAGGCAAGGGTTTTGCTCCGAAAATTATGCAAATGTATTCTCAGAAATGAAAGAGATAATTTTTTTATACAAAAGATCAATCCTTATAAAAGGAGATCGAAACTCGAAAGGGTTACCTAAAAAGTTACAAAGGGTAACCTAAAAGGGAAAAGCTATTTAATAATTACTAATTAATTATTAAATAGAGATGCAAAAGGTTCATAAAGTAAAATCTTAAGAAGGGAATAAAGAAAATTTAATAAATGAAATGAAATTAATGCTTTACTCTAACACCCCCCCTTAAGATGAGCAACAATGCAGCAACAATGTAGAAAGAGCAAGGAAACTACAATGCAATGTTGAAAGCAAACTTGGGTCTCGACAACAAGGCCTTATGAGGTACCCAATCACAACTAAATCTCTATGAAACAGAGAAAAAGAGAAAACCTAGTGGGAAAAACTCTACTCCAAAAAGAGATAGCAGTAAAAAGAAGGAAGGAAGGACTCATCTTTGAGACCCCCCAAGGATAACTTCCTTCACCCCAAGCATAGAACATAGCTAAAGATACCGTGGGGATGCAAAGGTTTAGTAAAGATGCCTGCAACTTGTTCAGTAGTAGGAATGTACTCCAAGCTCAAGGCACCATCCTGAATGAGATTACTGATGAAGTGTCAGTGAAGCTCGATGTGCTTGGTCCGTTGATGCTCAACTGAGTTACATGAAATGTGTATAACACTCTGATTTTCACACCACAGAAAGGTGGGAATATCAGGAGAAAATTCAAACTCTGTCATCAACTATCGAAGCCACAAAACCTCCTGACTAGCCAATGCAACTACCCTGTATTCTGCCTCTGTAGATGATAATGTGTGAGCATGCTACTTCTTGCAAGAGCATGTGATAGGACCATAACCAAGACAAAATAAAAAACCAGAAGTAGACTTACGATCATCAATATCACCAACCCAATCTGAATATGTGAAACTAACAATGTGAGGATCTCCTGGTTGTAGTGAATGCCATAACATGTTGTACCTCTAATATACCTCAAGATATGCTTGGATGCTTTCCAATGACTCTCATGAGGATCATGGGAGAAGTGAGAGACAAGTCCAACCGCAAAGGAAATATCAAGACATGTGTGAGTTAGGTGTTGTTTTATCTTGGCAACAGGGGGAAAGGTCTTGGAGTAATCAATACCCTCGACATGTGAAAAACTCTTCTCAACAAGATGTTCCTTGTACCTATCAATAGAACCATCTGCAACATACTTGGTACGATACACCCAATGACATTGAACCAACTTTCTTCCTTTCGAAAGAGGACAAAGATCCCATGTGTGGTTCTTCATCAGAGAAGAGTACTCCTCATCCATAGCCCTATCCCACTCTAAGTGCCCTATCGCCTTTGAAAAACTCTAAGGATCATCTAAAATGACATGACTCAAAAGGCCACTACCTACAGTCTAAGAACGAGTGTGACGAGCATCTATAATATCACCTGCCAAAGGTCGAGCTACATCAATAGTATCACCAGCCCACTTGGGCACTCATGAAACATCTGGTGGAGGTGGTGAAGGGTGATCAATATCAAGATCTTCCTCTGAGGATGCATAATCCTGTAGAGGAGTAGAGGAAGTACTAGGTAGTGAGCAAGAAGTTGAAGATGGAGGATCCATCAAAGGATAATGCTGATCAAACTGAACATCTCACTGAAACAAGACATCTCTAGAATTAGGATCAAACAACCTGTACGCCTTCACATCCTTATAGTAGCTAACAAAAATGAGTTGTCGACTCTTCTTCTCCATGGCTTTCTGCTAAGCATCTGGAATAAACGTCCAAGCCTCACTACCAAAAACACAGAAAGTAGAAACATCAGGCTTGACATGAGTCCAAGCTTCCTCAGGATTCGAGTGTTGCAATGCCTTATGAGGCATCCGATTCTGAATATAGTTGGCACAACCAATAGCCTCAGCCCAAAATGAAGAACTCATAGCACGAGACTATATCATACAATTGGCCATCTCCCGTTATGTCGTATTCTTTCTCTTTGCAACCCCATTCTGCTGAGGTGTATGGGGAACAAAGAACTGATGCTATAAACCATGCTCAGTGCGAAAATCTCTGAAAGACTGATTCACATATTCCCCCCATTGTCAGTGTGTATATGCTTGACTAAAAAGCCAAACTGCTTCTCCACAAAAGTCTTAAATATTTGAAATGAATCAAAGACATTAGACTTGTACTTCAAAAAGTAAACCCATGTGTGTCTAGAGAATCATCAATGAAGGTGAGCACATATCGAGCACCTGAAAAAGATGGAGTGGAAAATGACATAAGATCACTGTGTATCAACTCCAATGGTGCCTTAACACATGTAGATCTACCTGTCGGAAAAGGATCTTTATGATGTTTTCCAAGTGCACAACCTTGACACACATCGTCAATACAAGAGATCTGAGGTAACCCAATCACTAGCTCTTGTGTACTCATTTGCTGTAGATATCTGCAATTGACATGGCTAAAATGCTCATGCCAAAGCTTGCTCAATGTGTCTGCATGAGCAATGAGAGAAACACCTATGGAATCAGAGCTCTTAAAGCCATCGAACTAATATAAGTGAGATCGAAGATCAACACCCCTTGTAGCAATAACCAAGTCAGGATCATGGAGGTCTCTAATAACCAAATCATGTGGTGATAACTCAACTATCTTTCTAGAGCTTGAATGACAAAAATAAGAGGTTCATAGAAATGGCCAGAACCAAGAGAACATATTGTAGTGAACCACCTTCTAAAGAGATAGTTCCTGAACCTGTGACTGAAACCTGAGAAGAATCACCAACTACAATATGAGCAAGTGAGGTAACCAAATCAAATGAGTGTGTCATATGATGGGAAGCTCTAGAATCAAGAATCTAAGAAGTTGTAGAAGACAATGCTCGTGCAAAAAGAGCATGTCCTTTCCTAGTAGGTGGAGGTGGAGGCTTTAGAGAAGCAATATTGGCATGCTGCATGGCCTCCTCTAATGCTGCAAGATGTTTCCAACACCTGGGAACTAGATGTCCTTCCTTACCACAAAAACTACAAGGTTCACCTATGAACTTCTTAGTCTTAGAGGAAGACTCACCAGACTTAGAAGTATTAGCCTTCTGAGAGGGCTTTCGAGCATCTGATTTGGGAGAAGGCTTGGAGGAACTCTTACTACCTACTGAATCTAACTTATGCTTCAATTTCTACTTCAAATTTCTTGTAGATGTCTGAGCTGCCAATGCCTTCGTCTTAGAACCAGTCATAGTATCCATCTGTGTAAGCTTTGACTGCTCTCTAGTCAAGTGATCACAAAAGACCTCAAAATTAGGCATAACAAATCTATTCCCCAAAGCATCTTTGGTGGAATAGAATGTGGAAGAAAATATTTGGAAATTCCCTTGAAGCTTAGAGAGAATCAAATAGATGCACTCAGCATTAGTCTTCATCTTTCCACAACCCTACAACAAAGATCTCTGTTGATTAAACTTCATCAAGAAGTCATCAATAGTTGGAAAGGAATCTGACATAAGTGATGTAAACTTTGCCTTTATCTGAAGTACCCTGAACTCATTTATAGTGCAAAATAAGCCATGAAGATTGGTCCACATTGCTAGAGGAGTATTGCACCCATCCAAATGAAATTGTAGACTATCTGTTACCTGTAATGCAATCAACCTGATTACCTCATCCATTTTTTTAAATGCTGCATGATCTCATAAGGCCTCTAAAAAATAGGCTGCATGATATCTAAATATGACCACAACCCTTTTGACTAGAGAAGCCGAGTCATCAAGGTCTTCCAAGTGTGGTAATTGTGAGGGGTTAGAAGTTCTAGAGAAGAAGTGGTCTTAGCCATTGTTTTAGAAAGGGTTTTTTTTTGATATAATGATAAAAATAACAAAAAATAATATAAAAACGCCCCCCACAATGCAATAAACCAAACCACAGCTTACAAATATATTGCGTAAATGAGAGAAGAGAAAAAATGCTTCAGATATGAATAAAAAATAATTGGTACCAAATACTGGTGAAATGACAGAGAATCTAGAAAGTTCTCAAGAAGAGCTTTTTGACACTTTTCGGAATAGAAAATGAAGCTATAACGAAGAAGTTATGCCCCCTCAGAAGATAGAAGTCATCAACAGATTTCAATCGCCAAAAAAGGTATCAATTTGGAAAAAAATTCTAAAAATTCCTTCTCCATCGTCTCTATCTCGAAACCAACTTTCCGGTGCTTTTTTTAGTTTGAAAAAATTCCTCCGTATGCTCAAGTTATGATGAAAAAAGCGACAAGGCCCCATGAAATGCTTGAAAAAGATTTTTTTTAAAAAAAAATTAAATAAAAAGAACCATTGCTGGCTGAGCAGTGGTGGTGGCTAGGTGTTTGGGGTGGTGGCTTGGTGGCCGGTAAAACAATGTTGCCGATGGCTAGAAAAACAACGCCACCGGTGGTCGGTAAACGAACGCCACCTAGGAAAGCTTTTTGTGGCCTCGAAAAGTCAACTGTGGGCCGAAAAAGGCTTAGTGCTAATTGTTTTAAATTTTTTTTTGCAAGAGGCTGTATGGCCTTCTAGGCATTTTTTGGCTCCCGGATCAACATTATCCAAAATAGACAAACTTTATATGGAAATAAGGGTTTTGACGCCTTTTGGATCCATTCGTGATGTCCATTTGGTCTCAACCTGTTCTAAAAATCAGTGATTCCCCCTCTTTTCACAAAAAATACTAGAAAAACTCCAAATCTATTCTATCAAACCCTCGTTCTCCTTTTTCTCCAAATAACGAAGCTACAACAAATTTGGCTTTGATACCATGAAGGATTTGATCAATACAAATCGACAAAGCCTTCAAACACTTGCATGTAAAAAACTTATTAGAGAAGAAAAAGATGAGAGAAGGCAAGGGTTTTGCTTTGAAAATTGTGCAAATGTATTCTCAAAAATGAAAGAGATAAAAAATAATTACAAAAAATCAATCCTTATAAAAGGAGATCGAAATTCGAAAGGGTAACCTAAAAAGTTACAAAGGGTAACCTAAAAGGGAAAATCTATTTAATAATTACTAATTAATTATTAAATAGAGACGCAAAAAGTGCATAAAGTAAAATCCTAAGAAAGAAATAAAGAAAATTTAATAAATGAAATTAAATTAACACTTTACTCTAACATGATAAACATCAATTGAGGTGATGCCAGAGTATCGTCTTGTCAACATGGACAAATACATAAGGAGGGCAACACCACCTCCATCTAATATTCCAACAACTCATCCTATTCTATGCTATATGGTGCCTATTATCTATTCAACCCAATTGTTATAGACCTGGTGTGTTTGGGTCCTTTCACCTCTATTCGTTTGGTTCTATTGTTGAATTTCTGTACCACAAATGCCACCACCTGCAATCTTCCTGTGATTCACTTAGTATCAATTCTGAGCACCTTCTCGAGCTCTTGACTTCCCAATGTCCCTGCTTGATGCAGCCCCAATACGAGCAGTAAATTTCCTCAATAACTATCTCGACACCTCAAGATTTGCATCCCACAAAACAACGTTGGCTGTCACAAACATAACCTATATTGCAAAAAAACATTTGATGGTCCCACCTCATAGTCAAAATCCCAAACTAGAAATAACACGTTAGATTGAATTAACATTTGTATGAATTGGCAACCCACTCTCGTTAAGAATTTTATTCCAACTTTTCTCTTCTTTGGCCAAATACTTGGACAGTGGATAAGCTATCAGGGACCTTCATTTTATTATAACAGTTGTTGGTATTATGGACCCTAGGTGTTGTTTAACATTCTAATCTCCCTCAATGGTGAGATATGGTTGGTCACGAGTTTTTAACCAAAATCGGCATGGAGTTTCACAGTAAATTCACCGTAGTCTTCATCTGTTGTAAGTATTGCAATGTAATTGGCATAATCGTCAGCTCATGGTGATGCTCACAAACCATCGCTTCTCTTAATGTTAGACAATCATGGAAATACCAACATATTACAGGTCCCAAACCTATTAAATAACATGCTTTGATGAATCAACACTACTGCCAATCGAACACCACCAAGATTTATCATTACTCAGAATCACCCAACTACTACCGCAAGTTCAATTTTTTTGTCTTTTTGGAACGATCCACTCCACCTGGCTTCTGCGTAGAATGAGGTATTTGTAGGTATTTGGAAGGTGTTGGTTCTAATCCTTAGATGCTCTTGATTAAGAGTAATGCCTAGTCATTACTGACATATTCTTAAAGACTCTTTCCCAACCTCTTTACTTCCTAGCCCCGTAGTAGACTTCTATGATTTTGTGAGAAGACTGCATTCCAATCAATATCTATATAATGGGATTCGTACCGCTTGAGAATTAGGTTGTCCATCTACATTTTTCCATTGCCCCACAAGCTGTTTCTTTTTGAGCTAGTTCTGATGGCACTCATGGATTATTTTGTAAGGGATCACAAAATTCCTACGAGTCTTGACCAAAATCAATTGTGTATAACACACCTAAAATATAGAATACACCATGGTCATGATTGACGATGATTTCTAAACATCTTCCACTTCGCCATCCACGAGAAATGACGAGTCACACATAAAAGACATGAACCAACTCATCTTTTCGTTGATTATATTCGATGCATGACTCTCATCTAGAGCTTCTTGAAAAAAAAAAGAACGATATTCTTGATGCAAGCGGTTGTCTTCAAGGAAACTATATGAGGAGTGCAGGCAAGGTTCTCGAAAAAACCAAATACTTACCTCCCTACCGATATCGATTCCCAAACTTCATTGTTTTCTTCTTTTACCACTTCCTCTATAAGAAATTTCTGCTTGTGTGTCGGTTTCATTGGAATGATCACCAGAAAATGTGTATATTAATTTCTAGACTGGCCAAAATTTTGTAGTTTAATGCTTTTCTCTTCAAAACAACCTATTGATCATACTGTAATGACTCGATAGTTACTCTCACCTGACTCGATAATTCTCATACGGTATATTCACTACCTATATAGGATTTCATTCACTATTATCAATGTGTGTCTTTAGTTACTGCGTGTCTTCTAGTTCCAGTTATCACTACCTAGAATGTGATGGTAGTCACACATGGTCATATTGTTTGCACGAAAACCAATACGAGTTTCCTTTCTTTTTTCATCCCCAAGCAAACTAGTAGTAAGCATTAATCCTTCGTCATGGCTTCATAATCAACTCACAACTACACTGCTCAATTTTCACCCAAAATTTTAGCTTTGTCTTGAACTGACTATTTTAAACACTACTCATAGAAGATCTCATTTAAACTTCCCAATGAAATTTTCAAGGATATACAAGTACCTAGGAAAAGAGAAAACTTCCAGAATATTTGCTTCTTCAATTTGAACAAATAATCAAAGACTCCTCAGCTCCAATGAACCTCTGATTATGCCCACTGCAATTTTTATTTTTCAAATGAAAATGCTCAGTTTCTTCCTCCAATATGTTCCACAGGCTGGTAGAAAAACTAGGCTTTGATACCACTAAAATATCCCTAATCGGATATTTACTCAGTTTCTTCTTAGAATAACATTTAGATCATAAAAACATAAAACCATATCATAAATAAATCAACAACGTAAACCATAGGAAATAATTCCAACTAATAGCTATCTGGTTGTCTCCTCAAACTAATATTCATCACTTGAATACATGCAAATGTATTACGGAACACAACAGAAAACTAGTAGATTTACCTTAAGATATTAACTAGATCTTCTTATAATAATATTCAAGATTCAAGCATATAAAATGTGTTACAAACCAATAATATAAAAACCAAAAAACTCTTATACAACTCCTTAGAACACATTATTGCGTTATACAACAACAACAAAAAATTGAATTCCAAAATTCAATCCTAAATATAGCTTAATAGTCAGAATGAAAAAACTTAAGAAAAGAACCTGGTAAGCACATGCGAGACACTTGATGTGATGTCTCCAAGGATAATGGGTTTGTGTCCACTCTCTGCTGGCATGAGGGGTTATGTCCTCATACTAGCTAGAAGCTAAAGTTTTCCGATTACTCTCCCAAGAGAGAACTGAAATTTGAATAATAAATCCAAGCATCCAAATGAAAGAGTCTCTTCTTTTTTTATCCTTACTGCTGTGACTCTTCGACTTCCCTCCTAGATTTTCATCTTATCTCTCCTTGTCCTTTTTGTCCACTTTATAATATTAAATTGACCTTTATATTTTGAGTCAACGCTCTCCAAGTCAATTTTGATATTATAAATGATACGCCTTTAACATTTCTAATGTCCTAGAAAAGGGGACATTACACAGTCCTTGCTGTTGATATGTTATGCCTTGTGCTAAGACCATTTGGAAAGGTCATGTTGGCAACCATACTTTGCCTCTATTCTCAATATGTTAGTTGGCCTCTCTAATGGGAGATTGGTTATCTCTTGCTTCACGTCTCAATGTTAACTTTTTTCTAGTTGGGTCTACTCCAACTTGGGAACAGTTGATGGCTTTTCATTGTGGTGGGGAGTATTTGAGGCACTTGGTTATGTGGTCGTTGTGGCTTTTTTTGAAGATGGGGGTGAAGAAGATGAAGGATGGAGCAAGGGTGTCTATACAACAATGAATGCCCATTTGTGCTTTTGTTGTTGTGAAGGCATTTGAGCCCAAGGACGAAGTGGGGATTTTTGTGTTGTGGAGGTGTCTGAGCCCAAGGCTGAAGTGGGGTTTTTGGTCCTGTGGAAGCATCTAAGCCTAAGGACGAAGTGGGGTTGATGCCTCTTTTGTCTTTGGTTGGTTGGAATGCCCATATTTTAGGTGTTGTTCTTCTACATGAGTTTTTTGTTGTAGATAAATGGGGGCATCATTCATATTTGGGGTGGCTTCATCATGGTTTATTCATGGTCATTATAGATTCTTCTTGTTTCTATGTTGTGTGCCTAAAGATGGTGCCTATCTCAATTTTCAGTGTGAAGTTCTTTTCCTTTTGTAGTCGGGATGTGATGGAAGTTGATTCTATTATTGATTTTTTGTTTGTTTGTGTTTGTTAGTCCATTTTAGCTAGTAAGGACCATGACATTATTTTTCATGGTGGGAAATTGATTGTTAACAATTTTCAAGGGATCATTTTGGTCTTAGGTTGTTTTTGGTTTAGGTTTGTAGTAGACTTTGGGGCTATTCTTCTCCATGTTGAGGCAGGGTGTGTTATGTTGGCCATTGTGAGGGCTTAATACACTCAAATTGCTTCTTCATCTTTCGTGGTTCCTATGGAGGTGGAAGCATCTCCTATGGAGGTGGGGACATGTTTCATGATGGAGTAGGTTTGTGATTTTTAGTGGTATTCTCCTTTTTATGGTAGTTGGTTTCATTGTTTTGGAGTTGTACTCATCCTTGGGGTGTAATGTTGGCCACAAGTTTTGCTTGGCACATTCACTTTGCTCCTTCCTCTTGTGTGATTTTTGTGGAACTAGTAGTGTCCCCTATGTAGTTGGGGAATTTCTACATGATAGAGGGTGATTGTAATAGTATGGTCTCTTTTATTTATTTATTGCTACTTGGAAATGAGATTTGGTGGTCTACTCTATCTCTACTCTTATAGAGGAGGGGCCCTCTTCTATTGAGATGGAAATGAGTTATGCAACGGTGTATGGATCATCTATTGGGGCGAAGTCTTTCTCATCTATTGGTTGGTTGGGTACATTTTGGAATTTAATTGTAGGTTTGGGAGCCTTTAAAAATCCCCTATACATTTTTCCCACTCAATGGGTTGTTGGTAGTGTGTTCTTATTTTGCTATTATTGACCTTGATCCCTATTTTCTCTAAGAAACTCATTTAAGAACCACATCTCTAATGATTAGGTTCTATCAATGTACCTTTCTTATAATTTCCAACACCTTTGTTGATGTGTTGTTCTCTTAACAAATTTGGGCTATGGTTAAAGGTCATCACTCTTCTTCTTTACTTATCTCAACCATCTCTAGATTTGTTCCTTTTGTCTTGATGACTAAAATATAATATGTGTCTAGGCCATTCTTGTTTGTATCTAATAAAAACTATGGGTAAAGTCCAATTCAATTAAAAAGAGCCACAAAACTTTAAGTAGCCACTTTTGTCACAAAAGTATGCACTCGTGCTTGGGCTTTGATCCTCAAGCAACCTTGTGAAAAATGGAAACAACCTCCAAGTGTGGGACTTGCGCTTTAGGGTTGAATATTCAGAGAAGGTTTCCTTTCATACAATTAGGCTACACCTAGGCTGTTTCTTTAGAGGAAAATGAGACAATAAATGCATGAAAGTAATTTTGAAAAGGGAAGGAGGGTGATGCAACAAATTGATATTTCGCTTGCTAGCTATACCTATTCCTGCACAAAACATTACAAAAGATCCAAACATATAAAAATCCTAACTTCAATCTATTCTAAAGAAGAAAGATTTCACAACTATAAGTGATTTAACATGACATATAAACTAGGAGAATAGAGAAGAAACATCCAACATAAGGCAAGAAAAATTCACATAAATAAATGGCAAGAAAAGGTAAAGAAACAAAGAATTTCATACATATAAGACAAAAGAAAATTACAATCGTAGAGCATAATATTGTTGCAAAGAAATAGAGACGGATCACAAATATTTGCAAAGATTTCCTTTAAAGAGCCAACATAACTCATAACTCTAGTTGCAACCTTGAAGTTTAGACATCAATTATGGTGGAGTTAGATTGGAGAGGGCAACAATAAATAAATATTAGACCAAAATAGCAACTTGGTTCATGAAAGTGACGAGAAGGCCCAAAAGAGTATATGTAATAATTGGTAAAGATAAAAAATGTTCTTGCAAACAATAAAGTAGCATAGTAAGTAATTTTGCATTGAATAATCCAACTTTCATAACATGTGATGGCTACAAAACTTAAATTGTGCTCGTGTCAAAAAACTAACGGGATGATTATCATAATGTGTTAACCTACCTCACACACTTGTAAGTAATAATGCCGCACGTGAAACATAGACTTGGAGCCCCAGTAAAAAAAGATCCATATGAAGAAGATTTTGATGAGAATGGATGATCTAAATGCAACATCAAAATCTCTCAATACAAGATTAACACACAATCATTGATAAAAAAGGTCTTGATCAGACAACTGACATGACTTCATAAAGTGGATAACATTACATGTTATCCCACCCCATGGTGTTGATTGTTTCCATTTCGTAAGGATCTGCAACAAGTTATTGCGAAACTGTGAAAGAAACCTTACCTGTTGATCATTGTTAAGATGCACAACATAAAACTTGATAAAACACGACCTAGCATTGGTTCACAACACCTGATGATCATGCAAAATGAAACCACATGGAAAAAATTAGATTGGTTACACCATTTGCAGAGGAAAAAAAAGAGAACCATGTGAAACGACGAAACATGGATAACAGGAAGATTAGCCCACCTAAGATATTGACAGAAGATGAAATGAGTCTTGCCGATGATATCATATATATGCATTTTAGTGAAACATGCCAAATGCTTCAACGATGTTTTCCAATCGAGGTAATATTAGCTCATCAGTGCACTAGGTTTTATTGCTTTCGATACTCTGATGAACCTATATCACTAAGACTTAATATATGTTTTTTCAAATGTCCTCCATCTGAGATGAGCCTTTTGGTTCCTGCTCTACGTTGGAGAGACACTCATTGATATTGACTTGTAAGTGGAGGGATAACATGAAGGTTAGCTATAGACCACATGACTATATAAACTAGAAAAATGGAGGAAAAACATCGACCATAAGGCATCAAATATGCACATAAATTGAAGGACAATTTTTTAAAAAGAAAATATGTAATTCTACAAATATAAGGAAAAATGAAATTTTGATTGCAAAGTATAATACTACTAAAAAGAACTAGAGAAGAATAATGAATATTTTCAAGATTATCTTTTAAAAGTGTTGGTATAACTCTAATTACAACTTTTAAGTTCAAACCCTAACTATGATAAAGTTAGATTGTAAAGGAAAACAATAAATAAATACTAGACCAAAATCTAATCTCATAGCAACTTGATTCATGGAAGCTACAAAAAAATACCCAAAAGAGTGCATCTAACAGTTGGAAATGATAAAATAATAATATTATAAATAATAGAGATATGGGGATTCTTTGAAATTGTGCAAAGGTGTAACACTGTAACTTAAAGAAGCTAGCTGGAACATTCACAAGTCAGGAAAACATATTAAAAGATCAATATTCAATCATCACATAGTACAAATTCTTGTGAAACCAGTCAAACCAAAGAGAGAACCTAGCAAGATGATGACCACAAACAAATGAAACTATCAATGATAGGTTTCCTGCAGCTGTAGTTATTGCTAAATGAGATTCCTCCCAGAAGGGGGTCCATTCGATGCCAAACAAAATGATAAAGACATGGGCAAATAGCTCTAGATTAATTCAATGTCCTAGACGATTTGTGCTACCATCATGGCCAATATATCCAATGAGTTTGACCTTTTGTTAAATTACTAATTAGAGCCTCTTCTTGTTTACTCCCCTACGTAAATCTCTCCTTGGGTTGGGGCTACATCCAACTATGATATTTCCCGAAGTCTCATTTCTCAGGAAAGACCAACTAGCACATGCACATTTGAAGGGTGCAAGAATTACGCCAATAGTGTTATACATAAGATAGCGTTGCAATATTCTTTATATGGAATGCCCAATCATAAAATTTGTGTAGACAAAAAAATATTGGTAAGACAATTTTTATCTTTATTATTTTCTCTTAAGCACCAATGAAATATACCCTGTGAGACTTGTCTTTTCAAGAATTTATCTTCTTTGCAAGTTTTTCTAACACCTTTGCACCCCTTTTCATCCATAATGAGCTTTACATACCTCTTGGTTAGAATAGCTTGCGCTTTGATTATCCTCCTCCAATAGAGAGACTTAAAATTTAAACAATGCTCTATAATATACCCCACTACCTTACTACAATAGTTTGAGTGTTGGTCTTGGTCAATCTTAAGTTGATCTACTAGGGCTCTAAATAAACAATTTCCAACTAGTAGCATTTGCACAATTCTCATCTGTAATCCACTCTATTGAGTTTTAATTTCTTCTTGGTTCTCTTCGTCATTTTTTTCTTCATCCAACAAGATACTTTATTGGGATTTCTTGTCTTCTTCTTTGGTGGGCACTTCAGACTGAAAAAGAGATGGTTTTAGTAACAATATTCTTTAAGATATAATTTAGATAGATAATGAGATGTATAATTCAAACTTACATATAAGCCATAAGAATTTTATTTCAAAATACAATAATGTTATGTCCATATATTTTGTATTGGTCTCAACCTCTACATTTTTTTATCAAATCTATTCATGTGTACTCCTAGAAAATACAAATGTGCTCAATTATATAATTTATTTAAATGTAACCCTGCATAATATAACTCAGACGAATTGAGGTTTAAGAACACATAGATAATAAAACTACCTCTCAAGGTGTAGGTAAAAAAAAGTTGCAGCTGAAAGTGATAGGAGAGCCAAAGCCAAGGCTAACTACTTATATGCCCTTGGCATAGTGTGAGACACTGAGAAGCATGTAATAAGATGTCTATGATATATAGACTCGATTTTACTTAAGACATTGATTGATATAGTTTCCAAGCTCTATCACATTCACATGCATGTTAGGTTAAACTGAGGCATTGCCACAATTTATTCATTTGTTAATCTCTTGGTTAGTTATTACTCAACAACTTCATTTTATGTGAACACAATAGATATAAAAACAATTAAAAATATATAATCGTTTTTAAATGCTAATATTTATTTAAACTACTAAAAATCAGTAAGTGGATGAAAATATTCATAAAAACTAAATGAATAACACTAAAATTTAACTTATTTCATTTTTATTATTTATTTTGTTCTAAAAGCTTTGTAATAATAAAAAGTGTTATACTTTTATATGAGATTTTGTTCTCAATTTTTATTTTATTATTATTTATTATGTTATCAATTCTTAATTTTTATTTACTTTGAAAAATATTCTAATTTCTTTATATGATATAGAATGAAGAACAACTACTGTAGTGTGGCCTCTCTATAGTTTTGTAATAGCATTGAAAATTATACACGTAAGCCTCTTTTGACTTAAATTCACTACTTGTAATAGCCTAAATTGATATTAAGACATATTTTTTACAATTTATAATATTAGTTGAAATATAAAAAAAAAATTATAAACCTATACGCGAGAGAGACAATGATGATGAAATAGATTCAATTTTAAATATTGTTAAGTTATTTTAATTCATCATGTAATTGTGATAAATTGTATTATGATTAAAGTGCCATGATTATAATTTCATGTCATTGTGTAATTCTATATTTTTATTGATTTTAGAATTTAGTTATAATGAACTCTTTCTTTCAACATCTTTTCAAATCAAAGACCTCCTTGTTCTCCTTACAATAAGAAATTAAATACTTTTAAAATTCATCCAACATTATCTCTTGGTATATGGCTAATAAGATGCAAATAATTGTTTCCCTATTTGTATATTATTTCTTCTTGCAGGCCCAAACAAATTTGTGCAACATTAATATCTCCAAGAACTTTGAAAATAAAACTTTCAATACATATGTTTGGCTCACGTTCTACATTGTATAATGTTGGGTTTTCTTTTATTTTCTAGTATAAGAATTTTTTTTTTAGTATGATTGTGGTTGTATTTTTTTATTGATATTAAAAGTTATTAAAATATTTTAGATATTATAATATTGTAAAAAAAAATTATATTTGAAAACAAATGGTACATATATTCTTTAGCTGACTCAATTTTTAATCTATTCATTTATAGTTATTCTTAATCATTGGTATATATATAGTTTTATAATTAATTGATTTAATTGTACAAAGTTTATAATGATCTTAGGAAAAAGTATATTACAAAACTCAATTTGATGTCTCTTTTAATTTTGAAAAAATATAATTATTTTTCATTTTTAAGAAAATTAAAAGACTCAATACATTTCATTCCTTAAAAGGTGGAAGACCAATAATCTTTTATAATAGTATAAATTTATAATTTTTTAAGTGTATTATTTGCTTTGTACACAAGTTTTTATCTATTTACATGTTTCACTTATCATAAAGCCACCTATACCCAGATATATGCATGTGTCTATGGCTAAGCCATACAATTATTATTTATACTTCATTTATGTGTCTATACCTAAAAAAGTGATATTAAGATTAAAAAAATATTGAATAACAACATTGTTTTCTTATATTATAATCTCTCCCAGTGTACCCAATTCGAAGTCCCAACTTGTCGCTTAATTTCAATGAAAGAGCAGCTTTAAAATTGATTTTCCTTTCACTTAGGGGATGAAGTATTGGTATAATTATGGATATTTCAAATACAGTTAAGTTTACCAGATTACAAATATGGGAAGTCCGAATACAATGGCTTTTACCAAGATCAAATGTCGCAAGAGAAATACGAGAGATAAATTGTGAATGAGGAGCGAGCTCTAGAAAACAAGAATTATTTGTATTGACAGGACAAAGAAGAAATGAGAGTAAAATAAATGAGATAATTTTTTTTCAGAGGAAGGCTGCCTGTAGCTGTAAGATCATTGCACTCCACATGGTCTAAGAATGTTTGGCAGAGAACACTATTTTCTGGCATCAAAAATCTTTAAGCAGGCAAAAAAAGACTGCTGGGAAATTCTTACAATCCGGCCATTGTCACACACTAAGCGAAGAATTAAAGTTGGAAAAAAAAGTCAACTTTGACTATTTAACACTTTTGGTCTAGGAATTAAGCTTAGTGTGTGATGTTTAAGTGGTTCCGTTTTTCAAAGAGAAGATTCCTATTGGTATAAATATCTTAAACTCTGTACCCATTCACAGGGTACAATGTTTAACTTTAGCGACCCGATACCCTCAACCAGGTCTGGAATTTGATGGCCATATTGGCCGTTATGACAGCTGCAAATTTGTAAGACAATATAAATTGATAGGCTAAATTTTAAAAAAATTGTCAATATGACTAAATTTGTGACTAAACCGTCAATAATTGTTATAAGAAACTTAATATTTAATTTAATAATATACACTTATTGTTATGCATGCTAAATATATATTATTTTATATTATACATGTTTTTATTTTTATCGGTAAATGACTGAAGCCTAGATTAATTATTATTTGTAGGAATTAATTATTATTATATGTTAAGCAAAGGTAGATTCAAACCCAAGACCTCCCACATGAGAGGCTCGCAAGTTACCATTGCGTTGTAGGCTTTTGCCTAGTAATTTACAATAAATATGTAATTTTATATTATTTGTTATATGATTATATTAATATAGCAATTTCAATATACATGAACTAAGAAACTTATTTTTTCATTTCAGATTTTTGTATATAACTTATTTTTGTAAGTTATTCATAGAGACTTTTGTATATATTAAAATTTTTATTTTTAAAAAATATTTAAATTTATTTTAAAATGAAAAATTTTAAAATCAAAAATTTCCTTAAAATGTAAAATGAAAGGCATAAAAATAATTTAGTTGTCATTAAAAAACATTTGACAGGTAGGGGCGGCCATCAAATTCCAAGCCTGCCCTCAACTCTTCACCATTCAACTTTAGTTATATTAAACCTTCATGTCTTCTAATTACGCTTCAATATCCATTTCAAGTAACTTGAGTAAGGATGTGACTATCTTCCCTACAAATTGCACGATTGACTAAATTTCAAAAAGACGAAAACACAATTTTTTTTTTTGTTGAAATTTTTAGTATTTGATCTTCATGATATGTATATTTTGTGATCGAAAACAACAGAATTTTTGAGAAAATTTTGCTGTGCTTTTGTGAATTTGAAAAAGAATCATGTTTGATTTTTTTTTTTTGGTCTTTGGTACATTTTGTATGGAGATTAGCCAACGCCCTTGAGTAATCACTATAATTGTTACCAACATCCTCCGTGTTCAACAATATTAGTAGTGATCCTTCGTACGATGCTTCTCTGCAATGTCGACTGGATTTTCATCCAGTATGTTGAACTAGTGAGGATTATTGTCCTTTAGGTTGTCTCAAAAAACCATTGTATCTTATTTTTTTGCAAATCCTTTTCTATGTAATACCAAATGCCAAGACTACTCCAAAATATCTTTCGTTGAAGGCTTGTAAAGTTGTTACGTAACCGTCTAATCTTCTATCAACTAGCATTCAACATTACAAAAGAGATACTCCACCCACTTGGAAATTGGAAGGCCAACATACACAACTACACCAAGTCCAATTTCACAAAATCAGATAATATAAAGGTTAAAGTTCTTGTGTGGGCCATTCTAGGCACAATAAACATTTAAATATTTGGATACATATTTAGTATTAAGGCCCCAAAGGCATCTCTTAAATAAGCACTCTAGCCTATCGAGATGCAAAGGGAATGTTGGTTATGCTAGGCGGACATGACAATCTTCCCTTTATGGAATTCATAGTGTTGAGTGTTGGAGCATGTGCTCATTCTTGTAAGTTGCATCCTTAATAGGTAATTTTTTTTAACATGCCAAGTACTAGGTACTCCATGATAGCTCTATTTCTTAATTGTCTCTCCCTTACCTCCAACACCTGAATATGAATCAAATCTACTTTTCCTTATCCAATGCGGGTAACCCTAATGAACTCATTGTGTGTTGACCAATAGATTTCTTGAGGCATGAAACAAGGAAAACATTATGAATTCTATGGCATTATAATAACCCCAACACACATGTCACTTCCCCCACTCGCTTCCCTACTTTATAAGCCCCACAAAATCAAGGCTCGAGATTCTCTACTTACTCTTTTTTAATGAACTTTTAATGAACTCTTTCTATAGGGTTGTAGGTGCAAAAATACCATATCTCCAACCTCAAAGACCATCTCAATCCTTTTGGAAATGAACATCAACTTTCTATTGATTTTGGGTGTGATTTCAAATTCTCCCTAAGAATTATGAGGATTTCTTGCTATTCCCATAACCATCCCTTTTCCAAAGGAATCCATCTATCTAGAAAGGAAAAGTTTATAAAAGATAATGTAACTGTATAGTTCTTTAAAATGAGACATTTTGGTAGAGATACAACTAGACACGTTGTAGCAATATCCACCCAAAATAACCAATTAACCCAAGCTCGATGCTATCCTAAAATGTAGTCAGAGAGATATCCTTCTATCCACTTGTTTACTATATTTTTTTCTCCATTCATTTGGGGATGGTGACTACTACTAGGGTTTAGCTGTGTCCTAGCTAGTCCAAACAACTTACGCCAAAATATGCTAAGAAACTTATTGTCCCTATCCTTGGCAATGGTCTTAGAAAGACCATGCAACCTGAGAACCTCTCTAAAAAACAATGATGTTATTTAGAGACTATCCAATTAGTTGCCACAAAAAAAAGTGATCATATGGTTTCAAAATGTTTAGCACAAAAAATATAATATCCTTACCTTGTACCTTCGAAAGTCTTGAGATGAAGTCCATGGATATACTCTCCCATTTATACTTAGGAATATGCAAGGGTTGCTATAAACAACTGAGAAAAACATGCTAGAACTTGTCTTTCTTACAAGTTAAACATGCTCTAACATGATGAAGAACATCATTCTCGAGGCCCTTCCAAGAGAACCTCTTTGATATGCCTGTATTTCTTAGAGTACCCAAGATGACTTTCTATAGGGTCATTATGCATCATCTGAAAAACCTAATTCTTAAATGTGGATTTAACTATATTTTTTCAACCTATTCATCAAAAAAATCATACAATCCTTACCCTTTACCTTCAAAATTCTTGAGATGAAGTCCATAGATATACTCTCTGATTTATACTCAAGAATAGGTAACGATTGTAATAAATAAATGAGATATACATGCTAGAACTTTTTTGGCTGAAAATTCAAACATGCTCTCACATGATGAAGAAGATCATCCTTGAGACCCTTCCAAGAGAACCTCTATGATATGCATGTATATCTTAGAGTACCCAAGATGACTTGCTGTCAGGTCATCATGCATTTATAAAACCAGTTTCTTAAATATGGATTTAGAAACTAGATAAATTCTATTTTTTGGTAGATTGCATAATTAATGACTATGTACATATCATCCTTAATCTATCCATCCATAATCTCACATGAAAATATGTTCTTGGAATACTTGTCTAAAAGTTGAGACTTCTAATTAACTAAAATCTTTGACATAACACAATAAGTAGCACTAGCTAGTCCCTTGGAAAGTGCATTAGCTACTACATTGTTCTTCCCCTTGATGTATTTAATGTCAAAGTCATAAGACTAAACATTTCTAATCCACTTTTATTTCCTCTCATTCAATTCCTTTGTTCGAAGTAGAAATACAAACTATTATGATCCACTCTCACCACAAATTATCTATCCACAGAATATTATTTGAACTTAGCTAGAGGATGCATAATGGCTAAAATATCCTTATCATAGGTAGAATACAACTTCTCACATTCCTTCAACTTCCTACTCTTATAAGAAATACAATGCCTATCTAACATGAGTACCACACCCATCCCTTTACCTGAGGCATAACACTCATAAAAAATAGTTTAGATAAATTTGGTACACTAACACTAGGCACATACTTAGCACCTACTTGAAATTATCAAATATCACCTTTTCATTTTTTTACCACCTAAAAGAGCCCAATTTCATGGGATTATTAATTAGTGCCACAAGTTGAGAAAAACCCTTCATAAATCTCTAGTAATTCATAAGAAAATAACCCAAGGAATCCTCCCAAATCAGGAATATTTCTTGATGGTGGCCAATCCAGTATAGCTTGCATCTTTTCTTGATGGACCTTGAACCCATTGGCTCTGATAACATACCCATGGTATAAGATCTTGGTCAAGCCAAATTTTCATTTGGATTCTTTGGAAAATAATGAATGCTAGTCCATGATACTCAAGACCCCATCTAAGTGCAGCATGTGTTCCTCCCATGTCCTAAATACTAGAATATCATATAAAATTATTAGCACAAACTTACATAATTTCTTATTAAAGATATGGTTCATAAGTGATTGGAATGTAGCAGGTGCATTGGTGAGTCCGAAAGGAATCATCAAGAACTCATAATGTCTATAGTGACATCTAAAGGTTGTCTTATGCATATATCTTCTTCACTAACTTAAATATGATGATATCCTTGACAAAGATTAATCTTCAAAAAATAAACAGTCCCATGTAAGTCATCTAACAATTTATCTATGCAAGAAATGAGATGCCTTATCTATCTAATCCTCTTATTGAAAACCCTATAATTAGTGTAAATCCACATAATCCAACCTTTCTTTTAACTAAAATTACTAATGAAGAAAATGGGTTCGAACTTGGTGCAAGAGCACCTAGGGGTTGAAGTGTTAAGCCCTAAATTTTGGTTTGTAAGATCTTGAATGCATCATGGGTTCATAAGGACCATGGGAGAGTCCACTAGGTGATTTGGTAAGAATTTGACATGTTTTTAGTCAAGTTATTTGAAGATTATCAATATGTTGCTTGATTGGCCAAATGTTGTTCAATGGTCAAAGAGTTGTAAAATATGCCAAATTTGGAAAAAAAATGAAAAATGATGTAATATGGCATGTGAAGTCACGATTTGGTGTTAGACATGTCTTGGGAGTCCGAAACCACCATTCTACACCTTTAGATGGGTCATATGCATTGGTTTGCAAAAATCTGCAATGACAACTTTTGCAACTTTGCAAAGTTGCATTGACAAGATATGACAAGTTTTGCATTTTTCCACCCAATTAGTTATAGGTTCACTTGGGTACTTGGAATATGTTGTATGGAATTATTTAATATCTTTCAAACCATTGTGAGAAGGTTGGAAGATATTTTGATGTTTTTACAATATTAATTAAGAGCCATTTGTTTGCAATTTTGTACAATCTCCTTGCAACACGAGAAACTTGTGTGCTATGGACTGATTTTTTTTTGTAGATATCTAACTCAAAAAATTTCCTTTCTCTGTGTATTTTGATATTAGAACTTTGATATTTTTAATTAGCTGAATAAAATCCAAATATCTAGTTGTTGTTTTTGATAGAGTTAGGGTTTGGAATGAAATAATACCTCTATCTTAAAAATATACCATGGAATTTTCATAGCCTTTGGAGGTTTAAGAGTAGAGGAAATGTACATACTTTTCCTTGTTGTTGCAGGCCAGGACTTTAAGTTCATGCCCTAGGCGAGCTCTATTATAGCCAGACTAGGTGGATTGAAGAACATTTTGAAAACTCTTCTAGGAGTGGATTGGGAAATTAAATCCAATGATGCAAAAAGATGAAACAAGATGAAGACTAATTTTAGGTGCAAGCACAAACTTGGTTGAATCCATTTGTGGTATTTTTGAACAATTGATGGACTTCTAGTTTAATTAAGCTTGTAAAAGATCCTGCTAGGGTTTGGTACTATATTAAGGATTGGAGACCCGAGACCTACAAAATATTTTAGGTCTTGAAAAATGGTACTCATAATGGTAGTTTTTTCATGAGGTCATTTGACAAGTTTTTGAAATATGAGCCCAAAAAACCAAAACAGAGGGCTAATTGAGTCCTAAAAGGCTAGTAGGTCTATATAGAGTCAGTTTTGAAATTGGTAGAGAAATGAAATGGAGACCAAGCAATTTTATTTGGTTCCAAGGAATCCTATTGGTTTTTGAAGCATTTATAGTCTTGCAAGCTAGTACTTAAGGAATTGAATGGTTAAGTGTTAAAATTTTGAGGATGGGTTTGCAAACAAGTTTGAACAACCTTTTGAATATATTAGAAGCTCTAGAAGAAATGTGTTTCTATTAATATGACCACATTAATATTGAAAGATCATGCCTTATGAGATTCTTGAAGAAACCAAGATGAAGAAAGTGCTCAAAGAAACCAAAGTAGTGATATAATCCTAGAGCCTCCCTATCAAAGTAGTATTAGAGCTTAAAACGTTTAGGCTAGTTTGAGTATATGCCATGCATATTGAGTCCATGGGTGAAACACACATGGTGACCAATGTGGAATTGGCCAAGAAGACCCAGAAGAAAGAAGAGGATAAAAGAATACTTAAGTAAAAACTTGACTAGTTAGAAAGAAAGCTTAATGAAGTGGAAAGTAAGACTGAAAGGGTGGCTGTAAAGGTTACTAAGAAAGAATAAAAATAGAAGCAAAAAGAAGTTACAGTAGAGGATGAAGTGATTGAACTAGACCTTGTATTGTAGAGGAAAGGCATTAGAAGGAGTACTACTATTTAGTTGCAGAATGGAACTTTATATGATCATGGAATCGATTGAGGGTCTTGAAAATAAGTTTGAGTGTAAAGGTATAAGTGAGGTACAAAAAGTCAAGGTGGTGGAGTCTAGTTTGAGAGGACCTACTCTGAATTGGTGGAAATTTTTCCAAGTAGAGAGACAAAAGAAAAAAAAGATCCCTATTTCTACTTGGAAAAGGTATGCTGGCCAATATTAAGGTGACCTACATACTTGAGTACCATCAGATTCAACTACATAGAAAAAGGAAAAAGCTAAGGTAGAGAGACATTGATATTAGTAGATATACTAAAGAGTTCCAAAAATTATGTTTGAAATCTAGTGTTTCCATAGTTACATCACCATAGGGGATAGGGGGAAAAGTTCCCAAGATGAGGGGATAAAGGGGCCTTCATTTGGGGATGGTGGGAGTATGATGATGGAGGATAGTAGGGGTTGTATATACTATGAATACGAAACTTAAAATGCTAGTTAGACAAATATGTATTGCAATATAAGATATAAATATGAAAAAGAGTAAATACTTGAACATTGCATTGAATTGGAACATCGAACATCGAACATTGAACACAAATAATCAAATTAGAAAGTAGTCAACTCCAGGAGATCCTCCTAACCTCAACGAAGGTGGAAAAATCTAGTGGTTCCACTAGGGATGGGGGAACAAAGTTCTCAAGTATGCAATGCATATCCATGGGGAAAAAAAGGAGGATGTATCCCTCTATTGCTATGAGTGTTGAAGAAGATGAAAGCATAAAGGTGACTAGGTATTTGAATGGTATGCGATACATTCAAGAAGATGTTAGTTTGTTAATTCCTACCACAATGCATAAGTCCTATGAATTTCCTCTTACGATGGAAGAAAAGACCAAAAGGAATCATGAACATAGTCATAGGGGAAAAGATAGAGATAACATAGGAAATTAAGGTGATTTTGGAGGGAGGAATATATACTAGAGTTCCCAAGGAGAATCCAAGATAATAGAGTAGAGTGGGGATTCTAGTAGTAAAGGTGGATATAGAGGAAGGAGATATAAAAGAAGAAGAGGTATTTATGGAGGATCAGGGAGATGATTCTATCTCCACCATGAATTATTATAACTAAAATTAGATTGAGCACCCTTCTTTTAGATGCCCTTAGAAGGCTTCTTCATCACAAGGAGAAGATAGGAGAGTGAATTGCATACAAGAAGATGTAGAAATTTGTAAATCACTTGAAGTCAACTTGGACTCTAAGGTAGGAGAAAACCTCATTGTGAGGATAGTTTTGATCAAAGAGATAGTGATGTATTACATAAAGAAAAAATACTTTGTGATGTATTACCAATGGATGTGTGTCAATTTTTTTATAGCTAGACCATGATAGTATGATAGGAAGACAATCCATAATGAGGAACAATAGTCATATGCTTTCTAGAAAGATGGTATCACCTATAGGATTCACTCTATAATATAGGGGGAAGAGACCAAGTCTATAGGTCCTAATATTCTCTTAGTTGAAGAAAATGAATTTTTGAACACCCTAAAGCAAGTGAAAGGAATTGAGATTTTCTTTGTATTGAAACCTAAGGAGGAGAAATCAAAGAAGGTAGAAATCTTGGCAGAAGTGCAACAAATATTGGATAAATTCAAGGATATTAGTTTTTGATGGGACACCTACTACCATGCCACCTTAGAGGGCCATAAGTCATCAAGCAGACTTAATATCAGGGGCCTCATTACCCAACAAGGCTACATACAAAATGACACCCCAACAATTTGAAGAAATAAATAGACAAGTGTAAAAACTCCTTGACGATGGTTTGATTAGAAAGAGTATCTGTCCATGTGGAATTCCCATGGTGTTGACACCCAAGATAGAAGGAATTTGGAGATTATAAAATTACTTAGGATCCATTAATAAGATCACTATAAGGTATATTTTTAGTATTCAAAGAATTGAATACTTGATGGACTATTTAGTGGGTGCATAAAACTTTGCTAAAATTGATCTTAAAAGTGACTATCACCTAATAAGGATCAAGGAGGGAGATGAGTGGGAAAAAACCTTTAAAACCATAGAGGGGTTATATGAGTGGTTTGTTATGCCATTTGGGCTAACCAATGGCCCTAGAACTTTTATGAGGCTAATGAATGAAGTGTTGAAGGACTTCATAGGTAAGTTTGTAGTTGTTTACTTGGATGACATACAATTTATTTTCAGTAAAACAAAGGAAGAGCACCTTCAAAATTTATATTTTGTTTTGAAGAAATTTCATGATGAAGACTAACCATCAATTTGGACAAATGTGATTTTACAAACATGAACTAGTCTACCTTGGTTTTGTAATCTCACAGGATGACTTAAAGATGGACCACTCTAAAGTTGAAGCCATCCTTAACTGGACCACCTGCAAGACAACTAGTAAGGCAAGAGGCTTTTATGTCTTGGCACAATTTTATATAAAATTTATAAGAAACTTTAGTGAGATATGCTCACTAGTTCTGGACACCACAAAAGGAAGAATGAAAATTTTTTTTTAATGGTTAGAGTAGGCTAATAAAGGATTTGAAATGTCAAAAAAGAAAGTGGTCACTGAACCAGTTGTAGTGATACCTAGCATTGACAAATTATTTGTAGTGGAATGTGATGCATGTAATGATGCACTTGGGGAAGTATTGAGTTAAGAAGGAAGACCTATGGCATTTCTCAAGGAAAATCTTAATGAAGATAAGAAAAGGCACTCTTCTAATGAGTTGGGGATGTATGCATTAGCTCAAGCCCTAAGAAAATGAAGACAATATCTATTAACTCAAGAATTTTTGTTTACACTAATAACTAGGATTTAAGTTTTTTGAATTCCCAAGACAAGTTTAATCATAGACACATGAAGTGGGTAGAATATATTTAGGCTATACCTTTACTATCAAGTTCAAGAAGACTCAAATCAATAAAGAAGATAATGCATTGAGCAAGAGATTGTTGAATGTTCAAGAGATACAACTCAAAAGCATAGGGATTGATAGTTCAAACAACTATATACAAAGATGATTTGGATTTTTTTGTAAATTATAAGATATATTAGAACTTTGAGAATCATTGTCACGGTGAATATGCAAATTATACTTTAAAAGAAGGACTATTATTCAAAGGTGGGAAACTATGTGTTCCATGAGAGTCCATGAGATAGAACCTTCAATATTTATATTTTTTCCTTAGAGATCTAAGAATACAACTCAACTCGTAGTATGCTAATACTTGAATTCATACCATAAGATGGAATTGACAACATTCATTACTAAATCTAAATTTTTATAGTTAAGCCTATTCAAATCACCAAGATTTGATTTAAAATATTTATAATGTCCATCCTAAGAAGTTAGGACCCATAAAATGAATGCTTTATTAAGATTTATTAGATCTCATTTTGGTGATTTTGAGGTCCAAATGTGCAATATGCTCGATCCTAGCAACTTGTTATTGTTAGAATGTAAAGTCCACCAATATAATTGAGAGGGGAGGGAGGGGGCGAATCAATTATCCATGTATTATAACAATTATCAACCTTATTAATCCTTAACCATATGAGTAATATAGTCAACAACCACAACAAGATACTCACACACAATTAAACCATATATGTTAACTAGGGAAACCCTTGATCAGACGTAAAATCTCGGCAGGGATGGTACCCATAAGATGATGTACTAATATAAATATTTCTTGTTAGAGGATGGACCCTATTAGGATTCAATAAAAATATTCAATACATATCATTCCCTATTAGGAGACTTTGAATCCCTGTTAGGAGATTCCAACCTTGTTAGGAGTTGTGCCAACCATGTTAGGAGTTGTAGAAGGAAAATGGACCCACTATCCAAACAAATTTAGGGGCAAGACCAATGAACCAATTGTCCAAATGATCTCTATACCATTCCTTGTAGAATAATATAAATGAACTATACTTGAACTTCCTCTTCCTTTGTCCTGTTAACTAGACTACTCTTCTTCTTCTGATCTCTATATACCAGATCATTAACTTTGCATCCAATAACCCCTTGAATCACTTACTCATATTTACCAAATACTCTTCTCTTGTTCACACTTCTCATGTTGTGATGTGGAGCCTAATCAGACTTGAAGGTTTATTTGGTGTAGTTTTATCCCCATATTATTTCTATGGGGGTTTGGGGGCATCACCCCAAAGATGGGGTCAAGGGGCAATGCCCCTATGGGGGTTTTCAAGGGAAACACTCTCAAAGCCAAAAATGCCCTTCTATTGTAAAAGGCATCGGCTACTATTTTTCCTATTGGAAAACTTATTCTAGCCCTAATTTTTTAAGCAAAAAAACCTTGTATAAAAATTCTTAGGGTTGGGGATTTCATAATGTAATGGTGATATTGTAGCTTCTTGTGGTGGTATTGAACTGTAAGGGATTGTAGATTGTAATCAATGGATAATAATAATATTGGACTTGCTGTTGGTGGATGTAACCTAGGGATTGGGTGAACCACATTAAATTTTGGTATCTTGTGTTCTCTTTTATGTGATCTACTATTTTTTGGTATTGGTTATATTTGCATGTAACTATTATTTTTATCTGAGGTTAATCCTAACAAGTGTTATGAGAGCCAGATGGTCATTTGCAAGAAGGTCTCATGATTGAGTGGGAGCGATGGTAGACAAGGGTAAGTTAAAGGTGCAAAAGTTTAATGGGCAAAACTTTTAGTTATGGAAGATGCAAATGGAGGACTATCTTTCTTAGAAGGACTTATGGAAGCCGTTGGAAGGAAAATCCAAGAAGTAGGAAACTATAAAAGATGAGGACTATGATATTTTAGACAAAAAGGTACTTGGAAGTATTCAATTATGCTTTGCTCCATCAGTGGCATTTAATATTACAAAAGAAAAGACGATGAAAGAGTAATGCAAACCCTAGAAAAATTGTATGAAAAGCCCTCCACTTCAAACAAGTTATTTTTCATGAAGCATTTATTTAATATGAAGATGATAGAAGGTGGATCTATCGTAGATCATTTAAATGAGTTTAATACTATTACTAGTCCATCTTTCATGGGTATCAATTTTGATGAAGAAATTAGGGCTCTTTTGATTTTGTGTTCTTTGCCTAAAAGATGGAATGACTTGGTAATGACTATAAGTAATTCTATTTCTGGATCTAATACCCTAAAATTTGATGATGTGATCAGTATTATTCTAAGTGAGAAAACTTTTAGGAAAACCTCAGGTGGATCTACATCAGGAATTTCTTTGAATGCACAAAGTAAAGGCATAACGACTGAGAGAGGAAATAATTTTGATAATCATGGGAAATCAAGAGGAAAGTCAAAGGGGAAGAGGTATCAATCTAGAGGACCAAGAGATAGTTGGTACTGTGGTAAACTAGGGCATAAGAAGAAAGATTGTTGGACTCGAAAGAACAATGAAGGAGATAAACCAAAAGGGAACAAGGAGGAAAATGTGGTAAGTAGTAAATCCAAAAAGGATGCTTTGCTTCTTTCTTTAGAAAGTATTGATGATTCATGGGTTTTAGATTCTGGTGCTTCATTTCATGCTACACTTGATAAAGGTTATTTTATTGATTATGTCCAAGGGTATTTTGGGCTTGTTTATTTAGGGAATAATGAACCTTGTTAGATTGTTGGAAAGGGAAAAGTTAAGATTAAGTTGCACAATGGGAATCATTGGCTACTACATGAGGTAAGACATGTTCCAAGGCTAAGTAGAAATTTAATTTTAGTAGGGCAACTTGGTGATTAGGGTTGTGTATTAAATTTTAATGATAAAAATTGGAAGGTTTTAAAAGGTTTCCTTGTAATAGAAAAAGGTGTAAAAGTAGGCACCTTATATCTTTGTATAGGTCATATTGTTCCTTCTACTTTGATTATTTAAGAGAAAAATGAATGTTCAGGAACAATTGCTATAGTTGAGCAAGGAGAACAAACAAATGCTGTTGATTTTGATACATCGCTATGGCACAACAGACTTGGGCACATGAGTGAGAAATGTATGAATGTAATTCATTCAAAACAAGTTTTACCAAATCTAAAATGTGTCAATTTGGATTTATATGAAAGTTGTGTGTATGATAAACAAAAGAGAGTGAGTTTTGTGAAGACTAGGAAGGAAAAGAAAAGCGAGATATTAAATCTTTTGCATATAGATGTACGGGGACCAGCTCAGGTATCCTCCCTTGGTGGTTTTCATTATTATGTCACATTTATTGATGATGCAATTAGAAAAGTATGAGTTTATTTCCTTAGACAAAAAATGATGTATTTCAAACTTTTAAGAAATGGAAATGCTTGGTTGAAAATGAGATTGGTAAGAAATTAAAATGTCTCAGATTTGATAATGGTGGTGAGTATTGCAGTAATGAATTTGAAGATTATTGTTCTACTAATGCTATTCATAGACAAAAATTGTTCCAAGGACTCCACAGGGAAATGGAGTGGTTGAATGCATGAACATGACTATAATGGAGTGTGCAAGAAGCATGAGGTTGGATGTAGGGTTTCCCTTAAACATGTGGGTAGAGGCTATCAATACTATTTCATATTTGATTAATAGATGTCCCTCTACTCCTTTGGGCTATGGTATTCCAGAGGAAGCATAGACTAGTAAGAAGGTGAGTTATTCTTTTCTCAAAACCTTTAGTTGTGAAGCATTTTCTCATATAGATTCTAAAAATAGAACCAATCTAGAAGCTAAGTCAAAGAAATGTGTATTTTTTGGATATGACATTAATGAATTTGGTTATAGGCTTTGGAATTTTGAAAATTGTAAAATGGTAAGAAGCAGGGATGTCATATTCAATGAGAAAGTGTTGTACAAAGATCTATTGCAGAAACATGAGAAGAAAGAAAATGATTATGTAGTGCTACATGATACTCCAAAAGATGATGTTCCATTAGTTCCTCATGATCTACAACAACTACAACAACAAATACCACACACCCTAGTGAATGTTAGATAGTCAACAAGGCTAAGTAGACCTCCAAATTTTTTTCTCCTTCCTTGTATTCTATTTTTCTTATTAATACTAGTGAACCTGAATATTATGATGAAGCTATGTAGGTGGATACACAGATTTAGCGGGAGTTTGCAATGAAAGATGAAATGGACTCTTTTCTAAAAAATAAGACATGGGATTTATGTAAGTTATCTGCACGTAAAAGGATTTACAGAATAAATGGGTTTATAGGTTAAAATAAGAGGATGGAGGTAAGAAAATATTTAAATCTAGGTTAGTTGTAAAAGGATTTCAATATAAAAAAGGCATTGATTTTGATGAGATATTCTCTCTTGTTGTTAAAATGACTTCTATTTGCACTTTTTCAAGTATTGTGGCTACTAAAGATTTGCATTTGGAGCAACTTGATGTTAAAAAAAAAGTTCTTCATGGTGATTTGGATGAAGAGATATATATGGCACAACCATAGGGATTTGAGGTCAAGGGTAAGGAGAAGATAGTGTGCAGATTGAAGAAAAGTTTATATGGCTTGAAACAAGAACCTTGGCAATGGTATCTGCAATTTAACAATTTTATGCATGATCATGGATATAGTAGGTGTGATTTAGATCATGATGTTTATTTTAATAGGTTGGATGATGATAGTTACATTATTTTATGTTTATATGTTGATGATATGCTTGTAGCTAGGTCTAACATGGATCACATTAAGGGGTTAAAAGAAAAGTTAGCACATTCATTTGCTATGAAGGATTTGGGGGCAACAAAACAAATCCTTGGTATGAGATTTGCAGAGATAGGAAGAACAAGAAATTGACATTATCTTAGGTTGATTATATTGTGAAGGGTTGCAACCTTTCTCTATGGAGAATGCTAAAGCTGTCAACACACCTTCACCTGGTCATTTGAAGTTGACTAAGGAGATGTGTCCAAAGACAAAAAAAGAGGAGGATAAGATGTCCAAGGTATCTTATGCTTTAGCTATAGGAAGCTTGATGTATGCTATTGTATGTACTAGTCTAGATATTACACATGCAGTGGGAGTTGTTAGTAGGTATATGAGTCATCCAGGAATTGAACATTGGAATGCAATTAAATGGATTCTCAGATATTTGAGAGGTACATCTAGTAAGTGTTTACACTTTGGGGGCTCTACTACTGATTTACAGGGCTATGTTGACTCAGATTTGGAAAGAGATATTGATACCATGTGGATTGCTATAGGTTATGTATTTACTATTGGTGGGGTAGCAGTGAGCTAGGTTTCTTGATTATAGAAGTTTAATGCTTTATCCACTATAGAGGTAGAGTATGTTTCTTCAATAGAGGTAGCCGAGGAGATAATATGGCTTTAGTTCTTGTTGAAAGAATTGGGACACCCATAGAAGGATAATTATTTGTTTACAGATAGTCAGAGTTCCATTCATCTTGCAAAGAATTCATCTTTGCATTCAAAGACTAAACACATACAAATAGAACACCATTTCATTTGGTTGGTTTTGGATGATGGATAGTTAAAGCTGGAGAAGATACATACAAATGAAAATCCAATGGATATGATTACAAAGGTAGTGACAAGGGAGAAGCTAAACTCCTCTTCATCTTTGGTTGGTCTTCTTGAATGAACAATAAAAGAACAATAGAGTCCAGGGTGGTTTGATATATTCTAGTGGGAGCTATATGTTCAATAGTACTATGATCAGTCTCCAAGTGGGAGGTTATTATTATGGAGTTTGATCAGTCTCCAAGTGGGAGATTATTATGATGTGGAGCCTAATAGACTCAGAGGTTTATTTAGTGTGGTTTTCTCCCCATATTATTTTTACAAGGGTTTGGGGGTAGCACCCTCAAGATGGGATCAAGGGGAAGTGCCCCTGTGGGGTCCTTGGGCAGTGCCCCAAGTGTGCTCCCTATTGTAGTATTGAGTGGGGTCAAGGGGAAACACCCCCATGGAAGTTTTTGGGGACAATGCCTCTAAAGCCAAAAATTCACTTATATTATAAAAGCCGTCGATTGATATTTTTCCTATTGGACAACTTATTCTAGCCCTAATTTTATAAGTGATAAAAGTTTGTATAAAAAGTATTAGGGTTGGGGATTTCACAATGTAATGGTGACATTGTAGCTTCTTGTGGTGATATTTATTTGTAAGGGATTGTGGATTGTAATCACTAGATAATAATAATATTGGACTTGCTATTGGTGGATGTAGCCTAGGGATTGGGTGAACCACATTAAATCTTGGTGTCTTGTGTTCTTTTTTATGCAATCTACTATTTTCTGGTATTGGCTATATTTGCATGTAATTGTTATTTCTATCTGAGGTTAATCCTAACTTCTCAATCACAATACATATATAATTTATTGTTTACCAAAAGGAAAATAGCCTTCTTTTATACCATGTTCTCAAAAAACTTCCTTGTGTTGGCCTTGAGTCTTTCCCTATTAATTATAATAGGACCACATTAAGATAATTAATTATTTCACAATTACAAAACACTGTTGGCTCATAGTCTTTATAACTTCTCACACATGTGACTCCAAACCTTGTGTACTCATTGAAATCATTATTAGATAATCCTTTATCTTTTTCTAACTTAGCATATCACAATTCTATCTCTGTTAGGAGATACAATCCATTCATCAGAAATGGCTTCTTAGATACTTTATCTGTATATTACTCTCTATAAATCAAACATATCTTATGTATATCTTTAACTTACTTCACGTACACTTAACCTCACATCAAGACACAGAGTAGAATATGTCCTTAACTGCACTTCACTTTATCATCCATATATTGTCTGGACAACCTCGATCTCTGTCTTCTACTCTGCCAGTCTTCAAAAAAACCATACTATGTTGTCATCAATGATAAAAAAAGTCATGAATGCAACATGTCAATCATACTACCAATCTCCACATGCTTTGGTAGTGCTTGGGATACTCCCCCAAATAAATACCATCAATATTTATCCTAACAATCTCCCCCTTTGGCATTGATGGAAACATAGATTAAAAAAATTTAAGTTCCAAAAATAGCAAACTAACACTCTACTGCTACTAGTATTGTTCTCTTCTCAAATCCTCTTCATCAGTCAAATCTGAAATCCTTTGGAACACTGCTCTATTCTACATCACTTTCTACTTGCATAAGTTGTTCACACACTAGACGACTCTCAACTTATCCCTCATACAATGTATCTCAATCTTATACAAAGGGGATCTCAATCTCTCCCCCATACATGGATCAATCTCTCCCCCATACATGGTACTTCTCTATGCATAATCTCCCCCATTCATTTGTAGTAGATGTTTTTCATGCACACTTCTCTCCCCCATTGATGTCAATGACAAAGGCTTCATTATGTCAATCATTTGCTCCAAGTCTTCAAACAACTTGAGTATCCAAAGACATTGTTCTAAACCAGGTGCCAAGATTTATAGATGACTCTGGTCATCTTAGATACTCCTCCATTTAGGAAGCATCAATATTTAGTTCAATCAAACAATAATGTATTGTACCACTAGACTGATGCAACCTCTGCATCATCTATTTGAAGTAGGTAGGGGCATAACCCCAAGTATACCTCTCAAGTACTCAAATGTATCTTTAGGAAAAGGCTTTGTAAAGATATCTGCAATTTGATCTTTTATACTAACACAATCCAATATGATTTCTTTTTCTACAAATTTATCTCTCAAAAGATGATACTCAATAGATATTTGGTTAGTCTTAGAATGTAATACAAGATTCTTAGAAAAACTCACAATACTTGTGTTATCATAATGTGCGATAATAGGATCTAAAAATTTAATTCCAATATTCTTCAATATCTACTTCACCCAGATGATTTGATTACAATTATTTACTACTGCCACATACTCTAATTTGGCTATACTCTATGGAATAAAACCTTATTTCTTGCTCAACCAAGAAACCAATTTTCCTCCAAGGGAAAAATGCTCCACCACTAGTTCTTTTTCTATCATCCATAATACCTACCCAATTCACATCAATATAAACACACAAAGTGAAATCACTTGATCTATCATACCGTAATCCATAATCTATTGTACCCTTCAAATATCTAAATATATTCTTCATCTATATCTAGTCTAGTGTGAGTCAGACATTGGAAACCTCCAATCATTGATCTATACTTCTTCTTCTCAATTGTAGGTTTCTCATCTTTTCTAAATAACTTGTGACTAGTTAACAAAGGTGTACCAATAGGCTTACAACTTTCCAAGCCAAATATTTTCAACAAACATTTGAAATACTTAGCTTGTGATATGAAAATACCATCATTGTTTTGCACAATCTGTAAACCCAAGAAAAAATTGATCTCACCAATCATGCTCATCTTAAATTCATTCTTCATTTCTTCAAAAAACTTATCTCTTGCTTCATAATTACCTCCAAAGACTACGTCATAAAAAAAATATCACAATGATTAGAAAACTATTCTCAATTTCTTTCAATTATAAGTTAGCATCTTCCATACCTTTAGCAAATCCATGTTTTGCTAAATACTTGCCAATATTGCATACCAGGTTCTAGGTGCTTGCTTTAGACCATATAGTGCTTTCTTCAATCTACATACCATGTCTTTTTATTCTATTAAAGGAAATACTTTAGGATGCTCAATGTAAACTTCTTCTTCAATTTCTCCATTCAAAAAGGCTGACTTGAAATCCATCTAATACACTTTGAACTTCTTGCTTGCTATAAAAGACAAAAATATTCTCACTACTTCCATTTTGACTACAGGGGCATATATTTCCTCATAATTCATTCCTTATTTCTATGAATAACTTTTTCATACAAGTATAACTTTGTTTCTCACAATTTCTCCTTGTTCATTCATCTTGTTTCCTAATACCCATTTAGTTCTTATAAAATTCTAGTCTTTAGGCCTAGGAACCGATTCCCATGTCTCATTCTTCAAAATTTGATCTAGTTATTCTTTCATTGCTTGAATCCAATGACCATATTTGCATACATCATTTGCACTCTTAGGTTCCACTTGAGAAATCAAACATAATTCTTCATTTACTCTATTTCTTGTTATTACTCCTTTTTCTTTTCTTCCAATGATCTATTTTGTAGAGCAATTCTTTGCCAAGTTCCTGTTAGGTGTGGGAGTTGCTATGCCAACTCTTATCTCTTATCTTGGTTCATATATCTATTCTCATCATTTCTCAACAATTTGTACATAATTTTGCAAGTCATTGTTAGTCTCAAAGAAAACTTTTCCATTCTGTCTAATAATTATAGGATTTTCTTCCTCCTCATCAGAGTTATAATCCATCATCCTTTCTTTAACTCCAAAATTTTTGTCAACTTTCACATTTACACACTCAATAATTTTCTTAGATCTATGATTAAAATATTAGTAAGATTTTCTTTTCAATGACTAACCAAGGAACAAGCCTTCATTGCTTCTTGGATCAAAGTTACCAATATCACCATCTCTCTTTATGTAACACTCATTTCCAATTTTTTTGAAGTACTTTACTAAAGGAGTATGACTAAACCACAATTCATAAGGAGTCTTATTTGTACCTTTTTGATCATCACTCTATTCATGGTGTATACTGCTGTATTGACCGCTTCTCTCCAAAATATCTTGGATACATCATTCTCAAACATCATTGCTCTTGATGCCTCTGATACTGACTTGTTTCTCCTCATTGCTAGATCCTAGGTTGCATTACTATCCTACATGTTTGTTGAGTTCCTTTGGTTTCTAAGTTCCTTTGGTTGCCAAGTTCCTTTATTTTCTGAGTTCCTTAGTTGTTGTCAAATTGCAATGCCTTGCATTGCAGAGTTTCTTTTGTTGCCAAGTTTTTAGTTGATCTTGAGTTCCTTTGGTTTCTGAGTTCACTAAGTTGTAGTATTTTGTTTGGTCCTTCATTTGTCAAGTTTTCTTTGTGTGGTTTCTATTTGGAGTCGACCTTTGTATTTAATTTTGTGATAGGTATTTTCTAGGAGCCAACTTGTGGTTTTTTTTGGCATTTAATGTAAGGGTTTAATTAGTTGGTATTTGCAATAGGCCAACTTGTGGTTGTACATGTATTTAAGGGGGTCTTGGGTAGAGTTTTAGGGGATGGTAGATCAAAATAGAGTAGGAAGAGCAGAAGCAAAGTTGAAATGAAAAGTTTATTATTGTGGATCAAAATTGATTTGTAATGTTGGCCATAACCCAAAAGGTCTTAAGCATGTATTTGATGATTTGAATAGTTTATAAAGAATTTTCTCCTCTATCTGCTCTCTTGTTGTTATTTGTGTTTTTTCTATTGTTTTTACTTTTGGAGGTAGCTTGGGTAGCTAGGTGTGCCTTTTGGCCCTAGTTATTTCATCTCTCCCTATGTTAGCTTGTATCAGAGCTTGAGGTTCATCCTGTGGAGATTGGATTGTGTAGAAACATAAGTGAATTTGGTTATGCGGTAGCATATTTGTGGATTTTACTTATAAATTTTAGAGGGTTACGATCTTGTAGGAATCTAATTGTAAAGATGGTTTGAGGTAGAGAAAATTATGACAATGTTGTATTGGATACAATTAGACAAATTGTAGCCAGATTAGGTACTATAGAGATGACCCAGAGGAGAGGAATGAATCTTGATGATGTGAGTGATGATGAAGTAGCAACACCAAATCCTAATCTAGAACCTAACGAAGTTCAAGATGAGGCAAGGTTGTTGAGAGTATTATCTAGGGAAAATTCAAAACCTACTATAGAAGTTGTTTCTTATGATGGAAAATTGGATACCAATGTTGTTTTGCCTTGTATCCCTAAAATGGAGAAGTTCTTTGACTATGGAAACACTCCTGATAATAGAAAGGTGAAGATTGTAGTTACTAGGTTGAAAGGTCGCACCTTAGTGTGGTGGGAGAATTTGCAAACTAATAGACAAAGGAGGGAAAAGGAGAAGATTAGGACTTGTTAAAAAATGATGAAAAAGGTATAGATTACCAAGTTAGCTTGTTGAGAAAGATGTAAAATTTGAGATAAAGAGACATGACTGTGAAGTAGTATATTGAGGAATTCTATAGATTGGACATAAGATCTAGATATGTGGATGATGATGTTGAGAACATTGCAAGATACATAAATGAATTGAGATCTAGGATTCAAGATGACATAAGTTTTGTGAAATTGGAAAGCGTGGAGGAAGTATATCAATATGCCTTGAAAGCTGAGGAGATCTTGAAAAAGAAGCATGAGCAAAGACAAAGAGGTAGATGTGGTAGATTCTAGAGAGGCAAAGGTATTTCTTATGGAGAAGGTGAGATATCTGATAGTTATATACAAGATAAGGGAAAATCTGAATGGAAGAATGATGATAAAGAAAAGACCGAGTGATAAGATGGTGATTCTTATCAAGGAGGTACTGGTTCTTACCAAGGAGGTATTGGTTCTTACCAAGGAAGAGGTAATTCTTATTCTAGAAGTAGTTTTTGTGGTAATTTTTTCAGATGTGGTAAGGAAGGGCATAGATCTTTTGAGTGTAGATCCTCTAAAAGTGGGCAAGGTAACAAAAATGTTGTGGTACAAAGAGACACCAAGCATTCACCAAGTTGATCTAAGGCTAGGAAAAAATTGATGGTGAGAAGAACCTTATGCAATAAGGGAAGTTAAGAGGAACCTGTCCTAAGGAGAAGACTTTTCAAGACCAAATGTAAGATGGTTGGAAAATGTTGCAAGGTGATCATTGATAGTGGAAGTTCTACAAATTTGGCATCAGAAGAATAGGATACAAAGTTACAGTTGCAAGGGTTGGAATATCCTAAAACTTATCATGTTTCATGGATCAATGATGAGCATAACATATTCGTAAGTGAAAAATGTATTGTGAAGTTTAAGATTGGACATTATTTTGATGAAGTTCTGTGTGATATTATGCCCATGGATTGTTATTATATTCTGTTGAGTAGACCTTGGCAATATGATGGATATGCTATAAATCATGGAAGATAGAATTAATATACTTTTTGGGTGAATGGGGAAAATAAAATTTGACTACCTTTGACTAAAAGTCCATATGAGATTAATTGTACTATTGTGAAAATTTGCATGGTTAATGGAAAGCAATTTGAAAAGAAAATTAAGAATAAAAAAATTTGTTTTTACATAATCCCTAGGAGAGTGAGTTAAATTAGTAGTAGTTGAGTATTAGAAAATAGTGCTAACCGAGTGCCAATTAGTAGCGACTAAGTGATAGTAGAAATTGGTGGTATTGACCGAGTGCCAGTGGAAATTACAAAATTGTTGAATGAGTATAAAGATATTATTGCAGAAGATATACCTGGTGGTTTACCTCCAATGAGAAGCATAAGGAATTGCATGGATTTTATTCCTAGAGCTAGTTTTCCAAATAAAACACCATATAGATTGACACCTACTAAAAATGAAGAACTTAACATGCAAGTGCATAAGTTGTTGTAGAGAGGTTTGATCAAAGAGAGCTTGAGTCCATGTGTTGTACTTTCTATATTAGCACCTAAGAAGAATGGAGAATAGAGAATGTGTATTGATTCTAGAGCTATTAATAAGATCATAGTGAAATATAGGTTTCCTATGTCAAGGATGAAGCATAATGGATTGTTTGAGTGGAGCAAAGTATTTTACCAAGATTGATTTGAAGAGTGGTTATTATTAGATTAGAATCAGAGAAGGTGATTAATGGAAGACTACTTTCAAGACAAAAGATGGTTTGCATGAATGGTTGGTAATGCCTTTTGGTTTGACTAATGGACCTAGTACTTTCATGAGGTTGATGAATGAGGTTCTCAAGATATTTTTGGGTAAGTTTGTGATTGTTTATTTTGATGATATTTTGATATTCAGTAAGACTAAGTAATAATATCTTGAGCATGTTAGACAAGTATTGTAGAGATCGAAAGAGAAAAAGTTGATGATTAACTTGAAAAAGTTCTATTTTATTCAAGATGAGATTGTGTATTTGGGATTTGTGATATCAACTGATGGTTTGAATATGGACCTTGAGAAGGTTAAAGAAATTTTGGAATGGCCTACACCTGAGAATGTGGGTGAGGTAAGATCATTTCATGGTTTGGATAGTTTTTATAAGAAGTTTATTAGAAATTTCAGTTCTATTTGTAATGCTTTGATTGAGACAATGAGAGGAGATAAAAAGGAATTCAAGTTGACATATGGAGCTGATAATAGTTTTGAGACTTTGAAACAAAAGGTTGCTGAGTTACTTATATTGGCTTTGCCTAATTTCAATAAGGTATTTCACATTGAATGTGATGCAAGTGGTAAAGCAATATGAGCCGTATTAAGTTAGTAAGGTAAACCTATTAATTTATTTAGTGAGAAGTTGAATGATGCTAAAAGGAAGCATTATGTGTATGATCAAGAGTTTAATGATTTTGTTCAAGCATTTAAGAAGTGGAGACATTATTTGATTCTTAACGACTTTGTGTTGTTTACTAATCATAAAGCCTTACAATACCTAGGAAGTCAACATAAGTTGAATCAAAGACATATGAAGTGGGTTGAGTACTTGCAGAGTTTTACATTTGTGATTAAGAATAAGAGTATAGTCACTAACCAAGTTTCTGATGCATTGAGTAAAAGAAATTCTTTTCTAACTAAGATAAAGGTTGAAGTTCTTGGTTTGATGAGATGAAGGAGTTGTATGATATTGATCTTAATTTTTTTGAGATGTGGAGAGAGTGTAGAGCACCTATTTTGAGAAAAAACCAAGTAAGTTTGATGAATATTTTATTCAAGAAGGTATGCTATTTAAGGGAATTTAGTTGTGTATTTCTAACAGTTCTATGAGGTTGAATTTGATTAAGGAAAAGCATAGTGGTGGATTGGCTGGACATTTTGAAATTGACAAGACATTTAATCTGCTGAAGGATAAGTATTATTGGCCACAAATGTACAATGATGTTCATAAGTTTGTAAAGAGTTGTGAAGTTTGTCAAGTTGCAAAAGTAGTAAGTTAAAATACTAGATTGTATACACTTATTTATGTTCCTGAGAAACCTTGAAGTGACATCATTATGGATTTTGCTCTTGGATTACATAAGACAGTGAAGGGGTATGATTCTATATTTTTTGTTATGGATAGATTTTCCAAAATGGCTCATTTCATACCTTTTAAGAAGACATTAGATGTCGATCATGTTGCTAAGATTTTCTTCAAAGAGATTTTTAGCTTGCATGGGTTACCAAGAAGTATGATTTTTGACAAAGATAATAAGTTTGTTGGTTACTTTTGGAAGACTTTGTAGAAGAAGATGGGTAGTGAATTAAAGTTTAGTTGTAATTTCCATCCATAGACAGATGGATGGACAAAGGTTGTAAATAGAAGCTTGGGCAATTTGCTGAGATGATTAGTTGGAGATAAGCCAAGTAATTAGGAGCTGGTATTGGCACAAGATGAGTTTGCATATAACAGTTCTATGAATAAGAGTACATGAAAAAAAACCTTTTTTGATTGCTACTAGAATACAACCTAAAGGGATATCAAATTTAAGGGATATTGCTGGTGAAGAGAATAAAAGTGTTGTAGGAGAAGAGTTTTCTAATTTTATGAAGTCTTTGCATGAGGAAGTAAAGTTAAGATTGGAACAAAGTAATCTAATGTATACGGAGAATTTTGATAAGTCTAGAAGACATCATGTTTTTGAAGTTGGTGATGAGGTGATGGTTCATTTGAAGAAAAGAGGATTTCCTATTAGAACATACAATAAGTTGAAGCTGAAGAGGTTTAGACCTTGTAAGATCTTAAGAAAGATTGACAGTGGTAATTCTTATGAAGTTGAGTTATCTAATGACATGGATATATCTCCTATAGTCAATGTTGTTGATCTATATAAATATCATGAGTTAGATGATGGAGTTGCTATATCAGATAATTAACCTAAGAAACATATTAAAGATGTTGAATAGATTTTGGATCAGAAAGTTGGTAAGAGGATAAGAGGAAAATATTACTATGAGTATTTGGTAAAGTGGAAGGACATACTAGTTAAAGATGCTACATGAATTTCCCAATTTGAGTTGGATTCAGCTTAGGTTGTGACATCTTAATGATTTAAGAGAATCATTTCTTTCAACCCTAGTTGTCTCATGTAGAAGAATCCTATGTTTCATTTCTATCCTACATTTTTTCAAGTTCCTTTGGTTGCCAAGTTTTTTTGTTTTTCGAGTTCCTTAGTTGTTGCCAAGTTGTAATGCCTTGCATTGCCAAGTTTCTTTGGTTGCTGATCTCATAGTTGATGCTAAGTTCCTTTGGTTTATGAGTTTCTTTGGTTGCTAGGTTCCTTTGGTTTCTGAGTTCCTTTGGTTTTTGAGTTCCTTTTGTTTCTAAGTTCCCTAAGTTGCAACATTTTGTTTGGTCCTTTGCTTTTTGAGTTGTCTGTGTGTGGTTTCTAGTTGGAGCTGACCTTTGCATTTAATTTTGTGATAGGTATTTGCTGAGAGCTAACTTGTGGCTTGTTTTGGAATTTATTATAAGGGTTTAATTAGTTGGTATTTGCAATGTGCTAACTTGTGTCCGTGCATGTATTTAAGGGGGTCTTGGGTAGAGTTTTAGGGGATGGTAGATTGAAATAGAGTAGGAAGAATAAAAGCAAAGTTGGAATGCAAAGTTTATCATTGTGGATCAAAATTGAATTGTAATGTTGGCCATAGCCTAGAAAGCCTTACAAATAGGCATGTATTTAATGATTTGATTAATCTATAAATCATTTTCTCCTCTATCTCCTTTGGTTTCTATTATTTGTGTTGTTTCCACTATGTTTACTCTTGCAGGCAGCTTGGATAGCTAGTTGTGCCTTTTGGCCCTGGTTATTTCATTTCTACCTTCATCATCTTCTTTGGGGTCTTAGGTGATGTTATTAGTATCTTAATTCCATTTTATTCATAAAACATGTTAAACTTTCTAGAAGTAAATTCTCCACCTCTATTTGATCTCAAACATTTAATCTTTATGCCAGATTCATTCTCAACTCTATTCTTAAATATTTTGAACTTCTTAAATGCTTCAAATTTTTCTTTAAGAAATGTTACCCACATCATTCTAGTGATATCATAAAAAATAACCATAAAGTACCTTTCTCCATAGAATCTTCTTGATCTACTAGCGCCACTTGGATATGTATGAACAATCTCCAACTTCTCTATAATAGTGAACTTCTTGTTGGAAAATGATACCTTCTTCTTTTTAGCCATGATACATTCTTTGCAAACAACATTAGTAGGCTTCATGATCTTAGTCAAATCTCTAATTGGGAATGTACTACTCACCTTCACAATGCTATATAATTTATATGACAAAACCTTCTATGCCATAACTAATTGTTATCCACTTTTGCAACCAAACATTTCATCTCAATAGGTTTCAATTGAAATACATTATCTTTGGATCTTGTACCTGTTCCAATCAGCTTACCATCCTTATCTTTGATAATAGAAATCTTCTCTTTAAACTACAACTGATAAACTTTATCCACCAATTGTCCAGCACTAAACAAGTTATGCTTTAAACCATAAAAAAAGTAAACATCATCAGTATTAGTATTTCCATCAGACTAATAGATCCTATCCCTATGATGTGACATGCCACATTGTTACTAACTCTAACAATACCTCCATCATGATTTTTGAATTTGATAAACTTGTTCATATCACCAGTTATATGATGTGCAAAACCACTATCTATAATACAATAAGATTTCCTTTCAACTTGAGAAAATAAAGCCTTTTCTTCTCTAATTATGATTTTACAACCTTCTTCTTTTGTAGCCACAAATCCTAATTCATCATCACTTTCACTCTGAACTCTTCTATTAGATTCATCATCTTCATTTGCATACAAACAATCTCTGGGTCTTCTAGGTTTAAAATTTCTCTTATAATTTTTCTCTCTTTTAGGACACTTAGAAGCATAATGACCAAATTCATTACAAGTCCAACATTTAAAGATTTTCTTACCATCTCATTCTCTTCTTACAAGCAAGGCTATACCCTCTTCAATCTTTCTATCTTTTTTAGATATGGATTTATTGTTACTAGCATAATCTCCATGGGTACTTGCACTTCTAGATAAGAAAGGACAAAAACTTAGGTAACTAAAGGTTGTCTCCACTCTTGTCAATTACCCAAACTATCTAATACTTGATTCTTCTACTTCCAATCTTCCAAGAAAAGTCTCCCAAGTGAACTTCTTAGTGTAGGGTATTAAAAGCTCAATCATCTATGCTACTTGCTTGAACGGTGTTGTCAAAGATTTCAAAATCTTCCACACAAACTCATATTCCTCTTTGGATCCACTACGAGATTTGATTCCTACAACAATCTCAAATATCCTACCAATATAGCTTCTCACAGATTCATCTTCCAACCTTTTAGCATCTTGAAACAAACATATCCAATTTTGTAATCTTACTCTCTTTGCATGTTTATCTCCTTCAAAAGTATATTCTAAAACTTTCCAAATCTTATGAGATGTTTCTAGTGATTTTATCTATTTGGGTTCATTTTTAGGAAGAACTATCAATGAGGATTCTCTAACTCTCATGTTACACATAAACAAATCAGTTTCTTCTTCACTATATTCCTCGAGTTTGCTTTCTTCCATAATATCCTTATTACTCTTTGTCAAAAGCCAATATTTTGGACCCATACATAAAAAATGAGTCTTCATCTTTTCCTTCTAGCTGTCATAGTCAACTCTATCAAACTTAGGACTTTCTTTTTTGAAGTGACTCACCATTGATCTCCCAAAGTCATTAAGCTTTCTCTTCAAGGACCTATTGCTTTGAAACCAATTGTTAGAATATAAAGTCCATCAATATAATTGAGAGGGGGTAGGGGTTGGGTGAATTAGTTATCCAACTATTATAGCAATTATCAACCTTATTAATCCTTACCCATATGAGAAATATAGTTAGCAACCATAACAAGATACTTATACACAATAACACCAGATATGTTAACTAGGGGAACCCTTGATCAGAGGGAAAACCTTGGTGGGGATGGTACCCACAAGATGATGTATTAATATAAATATTCCTTATTAGAGGATGAACTTTGTTAGGAGTCAATAATTTTTTTTAGTTCATATCAGTCCCTATTAGGAGACTTTGAATCCCTATTAGGAGATTCCAACCTTGTTAGGAGTTGTAGAAGGCAGATGGACCAACTATCCAAACAACTTCAAGGACAAGAGCAATGAACCCACTATCCAAATGATCTTTATATCATTACTTATAGAATAATATAAATTAATTTTACTTGACCTTCCTCTTGCTCTATCTTGTCAACTAGATCACTCTTTTTTTTCTAATCTTGATACTAGATCAATAACTTTGCATCCAATAATCCCTTGGATCACTTACTCGTATTTACCAAATTCTCTGCTCCTATTTGTACTTCTCAATCATAGTACACATACAATTTATTGTTTACCAAAACGAAAATAACCTTCCTTTATACCATGTCCTCAAAAAACTCCTTGAGTCATCCTTGAGGCTTTCCTAATTAATTATAATAGGACCACCTTAAGATAATTAAATATTTCATAATTACATAGCACTATTAGCTCACAATCTTTACAAATTATCACATGCATGACTCCAAACCTTGTGTACTCATTGATGTCATCATTAGACTATCCTCTATCACTATCTAACTTTTCATATCATGATTCTATCTTTGTTAGGAGTGTTGAGTTATCATTTTGCATGATGCTTAATGACAAGAATCCTTTCAAACTCCTCTCTTGAAAAGATGATCTTGGATCAACTCCAAGGTTCCTGGTGATCTTGCAACCTATAGAAATCTGCTCAGTAGAAGATAAATGTGAGTGTTTAGGAGGAGGCCTTTGCTGGTTCTGAACAATTTTGAATAAGATGTTGAATCTGCTTGCTATCTCAAAAAAAGTAACCAAACCAAAATATATATATATTTTTTTGTAATTTTCTATTTATAATGAATGCAATCTAATAATGCAACTATATAAATTCCTAAATTAACCAAGTATTTGTAAAATAAAATAATGAAGATAGGGTAACAAGAAGTTTAAGCAAATGACTTGAACATTAAATCAATAATGGACATAAGCCACATAAACAAAATGTCTACAAGTTAAGCCTTTGAAAAGATTGGTAGGTAACCAATAAAAATAGGAGTAGTGCTTCCTTAATTCCATTGATGTAATTGTCGATGGGAATTTAGTAACCGTAAGATGTTTTACTTTTCATCAAATCACAAGGCCATAGAGAGTGCACTCATGCGAGACAAAAAGCTATGTAGGAACGACGTGGTGATCTCTTCTCCAACTAAGTATGTTAGCGAAATCTATAAGCATATGGAAAACACTGGAATTAAAAGATTGCTCAATCAAAATAGCACAACAAAATAATTATATCCATTAAACTCCATGAACATACATTCACAAAATATAACACACTCAGGAAAGAATAACTATGCTCTGAATGATAACACCAATAGCATATATTATTGCATCAAAATAATGACCTGGAATACATGTTACATTCCTAAATTTTTATAAGAAATCATCTCCTCAATTTGTGTAGAGAGTGAGAGATCTCTTCATGCAAATATATGCTTCTAAACTAATAAAAAAAATCTATTTATGTACAAACTGACTCTCTAATTGGTGGTAAGTAGGACTCCACACTTGTTTATATCAATTAATGGGCGCATGAGCCTTTACATTTCTTAAAAAAAGAAATAGGAAGTAGATAAGAAGAATGAAGGTCTCAAATGATGTAGGAGTTTTAGGAGATGCCAAAAATAGAAGCTCAACCTTCTCTAGAGGTTTGTAGGAGTTAAACTGTCATTCGAATGCATTTCTAGTGCATGGAAAGCTCTAAATTTGGAATCAGTAGTTAACTGTTGGCACACCTCTAACTTCTTCAAGAAAATTCTAGTGCACCTTTGGAGAAGCACACCTTGTGCACCTTGGGAGAAGTGCAACTTGGAAGGGTCCAAAAATTGCAAAATTTTTCCAAGTGTCAAAAGCTGAAATTCTAGCTTTTGGGTTTTGTTCTCATTCATACCAGAGCTATGTTTAGAAGATTTCTCTTGAATTTCTCTATGAGCTTTGTCACTTGGGTTGTATCCAAAAAATCCAAAGCATCTTACTTATCTTTTACTACTTGCCGATAATTTCCCACTTCTATATAAGTTTTTGCAAAATCTTTGAGCTTTACATCCCACTTTACCAATTCTTCCTTTGCCTTAAATGCTTGTCTAATGTCTTCATCAGTTGAAGCTTCTTCAAATATCTTTTAAAATTTTTCAACAACTATTTATACCAGCAAGATATTATCTCTTGACTCATCTTCAAAAATGTCCAAGCATGCATCACTGTAATATTTCTCTTCTTCCAAAATTTTCTATTGGGTCTAATCCTTGAGCCTATGATTTATATCCACATGTAATGTTTCCATTACTTTATTACCATCCACAATCTTCTCAATACAATCATCTATCTTATCTAACTTATCCCCCCATATATACATCCATCAACATCTGATACCTCTGACCTTTTATTGATTGCAACGCTTGAAGTTCATTTCCCTAGGTATGTACCTCGTCCATAAGTCCAAAATACTATTTTAAAATAGCAACTAGTTTCTCTACATTATTTTGCATATGGTGCAATAACTTAAGGTTCCCCTGTATTATCTGCACACACTTTTCCTCAAAAATTTCTCACCATAACTGATAAGCCTTCAAAAATGGATCCACTTGTATAACTACCTTGTCATTATCTGTTCTCTTCAAAGCTACTTTAAGAGTGGCCTCTAGATTATTAGGGTCAATAGGAATGACTAAATCATGTAGAAATCCCCTCATGATTTCATTCTAATTTCTCAACTTAACCAACCTAGCCTCATCTTTATCTAAGTGATTAAGCACTTGTTTAATTCCTGACGTGACCATTAATTTAGTTGTGTCCACAATTGGCTTTCCCAACAAGATTTCTTTGATTTGATAATCATTTGTGGTTAGATCATTAGTATCTACATGTAGAGGAGGAATAGAAATGTGAGCCAAAAAGTCTTGATTTTGGTCCTTCATAATGAAGGCCAATGTATGTGCATCACCCTTAGGTAATTTAAGCTTCTTGAGATCCTCAACTAATTCTCTCATTCCCTCTTCCTTAGTACAATACAATTGCCTTTTATGCCTAAACATCACCTCTTTTCTCAACCACCTTGGATTAGTTTCCATTGGATACTTATATTTTGATGAAGATGGTGTTTGTTCTACTAGATCCTTTCCCTTATCGCTCCTCTCTAGAGTCCTTTCTTTCTTTGAGGTATCTATATCAGGCATCCCTGTATCTGTTGAGCCCATTGTCCTAACCTCTGTATCTTGGAAAGTTTTCTAGGGTTCTTCATATATTTGTCCCTCCTTTGATACTCCATCGATGGTATTTGTTGAGGCTCTTCTTCTTGCATTGGTTACACCTGTTCTTCATTGACCAGAGGGAGAGGAGTACTGAACCTTTATCCACTAAAGATACATCTTGAGCTAATAATGGTGGAGCACCTAGAGGTCCTTGTGGAGAAGATGGTAATTGAATCCAATCCTCTTATGGAGGTTGATTTTTTGGTGTATCCCTTATCTTCTCACCTACTAGTTTGTGCCTATAGGCATGAAATCAAAATTTGACATCTTAAAGACATCAACCCCTTGGTCCTCTTGCTCATCAATCCACTATTTTATCTCATCCTCTGAAGTTGTGACCTAAATAGGTTGTGTAGGAATGGATGGTAGCATTATATTGGAACTCCTTCTTTGTTCTACCTCAGTAGCCTTGGCTAGACAAGTCCTTTGACTCAAGGGAAGGTTATCCTCTTCATCTTTTTCATCCTCTTCAGCTCCCTCAGGAATAAATTTTGGGATTGACTAAAAAGGAATAACCTTTCTTATCACCTTTTGTCTCCTTGTGCTGATGGAGAGGCTTCTTATTTTGGAACCTATGGGGATACCTCTTGTGCTTGCTCTTTAGATCTCTAACCTTGTTCTAATGGTGGCACTAATAGATTATTTTGAGCTTAAGTAGCATCTTGGGCTTGAGTTGCTTCTTGGGCTTGAGTCCCTTCAACCTTGGGCTCAACTCACTACGGAGAAACCCTTTTCCTTTTATTCTTGCCCCATTTTGCTTTGAAATACCCAACTTCCCTATCATACTGATACATTGTCTCTGGCCCAATTGGAGATTGAGCTGTGAATGTTGGCACTATAACCTTTGCTCCTCTACCTTTCACCAGATGAGTAGTAGCTTGGAAAACTACTGTTTATGGGACTAGATCCAAATTAAATGATCTTTTAATCCATTCCTTGGTTAACTAGATGATATTCCATTCCCTATGATTGATATCTACATTTTCTTCTCTATCAATTTCGACATTCATGATTGGACGATCGCATATCGTATCTCAATTATATAGGGGATCCAAAACATCTGAAGTGTCTTGCTGAAAACCCTTCAATGGGGCCTTTATTTTCAAGGCACTGCTAGCCAAATAAAGAGTCATCCTACAATAATTCCTTATTTAGATATCATAGTCATCTACTACATTCATCTAGTGATCCTCTATAACATCTTCGTGTTTGAACTATTTTCTTACCAAGAATTGGAATCTACCAATGTTGTCAAAATATGGATGAGGGGAATTATAATCCTCCAATGGATACTGGTCCCATTCTGACTCAAAAGTTGTGATATCCTATTTTTTCGTAACACCAAATGGGCCTATGGTGATGGGCCAGACCCAGGTCTTTTTATGTTGCTTCCTTACTCTGTCATATGCATACAAGAGTTGTCATGCAATCTCTAGCAATATGAGTCTATCACATGGATACCTAGGGAGCTTCTTAGGATTTACAATTGCACCCACTACCCTTAAATAGGGGAATGTCTTGAATTGGATGTAGTAGGTGCCTATTTCTATAATTTTTGCTGCTGCCTCTTTTGACATCTTTTTTGTTACTGCCTCTACTGATAATTGTGAAAATGAAGGCATCATTCACTATTTCGTATTCTTTACTATGATCTAAGAACTTTTTCTTCACCAACTAGGGGTATACCACATAAGGCCATGCATTGGCATCTTGCTAGTTGCCCCTCTTAAACAATCCTGGGTAATCTATAGTTCTTGCTACTAATAGATACACCAAATAGTATGTCATATAAAACCTTAGATCATTTTTGACTGCCACCAGCTATTCATCTAAATTCTCATTGAGAATTGTGGCCCAATCAATTTTCATCTTGGCCGCTCTAATGGTTTTAACAAAGTCTACCATCCATATGTTTAAGTGTCCTGCTGTTGGTAATCCCACGATTCTACTTAGGAGCACTATGGAATGTCCGATATCATCCTTCATGTAACCTCTTGTCATATATACTTTCCTAGCTTTTCTTCCCAAAGGTTATCTATCAATGAGATATGAAGATTGAATAATTTCTGTGGCTTTTTGTTCATGATCTCTAGACCACCTTTCTACTTGATGGTGTTAGTGTAGTTTTTAACTTTTCCTATTTTGCTAGGTTTTTCCTACACTTTTAATAATCTCGCTTAGGTTAATAAAGCATGTCTTATTAGGTGAATGGTTGTGAGGTGTCACCTTCCTACATGTGAGCATCCATTAGCTATCTTGGGAAGATACTTTGCTATCTTTAGTCCGATAGATGGTTGCTCCTCATTGGTTGGTGTTGCCACCTCCTCCCTCTTCCTAGCCTATATAAGCATGCTACCTGGTTTGTATTTGCATCTCTGGTTTTTGCATCCTCTTAATGCTATTTTGCTTCCAGCATTTGCATTACTCTCTTGGGGACTAACTCTATGATGCTATTTTGATTTTGTATCATCTGCATTCATAGCTTAGATATTTGTTCTTTGCACTAGTTTTCTGAGTTATTAATCTTATCAGATTCTAACATGGTATCAGAGCTTTTCTATGTGCAAGAATAGATTTTAGTTTCCTTATTTGAGAGATTCGGGGGGGGGGGGGGGGGGGGCAAATAAACTTTATTGTAGTTTTTTGGAAAATGAAGTATGCTCTTCTCTTGCATCTTTGGATGATCCTGAGAATCAGAAAAGTTTTGACAAAAACAATTTTTCTCTGGGGTTTCAATCTCAAATCTGACAACCAACTTGCATATTTGGAGTTTTCAATCAGTTTTGCAAGTTCCAACATGCCATTGATGGACTTAGGAAGCTGATCCAGCATTTGCATGTCATATTCTAGTTGCTGAGGTCATTTTTTGATTTTTGAAGCCATTTTTTACTGTTAAAGGCGTCTAATTTACACTACAGCAACATCTTCTGTACATTAGCAAGAAAAATGCTTTTTGGGTTTTGTTTGCAGCCCCAAAAAACCATCTGGGTATCTTTTAGATTTTGCGTACAAGCTGTATATTTTGTAGAATCGAGCATGCAAAGCTACAACCATACCCCTCTCCATTGGCAGTCATAGATTTGAACGCAGTTTTCAAATGTCTCATTCTTGCTCATACGGACTCTGATTTTGATGATTCTTGTTATGAACTTGGCTATTTTTTTGTGCTCTATTCACTAGTGGAGTTTTTTTTTGATTTTCATGCATGAATTCTTCAGAAATTGCAAATTCTCAGCCGTGACTGTGCATAGTTCTCGTTTTGGAAACTTTGAAGGATCATAACTTTCTCATATGACCTCGTATCGAGACGATTCTTTTTTTGAAAGTGCATGATTTTTTGAGTAGATTGCAGTGGCGCTATTTATTTCCTTGATTATTATGCCCAAGTTTCACTTTTAGCATATGCTCTTCATGAGGGTTTGTAATACATTGAAATCAAGACCACTAAGTATTTCTTTCTAGTGGTAGTTGTAAACGCACTAAAATAAAGTGCCAAATCATATTTCTTTGGGGGGGGGGGGGGGTTCTTTGATTGAGTAAAGAGGGGGGGGGGGGGCATTGTCGTGGCTGGGTTCTCTTCTTTCTAGCATTTCTTCTCTGCATTTCTTCATCATGGATCAAACAAATATGCCCATCCTAACTCCATACAATTACTTTGAGTGGAAATCATGCATGACAATTCACTTAAGGAAAGCTGGATTAAATAGGATAACTATGGGACTTGAAACTGAACCTGCTAAAGATGAAGATAAGCCTAAGTGGTTTAACAAATGTGATGAGGCATTTGGAACATTGTGTTTGTCTATTTCTCCTGACTTGCTATTTCACATTGAGTCTTTGGATACACCAAATGAAGTATGGACAAAGTTAGAAACACTATTTGGCACACAGGATTCAATGAGGGGTCATATGTTGGAAAATGAATTAATTAGTTTGAGTCCAGGAAATTTCAACACAATCCAAGATTTCTTCACCAAATTGAAGTCACTAAGGCTGCAGTTAAAACAATGTGGAATTGAAAAGAAAGATGAACAACTTATTCTTAGTATTCTCTCTAAGCTAAGTTCAGAATATTATGTGTTTATCTCTACCTTCTATGCTACTAAGGGTGCACTTGGTACTCAATTTACCATGCCATCTTTAGATGATTTTGCTATCAATCTCACTTGAGAACAGGACAAGCTAATCTAGATGGGCATTCTTAAGTCCTCTAAGTCACATGCCTTGGCTACCAACCAAGGCACAAAAGAACAACAAGGACAAAGTAGTAACAAAAATAGTAAGGACAAGAAACAAAAGAATAGCAAGGAGAAGAAGGATCAGATGCTGGTTTCTTCAAAAGCAACTATTGATACACCATCTTCCAAGGGTGATAAGTCTAAGAAAGAAAAGGTCAAATGTGCCTATTGTAAAAAACCTGGTCACGATGAACATAAATGTTTGCAGAAACAACTTGATCACTTAACATACATTCTTGAGAAGAATAATATCAGTGTTCTTGAGTCTTTCAAAAAAATTTCTAATGAAGGGTCTAACAAAGAAAAAGAAAATAGCAAGGGGAAAGGAAAGGGAAAGGCCCTTTTTGTAGTTGCTTCCTCACCATCCAGTTGGGTTCTTGATTCGGGTGCTTCACACCACATGGCTTCATCTAAGGAAGAACTTGCATCCTTGGAGCCGTGTACTATGCCTTCTATTTTGATGGGTGATAACACTCTTGTTGAGGTGTGTGGGAGAGGGTCTGTTGATATGGGGGATGACACATTCCATGATGTTCCTTATGTACCCTCATTGTCAACTAATCTCCTATCGGTACACCAGATCAATCACACAGGTTTAGGCAAGCGGGTTGAGTTCACTCCTGATTCAGTGGAGATAGGTGAGTTGCATAATGATTCTACAGTTGCAGTTGGGAGAGCAGATCATCAGTCACGACTCTATATGTTTTCTCACTTTGTTCCTGATCCTCCTTTGATTGTTTTGCTCACTCACTTTAATGATGTGAGCAGATTATGACATGAGCAGTTTGGCCATCTTAACTTTCACTACTTGCATCAGCTTAACTAGCAGAGCATGGTCACAGGGTTGCCTTCTACTTTGACATTGGAGTCACTTGGAATACATGATAGATCTTCTGATGGGTCAGATTCACTTGAGCAGTCTTCTACCTCCACTTTTGATGTAGAGAGTGATTTAGAGGATTCACCTCCTTCCTCTCCTAGTCATCATTCACAGGTTGATGATTCTCCTCTAGATTCTCCATCTTCTGGTCCACTTTGGGCTAGACAAACCTTGCAGTTTGTAGGTGATTGGGTTGGGGATCCATCAGACACGAAGCGGACTCATTTAGAATTCTAGGATGCTCTACATATCTTCATTGCTACTACCTCAAATCCATAGTCCTTTCATGAGGATTTTGGTATTTCTGAGTGGGATACAACTATGTAGGAAGAGTATAGTTCCTTGATGAGGAACTACACTTGGGATCTTGTCCCTTTTCTTAAGGGAAGAAAACTTGTTCGATGTAAGTGGATCAATCAAACAAAATTTGCAAGCTTTGCTGGAGGTGCGGGATGCTTCATCTTTTGGGGGGGCCTCTTCCTCTCACTGAGAGTCTTGATTTTCTTTGGGGAGTCTCTTTTCTCTCTCTTTTGGGGGAATTTTATGTACATGGGTACCTCATCAGGCTTGACTTGCCGGGACCCATTTCTACATCCACCTAAGCTTCGCTTATGGGGGGGTGTTAGTGTAGTTTTTTACTTTTCCTATTTTACTAGGTTTTTCCTACACTTCTAATAATCTCGCTTAGGTTAATCAAGCATGTCTTATTAGGTGAATGGTTGTGAGGTGTCACCTTCCTACATGTGAGCATCCATTAGCTATCTTGGGAAGATACTTTGCTATCTTTAGTTTGATAGATGGTTGCTCCTCATTGGTTGGTGTTGCCACCTCCTCCCTCTTCCTAGCCTATATAAGCATGCTACCTAGCTTGTATTTGCATCTCTAGTTTTTGCATCCTCTTAATGCTATTTTGCTTCCAGCATTTGCATTGCTCTCTTGGAGACTAACTCTATGATGCTATTTTGATTTTGTATCATCTGCATTCATAGTTTAGATATTTATTCTTTGCACTAGTTTTCTGGGTTATTAATCTTATCAGATTCTAATAGATGGTATGTTAATCTTATATACTAATCCACCCTCAGAAGATGAAATACTTTTCCTATATTCTTGGGTCTTAGATCAAGAATGATCTCTCTAGTTATGCTTTTGACCACCCTTTCTTTTGAAACATAATTCTTAGCCAAAGCCATGATCAACTCAGAAGATTGTATTGAAATTAGGTGTGAAGTTGTATTTACTAACCTTGATCTTATAAGTGCAGATACTATTGGGGGCTCTCATTTAGTTTGTCGCATAGAACCAATAATGCACTTCAATCAATATGACCCATCTCAGTGCCCTGAATCTCTAAATGCACATTATGGAAGCGTGATTTCAATGGAACATCTTGGAATTTGAAGACCACCAATTTTGGAACAATCTTTATAGTGAGGGAGGATGAGGAGGAAGCCATTTTATCTACACAAAACAAACATACATTAGACTAGAGGGTGGAAAAAATTTATTTAAAAAAACCCTAGTTAGGAAAAAATCAAACCTAATATCTAAAACTACCATAAAATAGCTAAAAAACCCATTATTTGCCTCTAATAGACAAAACTTTGCACACGTTGTGCACCTTGAAGGTGTGCCTTTATCCTAAGGCAAAAATTCAACCATTAAGGGTGTGCACCTAGCGCACCTTATGGGGTGTGCTATGTGCACACCCTTATGGTGTAAAGAATGCCTTTAAGTGTTAAAAAAGGATGCACACATAGCACACCTTTCAATACTTAGGAAAAAAATTATCTTTGAAAGGTGCGCATGCACACCTTTAACTTAGGTGAATGCATTCTTTATTTTTTAGTTTCATTAAGTTTTTGTGAAAAAGGATGCACACCTTGGATAGGTTCACAAGGTGTGCACCTTTTCCCTTAGTTTTTTTGCTTAGTGTGTTATGTGTGTGCAAGTCTAGAAGATTGGCACACCTCACAAAGTGTGGAGCTGCACTCACCAGAGATGTAGAAGGGAAAATGAGGTAAGGAAGAGAAGGGGTCCTAAGCCTTTATATGCCTAGGATGGAGTGCACTTTTAGAGATGTGCACTTGTGCATATGCATAGGTATGCATTTCCAAAGAGAAATGCTCCCTCACTAATGCACTTAGTGCACTAACACACCTTGAAGGGTGCACTAGGTGTGCTAGGTGTGCTAGTCTAAAAAAGACTCAGACCCTGGACTAGGGGTCTAGAAAAGAAAAATTTTCTAGGGGTCCCCCATTTCTAAGGAGAAATAGGGCATGTGTAGTGAAAACCACAACAAGGACATATAATCCATTCATCTGAAACTGCTTCTTAGATACTCTATCTATATATTGCTCTTTGTAAATCAAGCATATCTTCTATATATCTCTAACTTACTTCATGCACACTTAACCTCACCATAAGGACACACTGTAGAAAAAGTACCTAACCAAAATTCACTTTATCATCTGTATATTGTCCGTACAACTAAATCTCTATTTTCTACTTTGCTAGTCTTCATAGAAACCATACTATGTTGTCATCAATGACAAACAAAGTCATCAATACAACATGTCAATCATACTACCAATCTCCACATGCTTTGGTAGTGCTTAGGATACGCCCCCAAAGGAATACCATTAGAATTCATGCTAATAGTTATGCCCCCTGCCTTCCACATATTATCACCCATCTTAACATCCTATCTAGTTTTGGGTTCATTCTATAGGGTACACAATTCCAAAACTATTTCATCCCTTAGTTATATTGAATGAACTTGGCATTCTTTCTTGAGGTTTTTGGCCCAAATTTGGCTTGGAACCCTTCGTCAGGGTGTTAAACAAAAATTTGATCTTGTGGTCAACTTAGATTATTTTTTAATTCCAAAATGATGGATTGAGTATAAAAATTCCCCTCTCCTTATTTTTTGTATCCATTATCAAGTACAAGCATTTACTACCAAGTTTTCAAGAAATCATGAACAATTAAGCAATTGGATGCAAGATTTGAACACAAGTAGATCTAAGATCAAGTTTCTCCAAGTCTCTAATTGTTTAAGATCATTCAAGTTAAATGAAATATTCCTCAACTCAAGTAAGTTTCTCTCCCATGATGAACAAGTAGAGGAATTCTCAATCAAGTAAAAACATCCTTCCTTCCATTCACATTTTCCCTCCTTCATTGTAAGTGATCATAAAACATATGTACTTTTAAGATCTAAAAGTTTCAATAATGGATAAATGAATTTTGGAGGCATCCTTGATTCTACATTATATTCTAAGGTCAAATCATTGATTTCAAGTGCATCCAAGCATCTTTATGTGCATGAGTGATTTCTACATCTGCCCATTAGGGTTTATGTAAGGTGAATCAAACATTTACCTTTTGTACATACTTTTCTTCATACAATTTTATTTTATTTTCAAGATTTATTCATTAATGGAGTTTGTTGAGAAAAACCCTTTTAGACAACCTTTTCCAGATTTTAATATGCACAAAAATAGTTTATAGAGATTTTGAACAAAATACAGAAAGATCGAAAACTATTGGAAAATCCTTGAGAAGTTCAATAAAAAAATACTAGGTAAAGATCGTCAAAACTATTCTACACCCAATATAGATCACAAAGATCATTTTGAACCTTGCATTATCTTCCCATATTTAAGCCACAAGCTAGGTCAACAATCTAGTTTTTATTTCTTTGCTGTTTGCCTTATCCACCTGTTATTTTTGATTTTCTAGTAATTTTCCTAAATTATTTTTTACTTTAAATTTCCCCAACATTTCCATTTTCATTATTACATATTTGTGAAGGATGATTGTACCATCAATTACTTGAGTCTTCTCTTGAGCCTAATGGGGCATCTCCCTTCCAAATGTGCAATTCTGAAAATGGAGGTGTTAATTTACTTATGTACCCCATCCCTATTTCTTATAGCACACATAATATAAGAGGATTTTTTAAAATATAATTTTCACTATTAGAATACTATAATGTTCAAGGATGCATCTGATTATCAGAGGAATGTTGTGTTTGTATTAAAGAATAGTAGAAGGTTTACTTTAGTTACTTTGGAGGAGGAAGGAAGGGAAGCTAAGAACCTACGTGCAATAAAAACTCACACCTCAGGAGATCATAATGATTCCAGCCCCAAGGATAATTTTAGTGTTTAATATTTGCCAATTGGATAATTTCACTCTTGAGAGACCCATAATTTGGGTAAAAAATATACACTTTCAGGGTGGTCATGTTGCCTCCACTTCATGAAAAACTGGGTCTCATGCTTAGGCCAATCACTATTCATGATACAAAATTATTTGTATTTTAATGATGACTTCACCAATAGAATCTAATCTTTCTACATGGTAAATTAAATGTTTTCGATTGTAATTTCCAAAGCTTGTCTTAATTGGCAACCATATTGACCAACATGTGGTCAAGATTTAAGGTTAGGGCACAAGTATATATATATTTCACATGTGTCTCTATTGTGGAGACTTTATATGGACAATTTTTTCCTTTTAAACTTTGGCCCAAAATACATTTAGAAATGGGCATGTGTCTCTATTTTGGAGACTTTATGCAAAACCTTGTGTCTTATAAATTTTGGTCGAAAATAGAATTTAAGCTATTGATACAATATCATCCAATGGTTATATAAAATTAGGTTAGTATATGTTAGATGATATAAAATAAAGTAAAGCACCTTACTAAAATGCTAGAATTTATTTGAGATTTTGGGGGCATTGCCCCTCAACTCCCTCATATAGTGATAGAGAATGCACTAGGGGCACTGCCCCTGATCCCATCTTAGGGCCATTATCCCCAAACTCCCATTTTATAATTTGGAGGCAAATCATAGTGATAAAAGTGGGAAAAACTTAATCTTCAAGTATAACAATTTATTAGGCTCCATAATGAAAGACCCACCAAGATTTTATTGATTTTTTATATGAATAAAATAAATCACAAGTACAAATAATATTTTTCCTTTCAGATTTGAAAAAATTGCAAGTAGAAATTTGTTTTTTCTACTCAAAATATTAATGGATTCACCAAGATTTTATACTTTTTCCAAAGAGAATGTTTCTTAAAGGTTTCCCTACTCTCTTCCTTAAAAAAAATTCACTTTAATTTTGTTTTACTTAAAGATTAATGAATGCCTAGAAATTTTGCAATGGAGATTGAAGTACCACTATTTCTTCCATGATTTTGAATTGCTATTAATCAATTTATTTATCTTTCCAAGAATCATGAATGATTATTTCCTTAATAGTAGTGATCCATATTAAGACATCTTGTGAGCTTCTAATTTAGCTCACATTCTAACATGTATTTGTAATGGTATAGGAACTAATCATGAGCCCTTGCTTCCTTAATATTAGGATTCCATATTAAAACAATATTTTGAACTTAAATAATTTTTTTAATATCATATTAACATCTATTTTTAATTGATTATAAATTGATAATTAAATCTTCATCTATGAAAGATTAATTGTAAGAAATTGATTTTTAAAACTAATCATGAGTCACTACTTCATTAATATTAGTGATCAATATTGAGTAGATCTTTCTATTATATATTTATGTACACATTGACATCTATTTCTAATTGAGATTGAAGTTTTACATTCTATTCTACACAACAAATCAAATGTTACTAACCAATTTTAATTATCTTTAGAATCTATTATAAACCATGATTTCTTTAATATCAACAATCCATATTAAATAAATTTATAAACTTTTTTTTAAAAAAGTACACATGCTAACATATTTGTAATGGAACCTAAAACTAACATTTACATCTTCCTCTAAGACAATGACACAGAGAAAATGTTACTTATAATTTTGAACATCTTTAAATTTAATCACAACCTTTTGTTTCTTCTAGAATAACCCACTTTACACTTATGACTCCAAAATTACTACTAAACTATTTTTTCCAATTTATTTGAGAGTGACATCTGACCATATTTCTTCCTATTAAAGAGATTGCCACTGAGATTTCCATGGGTTAACTATTTTGCATCATCACTACTTTGGATTTTTATATTTTGATTATTATTTTGCAAACTAACTTTTCATCACTTCAATCGCCATAACTAAGACGATAAAATTTTCATAATAGGCATCTCCCACTGACATAAACTTGTCTTTTGTAGAAAAACTATATTACACACTAGAAAGTTATCTTATATTCAAGCCAACTAGCCAGATACTAAATTAGAATGGTGGTAGTTAATATAATAATAAATAAAAGAAGTGGAAGTGCACGTTGAGCTTAGCATGACCACCTGAAGATTGTTGCACTGTTTATCTGGAGTCTGGAGTATTCTACTGCAAATGGTGGCGTTTCCCCCATAACCCATGTATCCTAAGAATGCTTCCACACTTGAAATTTGCATGTTGTATATGTTGATCTCATTTTGGTTTTGAAAAGGCAGTGACAAAAAACTTAAGTCATTACTTAACATAAATCTATATGTATTGAGTAAGTAGTTTATCCTAAGCAATATACACAGTTAGTGCTGAGCATCAGTATGTGATGAGTCACTTAAGTGCTGAGAAAGATATATATGCCAAGTAAAATAGTGGATTTTGAGTCATTTAGGAACTAAGTTAAAACATTGAAGAATAGTGAATGCTAAACATCAGAGCTTTCAAGTGCCAAGTAAATAGTTTTAGACATAGTTGTTTGTAATGACACAAACTCCTGTGTAAACTTTTTTTGGGTTGACTTAAGGATCGTTTTATGATTCTAGAAGATTTATATGAATGTATATTGAGAATCCCTATGCAGGGCATGCAACCATTCAAATTGAGGGATGTTTTAAGTGACAACATGGGTGAATCATAATCATTTATTCCTACCTAACCCTAGGTCACCTATGTCTTCTTATGGAGGGAAAACCCTAAAGAATCATACATCTATAGATGAAGAGAGAAGAGACAATGCTAAGTATAGTTAGAGCATTCATATGACTATGGAGGTTGTGATCATATTATGAATTGCAGAATCAATTAAAGAGAATAGAGGAAAGAAGAGAAAGGACAAAAGATATAAATCTAATGATGTAGGAGCATCCTGGGTTGACATGTTATCTTGCTCATTTATGTTCATTCTGCTAGTTGTTTCCAAGTTGTAGTCACTACCGAGTTGCAACAATTGTCAAGTGCCAATAATTTTGTAGTATCAACCGAGTTGCAGTTATCCCAAGTTGTGTTAACCTTTGGGTTGGTGTGTTATCCCATTTCACTCTAAAATATTGACTAAGTTATCTAGTGTGTGCCAAGTTATCCAGTATTGGCTGAGTGTTCCTTCATGTACTGAGTGAGCTTGCTATTTGTTGATGCTCGGTTCCTTCTTTAGATGAGTTTTCTATGTTTTGGTTCTTAGTGGGAGCTAACTTGTGTGTTTAATTTTGATCATGAATTTAATGATAGAATCTTGTCTTGGGATGTGTGTAGACCATTTTTAGGTCAACCTTTCTATTGTGTAATTTTCTAGAATCTTCTATAAGCTATTTTGACAAGTATAAATAGGGTGTTTAGGCTTAGAAGTTGGGTGAAGAACTAAGAGGACTAAAAAGTTCAATCATATGTGTCTAGAAGTGTGAATTTGAAGGTAGATCATGGATCTTGAATGTATTTTGTATGTGGCCATAACCCAGAAGGCCTTATAGTTGGGCATGCATGCTAATAATTTAGTGACTCAATAAAAGAATCTTGTTCTCTCTCCTTGGTGTTGTTCTCTTTTTGTGTTTACTTCCATTGTGACAACTCTGCAAGGTGGTTTGGATTGTTGGGTGTGTATTTGGCTCTAGCTATTCATATCCCTCCTTGTGTTAGGTGGTATCATATCTCGAGGTTCATCCTTGTGGAGACTAGATTGTGTAGAATCCTGATTCAAATTTGGTTGTAGGGTTGTAGATTTGTGGATTTGACCTATAAATTATAGAGGGTTATGAAATTGCAAGAACCTAACTTGTAAAGATGGTTTGTGGTAGAGAAAATGTTGATAATGCCATATTGGATACATTAAGATAAATTGCAGCCAAATTAGATGCTATAGAGACAACCAAGAGGAGAGAAGCATATCTTGATGATGTGAGTGAGGATGACGTAGTGACACCAAAACCCAATTTGAAACCTGAACAAGATCAAGATGAGGAAATATTATTGAGAGTATTGTCTAGGGAACATTTGAAGCTTGCTATAGAAATTGCTCCTTATGATGGAAAATTGGACACCAATGTTTGTTAGATTAAATATCTAATATGGAGAAGTTCTTTGAGTATGAAAATGATCCTAATAATAGGAAGGTGAAACTTGTAGTTACTAGGTTGAAAGGTCATGCTTCACTATAGTGGGAGCATTTTCAAACTGATAGAGAAAGGAGAGGAGAGGAAAATATTAGAACTTGGGTGAAAATGGCAAACAAGGTAAAGAAAAAATTCTTTCCTGTTGATTACCAAGTTAGCTTGATGAGGAAGATGCAAAATTTGAAACAAAGAGACATCACTATGAAGGATTATACTGAAGAATTCTATAGATTGGACAACAGATCTAGACATGTGGATGATGATGTTGAGAAAACTACAATATATCTAAATGGTTTGGGATTTAGAATTCAAGACAAGATAAGTTTTGTGAAATTGGAAAGTGTAGAAGAAACATATCAGTATGTCTTGAAAGCTAAGGAAATCTTAAAATCTTAACAAAGAAGCATGAACAAATATAAAGAGGTAGAGGTGGTAGATTCTAGAGAGAAAAAGGTAGATGTTATGGTGAAAGTGGTAGATCTGATAGTTTTGTGTAGGATAAAGGAAAATCTAATTGGAAGAATAATGACAAAGACAAGACTGAGTGGAAAGGTGGTAGTTCATACTGAGGAGGTATTGGTTCTTATCGAGGAAGAGGTAATTCTTATTCTAGAGGTGGTTTTTGTGGTAACTGTTTCAGATGTGGAAAAGAAGGGAATAGATCTTTTGAATGTAGATCCTATGAAAATAGAGAAGGTAACAAAAAAATTGTGATTAAGGAAACATTGAGAGTTCATCAAGTGGACCTGAGACTGGAGAAAATTTGATAGTGAGAAGAACCTTATGTAATAAGGAAAGCGATGAAGAACCTATCCTAATGAGAAGTGTTTTCAAGACCAGATGTAAGATGGATGGAAAATGTTGCAAGGTGATCATTGAAAGTGGAAGTTTTGCAAATTTGGCATGAGAAGAGTTGTTTACAAAGTTGTAGTTGTAAACACTGAAGCATCCTAAACCCTATCATGTTTCATGGATCAAAGATGAACATAAGATATTGGTAAGTGAGCAATGCATTGTGAAGTTCAAGATTATACATTACTTTGATGAAGTTTTGTGTGATATTATGCCTATGGATTGTTGTCATATTTTGTTGGGTAGACCTTGGCAACATGATAGATATGCTATATGTGATGGAAGATTGAATCAATATACCCTTTGGGTGAATGGGAGAAAGAAAATATTATTGCCTTTGATTGAAAGTCCAGACGAGGTTAACTATACTACTATTTAGGTTTGCATGGTTAATGGAAATTAATTTGAAAAAGAAGTGAGGAAGAATCAAGTCTATTTTTCCATAATCTTACAGGTTTGAGTCTTGGTAGTAATGACCGAGCATCAAAAGCTAATAATGACCAAGTACCAAAAGAAATTGAAAGTTTTTGAAATGAGTATAAAGATATTATTATAGATGATATAACTAATAGTTTACCACCAGTAAGAAGTAAAAGTCCTTGTATGGATCTAATTCCTAGAGCTAGTTTTTTGAACAAGCACCATATGGATTGAAACCTATAGAGAATGAAGAAGATAACAGACAAGTGCATTAATTGTTGCAGAAAAGTTTGATCACACAAAGTTTGAGTCCATGTAGTGTATCTATTGTATTAGCACCTAAGAAGAATGAAGAATAGAGAATGTGTATAGATTCTAGAGCTATTAACAACATCAATTTGAAATATAGGTTTCCTATGTTGAGGATGGATGACATAATCGATTGTTTGAGTGAAGCAAAGTATTTTATGAAAAATGATTTAAAGAGTGGCTTTCATTAGATAAGAATTAAAGATGGTGATAAATGTAAGACTGCTTTCAAGAAAAATATGGTTTGTATGAATGGTTGGTTATGCCTTTTGGTTTGACTAATGCACCTAGTACTTTCATGAGGTTGATGAATGAAGTTCTCAAAACATTTTTATGAAAGATAGTATGATATTTGATGGGGCTCACTATGATAGTTGGAAGGAAAAGATAAAGACTCATCTACTATGCATGGGTCCAGGATATTTTCTTATGATGAAAGCTAAGAAGGCAATTGTTGAAGAATCAAAGCTAGAGGAATGTAGTGAGGGAGAGAGAGATTTAACATAAGAGCCAAAGAAGCCCTATTGTCAGATCTTCTAGAGAATGAATACAAGCAGGTAAAGACATTTAAAACTTCTTATGTAATTTGGAAAGCATTAGAAGTTACTTTTGAAGATGATGATCATCCAAAAATAATGAAATAACAAAGTTGGATTTGTGCATTCCAAGATGCTAAGATGATCAAAGATGAGTCCATCAAAAATTATATAGGAAGAATACCAAATTTTTTTGCAGGTATTCGATCTCTTGGTGGAACTAAACATAATGATGAGGTTATATGGAAGATCTTGAAAATCTATCACCTCCATTCAAGAAAATAACCCATATGATTTAGCTAGTAACTCATTGCCCCAAAGATTTCACAAAGAAAACTTTGCTTGAAAGATTAGAATTTGTTGAAGTAGAAATGAGACAGTCTAGGGAACTAGCAAGAGTTGAGATAGCTTTTAGTGCTATGCACATTCAACCTAATCTTTCAAGAAGTACATGTGTATAAGGAGAATTTTCCAGTAATAGCAGATATGAAGAAGATAAGAAGATTAAAGAAGGAATCACCCTTCTGGTAATAATAGAAAAAGATGGTAAGAAAATATTTAAATGTTGGGCATGTGATGAATATGGTCATTTTGTATCTAAATTTCCTAAAAGAGAGAAAAAGTTTAGAGGAAAATTTAAGCCTAGAAGAGATAAGGATAGAAATTGTTTATATGCTAATGAGGATGAAGAATCTGATGAAAAGGATTAGAGTGAAAGTGATGATGAATTAGGATTTGTGGCTATTAATAAAGATAAAATTGATAAAGAAATTAGAAAAGGGAGAGCTCTAGTTAGCCAAGATGAGAAGAAATTAGACCGAATAATTGATAGTGGATGTTCACATCCCATGACTGGTGATATGGACAAATTTGTTAAGTTTAGAAATCATGATGGAGGTATTGTTAGAGTTGGTAACAATGCAACCTATCATATTATATGGATTGAATCTATTACTATTGATGGTGAAACTAACACTGATGATGTTTACTTTGTTGATGGTTTGAAACATAATTTGTTAAGTGTTGGACAGTTGGTAGACAGGGGATATCTATTGCAGTTCACAGAGAAGACTTGCATTATCAAAGACAAGGATGGTATGTTGATTAGTATTGAAACTAGATCTAGAGGTAATGTATTTTAGTTGAATCCTACTAAAATAACATGTTTGGTTGCAAAGGTTGATAACACATTGATCAAAACATAGTCTAGGAAGATGCAGATGATGTTGGCACAAGCAAAAATGAGAAAATACCGAAATCTATTTTTTTGGTATTTTTTGTGTTCTAGTATTTTGAATTTTTAGAGGCCTCTAGGGAATTTATAGGCTTTGGTAGTGCTATACTTAAGAATTTAGACACAAAATGTAGAACTTTAGAAGATCTTTTCAAAAATTCTGATGGTTTGTGATTTTGAGCTACGAGTAGAAAGTTATGACTTCTACAAGTCGATGTATTTTTAATATAGAGTTTTGTAGTTTTTTTTTAATAGGTGTTTAGATTTATTTTGTAATTAATTATCTTGTGGACTCTTCATTTTCATTACCATGAGATAGTGATGACCCTTGGGATCCATCATACTTATATAAACTCTATTTTCGAATGGAATGGATCACTTTTGGCTTGCAAATCATCTATTGTGGCATTTTAATGGTTTTTCAATTAATTCACAGTACCGCAGGTTCTACACCAGGTATTTTAATTTGAATTCTTAATTTAGATCACACTTGGTTATGGAATAGAAGGTTCTATCATATAAACTTTGATAATATCTATTGTTCTAAGATTGGTTTTGACAATTGAGTGTCAACACACTTAAGAAAATTCTAAGGATGATGTTGAGTATAATATAGATGTCGAGTATAGTATGTGTTGAGATAGAAATTTAACAAATGCCGAGTGAAGTTTAGGTGCCGAGCAAGTATTAAGTGTTGAGTGATAAGTGATGTTGAGTCACTATAGGTGTCGAGAAAACTATAGGATCCAAGTATGATAGAGTTACTATAGGAGCCGAGCAAGACATAAATCCTATATGTGTTGAGCATCAACAATTAGTAAGTGCCGAGTGAAATAGAATCAACATATGAGTTTGTGCCTTCACAAGCTTAGATGTAAATCATTTTTGACCTAACTCAAGATGAATCTTGAAGGATCTAAAAGATAAGATCAAATATATTACATTCCCTATGTAATCAATATGCAACCAATCAAAAAAATGGAGAAAACATGCAACAAATAGGAAAAGTGTAAGGATTTGAGCGGGAAAAATAGATGAATATCGATCATGGATTCATATCTAACCCTAGTTCTTCAAAGCCTTTATAAGGAGGTTGAAACCCCATAATTCATGTGTGTGAGAGTTTATGGGAGAATGCTAGTGAAGTTAAAAGAGCTGTAAAGACTTAGAAGAGGAGCAACATTGCAGAATCAAGCTGGTTAGAATAGAGCATCAACATTACGAATAGAGAGTTATCAGATGAGGAAGAATCATATCAAATTGTTCAGAACAAGGATCTAGAATTAGTAATTGAAGATTGTAAGTTGTCAACACATTCTAATACTCTCTAGCCATTATATTAGGAATGAAAATCCTATGGAGATAGGTTGGTTTAATAGCCATGTTGTAAACCTTTAACAAGGTGATAAATCCTTTAACAAGGTAACATTCCAAGTGAGTGTTTGTAAATCCTTTAGATAGGTCATTTTTAATAGGGTGTAAAGCCTTTAATAGGGTAGGCCTTTCACAAGGCAGACCATTGGAAGTGGTCAAACTTTGTAACCTTAATCAGTTACATATTTCTGTAGTGATAATTTATGGGTGTCATCCCCACCCCAGTTTTATGTTCTCATTTTGGAGGGTTTCTAAGTAACCAAAATCTTGTGTTATCTATTTTCATGCATGTCTTTTCTTTTATGTTAATTTGCTATGGTAGATGCATGTGAATGATTTTAGTTAAAAGTTTTAGAGGTTAAAGTTTCTTACTTCTAATTCACCCCCCCTCTCAGAAGTAAATCTTCCCACTTGTAAGTTCCAAAAATTGGTATTAGAGTAGATTTCTCATAAGGAGAAGCCTTGCAACTTGAAGAAAAGATCTGGAAATGGAAGTCTAAAAACTTGGGAAGATCATAGAGAATTAGGTGATTGATAGACAAATCATTCTATCCAATTTGGAAGAAGCTAGAGAAGAACTGAGAAAATCCTTAAAGAGAAAAATAGAGATTGCCATAGCTAAGAATGATACACAATACAAGGAGATTGACACCCCAAAAGTGTTTTCAAATGGAGATTCCAAAGAATTTGATACAGCAATAGCAAACTTGATGGAGAAGAATAGAGCTCAAGTAGAAGAGATTAGAACTCTCAAGCTTGAACAAGAATCACAAGCCATGATGCTTTCTGAAGTGACTAAACAGAAGAAAAGAGCCATTAAAGATAAGGCTATGCTAGAAGAAGACAAGAGAAACCTTGCCAATAGATTGGAGGAAAAGTCAATTGAGCTTGCAAGAATTTCCAACATGCAGCTAGACACCCTAAGTCAGATGATGAATGCACATCATGAACTAAATATTAAGGACATTGAGATCTCTACACTAAAGATGCAAAATGAACAACTACAAAATGACCTGAAAAGAGAGAAGGGGATTGCAGAGAGCTTCAACAAACCCAATGAGGCCATCAAGTACTTTGAACAACTACTGAAATCACCAAGAGCCAACAATGATACTTTAGGACTAGGATACACCAACAGTGAAAAAGGAGAGTCATCCAAGACTACAGAAGAAAGAAGTGACAAAGGTAAGAACACTAAACCTACTTGTCTTTTTTGTGGTAAAAAAGGACATACTTCTAATGTGTGCAGGAGCAAGAATGCCAATAAGCATGATAAACCTAAGAATATGGGTCACTGTCACAAGTACAAAAAGCAAGGACATTAAGCACATGATTGTAGGACTAGAACCATCATAACATCAAAATTTGAAGGTCACTACTACAATTGAAAGAAGTATGGAAATATAGCTTTTGAATGTAGATCAAAGCCTATGTATCAACCATCAAGGTCAAACAATCATGGATATCACTACAATTGGGATTACAACACTAGACTAAGCTATCACTACTATCAAGAATGTGGATACATTCCTAAAAATTGCATAAGAACACATTTAAGTGAAAACTACAACAGATGGCTGAGTCAAAATACATGCTTTAGTTGTTTGAAGACTGGACACATCAGCAGGAACTGCCCAACGAGGTCAAAGGCACCCAACTCAAAGTTCAATAAAGGAAAAGAGAAGGTAGATGTTGAACACATTAGAGGATAAATGAACAAAACATGGAAAAAGAAAGATGGAAGTAATGCATCCAATAAAGACATCACTTCACTCAAAAGGTCTAATCACACTTCATCCAACTAAGAAAAAGAAGGTATAAGGGACTAATATACAAAGCTTTATCATACAACAGTCCCAAGAAAAGAAAGTACTGAAAAGGAGAGATCAACATAAATAAAAATGCAAAGTTAAAATTTCAAGTTTTCACAAGTGTTGCTGAGTAGTTAGTTGCAGTCGAGTTGGTAGTGGATGTCGAGTGAAGAGAAATTTCAGTTGAAGTTGAGTAAGGGAAACTACATTGTATGCCAAGTGTTTGAAAACCAAAGGAAGCCGAGTAAAGTAGAATTGTTTAAGAAGTCAAGTGGACAGTTGTAAACACACTAAGCATTTAATGCTATGAAATAAGGGTATATAATCGCATTTTGAATCATTTTACATCATCGCGAACAAAGAGAAAAGATGAAGAAGAGAGCTAAATGATTTCCAAGTAGAGAATCCAACATTTGAGGAGATTTCAATAGAAATTCAACTTAGTTTCATCAATTTCAAGGTATTTATACTAGTGCCAAGCTACATAGTTTCAAATTTATTCATGTTTAAACCCTAGATAGAAGAAATGGCCTCCAGTTCTAGGAAACCTCAAGAGAAAGAGCCGTTTGAAGTCTAATTAGTGTCCAATGAAGTGAAACAACTTGAATTTTGACCTATCCCTAAAGTTGCATATAAAAGTGACCCAACCAGAGCCCTATCTGTAATACCTCCTAAGGTAGTAATGGTGCAAGACATTAGGAGATGTTATAACTGTAAGATAGGAGCCATTGGAGACATGGAGATGAGAGAAGCTTATGATAGGTTGTGTGAAAATGGGGTCTGGAAGGAAGAATATCAAATTGTTGAGAAGAAGGGTTTAATCCATGCCCTAGAGTACCCTACCATCTTCAAGACTAAATGGATCAAAATAGTGTTGAGTAGGATTCATGATGGAAGTTTATGATTAGAAGATGGCCCAATTAAAATATCAAAGATGATTCTTCATAGGGTAATAGGGTATCCAACCCTAGATCAACCCAAAACCCTCAGAAGTGACTCCAAGGAAGCAATTGAGAAGAATACAGGAGCCAAATGGAACAAAAGAGGCATGCCCATAGATACTATTAAGGACCCTCTTGTTGACTTTGCTGTTAGAGTCATTTCCCACAAGTTTTATCAATCTAGTAGACTCAATAGTGTTCCATGCATTGCAGTAGATGTTGGCTACAAACTAGTTAAAAATGATCATACCTAGGACCTAGCAGAATTACAATTACAACAAATCAATGAGAACTTAGGAGCTATAAGGAGAACTAAGGGAGCACAATGTAAATTTGGTGCAATTTTGATTTGTATATTTTTCTATGTACATAATGAATTTCCATCCTTTGGAAAAATTAGTTGGAAAACAAATAGGTCTATTGTAGCCTAGGTGAATGAATATATTGAACAAATGGGGGCAAATTTTGAAACACTTATGACCAGCTATTTTGCAAATTTCAAGAAATCCATGAAATAGAGACTGAGGATACCTATTTCATTAGTTAAGCAACATGTAAATGATGTTGTTTTTCTTGTGGATATTGATTATAGTTACATTCAAGTAGCCATACCAAGGGTTAGATGGCTAACATCTCTTGGTTATGAAATCAACATTGATGAGGCATCTGCAGCCATAACAACATTGTTAGCAAAAGAAGTAGATAAGAGTGCAACACATTTTGGTACATATGATGTGGTAAGATCCAAAGTAAATATGGAGTTAAAAATTGATTCCACATTGAAGAAAAAGGATAAATTGGTGAAGAAGCTCAAAGCTAAATTTGGAGAACGGGCAGCTAAGGCAGAGGAAGAAGAAGCATGGGTGAGGATGTTGAAGAAGAAGAAGGTGCCAAGTAAGAAGCACCTAAGGCTAAACTCAAGAAGAGGAAAGCACCAAAACAACCTACTACACAACCAAAAGGAAAAAAGAAAATAGCCAAGCCAAGTCCAAAAAAGCCTACCACAAGGGTAGATACAAGGGCTTCAACAAAGATAGCCAAGGAATGGGAGAAGCAGAAAGCTACACAACAAGGAGGGCTAGCAAAGAAAAAGAGAAGAAAATATATGGTACCCCCAGAGTCAGATGAAGAGAGGAAAAAATTTGATAATGAACAATTCAAAGTGGTAAGTCACACCACTAAATCTAACCTAGAAAATGTTTGTGACAATATCAGGGATAATGCAGATTTAACTAGATTGAAAATAATTGATTTTAATAAGTTAAGTAGAGAGGAGCAGAACATGGTGGAAGAATCAATCTACACTATGATGGCTAAGTTCAAGAATACTCCACTTGAGCTGGATAATACCATGCCCAAGGAGTTATATACAATTGTAGAAAATAAATGGCATTATTGCCTAAAAATGGAGAAAGAAATAAGGGAGTCAACTTTGGCTCGTGTAATGCCTAACCTCACTAAAGGTCACATAAATAAGGCAAGTAAGAAACTTGGGAGAAAATTTTCACCCAAATACAAAGCCTTTAGCATCCTACAAAATAAGATTGAGGATGTTGTGAAAAGTCCACACAAATGTGGAAATTGATTTATGGCCTGACTACAATGAAGGAAGGACAAGAAGATCCCTTTGAGGGAAGAAATAGTGATGAGGAAGAAGAGGAAAATAAAAAGGAGGAAGAAGGAGAGAAAAAGAAGGAAGAAGTTGTAGTGGAGAAAAAAACATAGAAAGGTGATGAGGCAACAACTAAGAAGCAGCAATAGGAACAGAGTGTCCAAGACACACAACTGCCACCATCTAGTCCTCCATATACAACACCTACATCTACAAAACTATAATTGTGAAGGATGTTCCTGATACTTCAAGTTAGAACATTAATCCATTGATTGCAGAGGATCTTAGAAAGATCCTTCACCAAACAACTTTACAATCACAGTTGTGTACAAATCCAATTTTGGTGAGTGTAGAGGAACTTCAAAAAGTAGTAGCTGAGATAACCAAGGAGAAGGCAAATACACAAGAACCACCTTCATAAGCTCCTATATCTACAAGTGGATAACCACAAGAGAAACAAGCACAAGATGCATTTGCTAAGGTTGATTCAATGGTGACAGTAACTTCAACTGTTGAGGAGCAAGAAAAGGAGCAATTAGGACAAAGGGATACCTTTGCTCCTATAGCACAAAGTCAAGGTGCACCTCCTTTGATTACTAAATTGATCATGGTAGAACTAAAGAAGACAAGGAAGAGGAGAAGACCCCTAAGGAGAGAGAACAAGAGGCAATAAAAACATCGGTCAATTTTCCTACTACAGGGACTCCTACTAAGAAATTGAGTAGTAATGTAGTACCACTAAAAATATCAACACCAGGCTCAAGTTCTACCAAGGTAGCTAGGGTACTTCATTATGGAGACCCTACACTTGATGAAGAGATAGTCATACCTAGCTATGACTACAAAAAAATGAACATAACACAGATCAATGAAGTGTAAGAGGCACTAGAGAAGATGAAAAAGTAGGAGATACTTAGGAATGAGTATAGGCAAAGGCAAGCACTGATTGAAATCAAAGGCATCTTTCTTGATGCATTCAACTTGCCAATACCTGATGAGACGAAGCCCATCATGGAGCAAATATCCAACATAGTGGACCAAGTAAAAAATGAAGACCTAGATACTAATGTTAAATTACTTGAATGGTCTGAAAAGAAATTTCAAATGAAGGTCAATGAGAAAATATCTAGTGAGATAACACTATCACAAGTAGAATTGGCTAAGAAGATAGAGAAAGTAAAAGCAATACTTGAGAAAATATTCTCATTGTACTCCAAATTGTGTGATTTCTCATACTTCACATAAGAAACAAGCCAGAGGGTATTGAGCTTGGAAAGAAACCTCAAGGTATCAAGCATATAGCTACCAAAGGATCCATCTCAAAGTGAGAAGCATTTTGCCACAATGCTAGACACCCAAAAGGAATTAGCTATACTTACAATAGATGAGGCTAACATCAAGGCCAAATTAATATAGATCCAATCTGTAATCACCCCACACATGGAACTTTTGCATAAAGAAATGGCCTATGCAGAGAATGTTTTGAAGAAAGATCCAAATCTTTCTACATTGGAAGGCCTGGTACACCTTGCAACAGAGACAACCATCTAGCTTAAAGCATTGGAAATTGCATTAGACAATTGAGATGCTGCTTTGAAGATCATAATGGAGGTAAATAAAACCTTTTTGGCTAAGTATTCAATTCATTTACAAGACCCTTTGACAAAAGTGTCAAAAAAGGGGGGAGATATAATAAGATATGGGGGAGATATAATAAATTGGATGAGTGAATACATTAATGGAGATAATAAATGAATGAGACCCAAAGGAGGAGATATACCCAAAGGGGAAGATAATAAAATTTTGAGTTTTGAAGAGAAATAAGGAGATATAGCCAAAAGGATACAATACTGCAAGGGAGATGTGTGAAAGGGGGAGCAAAAATAGAGCAGATAGAAATAGAGAAGACATGGAAATGTATGACAATGGTAGAATGAAAAGGTAGAGAATGGAAATAGCATGAGACAAATCCAATATTAAGGAATTTTGGATATAAAAATGGCACATCAGCTAAGGGGGTTTATAGATTTTTGAGGTATATAGTCTGCTACAAAATTTTGAACAAGTTTTTGAAGTTTTGTACATATACAAAATAAGAGGTGTATTATGCTCATAAAGATCATATTCATAATGTTTAGTTAAGTGTTTTTGACACTCATGTCAAAGGGGGAGATTATTGGTCTTAGACTAGTTTTGACAATTGAGTGTCAACACACTTAAGACAATTCTCAAGATGATGCCATGTATAATATAGATGCCGAGCTAGAAATTAATTAGGTGCTGAGAAAGTATCAAGTGTTGAGTGATAAGTGATGTTGAGTCACTATAGGTGTAGAGAAAAGTATAGGAGCTGAGCAAGATAGAGTTACTATAGGAGCTGAGCAAGACATAAATCCTATATGTGTCAAGCATCAACAATCAGTAAGTGCTGAGTAACAAAGAATCATCATATGAATTTGTGCCTTCAAAAAATCAAGATATAAACCATTTTTGAGCTGACTCAAAATGAATCTCGAAGGATCTAAAAGATAAGATTGAATCTATTACATTCCCTATATAATCAGCATGCAAAATAAGAAAAATGGAGAAAGCATGCAACCAATAGGAAAAGTGTAAGGATTTGAGTAGGAAAAATGGATGAATATTGATCATGGATTCATAGCTAACCCTAAGTCTTTGAAGCCTTTATAAGGAGGCTAAAATCCCATAATCCATGTGTGTGAGTTTATGGGAGAATGCTAGCGAAGTTCAAAGGGGTGTAAACACTTACAAGAGGAGAAGCATTGCAGAATCAAGTTAGTTAGAACAAAGTGTCAGCACTACAAATAGAGAGTTATCAGATCAGGAAGGATCATATCAGATTTAGGAGAACAAGGATCTGGAATCAACAATTGAAGATTGTAAGTTGTCAGGTCAACACATTCTAATACTCTCTAGCCATTGTTTTAGGAATGAAAATCATATGGAGATAGGTTGGTTTAATAACCATGTTGTAAACCTTTAACAAGGTGATAAATCCTTTAATAGGGTAACATTCCAAGTGAGTGTTTGTAAATCCTTTAGACAGGTCACTTTTAACAAGGTGTAAAACTTTTAACAGGGTAGGCCTTTCACAGGGCAGACCATTGGAAGTGGTCAAACTTTGTAACCTTAATCAGTTACATATTGTTGCAATGATAATTTGTGGGTGTCATCCCCACCCTAGTTTTACGTTCTCATTTTGGAGGGTTTCTAGGTGACCAATATCTTGTGTTATCTATTTTCATGCATGTCTTTTCTTTTATGTTAATTTGATATGGTAGATGCATGCGGATGATTTTAGTTAAAAGTTTTAGAGGTTAAAGTTTGTTACTTCTGATTCATCCCCCTCTTAGAAGTAAATCTTCCCACTTGTAAATTCCAACCAATATTATGAAAGCTAGCAATACATTTTTAGTGAGAGATCTACATAAGATTATTAAGCCTACTAATGTTGTCTGCAAGGAATGCATTTTGGCTAAATAGAGGAAAGTGTCTTTTCCTAGCAAGAAGTTCTCTACTACAAAGAAACAGGAGATTGTTCACATAGATATGAGTGATCCTATAAGAACCAGAGGATTCTATGGTGAAAGGTACTTTATGATTTTTTTTTTATGATTTCACTAGAATGATGTGGGTAGCATTTCTTAAAGAGAAGTCTAAAGATTTTGAGAAATTTAAGATATTCAAGAATAGAGTTGAAAATGAATCTAGTGTTAAGATTAAATGTTTAAGATCAGATAGAGGAGGAGAGTTTGAAATGTTCTATAAAGATAATGGAATCAAAAGACAAATATCTCCACCTAGAATACCTGAACAAAATGGGATTTTTGAAAGAAGGAACAAATATGTAGAAGAAGCAAAAAGAGAGATGTTATTTGACAATGATGTCTCAAAGAGATTTTGGAGAGAAGCAGTTAACATTGTAGTATATACTCTAAATAGAGTACATATTAGAAAAGGTATGAGCAAGAAACCCTATGAGTTATGGTTTGGTCCTTACCATCAGTCAAGTATTTCCAAATATTTGGAAGTAAGTGTTACATAAAGAGAGATGATGATATAGGTAAGTTTGATCCTAGAAGTGATGAAGGTATGTTTCTTGGTTATTCTTTGAAAAGAAAAGCATATAGATGCTTCAACTATAGAACTAAGACAATAGTTGAGCGTGCAAATGTAAGGATTGATGAAAAGTTTGGTACTAAAGAGAAGATGGTAGATTATAATTCTGATGAAGAAGAAGATAATTCTAGATTTGTTAGACATAATGCCAAAGTTCTTTGTGAGACTAACAATGATTTTCAAAATGAAGTATCTATTGAGCATAGAGAAGAACATAGATAATGATGATGTTGCTTCTGGATTCGATTATGTAAGTTTTTTTATCATCGATGTTTCGGATCACACTCTGTAATCCATCATCAAGATGAGAGAAGGAAGTAAAAAAGTATGCAAACTAGCCAAGCCAAGCTGAATAAAAAGGAGAGAGGGGGAGGAGGAGCACACAACATGAGGCAGAGGAAGAATGAAATGAAAAGAAAGAAAATTAAAAATTAAAAAAAAAAGGAAATAGAGAAGAAAAAAGCAAGATAGAAGAAACAAAAGAAAGAGGGAAGAGTATAGAAATATCTGAGAAAAAGAGAGTGTGTGTATATATATATATAAGAAATTGTATAAATAAATATAATATAAGATAACATATGTATATAATATATATATATATATATATATATATATATATATATATATATATATAAGATAACTTGTGCATATATATCCTAATATAATAGTATATGTATGTATAAAATATATATGCATAATGAATATATATATATATTATATATATATATATGAAATAAAAAAAATAAAATAAAAAAATAAAGAATAAAAAATAAAATAAAAAATAAAAATAAAAATATTTATATATATATAGGAGCAAATGCAAAAGGTCTCCAAAAACAAGACCAACCCGACACAAGAGAAAATTAAAAATAAAAATAAAAATATTAAAAATAAATAAATTAAATAAATATAAAAATAAAAGAACCATATGTGTATATATATATATACAATTTCTTAATTCATATATATATATATATATATATATATATATATATACATATGTTATCTTATATTATATTAATTTATACAATTTCTTATATATATATATATATATACACACACACACACACTCTCTCTCTCTTTTTCTCAGATATTTCTATACTCTTCCCTCTTTCTTTTGTTTCTTCTATCTTGCTTTTTTCTTCTCTATTTCCTTTTTTAAATTTTTTTTAAACTTTTCTTTCTTTTCATTTCCTTCTTCCTTTGCCTTGTGTTGTGTGCTCCTCCTCCCCCTCTCTCCTTTTTATTTTGCTTGGCTTGGCTGGTCTGCATACTTTTTTACTTCCTTCTCTCATCCTGATGATGGATCATAGAATATGATCCAAAACGTCGATGATAAAAAAACTTACACAATCAAATCTAGAAGCAATATCATCATTAGCAATGGATTATGGAAACCTGATATTATTAAAAGAACATAGATTTGAACCTAGGCAAGAGATCAAAGTTGAGATGTCAACTCCTTCCAGTAGAAACATGACAAAAACTCGCCCTCTAGAGCAGATAATTGAGAGCAAGAATGAAGGTGTGATGACAAGGAATAGAGTAAATAAGGAATTGGGTCTAATTTCTCAAGTGGAACCTAACAGCATAGATGAGGCATGTAAGGATGATCATTGGATGCAAGCTACGAAAGAAGAACTAGATTAGATTGTGAAAAATGAGACATGGGAATTAGTTCCTAGACCTAAAGAAAAGAATGTGATAGGAACCAAATGGGTATTCAAAAATAAGAGGAATGAGCAAGGAGAAGTTGCGAGAAACAAGGCCAGATTTTTTTGCAAAGGTTACTCACAACAAGAAGGCATAGATTATGAAGAAACCTATGCACCCATGGAAAGAATGAAAGTAGTAAGGATGTTCTTTGCTTATGTAGCAAGCAAGAATTTTAAAGTTTATCAAATGGATGTCAAGTCAAATTTTCTAAATGGAGAACTTAAGAAGAAGCCTACATTGAGCAACTTGATGGATTACCTCTGATAGAAGATAAAGATTTTGTATGCAAACTAAATAAAGCATTGTATAGTCTGAAGCAAGCACCTAGAACCTAGTATGCAAGGTTGGATAGGTATTTATCAAAGCTTGGATTTGTTAAAGGTACAACAAGTGGTAATCTGTATTTGAGGAAAATTGATGATGACCTATTTATTATTGTAATATTTGTAGATGACATAATATTTGGAGGAAATGATGAAGAAAGTGATAAGTTTGTTGAAGAGATGAAAAATGAATTGTAAATGAGCAGGATAGGAGAAATGAAGTTTTTCCTAGGATTGCAAATTGTGCAAAATAAAGATGGGATATTTATTTCACAAACTAAGTATCTGAAATATTTAAAAAAAAATTTTAGATTGGAGAATTACAAACTTGTTGGTACACCCATGATAATTGGTCACAAGTTATCCAGTAAAGATGAAAAACCTATAGTTGAGCAGAAGAAGTATAGATCTATGATTGGAGGATTGCAACATCTGACTCACACTAGACCAGATATAGAAAATGCAATTGGGATTGTAGAAAGATTTCAAGCTGATCCAAAAGAGTATCATTATGCAACAATAAATAGGATGTTCATATATTTGAAAGGTACATCGAACTATGGAATATGGTATGGAAGATCAAGTGATTTCACCTTGTGTGGATGCATTGATACAAATTGGGTAGGAAATATAGATGACAGAAAGAGCACCAATGGTGGAGCATTATTTCTTGGAGGAAGATTGGTTTCTTGGTTGAGAAAGAAATAGGATTGTATATCTTAGAGTTCAGCTGAGGTAGAGTATATTGTAGCAACAAATAACTGTAATTAAGTTATGTGGATGAAACAAATGTTGAAGGCTATTGGAATTGAGTTTATAGAACCTATTATCATTTACTATGATAAAAAAAGTACAATAAGTATATCTAAGAATCCATTATTGCATTCTAAGACTAAGCACATATCCATAAAGTATCATGTTTTGAGAGAAAAGGTAGGAAAGAAAGAAATAATGTTGGAGTATGTAAGCACTAAAGATCATATTGTAGATCTCTTAAAAAAGCCTTTTCCTAAAGATACTTTTGAGTACCTAAGAGGTGTGCTAGGGGTTATGCCCCTACTTGCTTTAGAGTAGTTGATGCAAGGAGTGCATCAGTCCAGTGGTACAAAGAACTATGGTTAGACTGGACTAAATGCTAATGCTTCCTATATGGAGGAGTATCTGATATGTACTAAGTACATCCACTCTAGGTATTTGGTATTGAACAATGTCTTTAGACACTCAAGCTGGTTTGAATAGTTGATTAGCAATTGGTATGTAAAAATTGGTATTGAGATTGACACCTTTGAAATTGATGTCAATGAGAGAGAGAATGTACATGAAAAACATTTTGAGAGAATGTACATAAGAAATGAGAAGAGATTCACCTATTGAGATGGAAATAGGAGAGAGTTATCTCTTTAGGGAGATTTAGAACGATCCATGTAAGTGCACAGAAGGATGTGTAAGTGCACATATTCAAACAATAAGTATTGGAAGTTGTTTACTATGAACAACTATTGCCAGTCCTAAAAGAAGAAGTAGAACAATACAACATTCCATTAGATCTCAGATTAATGAAGAGGATTTGAGAAGAAGACAAAAGCAAAGTCCAGTTTGGTATTCTTGGAACTATGGTATTTTCCATCTATGTTGCCATCAATGCCAAAGAGGGAGATTGTTAGCATGAATGCTGATGATACTACATTGGGGGAGTATCCAAAGAATTGAAGAGTATTGATATGTTGCATTCATGATTGTATTTGTCATTGATGTCAACACTATAGTAATTCTATTAAGATTTGAAGAATACCAATCAAAAATCTCAGTATGCACAATAGTTGAGGAAGTTTCAAATGATGTGTAGTGAGTGAAATGTTCTTGAGGTTGTATTGATAACATGGTTCAAAGGACTAAGTTTTATTCAATGTTGTACGAAAGTTACACCTATTTTACTAAAAGTAGTGCAAAAATAGAGCATTGGAAAACTAAGTTATGATGATCTATCACTATCTTTCATCTCAAATATAATGAAGATGATGCATATATAATAGTGATAGAGGATGATCATATGGTGACACCAACATATGCACAAGACATGGTTTCACATGTGTAATGTTTGGTATAGACTATGAGCTGATAGTGTTGTTGTAATTGTGAATTAATTAATTATATTATTTTAATTAATTGAGAAGGCCTCAATGCTGACTCAAGGAATTATTATGAAGATATGGTATAAATGAAATTTTCTTTCCTTGTTTATAAAGAGACTTGGATAGAGAGGATCAAGTGGAATGCAAAGTATTAGTGCGCAACTCAAAGAGTAGAATGCTTTCTAAATGTGTATAAGCAATCCAAGGGATTATTGGATGCACAGTATGAGATCTGGTTAAAAGATCTGAAGGAGCAGAATTCTAGTTGATAGGATAGAGATAGAGGAAGAAGTAAAATTTAGTTCTATTATTCCATAAGGAATAATACAAAGATCATTTGGACAATGGGTTCTTTGATCTTAACCTTGAAGCTGTTTGGGTAGTGGGTCCAACTGTCTTCCACAACTCCTAATAGGGTTGACACAACTCCTAATAGGGTTGGAATCTCCTAATAGAGATTCAAAGTCTCCTAATAGGGACTCATATGTATTGAATGTTGTAATAGGGTCTATCCTCTAACAAGGAATATTTATATTAGTACATCGTCTTGTGAGTACCATCCCCACTGGGATTTTCCCTCTAATCAAGGGTTTCCCTAGTTAACATATCTGGAGTTAATTGTACATGAGCACCTTGTTGTGATTTTAGTTTATATTAATCACATGGTTAAGTTTTTTTAAGGTTAATGTTTGTAATGATAGATGTATAACTGACTCATCCCCCCCTCTTAGTTATATCAATGGTGAAGAGTTGTAGAGTTTGTCAAGTTGCAAAACGAGTAAGTTAGAATATTAAATTGTATGCAACACCTATTTTTATTCATGAGAAACCTTGGAGTGACATCCATACATATTTTGTTCTTGGATTGCCTAAAACAACAAAGGGTTATTATTCGATATTTGTTGTTATGGATCAATTTTGTAAAATGACTCATTTTATACCATGTAAGAAGACATCATATGCTGAGCATGTTGCTAAACTTTTATTCAAAGAGATTGTTAGATTGCATAGATTACCAAGAAGATTATTTCTCATAGAGACACTAAATTTGATGGTTATTTTTGGAGAACTTTGTTGAAGAAGATGGGTATAGAGTTGAAGTTTTGTTGTACATTCCATCCATAAAATGATGGATAGATAGAGGTTGTGAATAGAATCTTGGGTAATTTTATGAGATGGTTAGTTGGAGATGAACCTCATAATTGGGAGATGGTACTGGAAAAAGCTAAGATTGCATATAATAATTTTGTGAATAGAAGCACAGGGAAAATACCTTTTGAGATTGTTACTAGAATGTAGCCTAGAGGAGTATCAGATTTAAAGGATGTTGCTGGTGAAGAAAAGATAAGTGTTGTAGGAGAAGAATTTAGTGATTTTATGGAGTCTTTGCATAAGGAAGTGAAGCTTAAGTTGGAACAAAGTAATCAGAAGTACAAGGAGAACGTTGATAAGTCTATAAGGCATCATGTTTTTAAGTTGGTGATGAGGTGATGGTTCATTTGAAGAAAGGAAAATTTCCTATTAGAACATACAATAAGATGAAGATAAGAAGTTTTGACCTTCTAAGATCTTGAAGAAGTTTGATAGTGGAAATACTTATGAAGTTGAGTTACCTGATGACATGGATATATCCCCTATATTCAATGTTGGTCATCTATATAAGTATCATGAGTTAGATGATGAAGTTTGTGTATTTGATGATTATCCTAAGAAGTAGATTGAAGAGGTTGAATAGATATTGGATCAGAGGGTTGGTAAAAGCACAAGAGGAAAAGACTACTATGAATATTTGGTAAAGTAGAAAATAGACCAGTTGAAAATGCTACATGGATTTCTCAATCTAAAACTCAGGTTGTGGCATTTCAATGATTAATGAGAATCATTTCTTTATACCTTGGTTGTCTAATGTAGGAGAATCTTGGGTTGACGTGTTATCCTTCTCATTTATTTTTGTTCCATTAGATGTTTTTGAGTTATAGCCATTGCCGAGTTGTATCAATTGTCTAGTGCTAGTAATTTTGCAGTATCAACCGAGTTGTAGTTATCCCAAGTTGTGTTAAACTTTGGGTTAGCATGTTACCCCATTTCACTTTGTAGTATTGATTGGTTTATCTAGTGTGTGCTGAGTTATCCAGTATTGGCCAAGTGTTCCTTCATGTGCCGAGTGAACTTGTTATTTGCTGATGCTCAGTTCCTTCTTTAGCTGAGTTTTTTGTGTTGGTTCTAATGGGAGTTAACTTGCATGTTTAATTTTGATTGTTAATTTAATGATAGGATCTTGTCTTGGGATGTGTACAAACCATTTTTAGGCCAGCCTTTCTATTGTGTAATTTTCTAGAATCTTTTGTAAGCCATTTTGGCAAGTATAAATAGGGTGTTCAGGCTTAGAAGTTGGGGATAGAAGTGAGAGGACTAAAAAGTTTGATGCATATGTGTTTGGAAGTGTGAATTTGAAGCTAGATCATGGATTTTGAATGTATGTATGCTGATAATTTGATGAATCAATAAAAGAATCTTGTGCTCTCTCCTTAGTGTTGTTCTCTTTGTGCATTTTCTTCCATTGTGGTAACTTTGCAAAGTGGTTTGGATTACTGGGTGTGCCTTTGGCCCTAGCTATTCATATCCCTCCTTGCATCATTTGATCAGGAGGATCAAGTATACATCAGGAAAGAGGAGATCTGATATCTAGCAGAGAGGTGCTAACTGAAGGATGAAGGCTAAAACATTTTAACAAGTGAATTGGTAAAAATCTCTTAATCGATTAGTCCTAGCAGGCTTTTATAAATCCTTTAACATGGTGCTTACTTTATTTTAAGTTGAAGTTTTCTAACAAGGAAAACTTCTAATAGGGTTTTGAAATCTTTAATATGGTAAGATTTAATAGTCTTTGTAATCCTTTAATAGGGAAAACCTTTCAAAGGGTAGATCATAGTTTATGATCAAACTTATTGTAACCTTAATTGGATACACTTTACAACTATAGTAGTGAAGATTTGTGGGTGTCATCTCCACTCTAGTTTTACCTTCTCATTGGGGGGTTTTTGTGTAACAAATTTAGTATGTTATGTGTTATTTGTTTCATGCTATGGATGGACATGTTTAGCTTGCTATTTAAATTTACATGGAAATTGTGAGATGGATGTGTGGTGAATGTTTTATGGTTAAATTTTTGAATTGCTAATTCATCCTGCCTCTTAGAGTTTACTTTCCCATTGTTAATTCCAAAAATTGGTATCAGAGTGTTGTTCTCGAGAAAGAAAAGCTTTGCAACTTTGACGAAAAATCTTGAAGATGAAAGTCTACAATTTGGGAAAAGTCATTGAAAACCAGAAGATTGAAATCCATCTTGCCCTACACTAGCTTAATGAAGAAAAAGATGAGTTGAAGTGCTCATTAATGATAATTAAAGAGATAGCTATTGAGGAAAATGATACACATTACCAAGAGGAAGACACTATTGAATTGTTTACAGATGGAAACTCAAGTGAGTTTGATGTGGTAGTTGCATATCTGATGGAAAAGAATGGTGCCCTAACTGAAGAGGTTAAAAATCTTAAGATAGAAGAAGAAGTCTAATCAGTATTGCCATGTGAGGTGACTGAGTAGAAAAAGAAAGTTGATGAAGACAAAGTCATGTTTGAAGATGACAAAAGGACACTGACCAACAAACTGGAGGAGAAGACATCAAAGGTATAAAGGATTGCTAATATGTAACTGGAGACAATGAATCAAGTGATGATTGCCAATCATGAATTAAATAGAAAGGACATTGAGATCACAACCTTGATGTTATAGAATGAACAATTAAGGAATCAACTAAGAAGAGAAAAATAATTTGTTAAAAGTTTCAACAAACCCAATAAAGCCATCAAGTACTTGAGAAATTGATGAGATCTCCTAGATCTAACAATGATACTAATGGATTGGGATACACCAATACTAAGGAAGGTGAATCATCTAAAAGTGGTGAACAAAGAAACAAAAAATGTAAGAACTACAAACCCACTTGTCATAATTTATTGATGATTACTCAAGAATGATGCCGGTGACCTTCTTGAAGAAGTCTGAAGCTTTCCAAAGGTTCAAAGTATTGATAGCACTTGTTTAGAGTACACAAGTTTTCAAATGACATTATGTATTTCAGACTTCTTCAAATGTTACATCTATATAAGGTATGCCTACCTCTTGTTGGAAGGTGCATGGGATATTTTAAGTCTATGATTAGAAAAAAATATATTTTAATGATGCTCTCTCTCTAGAGTTGAAGATTGTCAAGAATACTTGTTTATTTAAAGGCATATGGTATACATCAACATGATATGTTTAGATTTGTGTGCCTATTTGTTTTAGATTACGGTAAAAGAAGGTTTTGAAGGGACCTCGAAACCCTTTAACAAAAAATAGAAAGATAAAGCAAGACAGCCCAACCAGGAAAAAACTTGCAACAAACTAAAGAACAGTATCAAAATCAGGTTTTACAAGGACCTGAAACCACTAGAAAAGTCCAAAAACACACTAAACTAGGTTTTACAGGGACCTAGAACCACAAACACTCTAAACTATAAAAAACCAAAAACCAAGACCAGAGTCCCCAATCAGCGACCAATACCAGACAGGCACCAAACTAGAGAACCCACCCCAGTGCCACTATTGCAGCTCCAAGATAAATTTAGCTACTTCCTTACCAATTGCAGTAGTCTCTTGAATGGAAAGAACATCCATAGTAGACACAGCTTTCATAACACTCTTCCTCGAGCTCTGCCTTGTTCTTTTGCTCGGACCCTCATTCGAAATGATATCTTCATTCGCCCTTTTGCCCAAGCTAGTAGCGGTTGCCCAAATACTCGAGGTGACCTATTCCATCTTAGTGCTACTCTCGATTAACATTGTAAGGTTCTACTCATAGTTTTTAAGTTTGTTAGGGATGTCTCCCATCTGTACTTCCATATGACTAAGTTTAGCATTGATAGTATCCATGTTATGTTGCAGAATTTCCACCTTTTTCTTCAAACCCATTATTTCATTGTAGATCCAGGAATTAACCTTGAGACTGGTGTCAGCTTTCTCCTTAGCAGAATGCAGGAAGGTAAGCATGGTATCCCTCTGCATAGCGTGCCTATTTGTTGCTAACTTTTTGTACAAGTTTTTAATATAAAAAAGGGACAATATTAACAGGTACAATAAGATAAATTATTAAAAATAAAAATATCCTTATTTAATGTCAAGATGTTGCATAATTTATTACTATTTGAAAATATTATAAATAAAGTAAATTAAAGATATAATTATTTGTTCCTAGTTTATAAAAAAATTGAAGTTTTTATATTTCCAAATATTAATTAATATATTGTAGTTCATTATGGAATTCAAGTTCAACAACTTTGAAATAAAATATTGAAAGGATCTAGTAATATAATAGTCTCCTTGAAAGTATAAGGTTTGAAAGAGATAAATCTCGAAGTATTAGACAAATGATGTACATTATCCTCTATTAATATTTATAATTTTTATCTATCCATTACTCATAGGCGTTGCATTCACAAGCCCCTAGCCACTCCTCTAGTTGGGGTGAGATTCTTAGAGGTACCGGCCGACCTCTCCACTCCATGGTTGCTTTTCCTTAGGTTGATCTTCTTCTGGCCCTTATCCTATCACTGTGAGTGGCTCTAGTTGGCCAAATATTAACAATGGTTTTCCCACTTATCCCAAGTGGCTCCTACAAATGTCTCTTGCAATATCTCCCACCAAAAAGGATTCAATAGAAGAGGATATACGAGGATGGATGGTTCCTCCTAGACCTAACTCCCTGTTGATGCTTGGGACCAAAAGGATGATCACAATCATCCTCCTTCTATTGGGACTACTTTAGCCACCTAGGGAAGATCTAGCTTATATGGACTCAACCAATGTTAATTTCATGTTTTTTTTTCTTACTGGGTTTAGTCTTGTATAATATCTCATAAGATAATTTCATATACCCTAGTTTTAATTGTGAATATGTACTTTTAAATTATAAATACTTAATGGTAAATGACTATTTATAAAAAAAGATGTTGGATTTTTAGAATTTGAAATGGTAATAAGATATGGAGAAGTTGATGCAAGAGAATATTGGGTTCAAAGCAATCTTGCATCAACCAAAAATTATTCTAGTTTGATTTGCCAAATTTTCCTTTCTTTTTGTTCATTTCAACAATCATTTTTTTGATCAATTCAACACTTGTGATGTTTAGTGTATAATATAGACCTATTCTATTTCTTATTCGTATGTTCAAAGCTCTTTTAGTATATTGTTACTCAAGTTATAATTCATTTTCTCTCAGGTAGTGTGTCCTTGTGAATTTTGATCTTGCGATGAGATTCTACATCTGTGGATATTTGGTGGCACTTTCAACAATGCTCTTGGATCATGTGTGAACCTAAATATGGGATAAAAAACTTTCAAACATGTTATGCCATTTTTTCCTTATGATTTAAAGGACTGGACCTATTTTCATGTAATAGGTTTCTTGGTCTTTACGAATGTCCTTGATCTTGAGGTTGATCCGTGTGTCACAGTGCTTATATATTGTGATTGATGTACTTCTAGAGGTAGTAGTTTATTGATTAGTGAAGAACCATATATTGTTTTATCTTTAGAATTGGGTCTAATGCCTTTGACCAAAGACTATAAGAAAGTAGACATGTATGAACCTAACTTATAAGAAGGTCAAATGTCCAACCTTTGCTATACAAAAAATTAAGAAGCCATGAATTTTTTCAATTAAAATTGTTTATACATAAAAATTAAGAAGCAGTAAAATTTTTGTAATGGAAACTATTCCTTCTTTAATCATTAATGAATCGCCACCAATAAATTTACTTATTTTTAGAACAAACCAATAGGTATTGCTTCATCAATATGATTAATTCATATTAAGTTAATCTTGTGAACTTCTAAAACATTTTATCATAAATGTACTTACATCTATTTCTAATGTATATTAAAGTGATGATTATAATGCATCCATGTTAAATTGGTTATTATGAATCAAGTTTACATCTTTAGAAGTGATCAGGAGTCTTTGCTTCCTTAATATTAGTGATTCATATTGAGGGAACCTTTTTGAACTAAAAGAATATTCTTTGTTTATACATATTAGCATATTTTGTAATGGAAATTGAAATGATACTTACATCTTCATTTGTGAAAAAGTAATTATTACTACTCAAATTTTTAGAATTAATCATGAGCTCTTGTTTCCTTAATATTAGGGGGATTCATGTTGAGTGTATATTTGAACTTATAAAAGTAATACCTCAATCCTCATCTATGGTAATCAATTTTAGTTAGCTTTGGAGTCTATTATGAACCATTTCTTCTCTATAATTAATAATTCATATTAACTTTTTTGAAGTTCTAAAATACTTTAGTACACATTAACACCTTATATAATGAAAGTGAAATGACAATTACATTCTACTCTATAACATCTTAATTTATATATATATTTCTAAGTATCTTCTTAAATATTAATGATCCATAAAATTATCAATTTCTAAAAAGCTCTAATATAAATTCACATATTTGTAATTAAAAAAAAAAAAAATTATATCTGCATAACAAATCATTTCTTACCTATGATTTCAAACATCTTTAAAATTTATTATGTCTAAAATTATTTACCACACTACTGTTAGAATGCCAATCCCAATTTTTTTGAGAATGACATCTTACAAAATTTACTTTTGCAAAGATCATGAAACCTAGATTTCCATTGTTTAATTGTTTTGTTTCCTCAAAGATGAAAGAAGGCCTATAAGATTCGCAATGGAGAACAAAGTGACAATTATTTCCTCTTTTAATGATTAACGAGTTGCAACTAATCTTTTTTAATATAAAAAACTAAGAACTATTGCATTATTGAAATTAGCAATTCATGTTAAGGGAATCTTATGAAATTGTGAAACATTTTAATATATATACTAGCATCTATTTTTAATAGAGGAAAAAGTGATAGATACATAACCTACATGATAGATAGATTGTTAACAATTATATTTCCATGCTCAAACTGATATAAGCCATTCTAGGTATATTTAGAATAATCATAAACCAATATTTCCTCCTTTCATCCTTTTAAGTCCAAATATGTTTATTCTATTCTCTCAGTCAAGCCTGTTGTCCTCGACCACCTTAATTCTTGGTGGAATTTGTCTCTTGCCCAAGATGAATGGAGGAATATCTTATCTAATCTTTGGACTTGGCACATTGAACCCAAGGTCTTTTGCTCCAGAAGTTGCCCTTCAAAAAGCCACGGGGGAGCCTAATATCTACTATGTTTGCAGAAAGCTTGAATTTGTCTTTCATGTATTTTTCCATTGCTTCTTTGCTCGAGAGATATGGAATCTGTTTGGTCTCAATGATAATATTATTTTTGACAAAATTAGTGCTAGCAATAAATGGTCTAACATGTTTTGGTCTATTCTTTCCTTTTTTATTCTCTGATTTCTATGTAACTATAGGAATAATGACATTTTTCAGGGTAAAGGTAGTGCCTTATTGAGCATCTGCGAAAACTCATATTTGTTGATGTTGTCTTGCAGGTTACATCTTTCTTCAAAATTAAAGAAAATCAGTTTCTCCAACTTCTAAAAGATAGGAAATGTGTATTGGAAAAGAAAGATTTAGCCCATGGCTATACCACTGAGAAAGATGTTGACGATTTTAATATCTCATTGGCACACTTCATTCAAAAACTTAAAGAGGAAGGAAACTAGAAGAGGAGAGTAGAGGAGGAAGATGTACCTATCAAATTCTTTGTGCCCTCTCTGGTCCATTTCACTACCACGGAGTCTAGAGAGGAAGAGGAGGAATAAGAAATACAAGATTTCTAAAGCTTTATCATGAATTTTGATGTATTTATCATTGTAACTCTATTGCAATCATAATGATTGTTGTTTTTGTTGTGTGGTTGAGTGGATCTTAGAAAACAAATATTAGAGATTGTAACTTTGTAAAAACTTTTCCATTACATTCCTGATATGCAATAGTAATATTTCCTTAATATTAGTGATCTATATTAAGTATATTTTTATTAATCTCAAAAATATTTTAGTACACGTGTACTAACACATATTTGGCCGAAGATTGATGTGAAATGAACTGATACCTATAATTTTGGGTATCTTCAAATTGAATCAGAACTTTTACTTCCCAACAATCAACAATCTAAAATCTGCGTTGCAACACAGATTTCCATTGTTCAGTTATTTTGTATCTTCACTGCTTCAGATTCCAATGTTTTGTTTGATTATTGTAACGACTGCCCCTGCAAAACAAATGCCACATCAGCAATCTCTGTAATATGCTGAAAAATCAACAAGAGTCAAAGTCTTTTGAATATTGACTAGTCAACATTAGTCGATTAACTATCATTAACTTTACATATATGCTCAAATTTAAAAGAAACTGTAAATTCGTTACCAGATTACTAATACCAGATACCAGATACCAAGAAGTATAACCATGGCGACCAAGTTGAAAAGAGCTCCATAACCTGTCTAAGAACACAAGGGCGAGAATATTGTAGGAGTGCTTTACCACCCTACCATGAAGCTATTAAACTTCCCCAGAATCTTTCCTGAAATGAAAGATACCCAGCCCGGCAATGAGGAAGACTAACCCGGTAAAACCAAGGGAAGTAATGGAATTGTGCAATACATTATTTACAACATTTTCATAAAATCTCCATTCATTCCACAAGGTAACATAATACACTCGTGCATCAGAAAAGCAATGAACACATTCTTAATATGCACTATCTACACATAGGTATTTCCATAAGTTTCTTTTCAATAAAATATGCATTTTGTAAGAGTTATCATAATACAACATTCATAGAATGTGAAATATTTGAGTTGCATGAAAATTTCTATGTATTATCCCACTATAAATCTCAAGCTTCTCATAAAATTCTAGGACAATAATAAGAAAGATTCATATCACTTTTCCTAGTTTATCAGATGGAATCATACTTTAAATTTCCTAATCACTAGGAACTTTCATCCATTTTGAACAAAATTATTCCAAATAAGAACATATGCCACACTTAAGTATAAACCAAAAATATAGTCATAGACAATTATTGTTCATCAACTTAAACTAATTACAATAGGATACAATATGCCCAAAATTAAGTTATTAGATAATGCGTCTTTATTCTAATGACACCTCACTAATTTGGTATAGTACATGTCTGAACATTCACAAATAAACAAGTACAATATTGGTTCAAGAGTACACCACAACAGGTTAACCATTCAAGAAAAACAAAATTTGGAAGAATGATTATCACATTTCAAGACAAAACTGAATTCAGTCCAATCAAGCAGTCAAGAACATCACATGTCCAATAATGTTCATATTTTTATGATAAATCATAGTAATTTTGTCTTGACTCTGTTAATGAGTAAGAAGCAATTTTTAAATAAACAAAAGCTTGACACTCAAAGCTGCCAAGGAAATGGTGAAATAAATCCCTATGTTAGTAGTTAAAGGGAGTCAATGATTTGAATGAAATCTAAGTTTCAAGTATTTCCCATCAAGATCTAAGTAACTATGGTAAATGTAAGTTAGTGACTAATACATGGAATAAGACTATTTCTAAAATGTCACCTATAGCATTCACTCACCAATGGAACCATCTTTATCTAGCACAACTGAGACTACAACTGCTCAATGGTCCAATTCTTACATTGTGACAGGTTTTTGCACAAAAGTGTGTTTAAATATCACAACACATCATCCATCGTAGAGTGGTACCTCTAGTTTGTACTGATCTAAGATACCACCCTTTCATATCTACTTGCACTTTGTGTAATATGAAATTTAAACCTGTGACCTCTTTCCATTACTTAGAAGTGTATAATTACCAGCCTTTTAACCCAGAATGATAATGCTTATCTTGAATATTACCTAAATTCAAAAGTCTGGTGGGCTTTCCAGTGGAGAATTTTATGCTAATATAGATGGATTTGAAATAATATGATGAATCATGGAATGTGATCTGAAATGTTGATGAAAAATTATTACACAATCTACTCGAAAAATTGTCAAACACAAATGGATTAGCCTTTCATTAACTCTCCAATCGAGTTCTGCACTGCAACATAGCCTCTACAGTAAAATGGGCGCTTAAAGAAATGTGATCCAGATTCAAAACTCTCTCAGTGCAATACGGTGACTCGAAGCTCCAGAAACAACAATACGGGACTAAAATATAATAATGAACAGGGTAAACGCATAAGGATGACCCTTTACCAACAAACCTTGTATTGGGCCACCTATCATCCCCCCCCAAAATAAGTTGAGAAATAGTGCAAGCAGTCACAAAACCCTCTGTACCTAAATGTAAATTCACCATCATTCACAGGTACAAACAAGTATGTTTTCAATAAAACTCTGCCCTTGATTTTTTAACCATTTTTGCCTTTACTTGTGGATCTGTTTCGCCCAAAGCATAATAACAGAAAATTTAATCACTTAAAAGATTTCCATATCAAACCATTGTCACTTGCTCATCAAACTAATCAAGAATTCAGTAAGAATTTGTGGAAAGGAAGTGTTAAAAGTCAGAAGTGATCTTGAAAAATGTGGATACTTACCCAAATGCCAGGTGAGGTCGCGTGCTCTGTCCACCATTATCATTTGTAACTGCCCCCCTCTCCCCCATTATCTATCATTGTGTATATCTAGAACTCCTGAGAGGCGCTACCAATCTCTGCCCCCTTTTCCTTCCCAAGTTTTTTTGGTAATAAAATGCCTTGAATATTGGGCAATACGCCCCCATTGGCGATTGTTATAGAACCCAACAACTTACTCAACTCTTCATCATTTCTAACAGCCAACACCCTGTGTCTGGGAATGATCCTGCTCTTCTTATTCTCTCATGCAGATTATAACAGTTTCTTTATATAACTTCCATTCGAAAATGCACCCATAATTAATATAATGATTTTATTTTAATTAAGGAATGACTCATTTGTTTTGATGCACGTGGCAGTCTAATAACAAATTTATCGGTATGTGAAGAAGTGGTTGTGACATCCTCCTCCCCTAATAAAAGGCATCGTCTCAATGAAAATGTTAAAGATTACCAACGTATCCATATAAATTCAAGAATTTCATTCAGTAATCTAATTTCTATTAGTCACAATAACACTTGCATCTACAATCAATTCTATCAACAATATAGACTTGCATCTACTCGAATAAAGCCAAAATTTTGTTTCCTTAAATGAAACCTACATTGCATTAACATATAGTTGAAGTAATAAATAAAGAGAAAATAACACACATTTGTAGAAGCACATGTATAAGTAATCATTTCAAGAACATTTTTCTATGTGAGTGTGTGAATTCCATTACCATTCTATAGTTTTACAAGGTTAGACTACCTCTCTCCAACAATATTCCCCTTTTCTAATGATGTGTCGTTCCCTCTGTTTCATTATAGGAACAACACCAATGTCAGTCCATCATATATTATAAATCAAATTAACTTTCCAATGAAATATAAAATCATATTCTTCCTTATCTCAGGAAGTCTCAAAATTTTTAACATTTTGACTTAAAATCACATGATATCACACACATACCTATACACTTACCATACGCTAGCATCACTTGTGGATTTTTCCTTGCTAGTAGATACTTCTTATCCACATCTTGCCATACTAATTAGTATCTCAAGGAGATCAACTTAAATATTAGTAGTCAAAAATTTTGCTCAACTTTATGATTTCTTAACTCATCTTTTAATCACATTTTGATCATGAGTAAGATGTGTACCATATGTACCATACATACCATCTAACATGTGCTCGCTAAGTGAGTAATTGTCCATATCAATAGACCAATGTCCATGAAACATAATCAAGTAATTCATCATCATTAGATCATCATGAAACATAATGACATCCACATATAACATCATTAATCTAATCATCAACATTTAATCATCATTATGCATCTAAATGCGTGCATAGTTGACATCCATATGTATTTTCATCTTAATGCGTCATATAGCTCCAATTAACAACATACATTTAACCAATATCCCAAACACAAAGTCAACCAAAGGGTCTAAGTCTATGTTGAACACCATATTGACTAGGAGTCAAATAGATAACTCAAGTTGACTACATTGTTGATCATTATTCATTGACCAATTTGACTAAATAAAAGGTGTTAACAACTTTCTATAAAGTAAAAGTCACATGCATGGTGGATCATCACATATACATAACACCAATGAAAAAATATTTATTAAATAGATAAAAGAGGAATCTATACATAACCTTCTGCATCCTCATGGGAAGACCATAATTTCATACACTTGCCTCATAGGCCAAAAAGTCAGATCAGGTTAGTCAAAAGTCATCTAAAATTAGTTGAGTCAACAAGTAGATACAATGTCTTCCAATTAAGTTTGCAACTTCATTCTATTTTCCAACATACATGTCAAAATGATAGGTGCAAATAAAGTTACATTTCATAACCAATTATCGACCAAACCAAATTGTCGAACACATCATATCATCACATGCCATAAATGAAAATATCAGAAGAAGTTGACCTACATGTCCAACTTTATTCTATCGTATGTAAAACCATGTCCTATTAAGTATTTACCACATTATTATTTGCTAGAATCACATAAATAAGAAAACTATAGCTTGATGAGTTAACACTTGTTTCACTGCCATAATCAAGGATTAACAATAATTATCCATTTACAAATGTAACACATGACATTATCCAAGGAATCCATCCATCAAAAGCATGATTTACCAAATATACGAAGTATAATGTAAGCAACATACCTCAATGGGCATCATGGAAAATGTCGACCTATACGTCGAACATGGAACAATAAGCACATCATGAAGGTGCAATGTCATCTATCATATGTTCAACACCATTAAGTATATCATCTAGGTATACTCACCAATCACCTACAAGGACTAGTAATCCAATTTTTATAAAGTGAGTGACCTTAGGCCCTCACGCCCATTTTGTCACCATAAAAAAGAACTAGCTAGACTAACTTTGCCACATAAACTTCAACTGAAAAATGCGGAAGAAACTATTCACAAAAGTGGAAAGACTCACTATTCATTACAAAAGATAAATAATGCATCATTAAAATTGATCATCATAAATCCTTTACATACATTCATGTCGTGACATACATCATTTCTGTTTAGATCTTCCAGCTTACAACTTTACAACAGTTACATAAAAATTTCAATTTGCTGATCGACATAATAGTTACAAGTTACCCTTTTTGAAAGAGCTTCAAATTACAGCTGAATTTTAATGAGTTACAATGTTATAAATAAGTACATCTCAAATGACAAGCTGGGCAATCAAACTAAGATGACTTTCCAAAAAAATAAGTACATCTCAAATGACGAGCTGGGCAATCAAACTAAGGTGACTTCCCAAATAAATAAGTACATCTCAAATGACGAGCTGGGCAATCAAATTGAGATGACTTCCCAAATAAATAAGAACATCTCAAATGACAAGCTGGGCAATCAAACTAAGATGACTATTCAATGAGCTCTCCAATGGTTCCAGTCTCCAAAAGCTGTAGGACGTCTCCCACCTGCTTCTCGAGATGGAAGTGTGGCCTAGGTGCTTTAACCTCGCCAACCACGGAGTGAAGTACTTTCCTCGAAATTCTTCCTAACTCGAAGAATTCCCCGACCCTGACACAAGAAGCCTAGCTTCCCAGAACAAGATGGATCAGATGGATCTGGTGCAACCGTGTAACATTTCTATATTACAACCATGTGCCTAGTAGTCTAAACATGAAATGTAGTTGGGAAATAAATAACTACATATCTACACATATGTAGTAAAAGAAAAAGAATTCCAAATAGGTATAACCATGTGTCACATATACAGTATTTGGAAAAATTAAAATGGCTTGGCCAAGCACTTTCAAAATCCAGAATTACCTGTAGAAGAAACAAGAACAGACATGTATCCATTCTACAGAACTGGCAGATAGGGAAACTAAACATGAAGATATCCACCTATCTGTCCCATAATTGCTACATTACACCCTTCCATGAAGGAAAATACACAACATCTAACCTTCCCTATTTTTCCACATTCGGTAAACACACTAGAAGGTAAGCTTTCCAAAATAATAAAAATATCATAAGATAAATGTAAAAGGAAGAATGGCATGTTCTTCACAATCTACTCCCTTGCAATCCTATCAATGCTCCACAATGAACATCATAGATGAAATCACTTCCAAATCATAGGACTAGCAACATCAAAAATACGCGCACACAACCTAGCCACCTCAAGATCAAAGAAATCTTTAACAAGATTCATAATATTTAAGTGAAAGTCCAAAAAGGAGATACAAACCAAAATAAAAGTGAACAGGAGTCAAGTAAATAGCTCACATAAGAAATTGGTGGCTTGGTGGTCACAAGGAACATAAAATCTCAAGCTAGTCCTTCGTTACATCCAAGTTCATGAAACCGAACATAATAAAATGAAAACTCAATTCACTTAAAGCACAATGACTCTCACTAGTCACTAAGAGGGAGTAGATGTTTAACAACACCTTGCTTCCAAGGGTCGCTAAGAAAATAACCAAACTTCTCATGCATCACATGAAATTTATCTTGTTAGTCACATATTTCTAAATGCATAATGGAACATGCAATAGTTTGCAAATAAAATCCATGTTCTTCCTTCTTAGCATATTAGGTTACTCAATCAACCTCATGAATCTGGCATAACAAAGAAAATAAATTCTTGCACCACATTTACATCCCATATCATTTACATAAATAAAAGACATTTGGTAGGCTGCCATAACCTAGTGCAAACAAAGCAACCATCCTTGAAAACCTCAATAGTTAAATTTTAATACGCAATGCACATATTATACCATCACATGGTTTAAATTAAATATAATCATGAGCTATGCAATTTACTAGTAATTCCATATAACTTTCCATAACAATCATAATGGAGAGATGCAACATGCAACTCATCTCATCAACTCATATAACATAGAGTAAACAAGTTTGACTTACAGTTTTATGTCTAGCATAGTGAACTCAAGGCCCAAATGTGGAACCAAGACCTTTGATACCATATGTAACGACTTCCCCTGCAAAAAAAATGCCACATCAGTAGTCTTCGTAATATGCAAAAAAATCAACGAGAGTCAAAGTCTTTTGAATATTGACTAGTCAACATTAGTCGATTAACTATCATTAACTTTACATTTATGCTCAAATTTAAAAGAAATTGTAATTTCGTTACCAGATTACTAATACCAGATACTAGATACCAGGAAGCATAACCATGGCGACCAAGTTAAAAAGAGCTCCAGAACCTGTCTAAGAACACAAGGGCGAGAATATTGTAGGAGTGCTTTACCACCCTACCATGAAGCTGTTAAACTTCCCTAGAATCTTTCCTAAAATGAAAAGATACCCAGCCCGACAACGAGGAAGACTAACCTGATAAAACCAAGGGAAATAATGGAATTGTGCAATACATTATTTACAACATTTTCATAAAATCTCCATTCATTCCACAAGGTAACATAATGCACTCATGCATTAGAAAAGCAACGAACACATTCTTAATATGCACTATCTACATATAGGTATTTCCATAAGTTTCTTTTCAATAAAATATGCATTTTGTAAGAGTTATCATAATACAACATTAATAGAATGTGAAATATTTGAGTTGCATGACAATTTTTGTGTATTATCCCACTATAAATTTAAAGCTTCTCATAAATTTCTCGGACAATAATAAGAAAGATTCATATCACTTTTCCTAGTTTATTAGATGGAATCATACTTTAAATTTCCTAATCACTAGGAACTTTCATCCATTTTGAACAACATTATTCCAAATAAGAACATATGCAACATTTAAGCATAAACCAAAAATATAGTCATAGACAATTACTGTTCATCAACTTAAACTGATTACAATAGGATACAATATGCCCAAAATTAAGTTATTAGATAATGTGTCTTTATTCTAATGACACCTCACTAATTTGGTATAGTACATGTTTGAACATTCACAAATAAACAAGTACAATATTGGTTCAAGAGTACACCACAACAGGTTAACCACCCAAGCAAAACAAAATTTGGAAGAATGATTACTACATTTCAAGACAAAATTGAATCCAGTCCAATCAAGCAGTCAAGAACATCACATGTCCAATAATGTTCATATTTTTATGATAAATCATAGTAATTTTGTCTTGACTCTGTTAATGAGTAAGAAGCAATTTTTAAATAAACAAAAGCTTGACACTCAAAGCTACCAAGGAAATGGTGAAATAAATCCCTATGTTTGCAGTTAAAGGGAGTCAATGATTTGAATGAAATCTAAGTTTCAAGTATTTCCCATCAAGATCTAAGTAATTATGGTAAATGTAAGTTAGTGACTAATACATGGAATAAGACTATTGCTAAAATGTCACCTATAGCATTCACTCACCAATGGAACCATCTTTATCTAGCACAACTGAGACTACAACTGCTCAATGGTCCAATTCTTACATTGTGACAGGTTTTTGCACAAAAGTGTGTTTAAATATCACAACAAATCATCCATCATAGAGTGGTACCTCTAGTTCGTACTGATCTAAGATACCACCCTTTCATATCTACTTGCACTTTGTGTAATATGAAATTTAAACCTGTGACCTCTTTCCATTACTTAGAAGTGTATAATTACCAGCCTTTTAACCCAGAATGATAATGCTTATCTTGAATATTACCTAAATTCAAAAGTCTGGTGGGCTTTCCAGTGGAGAATTTTATGCTAATATAGATGGATTTGAAATAATATGATGAATCATGGAATGTGATCTAAAATGTTGATGAAAAATTATTACACAATCTACTCAAAAAATTGTCAAACACAAATGGATTAGCCTTTTATTAATTCTCCAATCGAGTTCTGCACTGCAACATAGCCTCTACAGTAAAATGGGTGCTTAAAGAAATGTGATCCAGATTCAGAACTCTCTCAGTGCAATAAGGTGACTCGAAGCTCCAGAAACAACAATACGGGACTAAAATATAATAATGAATAGGGTAAATGCATAAGGATGATCCTTTACCAACAAACCCTTTAGTGGGCCACCTATCATCCCCCCCAAAATAAGTTGAGAAATAGTGCAAGTAGTCACAAAACCCTCTGTACCTAAATGTAAATTCACCATCGTTCACAGGCACAAACAAGTATGTTTTCAATAAAACTCTGCCCCAAATTTTTTTACCATTTTTGCCTTTACTTGTGGATCTGTTTCACCCAGAGCATAATAACAGAAAATTTAATCACTTAAAAGATTTCCATATCAAACCATTGTCACTTGCTCATCAAACTAATCGAGAATTCAATAAGAATTTGTGGAAAGGAAGTGTTAAAACTCAGAAGTGATCTTGAAAAATGTGGATACTTACCCAAATGCCAGGTGAGCTCGCATGCTCCATCCACCATTATTGTGTGTAACTGCCCCCCTCTCCCCCATTATCTATCGTTGTGTATATCTAGAACTCCTGAGAGGTGCTACCAATCTCTGCCCCCTTTTCCTTCCCAGGTTTTTTTGGTAATAAAATGCCTTGAATATTGGGCAATATGCCCCCATTGGCGATTGTTACAGAACCCAACAACTTACTCAACTCTTCATCATTTCTAACAGCCAACTCCCTGTGTCTGGGAACGATCCTGCTCTTCTTATTCTCCCGTGCAGATTATAACGGTTTCTTTATATAAATTCCATTTGAAAATGCACCCATAATTAATATAATGATTTTATTTTTATTAAGGAATGATTCATTTGTTTTGATCCACGTGGCAGTCTAATAACGAATTTATCGGTATGTGAAGAAGTGGTTGTGACAAATATTCCTTGCAATCCAAGTTCCAATCACATCAATACTAAACGGGGAATATTGAAACCTTAATACATTCAGACGATGGTGAAAGAAATGTTGAAAGCAAATTGCATATAAAACTAGGCATTCAGATTGACTTCCCATTATTATTATTATTACGAGAGAGACATTCTTAACTTCTATGATCAGATCTCAATACAAATGATATGATTAGATCTCAAGCCAAAGCAGGGTGGTCAAGATGGGCCAAAAAGACTTGTGATCGCTCAAGCAGCCTCAGACATCTGATCCTCCAATTAAGGCTTACAAACTTCAATCTAATTACATTTGTGAGACATTTGTAGCTAGTCATTTGGCATATGCAATCTTCTCGAATGTCAACATTAGGGATAATTCAAATAAGTTATTTAAAAAATAAGGAGAAATATGATGCTAAGACATATGTATGAAGATGAAATTAAGAGAAATATCAAATTTAAGGGCAAACAAAATTGTTAATGATGGATATTTGATTGACAATAGAGTAGCTTTTTTTTAAAATTTGATAAAGATAACTAAATTGAACTAGAAAAATATATAAAATAAGAATATATATAAAAATAAAATATATTAAATATTATTAATTATTTTCATCATTAATTTATAATTATTAATTGCCAAATATTTAATCAAAATCAACATCAATAATTCAAATATCTATATAATAATAATAATAACAACATAATTAATTATATTCAAATTAAATAATATTTTTCCATTAAATTATTAATTTAATTCTTAGGTCAATTTAACAAATCCCTAACTACTCTACCACAAAAATCATTCTCTACTCTACTCTACTCTACTCTGATGTTTCAGTCTTCACTTCTTCTTCAGAAGTAGGTGTCACAACTTCTGCTACAGGAACAGATGTTTCCTCACCAGGTATCTTTTCAGCAGGGGTTTCTTCTTCAACAGCTGCAGGGGATTCTTCTTCTGCTTCCTTTGCAGGTGTTGTTTCTTCCACCACATCTTCTTTCACTTCCTCTGCTGGAGTTTTCTCCACCTCTTCTTTTGCTTCCTCTGCTGCAGGGGTCTCCTCAACTGTCTTCTCCACTGCCTTTGCTTTACAAAAGTTCAACAATAAATTCTTGTGGGTATGCTAATTTTCTTGTTGAGATTTATGATCAGGTCAAGGAATATAAGAAAAGCAAATTAAAAAAATCCTTTGTTTTAATTTTATTATGAAGATCCATCAAGAACATCACTAAGAAATCTTGCATAGTGGGTGTTCTAACATTCACTAGAGTGACAATTAAAAAGATTAGATTTGCCAATTCTAATCTAATTTTTCTATTTAAAAATTCAAAATTGTCCACAACACATACCGTGTTCAAATATATTGGATATTTGATTAGGCCTTGTAATAACCAAGCCTCTTTGGTCAACTCAAAAAACATGAATTTGTAGCATTGAGGGGTGTTCCAGACTTTCATGACATATTAGATGACTTCTAATCTAATGGAATTCACTAAAACAAAAAGGGTTTGTAGAGGACATTCTCATCTTTTTAGTGATATAATTGTTATCAAGATATTAGTTAAATAAGTATTTATTACTTATTTTTAAATGAATACACTTATAAGATGTTGATTTACACACTAATTGAAAAAATGGCTATAACTTTCGAACTATAAAATAAATTTAAAATCTGAAAGATGTGTCACATTCTATGCTTTTTCTAATACAATTTTTAAATAAATAAATAATTTTTGTCTTAAATTTGTTGTGATCGCTCAAGCACCCTCAGACATCTGATTCTCTAATTATGGCTTACAAACTTCAATCTAATTATACCACCCACCTGAAACATCTATCTTCACTTCTTCTTCAGTAGCAGGTGTCACAACTTTTGCTGCAGGAATAGATGTTTCCTCAACAGCAGGGGTTTCTTCCTTCTCCACAGGAGTTTCAGCAGCAGCAGGGGTTTCTTCTTCAGTAGGAGCAGGGGCTTCTTCTTTCTCCACAACTTCTTGTGTTGGAGCCTCATTTTCCTCACCTACTTCCTTAGAAACCTCATTTTCTTCTATTTCTTCTTTGGCAGCAGGGGATTCTTCTTCTACTTCCTTTGCAGGTGTTGTTTCTTCCACCACATCTTCTTTCTCTTCCACAATTTAAGCAGGTGGGGCTTCAGCCTTCAGAGGCACTTCTTCAGTTGCAGGGCTCACTTCAGCGGGCATGGCAGCTACCTGCACAAATCGATCACAACATATAAGTTAACTCACATCATTCAAGACCGATTCTTTAGCATGCATGATCAATTGAATAGATCGATCCATGTGAGTCGATCTACATACCTCAACATCGGCCATTTTGGAATCTCAGATGAAGATTTGACAATACAGTAAATAAGATCTATAAATCCCAAAAATCCTGATCGCTGGATCAATTCTGGTGGGTGTTGGACAGTAGAAATAATTCATGCAATACAAGAAGCCTTGGCAACGTATTTACAGGAGAGGAAAGTTGGAAGGATGCTGTGGACTTTGCGTCGCTGGAAATATAAACTATTTAGTACTGAAAAAATAAAATCAGAATGAGAAGGCACCGTGCAAATCCAAAAAATGTCATTTGACGTGGGGCAGTCTAGAGATAGTGGAGAGAGTGTGTGCAAACTAGAAAATGTTTAATTTTGTAACCATAAAGCATCACCGCTGTAATTGAAACATATGTTTTTAAGAATGATTGTATTAGTTGTAATTGTTATTATATATACAACAGTACTAAGTTACAATGCTATAGAGTTCAGAGTTCTAGCTTCATTGTATTTATCACTTTTATGATGCATTTTCTTATTATTATAAATTTTAAAAATAAAAATATTAATCTTATTAGTCCCTCTTATAATAGGCGAAGACTATAGTTATCAATCTATTATTTTCTATTAATCCTTGCTTTGGTAGTTGTGCAGTTTGTGATGGTCATCCAAAAATAATGAAATTACAAAGTTGGATTTGTGCATTCCAAGATGCTAAGATGATGGAAGATGAGTCCATCAAAAATTATATAAGAAGAATACCAAAAATTGTTGTAGGTATTCAATCTCTTGGTGGAACCAAACATGATGATGAGGTTATGGAAGATCTTGAAAAGTCCATCACCACCATTCAAGAAAACAACCTAGATGATTTAACTAGTAATTCTCTGCACCAATGATTTCACAAAGGAAATCCTTTTCGGAAGATTAGAATCTGTTGAAGTAGAAATGAGATAGTCTAGGGAACTAGCTAGAGTTGAGACAGCTTTTAGTGCTATGCACATTCGACCTAATCTATCAAGAAATATAAGCACACGAGGAGACTTTGCCAGTAATAGCAGATATGAAGAAGATAAGAAGATTGAATAAGGAATAGGCCTTCTGGTAAAAAGAGAAAAATATGGTAAGAAAATATTTGAATGTTGGACTTGTGATGAATATGGTCATTTTGCATCTAAATGTCCTAAAAGAGAGAAAAAGTTCAGAGGAAAATTTAAGCCTAGAAGAGATAAGGATAGAAATTTTTTATATGCAAATGAGGACGAAGAATCTGATGAAAAGGATCAAAGTGAAAGTGATGATGAATTCGAATTTGTGGATATTAAGGAAGATAACCTTGATAAAGAAATTAGAGAAGAGAGAGCTCTAGTTAGCCAAGTTGAGAAGAAATCAGATTGGATAATTGATAGTGGATGTTCACATCACATGACTGGTGAAACTAACATTGATGATGTTTGCAATGCAACCTACCATATTACAAGGATCAAATCTATTGCTATTGATGGTGAAACTAACACTGATGATGTTTATTTTGTTGATGGTTTGTAACATAATTTGTTAAGTGTTGAACAATTGGTAGACAAGGGATATTTGTTGTAGTTCATAGAAAAGACTTGCATTATCAAAGGAAAGGATGGTATGTTGACTGGTATTGGAACTAGATCCAAAGGTAATGTATTTTAGTTGAATCCTATTGAAATAACATGTTTTATTGTAAAGGTTGATAATAATTGGTTATGGCATAGAAGTTTCTATCATATAAACTTTGATAATATCGTGAAAGTTAGCAGTACATTTGTAGTGAGAGATCTACATAAGATTATTAAGCCTAATAATGTTGTCTACGAGGAATGTATTTTGAAATAGAGGAAAGTGTCTTTTACTAGCAAGAAGTTCTCTTCTACAGAGAAATTGGAGACTGTTCACATAGATCTGAGTGGTCCTGTAAGAACCAGAGGATTCTATGGTGAAACGTACTTTATGATTTTAGTTGATGATTTCACTAGGATGATGTGGGTAGCATTTCTTAAAGAAAAGTTTTAAGCTTTTGAGAAATTTAGGATATTCAAGAATAAAGTTCAAAATGAATCTAGTGTTAAGATTAGATAGAGGAGGAGAGTTCACCTCTAGAGAGTTCAACATGTTTTGTAAAGATAATAGAATCAAAAGACAATTATCTTCACCTATAACAGCTGAACAAAATGGGATTTTTGAAATAAGGAACAAATACATAGTAGAAACAACAAGAGAGATTTTATTTGACAATGATGTCTCAAAGAGATTTTGGAGAGAAGTAGTTAACACTACAGTATATACTCTGACTAGAGTATAGATTAGAAAAGGTATGAGTAAGAAACCCTATGAGTTATGGTTTGGTCACTCACCATCAGTAAAGTATTTTTGAATATTTAGAATTAAGTGTTACATAAAGAGAGATGATGATATAGGTAAGTTTGATCCTAGAAGTGATGAAGGTAAGTTTCTTGGTTACTCTTTGAAAAGAAAAGCATATAGATGCTTCAACTATAGAACTAAGACAATATTTGAGTGCATGGATGTAAGGATTGATAAAAAGTTTGGTACTAAAGAGAAGATGGTAGGTTATAACTCTAATGAAGAAGAGGATTATTTTGGATTTGTTAGACATAATGCCAAAGTTCTTTTTGAGACTAATAATGATTTGCAGAATAAAGTATCTATTGAGCATAGAGAAGAACATAGATTTGAACCTAGGGAAGAGATCAAAATTGAGATGTCAACTACTACTTCTACTAGAAACACGACAAAGACTCACCCTCTAGAGTAGATGATTAGAAGCAAGAATAAAAGTGTGATGACAAGGAATAAAGAAAATGGGGAATTGGGTCTAATTTCTTGAGTGGAATAGGTAAGCACAGAGATGAGGCATGTAAGGATGATCATTGGATGCAAGCTATGAAAGAAGAACTATATCAAATTTTGAAAAATAAGACATGGGAATTAGTTTCTAGACCTAAAGACAATAATGTGATAGGAACCAAATGGGTATTCAAAAGTAAGATGAATGAGAAAGGAGAAGTTGTGAGAAAAAAGGCCAGACTTGTTTGCAAAGGTTACTCACAATAAGAAGGCATAGATTATGAGGAAACCTATGCACCCATGGAAAGAATGGAAGCAGCAAGGATGTTCTTGGCTTATGTAGCAAGCAAAATTTTTAAAGTTTATCAGATGGATGTCAAGTCAACTTTTCTAAATGGAGAACTTAAAGAAGTCTACATTGAGCAACTTGAAGGATTCCCTCTAACAGAAGATAAAGATTTTGTATGCAGACTAAATAAAGCACTGTACGGTCTTAAGCAAGCACCTAGAACCTGGTATGCAAGGTTGGATAGGTATTTATCCAAGCTTGGATTTATTAAAGGTTAAATAGATGGTAATCTATATTTGAAGAAAACTAATGATGACCTCTTTATCATTGTAATTTTTGTGAATGACATAATATTTGGAGGAAATGATGAAGAAAGTGATAAATTTGCTAAAGAGATGAAAAATGAATTTGAAATGAGCATGATAGGAGAAATGAAGTTTTCCCTAGGATTGTGAATTGTGCAAAACAAAGATGGGATATTTATTTCACAAACTAAGTATCTAAAATATATTTTAAAAATATTTGGTTTGGAGAATTACAAACTTGTAGGTACACTTGTGATAATTGGTCAAAAGTTATCTAGCAAAGATGAAACATCTATAGTTGAGTAGAAGAAGTATAGATCTATGATTGGAGGATTGCAACATTTGACTCACACCATACCAGATATAGAAAATGTAGTTGGGATTGTAGCAAGATTTCAAGCTGATCCAACAGAGTATCATTGTGCAACAGTAAATATGATATTCATATATTTGAAAGGTACATCTAACTATGGAATATGGTATGATAGATCAAGTGATTTCACCTTGTACAGATGTACTTATGCAAATTGGGTAGGCAATATAGATGATAGAATGAGCACCAGTGGTGGAGCATTATTTCTTAGAGGAAGATTGGTTTCTTGGTTGAGCAAGAAATAAGATTGTGTATCTCAGAGTATAGCTGAGGCAAACTATATTGTAGCAACAAATAACTGTAATCAAGTTATGTGGATGAAAAAAATGTTGAAGGATATTGGAATTGAGTTTATAGAACATGTGATCATTTTCTATGATAACAAAGGTACAATAAGTATGTCTAAGAATCTATTATTTCATTCTAAGAGTAAGCACATATTTATAAAGTATCATGTTTTGAGAGAAAAGGCAAAAAAATAAGAAATAAGGTTGGAGTATGTAAGCACTAAAGATCAAATTGTAGATATCTTTACAAAGCCTTTTCCTAAAAATACTTTTGAGTACCTAAGAGGTGTGTTAGGGGTTATGCCCCTACCTAATTCTAAGTACTTGATGCAAGGAGTGCATTAGTCTAGTGGTACAAAGAACTATGACTAGACTGGACTAAATGCTAATGCATCCTGTATGGGGGAATATCTGATATGAACTAAGTCATGAAGAACTCTAGGTATTTGGTAGTGAACAATGTCTTTGGACACTTGAGCTAGTTTTAATAGCCGATTAGCAATTGGTATTGAGATTGACACCTTTGACATTGATGTCAATGAGAGAGAGAATGTACATGAAAAACATTTTGAGAGAATGTACATAAGTAGTGAGAAGAGATGAATCTATTGAGATGGAAATAGGGGAGAGTTATCTCTTTAGGGAGATTAAGAAAGATTCATGCAAGTGCATAGAAGGATGTGTAAGTGCATAGATTCAACCAGCAAGTATTAGAAGTTGTTTATTGTGAACAACTGTTGTCGATCCTAAAAGAAGAAGTAGAACAATACAACATTCCATAAGATCTCCAATTAATGAAGATAATTTGAGAAGAATACAAAAGAAAAGTATAGTTTGGTATTCTTGAAACTAAGATAATTTCCATCTATGTGGCCATCAATGCCAAAGAGGGAGATTGTTAGCATGAATGCTGATGATACTACATTGGGGGAGTATCCTAGAAATTGAAGAGCATTGATATGTTGCATTCATGTTTGTATTTGTCATTGATGTCAACACTATAGTAATTCTATTAAGATTGGAAGAATACCAGTCAAAAATCTTAGTATGCATAATAGCTAAGGAAGCTTCAAATGATGCATAGTGAATGACATGTTCTTGAGGTTGTATTTATGACATGGTTCAAAGGACTAAGTTTGATTCAATGTTGTATGAAAGTTACACTTGTTTTACTAAAAGCGATGCAAAAATAGAGCATTGGAAAACAAAGTTTTGATGATCTATCACTATCTTTCATCTAATATGTAATGAAGGTGATGCACAAATAATAGTGATAGAGGATGATTGTATGGTTACACTAGCATATGCACAAGATAGGGTTTCACATGTGTAAAGTTTGGTATAGACTATGAGGTGATAGTGTTGTTGTAATTGTGAATTAATTAATTATATTATTTTAATTAATTGAGAAGGCCTCAATGCTAACTCAAGGAATTATTATGAAGATATGGTATAAAGGAAAGTTTCTTTCCTTGTTTATAAAGAGACTTGGATAGAGAGGATCAAGTGGAATACAGAGTATTAAAGCACAATTGAAGAAGGAGTAAAATGCTTACTGAATGCGCATAAGCAATCCAAGGGATTATTGGATGCATAGTATGAGATCTAGTTACAAGATTTGAAGGAATAAAAGTCTGGTTGATAGGAAAAAGACAAAGGAAGAAGTACATTTTAGTTCTATTATTTTTCAAGGAATAATATAGAGATATTTGGACAATGGGTTCTTTGATCTTAACCTTGAAGCTGTTTGGGCAATGGGTCCCACTATCTTCCACAACTCCTAACAGGGTTGACACAACTCCTAGTAGGGTTGGAATCTCCTAATAGGGATTCAAAGTCTCCTAATAGACTCATATGTATTGAATGTTGTAACAAAGTCTATCCTCTAACAAGGAATATTTATATTAGTACATCATCTTGTGGGTACCATCCCCACCGAGGTTTTCCCTCTAATCAAGGGTTTCCCTAGTTAACATATTTGGTGTTAATTGTGAATGAGTACCTTGTTGTGGTTTTAGTTTATATTACTCACATGGTTAAGTTTATTTAAGGTTAATATTTGTAATGATAGTTGTATAATTGATTCATCCCCCCCTCTCAGTTATATCCGTGGACTATATATTCTAACAATATAAGGATCTTCAAAAGTTTGTGAAGAGTTGTGGAATTTTTCAAGTTGCAAAAGGAGTAAGTCAGAATATTAGATTGTATGCACCTATCTTTATTGCTGAGAAACCTTAGAGTGCCATTTATATGTATTTTTTTGTTGGATTTCCTAAAACAAAAAAGGGGTATTATTTGATATTTGTTGTTGTGGATTGATTTTCTAAAATGACTCATTTTATACCATGTAAGAAGAGATTATATGCTAAGCATGTTGCTGAAATTTTATTCCAAGAGATTGTTAGATTGCACGGATTACCAAGAAGTATTATTTGTCATAGAGACAATAAATTTGTTGGTTATCTTTGGAGAACTTTGTGGAAGAATGGGTATAGAGTTGAAGTTTAGTTCTACATTCCATCCATAAACTGATGGATAGATAGAGGTTGTGAATAGAAGCTTGGGTAATTTTCTAAGATGGTTAGTTGGAGATGAACCACATAACTAGGAGATGGAACTGGCACAAACTAAGTTTACATATAATAATTCTATGAATAGAAGTAAAGGGAAAACATCTTTTGAGATTGTTACTAGAATGTAGCCTAGAGGAGTATCAGATTTAAAGGATGTTGCTGGTGAAGAAAAGAGAAGTGGTGTAGGAGAAGAATTTGGTGATTTTATGGAGTCTTTTTATAAGGAAGTGAAGCTAAATTTGGAACAAAGTAATCAAAAGTACAAGGAGAAAATTGATAAGTCTATAAGGCATCATGTTTTTGAAGTTGGTGATGAGATGATGGTTCATTTGAAGAAATGGAAATTTCATGTTAGAACATATAGTAAGTTGAAGATAAGAAGTTTAGACCTTCTAAGATCTTGAAGAATTTTTATAGTGGAAATGCTTATGAAGTTGAGTTACCTAATGACATGAATATATCCCCTATATTCAATGTTGTTGATCTGTATAAGTATCATGACTTAGATGATGAAGTTGGTGTACCTAATGATTATCCTAAGAAGCATATTAAAGAGGTTGAATAGATATTGGATTAGAGGGTTGGTAAAGAAAAAGAGGAAAAGACTACTATGAATATTTGGTAAAGTAGAAAATAGACTAGTTGAAAATGTTACATGGATTTCTTAATCTAAGTTGGATTCAACTCACGTTGTGACATTTCAATGATTAATGAAAATCATTTCATTCTACCCTAGTTGTCTAATGTAGGAGCATCTTGGGTTGATGTGTTATCATTCTCATTTGTGTTCATTCTATTAGATGTTTTTGAGTTGTAGTCATTGCCGAGTTGTATCAATTATTGAGTTCTAGTAATTTTGCAGTATTAACTAAGTTGTAGTTATCCCAAATTGTGTTAACCTTTGGGTTAGTTTGTTATCCCATTTCACTTTGTAGTTTTGATCAAGTTATCTAGCGTGTGTTGAGTTATCCAGTATTGGCCAAGTGTTCCTTCATGTGTTGAGTGAGCCTATTATTTGTTGATGCTTGGTTCCTTCTTTAGTTGAGTTTTCTTTGTTGGTTCTTCGTGGGAGCCAACTTGTGTGTTTAATTTTCGTTGTGAATTTAATGATAGGATCTAGTCTTGGGATGTGTGCAAACCATTTTTATGTCAATCTTTCTATTGTGTAATGTTCTAGAATCTTTTGTAAGTCATTTTGGCAAGTATAAATAGGGTGTTTAGGATTAGAAGTTGGGGGCAGAAGTGAGAGCACCAAAAAGTTTAATGCATATGTGTTTGGATGTGTGAATTCAAAGCTAGATCATGGATCTTGAATGTATGTATGTTGATAATTTGATGAATCAATAAAAGAATCTTGTTCTCTCTCCTTAGTGTTGTTCTCTTTGTGTGTTTTCTTTCATTGTGGTAACTCTACAAGGTGGTTTGGATTGCTAGGTGTGCCTTTGGCCCTAGCTATTAATATCCCTCCTTGCATCATCTGATCAGGAGGATCACTTATATACATAAGGAAAGAGGAGATCTGATATCTAGCGGAGAGGTGCTGATTGAAGGATCAAGGCTAAAACATTCTAATAGGTGAATTGGTAAAAACCTCTTGACCGATTTGTCCTAGCAGGCTTTTATAAATGGTTTAACATGGTGCTTAATTTATTGTAAGTTGAAGTCCTCAAACCAGGCACACTTCTAATAGGGTTTTGAAATCCTTTAAAATGGTAAGATTTAATAGTCTCTGTAAGCCTTTAACAGGGTAGATCTTTCAAAGGGTAGATCATAGTTTATGATCAAACTTATTATAACCTTAATTGGATACACTTTACAATTGTAGTAGTTAAAATTTGTGGGCGTCATCTCCACTCTAGTTTTACCTTCTCATTGGAGGGTTTCTGGGTAAAAAATTTACTGTGTTATGTGTTATTGTTTGATGCCATGGATGAACATGTTTAGCTTGCTATTTCAATTTACATGCAAATTATGAGATGGATGTGTGGTGAATGATTTGGTTAAATTTTTGAACTGTTGATTCACCCCCCCTATTAGAGTTTACTTTCCCATTGTTAATTCCAACAATTGGTATCAAATTGTTTTTCTTTGGAATGAAAATCTTTGTAGCTTTGTGGAAAGATCTTGAAGATGAAAGTCTACAAGTTGGGAAAAGTCATTGAGAACTAGAAGATTGAAATCCAACTTGCCCTACACTAGCTCAATGAAGCAAGAGATGAGTTGAAGTTCTCATTAAAGATAAGGAAAGAGATAGCTATTGAGGAAAATGATACAAATTACCAAGAGAAGGACACTATTGAATTGTTTACAGATTGAAACTCAAGTGAGTTTGATGCAATAGTGGCATATCTGATGGAAAAGAATGGTGCCCTAACTGAAAAGGCCAAAAATCTTAAGATAGAGTAAGAAGTCCAATTAGGATTGCTATGTGAGGTGACTGAGTAGAAAAAGAAAGTTGAGGAAGACAAAGTCATGTTTGAAGATGACAAAAGGACACTGACCAATAGACTGGAGGAGAAGACATCAAAGGTACAAAGGACTACTAATATGCAACTAGAGACAATGAATCAAGCTATGATTTCCAACCATGAATTGAATAGAATGAACATTGAGATCACAACCTTGAAGTTATAGAATAAACAACTAAGGAATGAACTAAGAAGAGAGAGAGAATTTGTTGAAAGTTTCAACAAACCTAGTAAAGTCATCAAATACATGTGAAATGGATGAGATTTCCTTGATCTAACAATGATACTGATGGATTGGGATACACCAATGCTGAGGAAGGCAAATCATCCAAAAGTGGTGAATAAAGAAACAACAAAGGTAAGAACTACATATCCACTTGTCATAATTGTGAAAAGTTAGGTCATACAACAAATGTTTATAGGAGCAACAATGAAAATTATAATCCTAAGAAGAAATTGATGGGGACACAACCCAACAACCAGAATAGACACAATAGAAAGGGGAAATTATATTAACTGAGAAAATAAGCTGGTACAAATAGTGCAGAGAAAATAAACTCAAAACATGCCCTGCGGGCTTACAATAGCATAAATCTGGAGAATATTTCTCCTTTTAGCACCTCCTCTCAAGCTCCAAACCGAACTGCCTTTTACAATGCCAGAAATCTCCTTAAATAGACCCCAGAGGGTTAAGGACTAGGAGTACATTCTAGAAAGTGCTAGTAGGCATCCACCGACAAAATAGAAGGTTCCGAAAGCTGCGTTAGAAGTCGGTGCAATTCTAGAAGAATCCAGAAACGATAGCCGAACTTTCGGGAGGCATAACTTTTGAACCGTAACTTCGATTGACGAACCGTTTACATTTTTGAAAAGCTCTCGAAGCGCTCTATAGACCTATGGACCAGCTTCGCTCGTCCCCCATTTTTTGACCCTTTTCGAGGTCATTTAATGCCCCAAACCTGACTTTGAAGCATTCTTAGGGGGTCTCCAAAACCCAAAAAACTGCAATAACTTTCAAACCGTGGGGCCTTTTGACCTGATTCTTTTTCTGGAATGCTCTAAATCTTGATTACATTCATCTGGCCAAGTCACACCTTCTAGGTCACCAAAATGATGGTCAAATTGCATGCTCCTATTTTTTTTGAGATTTTTAAATGCACTGATAGTTGAACTATGAGAGTTGGAACCTTTATTTGAGCCAAATGGGTATCCAAAAATACAAAGACATAAAATAGAAACTAAGTCTAAGTACATTTTTTTGGGTGACACAGGATTGCCCTTATACCTCTGGATGCTCCTGCATCAGACACCCAGGGTAGATTGAAAAGTGACCCTGTCACTTTATGGAAGGTAGAGGAAATCCCAAATGGGAAACCTCAGCTGCTGAAATCCAAGTTGAGTCTTCGATCGGTCGTCCTTTCCATTTGACCAAATACTCTTCATACTGCCTGTTTCTGGTACTCCTACCCACACGATGATCTAGAATGTCTTCTATCTCCTCCTTCTTAGAAGCAAGAATTGGACATGGCTCTAAAACTAGCTCCTCATCAGTACCATCATCATGATACTCTGTCAAATCTGCAATGTTGAAAATGGGAGAAATGTGAATACCATCTGGCAGCTCCACCTCATATGCATTTCCTGAGTTATGTTTCTTCAAAATTTTGCAGGGGCCAAATTTCTTCATTTTCAGCTTGTTGTAAGTACCAACTGGAAATCTTTCTTTTCGTAAGTGCACCATGACAAGATCCCCTACTTGGAATTCCTTATGTCTTCTCCTTTGATCAGCCCTAGCTTTATACTCTTGATTCATCTTGATAATGTGTGCTTGGACCTCCTCATGTAGACGCTTGATGTGTTCAGCAAAATCCTCAGCTTCAGCACTTGTTCTCTCCCCTTGTTCTATCTTCCTCAATTCTGGTGCAGTCCTTGGGCTATTTCCATATACAATTTGAAATGGTGATTTTCCAGTACTCCTATTTACAGAGTTACTATAAGCAAACTCTGCCTGTGGTAGAATCAAATCCCATCCCTTAGGCTTATCTCCAACTAAACATCTCAGCAAATTGCCCAGACTTCTATTTACCACTTCTGTTTGGCCATCAGTCTGTGGGTGATGCGTGGAACTGAATTTCAAGTCTGTTCTCAACTTCTTCCACAATGTCCTCCAGAAATACCCCACAAATTTAGTATCTCGGTCAGAAACTATACTCTTTGGAAGACCATGTAGTCTTACCACCTCTTTGAAAAACAAGTCTGCAATATGGACAGCATCATGAGTTTTATGGCATGGAATGAAATGTGCCATTTTGGAGAACCTATCAACCACCACGAATACTGAGTCATTACCCCTTTGTGTCCTTGGCAATCCAAGAAAAACATCCATACTTATGTCCTCCCATGGCCTTGATGGAACAGGCAATGGCTGATATAGGCCAGTATTTTGACTAAACCCCTTGGCAACTTGACAAACCTGGCAACTCTGTACAAACTTCTTCACATCCTGTGTAATTTGAGGCCAAAAATAATGTTCTCTAAGAATGGCAATGGTCTTATCCCGACCAAAATGTCCTGCCATCCCTCCACTGTGTTTCTCCTTAATCAGATTTTCCCTCATGGAACTCCTTGGAATGCACAATTGACTACCTTTGAACAACATGCCATCCTGAATCAAATAGTCTAACCACTTGGTTCTATCTACAGCAACAGGTTCTTTACAAGATTTCCATGCTTCAGAAAAATCAGGATCCTCGGGGTACAAATTCTTGAGTTCATCAAACCCAACTACTTCAACCTGCATTATTGTAAGCAACAACTGTCTCCTACTTAATGCATCTGCAACCCTGTTAGATTTTCCACTTCTATGCTTTAACACAAATGTATAACTCTGCAAGAATTCTACCCACTTCATATGCCTCTGATTCAATTTACCTTGGCTATTTAGGTACTGTAATGCCTGATGATCAGTATACAAAACAAATTCCTTTGGCAAAAAATAATGCCTCCATTTCTTTAAGGCCTGAACTATCGCATAGAACTCTTGATCATAAACATAATACTTCTTCTTTGCATCATTCAATTTTTCACTAAAATATGCAATAGGCTTACCTTCTTGGCTTAATACAGCCCCAATAGCGATACCACTAGCATCACAGTCCACCTGGAATACTTTTCTGAAATCTGGAAGTGCCAACACAGGCTGTTCAGTCACCTTCTTCTTCAGCAATTCAAAACTTTTTGCAGCTGCTGCAGTCCATTTGAACTCTTTTCTATCCCCTCTTATTATATCAGTTAGGGGTGCACATATGCCACTGAAATTCTTAATAAACTTCCTGTAAAAACTAACTAGACCATCAAATGATCTTACCTCAGTAGCAGACCTTGGAGTAGGCCATTCCAAGATGGCTTTTACCTTCTCTGGATCCATTTTGAGACCTTCAGGTGATATAACAAATCCCAAATAGACTAACTCCCTTTTTGCAAAGACACACTTCTTTAGATTAATTAACAGTTTCTCTTCCCTTAGCCTTTCAAGGAAACTACGAATATGCAGTAAATGTTCTTCCAAAGTCTTGCTAAAAATTAAAATATCATCCAAATAGACAATAACAAATTTTCCCAAGAACTTCTTAAGTACCTCATTCATGAGCCGCATGAAGGTGCTTGGGGCGTTCGTCAATCCAAAGGGCATGACTAACCACTCATAAAGACCCTCCTTGGTCTTGAAGACTATTTTCCACTCATCTCCTTCTCGAATCTGTATCTGATGATAGCCACTCTTCAGATCTATCTTTGTGAAGTACTCAGCTCCACTCAAGCAGTCCATAAGATCATCCATCCTTGGCAAAGGAAATCGGTACTTGATGGTTATCCTATTTATAGCTCGGGAATCTATACACATCCTCCACTCTCCATCCTTTTTTGGTGCGAGTACTGCAGGTACTACACATGGACTCAGGCTCTCTCGAATCAAGCCCTTCCTCAACAGCTCCTGAACCTGTCTATTTAGCTCCTCTGTTTCAATAGGAGTCATCCTGTGAGCAGCCTTGTTAGGCAAACTAGCTCCTGGAATCAGATCTATTTGATGACTGATTTGCCTTACTGGTGGCAATCCATCTAGAACATTATCAGAGATAATATCTCCAAATTCTCCTAGTAAATCTGAAACTTCAAATGGTATTTCACTACTACCTTCTTTATCTTTTCTAGGAATCAAAGCATAGCACATGCGTTGATGTTTCATGCCATCTAAAAACTTCCTTCCATCAACAAGACAAATCCTAGCACTGCTAGATACCTTTTCACCTTCCTTTTTCATGGGCTTCAATTTGTGGCAAACTCCATCCTTTGTCAGAGAGTATGTGTTTGCATGTCCATCATGTATTGCATGTCTATCAAACTGCCATGGTCTACCCAACAATAGATGGCAAACATCCATCGAAATAACATCACAAAGAACTTCATCATGGGAACTCCCAATTTTGAATTTTACTAAACATTGTTCACTTACCAGGACCTTATGATCATCTTTTACCCAAGAAATCCGATAGGGCTGGGGATGTTTCTCCCTCTTGAGCTTCAGCTTAGAGACCATTACCAAGTTATCAGTGCTACCACCATCAATGATCACATCACAACATTTATCCTCACACTTGCATCTGGTACGGAACAAGCTCCTCCATTGTCCTGGTTCATTTTCACCACTTAGTAGGACTCTTTCATTTACCAAGGTCTCTCCTCTTTCTGCATCCTCTGAATGTGATGATTGTGCATCCTCATCCACATGAGCAACCCTAGCTTGGCCCTCAGCTCTCCTATCTATCCTTCCTTGTCGTTGAGGGCATTCAAAGGCACGATGACCTTCTTCATTGCAATGGAAACAGGTACCACGGAAGCCTCCTCTTCCTTGCCCACGTCCTCTACCTCTTCCTCTTTGATTTCCAAAGTCTTGATCACGGGAGCGGTTGAAACCCTCATTCCTCTGGTTCCTGCTAGTACCCTCATCTTCATTTTTCTTTTGAGTTTCATTGCGGCCTCCAGATGATCTACCGCTTCCCCTTCCTCCTTGATCGTGCCCTCTTTGTCTTCCTTCAAACCTTTTACTCAGCTTCTCTTCAACTCGTAGGGCAAACTGGTATGCTTCTTCAACGCTGGTCATTCTTACCAGACTTAGTTCTTCCTGGATGCTAGGTCGTAACCCACTGATATAACAAGCAACCTTCTCCTTATTTGCTTCTGCATGCCCCGCTCTAATCAGGAGTCGATAAAACTCCTCTGTATATTCTTGGACTGATCTTCCTGCTTGCTTTAACCCATGCATCTTCTTAAACAGATCAAGCTCGTAGTCCACAGGAATGAACTGCTTCTTCAATTTGTCCACCATGCGATCCCATCTTGTGATCTTCTCCTTTCCTCTTCTAAGTCTTTCCAGTTGAATCTCTTGCCACCAGATTTTGGCATGGCCTTTTAGTTTGGCCTTTGCAAACTTAACCCTATCTGGGTCCCTTATATCCTCATATTCAAAGTATTCATCCAGTTCATTGATCCAATCGATCAACTCATCTGGTTTCAAATTTCCCAAAAATATACCCACTTCAATTGTAGGTCTTTTCCCAAACCTAGAAATGGCCCTAAAAAGCCTTTCCTCTACAGGATTCAGAACTTCCCCGTCAACTTCCATTACTTCCTCTTCATTGTCATCCTCACTATTGTCATCTGCGGCAATATTTGCTCCTCTACGAAGCTCCTCTTGCAATGCTTGTACCTATCTCTGGAGGGCTCTAACCTCCTCAGGATCAACAGCTCTGGCCCTTCCACCATGCTCTCTTTGTGGAGGCATCTTCTAACTCGAACCCACAACCACACAGTCCTGGTGCAAACTGCCTCACAGTCGGCGCTCTGTCTACACACTCAGGAAAACCCGCTCTGATACCACTTGATGGGGACACAACCCAACAACCAGAATAGACACAATAGAAAGGGGAAATTATATTAACTGAGAAAATAAGCTGGTACAAATAGTGCAGAGAAAATAAACTCAAAACATGCCCTGCGGGCTTACAATAGCATAAATCTGGAGAATATTTCTCCTTTTAGCACCTCCTCTCAAGCTCCAATCCGAACTGCCTTTTACAATGCCAGAAATCTCCTTAAATAGACCCCAGAGGGTTAAGGACTAGGAGTACATTCTAGAAAGTGCTAGTAGGCATCCATCGACAAAATAGAAGGTTTCGGAAGCTGCGTTAGAAGTTGGTGCAATTCTAGAAGAATCTAGAAACGGTAGCCGAACTTCCGGGAGGCATAACTTTTGAACCGTAACTCCGATTGACGAACCGCTTACATTTTCGAAAAGCTCTCGAAGTGCTCTATAGCCCTATGGACCAGCTTCACTCATCCCCCATTTTTTGACCCTTTTCGAGGTCATTTAATGCCCCAAACCTGACTTTGAAGCATTCTTAGGGGGTCTCCAAAACTCGAAAAACTACAATAACTTTCAAACCGTGGGGCCTTTTGACCTGATTCTTTTTCTGGAATGCTCTAAATCTCGATTACATTCATCTGGCCAAGTCACACCTTCTAGGTCACCAAAATGATGGTCAACTTGCATGCTCCTATTTTTTTCGGGATTTTTAAATGCACTGATAGTTGAACTATGAGAGTTGGAACCTTTATTTGAGCCAAATGGGTATCCAAAAATGCAAAGACATAAAATAGAAACTAAGTCTAAGTACATTTTTTTGGGTGACACAGGATTGCCCTTATACCTCTGGATGCTCCTACATCAGAAATTCATAGGTTACTATCACAAGTACAAAAAGGAAGGACATCAGGTACATGAATGTAGGACCAAGACCTCAAGCACACAAAGATTTGAAGGATATTTCCATAATTGTTGGAAGTATTGACATACAACATATAAATGCAGATCTAATGCCAAGTGTACATCAAACAAGTAGACAAAATAGTTGTCACTATTGTCAAGAGTATGTACATGTTCTTGAAAATTGCATTAGAAAACATTTCAAAAGTGATTACAATAGATGTTTGAGTCAAACTAAATGTTTTAGCTATTTGAAGACTGGTCAAATCAAAAACAAACTATACAACAAGGTACCAACCAAAGAATTCAATAAAGGAAAGGAGAAGGTTGATGTTGAGAAACTCAAAGTGCAGATGAAAAAGACACGGAAGAAAAAGGAAGATTGCAACACGATTTTAGATGAGATCACTTCAATCAATGGATCAAGTGATCACATCACCCCCAACTAGAAAATCAAAAGAGATGCATGGGACTGATATGTTAATGATATATTTTACATCAGTTCCAAGAATCTAAGTTTTGAAAAGATTATATATGCATGAATTAAGATGTAATGCAATAGTTAGAACCTAGAAGAAATCTTTAGTTTTTTTAGTTTTCATGTTGTTGCCGACCACGAAAGATTTAATAGTTACTACGAAGCATGAATAGAATTTCAGTTGATGCTGAGCTGTGAAGGTATGGTAGCATTGATTGTGAATGCTATGTGAATCAAGAAAAGTTGAAGTCATGTGTAAGTTGAGTGAGTTGGAAACCCTATATTGACCAAGCGTGAAACTATGTAAGCATTAAGCATTTAATGCAAAATTTTAGGGGTTATATAGTCATTTCTTGACTCATTTGCATTCATTAAAGAGAAAAGAGAGCATGAAGACCATTAAGGTGAATTGCAATAGGAGATTCTTATGTTTTAAAATTGAATTCAATTGCAGCTCAACATATTCATCAGATTGTGAAGGTATTTTACTAGTGCCAAGTTTCGCTCTTTGAGTTTATGTAAACCCTAGCTATCAAATATGGTAGCATGATCTTCTAAAAATGTTAGAAAAGAGGGAAAGGAAGTGTTGAATGTGTAATTTATTAGTAATGAGATTAGACAACCACCTTTCTAGGAACTAATTGAAATTGCATACAAAGGAGACTCGTTTGGTGCGTTATCGATGATACCACCAAAAGTCTTAATGATTTAGGATGTCAGGTTTTTCTATACATGGAAAGTTGGAAGTATAAGTGACATGGAGATAAGGGAATTGTATAGTCAACTTTTTGATGATGGAGTTTTAAGGGAAGAGAATAAAATTGTAGAAAGGAAAGGGTTGACCCATGCCCTAGATTTCCCTAATGTATTCAAGACTAAATGGATCAAGATTGTGCTTAGTAGAATAAATGAAAACTTCATTTAGCTATAAGATGGACCCATTAATATTACTAAAAGGATCATTAGCTAAGTGTTAGGATATCCTACCCTAGATTGACCTAAGAGCATGCAAAGTGATTCAAAAAAGATGATTTAAAGAAGAACATAGGTGAAATATGGAATAGCAGGGGAATGTCTATTGATTCTATCTTAGACCCCCTAATTTCTTTGCTATGAGAGTGATATCTCATAAGTTTTTTCAATCTTGCAAGATTAAATAGTGTATCTCACATGGCTATAGGTTTGGAATACAAAATAGTAAAGAGAGACCATACCTATGACCTTGTTGAGTTGCAACTTCAACAACTATCTAAAAATTTTTAGGCCATAAGGAAAACAAAGAGTGCATCTTACAAATTTGGCTCTTTTTTAGTTTGTATATTCTTTTATATGTAGAACACATTTCCTTCATTTGGGAAATTTGCTTGGAACACCAATAGGTCTATTGCAATTCAAATTGGAGAATTCATAGAGCAACTTAGAGACAACTCTGAGTCAGTAATGACAAGTTATTTTGAGAGCTTTAATAAGTCTATGAAGCAAAGGTTAAGAATTCTAGTGTCACTAGTTGAGAAACGTTATAATGATGTTTTTCTTCTAGTTGATGTTTATTATACATATGTGCAAGCATTCCTACCTAGGGTTAGATGGCTTAAGCCCTTTCCATATGAGATAAATATTGATGAAGCATTAGTAGCTACTACATCTCTATTCGAAGAGGAAATAGATAAAAGTGCCACCTCATTTGGGAATTATGAGGAAGCCAAGTCCAAAATTACAATTGACTTGAAGAGAACTTTTGTGGTAAGAAGCAAGAATAAACTTGTGAAGAAGCCAAAAGAGAGATTTGGTGAAGGGGGAGATGAAGATGAGGAAGAGGAAGAACAAGTCCAAGCCCCTTTGGAAATTACTTAAGGACAAGGAGAATATGAGTGAGCTCATGAAGAAGTTTTCAAGGGAGAAGAAGTCGAGGAAGTACCCAAGCCTGCTAAAAAGAAAAGGAAGGCCAAAGAGTCTATAGTGGAGAAACCCAAGAAGAAGGTTGTATATTGTCACAAAAAAAGGCAACGGTTCTTGTTACCAGGGCTAGCACAAGGGTAGCCACTAAGAAAGTCAAGGTTTTAGAGAAACCTAAAGGTAAGAGGAGTATTACTTCAACAGAGTCGAACAAACCAATGAAGAAGACATATGAAAGAAGAAAATATGTTGCTCCAGCCGAGTCAGATGAGGAGAAGAAAAAATTAGATGACATGAGTCAATTCAAGGTGGTAAGCCACAATCCCTCCTCTAATTTAGATAATTTGTGTGAGAATATAAAACCAAATGCAGATTTGTTTGGTTTTGTACTCATAGATTTTGATAAGATAGGTAAAGTTGAACAAAATACTATTGAAGAAGCCATATATGTGATGATGGATACATTCAAAATAACTCCTATAGAGATCTCCAACTCATTACTTAATAGTTTTTATGACTGAGTTGTGTAGAAATAAAAATACAATTTATAAATAGAAAGAGAGATAAGGGTAACCACTCTAGCCCAAGTCATGCCCAAATTGTGAAAGATAATGATAGACGAGGCTATGGAGTTGCACAAAAGTAAATCTACTCCAAAATATAGAGCATTCAGTATATTGAAGAATACCATAGAGAATGTGGTAAATAAGAGTAAAGAAATATGGAGAACTATTTACAAGTTATGCATTCTAGCTATAATAGAGAAAAGTAAGCAAAAAATGCAAAAACCTTAGAAAGTTGAAAAAAAGGTAGTTGAGATTGCAAAAGATGAGTCAGTTAAGGATGGTCATGTCAAAGGCACTAAGGAAACAATAGGAGAAGAGACCACAACTAAGGATGAGCAACCAGATGATCAAAGTGTATCTAAAGTAGAAGTGTCAAGTGCCAGTCCTCCACATGAAGACTAAGTAAATCAACAAGACTTAGTGAAAAATCAAGGATGTTTATGACAATCACTCTCAGAACATCAATCCCTTAACAGATGATGCTTTGAAGAAGATATTGAAGAAGTCCACCATGATAACTAATTTATGTACAATTTGTGTATTGGTGAGAAAAAATGAAATTGCAAAGGTAGATATGGTAGCAGAAGGGGAGAAGAAAATTAATCCATTAAGTGTGCCCCTAGAGGTAAAAATTATAGAAACATAGAGTACAAGCACTAAACAATAAGGTGTTGTTACAACACTAGTTGCATTACCTCTTGTGCCATTCATTTCTCACAAGCAAGCCTTGATTACAATTGAGAAGGATGGAACATAAACCAAATTAGGTCAAGAAGCAAGTCCTGCACCTAGACCACATACACAAGGTGAAGAGAAGAAAGAGGATAGTCAAATTGACAAGCCTAATGAATTGAAGGTGACTACTACTATAGAGGAAAAAATTGCTATCTAGACTCTAGTTACCTTTATAGTTTCTGAGACTCCTACTAGTAGTTAGGTTCTTTAGAGGTTGAGCACTCAAGACATTCCATTGAAGATATCCAGGCCAACTATAGAGACATCTAGTAGATCAAAATACATATCTAATAGAGATGTGAGTCTTGATGAGGTGATTGAACTTCCAAAGTTTGATCTTACTAAAATCGCCATTGAGATGATGATCATTCTACAAGAATCTTTACATAGGCAAAAACATGAAGAGTTGTTGAGAAGGGAGCATAAGTAGAAGCAAATGCTTCATGACATCAAAGACATATTTCTTGATGCTTTCAATCTCCCAAATCCTAATTAAGAGAAACCTATTCTTGAGTAATTGGTAAATATTGTTGACAAGATAAATGATGATGACCTAGACTCAAACATTAAACTATTGGAGTGGTCAGAAAAGAAGTTTTATAAAAAAGTTCTTGAATAGATATATGGTGCCATTGTACTAAGATAGGTTCAGTTAGCAACCAAGATGGAAGATGAGAAAAAGGTATTGGAGAATATCTTTTCTCTATACACAAAGCTTTGTGAATCAAATTTATTCACACAAGAAGAACAGAGGGCTATTGATTGGTTGCAAGGAGATCTACAATCCATAGGTACTACATTGAAACTATCTCTAGGTCAAAGCCAAACTCATTTTCAATGATTACTCTCTACTCAAGGTCAACTAGCAGTACTCCAAGAAAAAGATGCTAAAATTTGTGCTACCTTGATCAACATCCAATCCATCTTGACCCCATACATGGAAGTGTTACACAAGGAACTAGCCTTTGTTGACACATTGATGAAGAAAAATTCTCATCTTTCCACTCATGAAGGCTTAGTTAATCTTGCTTTCGAGCTAGATATCCAATATTAGTCTCTATAGGTAGCGTGTAAAAAAAGGGATGCAAAATTGAAGATCACCATGGAGGTCCACAAAAAATTTTTGGACAAAGAAACTATTAGTGTACCACCCAAATGACATGTGTGTCTAAAAAGAGGGAATGAGAAAGTAAAGGAATGAAGATGATAAGGGGAACATAGTTTTGAGACGAAAATAGGGGACAACAATAGTACATCATATTTACTCATCAAGATTTATATAGAATTTAGATACAACAAGGAACACTCAACTCAAGATGGGTTATAAAATTTTGGAGAGGTATGACTGTTAAGTCATCAGTTGTGCAAAATTTTTAAAATTTGAAAATTTGTATGAGATACAGATTATCTGTGTGATGCAAATAAGTTAGGTTGTATATGCATGCCAAAGTGTTTTTTCCACTCATGTCAAAGGGGGAGATTATTGATCTTATTTTTGTTTTGACAAGTAGTGACAAAATACTTAAGTCATTACTTAACATAAATCTATATGTACCAAGTAAGTAGTTTATGCCGAGCAATATACGCAGTTAGTGCCGAGCACCAGTATGTGCCAAGTAGATGGTATGTGCTGAGAGACTCAAGTTTTGAGAAAGAAATATATTCTAAGTGATTCATATGCCGAGTAAAATAATGGATGCTGAGTTATTCATGAACTGCGTTGCAGCATTGAAGAATAGTGAATGTCGATCATCAGAGCTTTCAAGTGCCGAGGAAACTGTTTTGGAGAAAGTTGTTTGTAATGACATAAACTCCTATGTAAACCATTTTTGGTCTGACTTAAGGATTTTTTTATGATTCTAGAAGATATATATGAAAGTATATTGAGAATCCCTATGTAGTGCAACCAATCATATTGAGGGATGTTTTAAGCGATAAAATGGGTGAATCACAATCATTGATTCCTACCTAAACCTAGGTCACCTATGTCTTCTTAAGGAGGGAAAATCCTAAAGAATCATACATGTGTAGATGAGAAGAGAAGGAAGAATGCTAAGTATAATCAGAGCATTCGTGGTGACTATGGAGGTTGTGATCATGTTATGAATTGTAGAATCAGTTAGAGAGAATAGAGGAAAAAAAAGAAAGGATAGAAGATTTAATAGTCTTTGTAAGTCTTTAACAGGGCATACCTTTCATAGGGTAGATCATACTTTATGATTAAACTTATTGTAACCTTAATTGGGTACACTTTACAACTACAATAGTGAAGATTTGTGGGTTTCATCCCCACTCTAGTTTACCTTCTCATTGGAGGGTTTCTAGATAACGAATTTATTGTGTTATGTGTTATTTGTTTCATGCTACAGATGAACATTTTTAGTTAGCTATTTCAACTTACATGCAAATTATGAGATGGATGTGTGGTGAATGTTTTATGGTTAAAGTTTTGAAGTGCTAATTCACACCCACCAACCCCCCCTTCGAAGTTTACTTTCCATTTGTTAATTCCAATAGTCTATTCTATCATGCTTTTGTCCACATTTTTTATTATTAGGCACACCTTTCATTTTCTATCAATCTTCACTATTGTAGTCTCATTTGGGGAAGGCATCATGATAGAGAGGTAGTGATTCTCCAGCTTCATAAAATACTTGCCCATGATTACTATCCATTTTACCAGGTACACAGTATCTAATTCTATCAATTTATGTTTACTTTGGCTTTATTAGAGCTTTATCAATTATAGGAAATACTTAACAAAAATTATGGTTGCCTAAAAATATTAAGAAATTGGAATCATCATAGTGTATAAATGTCAGGGAAGCTAAAACTAGACTCCAATGTGCCTTGCAGACATCTAGGTGTGTATAATTTTCCCTCTTTTGAGGTCCACCATAGAAGTTTATTTTTGCAATACATTTGTTAGATGAAATGTTGATGAATGGTGCTCCCCTTAATACCATAAACCATAACAGAAAACAAAGAAACAACAACAAATGCAAGAACAAAATATGTACTTCATATTTGTGCTGCAAATGCAGAATTACATAATTCAAAAGAACAATATGCTAAACACATGGGTGGCTTCATTACAATAATCTACAAGACAAGCTGTGAATTATCACCTAGAGATGTCCTAGACAATGTTTGGGGCTTTCTTAAATAGGTAATTTTATGTTACTCAGGAAGGTTCTAAACAATGAAACTTAATACATAGTTCTAACCAACCCTAACAATACATATAGAGTCAGCCAAATACATCTTTGACAATTATTTTAGATATTTTGGGTAGCCCAACTTTGAAAGGCCATAAATCTTGAACCTTTGCTTTGATTGGCTATTACAACCACTTTTTGGAAATGCCAACGCTTGATCTACAAGCTCAAAATTGCATAAGCATCCTTTTGTCAAGTCTTTGGACCTCATCGAAGCACTCTAAGGCCTCTAAAGGTGAGTTTGAAGATTTTTCTGCAAAATTTTCCACCAAAAATCCATAATAGTTCTTCTCTAATACTTAAGCTAGAGCAATTAGATTTTAATGGTAGGCTTATAACTCTAAAATGAACCTTCATATAGAAAATGAGAACATTCCAAGCTCGTATGAAAAACTTACTAAAAATAGCAAGTTCCCATAAATGGTACCTCCCTATCGACTAGTCCTTATTAAAATAGAAAAGACTAAAAATAATTTTTTTTTGGGTGATGCAAGATTGCTCATACACCCAAGATGCTCTTGCATTAGACATCTGGGGAAATTTGAGAAGTGACTCTATCATGTCTCAAGTGTTTAGAGGAAAACCAAGATGGTGAACCTCCTCCCTTGCTAGCCATGATGAATCATCTACTTGCCTCCCTTTGCATTTGACCAGGTATTCCTCATAAGTTCTGTTGCTTGTACTTTTGCCAACATGACTTTCTAGTATCTCCTTAATCTCCTTTGTAGCTGAACTAGCTGCTGGAATAATCCATTGTGCTTTTGCAATGTCATCTCCATCACCTTCTCCATAATACTTTGCCAAATCTAAAATATTAAATAATGGTGAAATATTCAATTTAGCAGGCAACTCCACTTCATAAGCATTTCTAAAATCATGCCTTTTCACTATCTTGCATAGTCCAAACTTCTTCATCCTCAACTTATTATATGTACCCACTTGAAAATGCTCCTTTCTCAAATGAACCATGACTTCATCTGCAACATGAAATTCTTTATACCTCCTTTTTACATCTGCCTTAGTCTTGTATTGTGTATTTATCTTTATGATGTGCATCCTCACCTCCTCATGGATGTTCTTCAAATGTTCAAAAAATTCTTCTACTTTAGCACTACTTATCTCGCCTTTATCCAACTACCTAAATTCAGAAGCATTTCTGGGACTACTCCCATATACAATCTGGAATGGTGATTTACTAGTACTCCTATTGAAAAAATTATTATATGAAAATTTCTTTTGTGGCAAAATCATATCCCATCCTTATGGCTTGTCTCCAACCAAACATCTCAACAAATTTTCCAAATTTTCCAAACTCCTATTCACCACTTCTGTTTGTCCATCAGTCTATGGATGATGTGTAAGAAGTCCATATTTTGTTCTCACATTTGCTTTTTTTTTTTTGTTTTTTTTCCTTGTTATGATTTACGGTATTAAGGGGAGCACCCTTCATCAAATGCCATGGTTGCAAGATATGTACAAATGATTATTGGGGATAATGATTTTTAATTTTTAGGAAAATATAGATGGAACTGATGCCAAACTAATTTGCAAAGACTTCTATTCTTATGCCATATAAAATGAGTGTTAATTTATACTACCCTTGAGGTTTTCGCTAAATAAAGGGACATTAAAAAGATCTAGTAGTAGAGATAAGAAATCAGTAATAACCACACAGACTTGCAATGAATTACCAAACTATCATGACAATATAGGTATGTATATATCTGTCGATTCTCTTTTCCCACAATGAAATTGCAATTCTATGTGGTTTTAATTTTCAATAAAAAAAACTACAAAATATCAGTTACCTATCACATAGGTAGGCATAAATTATTTCTAATAGAATAAATATTTTTGGATGTCTGGGTGTGATAGCAAACTTTTTAACCTATTGTATATCATGGAAACAATAAAGCTAACATTTTTTTGATAACACTCACTAAATGTACACATTGGTTTTCTAAACTAATATTTTTGGATTTACAATTTGAAATTGAGATTATTACCAAGTGTTTACTAAAAAATTTAAAGGAAGAAGAGGTCTTAAATATGATGCTAAGAGCAATATCTTCACACCTGAATAGTAGGAAAGATGGTAAAATGTGTATAAAAGAAACATGAATAAAAAATGATTTCACATTATATTAAAAAAATAGCGTTTCAAATAGGTTGTCATTAGATATGAGCACATTCACCCATGACTATAATATAGGTAACATTGATCGGCAAGGACTCCAGTCATAGCCTATTAAACTTTTCTTTGGTCCTAAGCCCATCAATAGAGTGTTCCATTGCCTTGAAATTTTATATGCATTTTACTCAATCAACTTGAATTGTAATTGAAATTAAAAATCACTTTATAAAGTCAGACCTATAAAATGATATTGATTAATGAATCTAGGAATCCTAATTTAGATTAAAAGAAAATGGTCATAACTCACAAGCTTAAAGTGAATATTATTGGTCCCTGTTGTAGCCATTGCCGCTCTTCTATCTTGAGCTTCTTAATTGCAAAGATCTTTGTTGAACCAAATACAAATTTTCCTCTTGATTATTGAAATTGGAGAGGGAAATATGCATTGTTGAATCATTTATTTATAAAATCTTTGAAAACTCCATATTTAAAAGTTTAAAACATCAATGTTTCGAAACTTTTTTATAAAAAGTCACGAAAGTTATCTATCTATACTAAACAAAAGATACTATATAAATTTATTATGTTACTAAACTTTTTTTATACAATATAATAATTTGAGGTTCTCACAATTATATTTCCATTTTAAATTAACAATTGATTTTAAATCTTTAATACAAAGTTTATAGTTTAAATAATTATTATTTTAATATAAAACATATTGTCATATGATACAACTTTTCTTTATTGTATCGTTATTACAGTAGCGTTTATTTTATTTCTAATATAATTTTTGGTTATTCTTATTATTATATTTAAGTTATACAAAACTAAGATATTGATGTTTTACTTCCTAATTGCTTTCTCAATTACTTTCTTTTAAAACATTCCTTTTTTCATAACCTTTTTTTGTTAGTACACGTTATAGTTTATTAAATATATCTTTTGTTTAAGACTTAAGGTAATTGGAGTTGTGAGAAAACTCAAAAGCCTTTTTAACAAAATATAAATACTTTTTAATTTTTAATTTATTAAGTTTTTACTCTTTTGATAATAATACTTTATTTCTATATGTTAAGAATACTTTATCTAATGTTAAATTTGATATTATCCTATGAATATTAAGATATGATCCATAATATATGTATTATTATATTATTTAATTTACTATCAAATATATGAGGTCTATAGTTTTTAATATTAAAAACTGTATTTATTAAATTGGAATATCACTTTACATAGTCATATACGAGTTCACCAAAAAATATTTCTTATGGTAGAAAATTAGTTGAAATTCTACGAATCTTGAAAAATATATTAAAAAAATGTTAATATATGAGTTCACCAATTTTTTTTTCTTATGGTGGAAAATTAATTAATATTTTACTAATGTTAATTTAAAATATATTAAAAAAATGTTGGAAGAACTTTTTTGTTGAGAGGTTTGAAAAACTAGAAATTTTTTATACAATACTTTTTAAATATTGAGATTTTCATAATGAAAATTAGATGTATATCTATGTCTATAATATTTCAATGTTTTTAATGTGGTCTATTATAAATATTAAATCACAACATTTGGTTTAGTATTTTGGAGTAATTCACTATTTCTCATAGCTTCTATAGAAGCCTAGTGTCCAAATGGCTACCAACACATTATAGAGGAGTTATTAAAAGCTACACAAACTGGGTGGCCAAATAATGAAACCGCAAAAGAAAATGAAAAATGAAAATATCAACAACATGACCAACCTCTCAACTATAAAACAATTGAAATAGAATTGAGACTGACCTATGGAAAATTATTTTTTATTAGGTTTGTGTTACAATTTTTTTGTTTTGTGATTTTTTGGTGTGTGCTGCTTTCTAAAGCATGTGGGAATTTTAATAAAGATTTGTCTTTAACTAATGCATATAATATATCCTAATTATAGCTTTGAAGAAATGCAACCTATGACAAGTAAACATATCCGAAGAAGTCCACCTTCTATACAAAAATTATAGGAAAATAGAAAAACAAATAGAGAGGATTATGCCTGTAATAAAGATGCAATAGCTACCTGTAGACACCATAAAATATTATAGAGAATTTCACCCACCTCTAAAAAAATACAATCAGAGAGTACTGTAGAAGTAGCAACTGAGAAAGACCTTTGAAATAGTTAGAGTTTCATTGATTACCACCTTTTGTACTACAAATACATGAAAGTAGAAAAAGAATTAGAGAATATTATGCATGTAACAATGATGTGATCATTGCTCACAGACAAGCTAAAATATTATAGAGAGTTACAACCACCTCTAAATAAATACAGGCAAATACTGTTGTAGAAGAAGCCATAGAGAAATACCTTCAATGATTAGAGTTCCATCAGTTACAGAGACAACAAGCTCCACTACATGAATAGTGCGCTTACCACCCAGAAAATGCACTCCATGAACTCTAACGACAATAGAGTAGAAAGAGAAATCAAGAATACTATGACCCTCAATGAACTTGATATGCTTGGCAAGCATGATTTTGATAACAATAACAAATGGGATAAAATTTTCATTCCCCAAGATCTGCATGAAATTGTAACAAAGTTCATAAATACAAAAATAATAATTGCACAATGTGATAATATCCTACCACATTACCATATATCCAGCTATCTATTGTCAACAAGTCAACAGACAACACTTGCAATAATTATGGAACACAACGAATGTCGACCTCACAAACCTCTTTATATGATTATTCAAGGAAAAATTGGTACAAGAAAATCATACTTGATTCACTGCATAAGAAATGCATTGAACAATAATGGTCAACCACGGAAAGGATATCTACTGGTATTGGCTCCTACAAGTGTTGCTACATTCAACATACATGCATCTACTATATATACAATGCTTAAGATACCTATTAAAAAAATGCACCATTACAAGGGAAATCATTAACTACATTGCAAGCAGAATTAAAATAAATAAGATATGTATTCTTATTAATGAACTAAGATTTATTGGCCCAAAGCTACTACTGAAAATAGGTAGCAAACTATGACAAGAATTTCGTGAAAATCAACATCTCTTCTTTGGTGGCCTTTCCATCCTATTCGATGACCTTGCCCAACTATCCTTTGTGCTATACACATCACATTCTGGGAGCAATTCAAAACAATCATCACATTAGATAAAATATTTTACCAACAAGGCGATAACATAGAGCAAACATAGTTTCACTAACTTCTACGAAACATACAAAATGCAAAATTGAAAAAAGAGGACTTGGAGCTCCTACTCACACACACAAACCAAAAATTGCATCATATGAAAAGGATGAATTTGAAAAATCAAGACACCTATTTTCTACAAATGATCTTGTAAAACTACACAATAAAAAGATGTTGAAACTATTGAATTGTCCAATTGAAATAAGTATAGTAATAAGCACTACATACAACATGGAATATGCAACTGTTGAAGGAAACTTGAAAAGGAAATCCCATTGTCCAAAGGAAAACATATCATGCTCACAAAAAACATATCGACACTAGTAGGCCTTGTAAATGGAGCATTTGGTGAAATAATTGAGTTTGTTTATAATGATGGTTCCAAACCCTCATAACTTCCAGTATACATTGCAACAAGGATTGATAATTACAACAGTCCTCCATTGGATAAAAATGATCCAAAATTAGTACCAATAATTTTATTGACCTGTGGCACACGGAGGAAAATACCTGTAATAACAGCATGGGCTTTAACTATTCACAAATCCTGAGGGATTACACTACACAAAACAACAATTGATATTGGTAAAATTGAAATGCAAGGACTCACATTCACAACAATATCTAAAGTCAAATCACTAAAAAACCTTCATATCCAACTAGTTTTCCCCCTTAAAAGGTTCTCCACAATGGAAAACAATCCATACACAATCATAATGAAAGGAGAAGAAGCTGGATTATGTCAAATTGATCTGTCAACAATCAAGGTTGCAACATTTTCATAGAATGTGCTCTTGTTATGACATACATGTACAATCATGCTCTTCTCAATATTCTAAAATAATTGTGTCTCCACTAATGAAATCTAATTACTTATACAAAAGACCCCAACTCAACATTTCAATGATAGGAAATTGTTCCAATGAATGTCTCAAGATTATTTGGTTAGGTCTACTAATCACTTCATGTTTTATTAATTTTTTTACTCAATGTCATGTTTGAGAAATCATATATTCTTTGATATCTAGTAGTGAGCTACTCACCAATTCATATTTCGCCGCAGAAGGTCTAAGTCAACAAATTTTTTACCAAATTATATTTTACAAATTGGATGCTATAGATGTAGTAAGTATACTATGCTTCACAATATGCACAATTTTACTCTGACCGAATATGTAGATTACTTTGGTTTTATTAGGCTAATTTTGTTGTTTTTTCAAACCAAATAGTCCATGATGAATTTGAATATTCCTTATTGTGTTTGGCAACCCACTTCATAGAATAGTTCTTCAAAGACAACAACACAATTTTTATGCTTCAACATAGAGTTAGAATACATATAGAAACAACCCAGACTGAAACAGGCAAGATGATTGATCAGAGAAAATTGGGCAATTAGTTCTAAAATATAGCAGCATTTACTTGTAATAGGTGTGATATTATATAACCATATAAATTTTCTATTTATTTTTAGCTTGGCATTGTAAAAGAAGAAGATTTACAAATACAATTATTTTGAAGTGTATCGATCATTTGTCATTCTCATGAAAAATTAATTTGATAATTGGCTTGACCCTTAGACCTATGGGTACAAGTACTAGTTAAGTCCATAGGCTTTTCACTATGGGCATCGCCTACTGGTGGGAAATTGTCTAATGTTGGAAAATTGTTGGATGGTGCCGAGTTGTCTTATGCCATTAAATTCATGAAGCTATTTGGCCATCAAGATGTTGTGATACCCAAAAAGATGAGTGTTGCATACATTTAGGAAATTTCAGCTAGGTAAATTAACGCCAAGATGTTTGGAGTGACTAAGGTTACACTAACGAAGAAATTAAGCTTGGAAAAGTAAGTCAAACTTTGACTATTTAACACTTTTACTCTAGGAATGAAGCATGAGTGGGTGATGTTTAAGCCATTCACTAAGATTATTGCAGTGTAGAGCACAAAGGCAGTGTGAAAGGAGTTATTTGGACACCAAGCAACTCTCATGGTCGATTGCTATGGCTCGGTGATATTGTTTAAATATATGGATTAACGCCACCATCATATGGGAAATAATTGGATTGAAAATGGAAGAGGGAAATGATTGGATTGAAAATGGAAGAGAGAAAATTATAGAAAACCCTGCATTTGGCTGAGTTACACTTGAAAATATTTATGTCCAAATCTCTATTGTTTAAACACAGTGTACAAGGATGATAGAGCCGAGTATAGAAGCATGTGTTAAAAGTGTTCGATTCGAACAACAATAAGAAAAGGTTGTTCACACTCTGCTCATTATTCACCACACTTTCCTCTTCTTGGAAAATTATTGATGTGTAAAATGGAAAGGATGCTTCATCTAACACTAATTTTTTTATAAATCTAAATAAAAATATGCTTCACATCAAAGAGCTCAGTACAAAGAACAAGGTGAGAGTTTCAACAACATATCATTCTATGTTGTGGATATTTGAAAATGGAAATGACAGAGATTGGTTTCATGGCCTTAGTCACCACTCTTTACCATTCTCTTTTAGGATTGTAATTCATCGAGAGCTTCGTTGGAGACAAAAGCTAGTGGTTTACCAAGAGCTCTAGGAAACAAAATGCATGTTATTTCCTATAGGATGGAAAAAAATAAATGAGCAAAGGGAAATGTGTTTAAAGAAATAACAATTTAGACATGGAGGAGTAAATATGAAAACCACTGAAAATCCCAATAAAGAAGAAGCTCTTAGGACCTGTTTGGTTGCTAGAATAGAAATAGAAAATTTGGAATAAATTGTCTATTTTCTATTTGGTTCGTCAATATGAATACGTATTCCCATTTTGCCTCTAAAATGAGCTTATACCCATTCCAAAAAATAATTGTTATTGGAATAACCATTCTCATTCCCAATATTACATTCCTATTCTCCATTCCTATGCCTGCAACCAAATGGTCCCTTAGAGGATAACAATATCCCTTAGAGAAGACGCCATGATTCTCCAACTACGATGCCCAAATTTGTGACATTTTCTGCGCTTTATAAGACAAAAGAACATCTTAGAAAATAAGTTGTTTGGAGACAAGCAATGGTAAAAATTCCCTGTAAATCATAATTCACTTGAAGAAAAATTATGATTTTATGATTTGCATATGTTTTAGCTCAATATTCCATCTAGTAGTTCAATATCCACTTGTTAGAGTCCAATGTCCACGAATGCCTCTCAAAGGTCTTGAAAAATTTGGGCCTCTCCTGCCCTCCAGATTAGGTATGAAAACCTCAATTATAGTCTCATTATTTGCATTAGTGATGAAGGTCTTGAACGAAAATGACCAAATATTTGGCATTGCGTATGATGCCCTAGATATTCAATGGACCCCTAATGGACCTAGATAATGCTTGCTAATAAAATTATGTTTTAGCCTCAAACTTATAGAGGATCTGCATCCTATGAAAAGAAAGGAAGTGTAAAGAACAATTATATAGACTTTGTTAATGAGGTAAGTGTTGATGTGGGGTAAAGAGAATTTTTTATTTCACTAAATCTTATTACAAATATGATATGTAGTACTAGAATCAAAACCTAATGAAAAAGGGGTGGAATTAGGGGAACAATAAGAGCTTATAACAGAGTACTCTGAGAACTATAGATGTATTACATCCCATGTCTCCAAAACTATAATAGAATAGATGTTTAATAATCTCTAGAGTTCAATGCATTGAGCGACAAACATTACTAACCAACCAGATTTGAGACATCTGGTTGATGTTCTTCAGATGCTCCATTTATTTCCCGATGAAGCTTTTTTCAATATTCTGTTATCTCTACAAGTGACAATTGGGTCATGGAAAGGATATAAACATTATAGGTGTACATATAGAATGGTTTCCAAATCAAGAAATATTAACACATTCCTAATTAATACAGAAGGATTTGAATATAGTAAATCCCCATCAAAAGCTAAAATCAAATAAGAACACATTGGCCTAAGTTGTAATATTTAAACAATTTCATCATATTTAAATTTCATAAATCTTATGCTAAACATCATTGAGAGATTATTATTCAATTAGAAAAAATAAGAATCAATGATCATTTAAATATTAAAAAATGATAAATTACACAAAGTCTCATAACCAAACTCCAATTTATTCTAATCTTAATTATTCAAATTTTATCGATAATTAATTTCAAGAATATTCCATCAATTTTATTTTATTGATTTTAAATTAAAATTGAGTTAACAATATTAATTGTTCATATATTACATCATATAATTTATTATTCATGAATATACTACTTAATTTAATAAAAAATCTTATAATATTATTAACTAAATTTTATTCATTTTTTAATATAATAAAAGTTTAAAATATATATTTCCAATTTTCCAAGATGAAAATTGGTAGCTCACAATAATAACTAAGTAAATCTTTTAATAACTAAGAATGATAAGATGAGAGAGTCCTAAAAGGATGGAGAAATTCTTTCTCTCAAGAAATATATATTATGAAATTTAAAAAAGTTCCATTTACAATAACCATTTAAAGGAAAGTCTAATGCAAAATATTAAATCTTAAATATGTCCAAAAAATTCTTACAATTTCACAATTTTACTTGTATAACAAACAAATATCACATACTTATCACTTAACATGGTAACATGATTATAAATATAAAAATTTCATTGTTGATATATATATATATATATATATATATATATATATATATATATATATATATATATATATATATATATATATATATATATATATATATATATATATATATATATATATATATAGAATAAGTCATTGGATTTAAGGGCTCACTAGGGAAAGAGTTCAGAAAGAAAACTCCAATTCATAGCCAATACAAATGAATAATTAAACATCAAATACAATTACAACAGGTGAAAGTATTTCTAGGGAGCAACACTATAATCTTTATCTATAACGATTAAATGCGCTAAGTCTGGAAAGTCATTCACATAAATAGTTAGGGGACAGACTAATCTCCATCCAAAATGCACTAAAGACAAAACAGAGTCAAATTTTTTTTTTTTTTTTCCAAATTCATGAAACATAGTGATTTTTTTCCAAATTAAATGTAGTGATTTTTTTCCAAATTATGTTAATAGTGTAAGGAAGCAAAGGTGTGCAGAATCGCTTCCTACACTAATCTTTGAGAGGACAATTATGAAAATTCAACTAACTATTGTAGAGATCTCAAGAAATGCATAATAACATAATCAAAATAAAAAATAACAAATAACACAGTGATTACCATGGGGAAACCCTTCCGGGAGAAAAACCCCAACCTCCAAAACTCACACAATGTATTATCAAACCAAGATGATTACAATACACTTGCAATGCAAGTTCTTATAGGAGCGCATCACCACAACTCAAACTTGGAGAGACTCCTTCTAGCACCAGTCTTGCAAACTGAACTCAATTACACAAACACCTCCCCAAGCCCTCCTTTTATAGCAATTTTACAACCTGGAAACCACTTGTGGTTTTACAAAACCATGGGAAAAACTACCATGCCACATGTTACCCATTTTTGACATTTACATTTCCAATATGGAAAAACAACCAGGTTAAAATAGTAATCCTGTCCACAATTTTGTCTCTTAGTCTAGACCCCCATAAAAGTCACAAAATGAGTCATCAAGGCTCTAAAAATGACCTACTTATATTCTACTATGGATAGGACTCATTTTTAACAACTCATTAACCAATTTCCAATGTATAAACAAGTGGAAAACTTCTACAAACAAATTTTGGAATTTTCCAAAAGAAGATTGCAAGGTTGAGACACATGTTCTCAACATTCTCCCACTTGTCAAACACCTTGCAAGAGTCAGGGGATCCAAAAATATCACGGACTTAATTGCTAGGAGCTGAGAGGCCCATAGACTTTGAACACCAGATGAATTTCTTTGTGCTCATAGGCTTAGTTAATGCATTAGCAACATTCACCAAAGTCTCTACTTTTTCCAGCTTCACCTTGCCGTCCTCAATCATATCTCTCAAAAAATGATATTGTACATCAATGTGCTTGGTCCTCGCATGAAAAGTTAGGTTCTTCGCTAGGTAGATTGCACTCTGGCTATCACTACACCTTGTTTGAACTCTATATTTGAACACAATCTCTTTAGCCAGATGGCTTCTTTGTAGGCATGAGTAGCTTCCATATACTCTGCCTTAGTAGTGGACAAAGCAACCACAACTTGTCGCTTAATCATCCAACTGATTGCACCACCAAGTAATGTAAACACATATGCACTAGTGGATCTTCTTCTATCAACATCACCGACCCAGTCTGAATCCACATAGACTTGAATATCCAAGGAATGCTCGTTTCTCATTCCATGAAAACATATCTGAGGTACCCCACAAGTATCTAAAAACTCTTTTTACTACACCCCAATGTGCTCTTCCTAGATTAGACATATAATGGGAAAGTACTCCCACTGCTTGGGAAATGTTTGGTCTTGTATAGACCATAGCATACATCAAACTTCCAACAACACTCTGATATGGTACTCAACTCATCTCTTCCATCTCTAATGAGGATGTAGGACACTATGAGCTAGAAAGCTTTGTTCCCATAGTAGTAGGAACACTCAATGGTCTTGAATCCTGCATATTAAACATTTTCAAAATAGTACCAACATACTTACTGTAGCCTAGCCAAAGCTTTCTATTCTATCTATCTCTTATAATCTCCATTCTCAAAATGTGCCTAGCTGCACCAAGATCTTTCATTTCAAACTTTATCAAGAGTTGAGATTTTAACTCTGCAATCAAACCTTTTCCTTTGCCAATAAAAACCATGTCATTGACATACAAGGCAATAACTAGGAAACCATCACCATCAGATTTGAAATATATACAGTGATCAGATTTAGATCACACAAATCCCAAACTCAACACAAATGTATCAAACTTCTGGTACCACATCCTAGGACTCTGTTTTAAACCATACAAGGATTTTTTCAATTTATAGACCAAATGACTTTTACCTTTCACCACATAGTGCTCTGGCTATGATATGTAAATTTCTTCCTCCAAATCTCCATGAAGGAAAGTAGTTTTCAGATCCATTTTCTTGATCTCTAGATCATAAGCTGCTACAATAGAAAGAAAAATTCTAATGGATGTCATTTTGGCTACTGGAGAAAAAATCTCACCATAATCTACTCCTTCAACTTGAGAGTAACCTTTTGCAACCAAACATGCTTTATACTTCTCAATGCTTCCATCTGAAACCATCTTCCTTTTGAACACCCATTTACAACTAGCAGGCTTCTGTCCTTCAAGCAATGGTACAAGGTCCCATGTTTCATTCCTCTTAAGAGCTGCCATTTCTTCATCCATGGCTATTTTCTAGGACTTTGAATCATTCATACCAAGAGCGTTTTGTACAGATCTTGGTTCATCAATGTTAGCATTCAATGCAAATATGCACTTCCAATCATCAGGAGAATACCCATACCTTTCAGGTGGTTTCCTTTGTCTAGTAGATCTTCAAACAAGATCTAGTTCAAGTTCAGGAGGTTCAGATTCATGATTAGGTTCTCCCTCTTCCTCTATTGCTTCAGATATTGTAGAGCTCTCTTCAACATCTCGTCTTTCTAAGGACCTCAATTCAACTTTCTCAGGTGTAGCCGAAAGTTGAATCACATCTTACTTTTCAATCTATTCTGGCTGCACTGTAATAGAAGAAGGCTTAGTTTCTCTAAAAATAACACTTCTGGAATAAAATACCTTTTGTGCAACATGATCCCAAAGCTTGTATCCTTTCACACCATAACTATATCCAGTGAAGATACATTTGATAGCTTTGTTGTCCAATTTTGTTTTCTTCTCTTTTGGCACATGAGCATATGCCTCACAACCAAATACTCTTAGATGTCTAAGTGAAGGCTTGTGGCCTGACCATGCTTCCATTGGCATCTTATCAACAAGAGCTGATGTAGGAGACCTATTTATCAGGTAGCAGGAAGTGGCTATAGCTTCAGCCCATAACTTTTGTTCTAGTCTAGCACCAGCTAGCATACTCCTAGCCTTCTTCATCAGGGTCCTATTCATTCTTTCTACAACTCCATTCTACTATGGAGAATACAGAGTTGTCTTCTCTCTTTTAATACCACAATCTTTAAAAAATGTGTCAAAATCATTGGAGCAAAATTCACCACCATTATCAATTGTCAAACATTTTATTTTCTTTCTGGTCTGCAATTCAACCATTGCTTTAAATTCTTTGAAATGACTAAAAACATCAGCTTTACTCCTAAGGAAATAAACCCATTTTCTTCTTCTAAAATCATCAATGAAAGAAACATAATAAACTGATCTACCAATAGAAGGAACATCAACTAGAACAAATACATCCGAATGGATTAGATCCAAAATACATGAAGACTTATGAGAACTCGAGTAAAAATGAATGCGGTTTTGTTTACCATCAATACAATGCTCACAAAAATCAAATTCAAGATTGCAGTCATTTAACCCATCAACAAGGTTCTTATTTTTCAAGGTCTGTAGGCCCTTCTCACCTATATGATTGAGTCTCTGGTGCCACAACATGGTCTTCTCTACAGGAAACTTTGATTTGGGAGACAGAGCACCCTTGGGTACCCAAAAACCACAACCATGATCTATTGAAAGAGAAATCTTCTCCTTCTCTGCAGTCCTTTCGAAAGTGTCTAGGTTTTTCACAATTCCAATAGATTTCCTTGGACTTACTAGGAGATTTTGATCTCCCTTTATTTTTGGACTTAGAATGGCCATGTCGCTTTTCATTCTTGCCTCTTTCTTTTGGTCTTCCACGAACACTCAAAGCCTCTTTGGCATTCAGAGAGACCTTCCTTCTCATCTCTTCAAAATGTAGAGAACTAGCAACATCCTCCATCTTCAAGACAACTGAAGTGCTCCCTATAGCCATCACAAGACTATCCCATGAGTCTAGCAATGAACATAGTAAGATTTGACACCTTTCTTCTTCATCCCTTGGCAACCCTACTAATGTCAACTGAGTCACCAACATATTAAACCTTTCCAAATGCTCTGAAATTTTTCCACCTTCTTCCATTCTCAAGGAATACAACTTCTTCCTCAAGAAAATCTTATTCACAAGTAATTTCACTTGATAGATCTCACTTAGCCTTTTCCAAAGCTTCTTCGCAATAGGTTCTTCATGGACATTAATCAAAATTGAGTCTGCAAGACACAATCTGATGAGATCTTTAGCTTTTCTATCGGTCACATCATATTGTGCGGCTAATGTTGGATCTGTGGGCCTTAGCTTATTCTCATCAATCGCATCCCATAGATCTTGATCAATCAATAGATCTTCCATCTTCAGCTTCCATATCTCAAAATTTGTGCCAAAAAACTTTTCAACATCAATTCTCCCCAACATGCTTGCCATCTTTTCAATCCTACAACACTGAAATGAAATACTCTACACAAGCTGCCATTCAAACCTTGATTAGCTCAAAAACTCTGTACCCAACAAATAGAACCAAAACTGGCCAGTCTTTGATACCACTTGTAAGGAAGCAAAGGTATGCAAAATTTCTTCCTACGCTAATATTTGAGAGGATAATTATGAAAATTCAACTAACTATTGCAGAGATCTCAAGAAATGCATAATAACATAATCAAAATAACAAAGAACACATAACATAGTGATTACGGTGGGGAAACCCTTCCGGGAGGAAAACCCCACCCTTCAAAACTCGCACAATGTATTATCAAACCAAGATGATTACAATACACTTGTAATACAAGTTCTTATAGGAACACATCACCACAACTCAAACTTGGAGAGATTCCTTCTAGCACTAGTCTTGCAAATTGAACTCAATTACACAAACACCTCCTCAAGCCCTCCTTTTATAGTGATTTTACAACCTAGAAACCACTTGTGGTTTTACAAAACCATGGGCAAAACTACCATGCCACATGCTACCCATTTTTGACATTTACATTTCCAATATGGAAAAACAACCAGGTTAAAATAGTAATCATGTCCACAATTTTGTCTCTTAGTCTAGACCCCCATAAAATTCACAAAATGAGTCATCAAGGCTCTAAAAATGACCTACCTATATTCTACTATGGACAAGACTCATTTTTGACAACTCATTAACCAATTCCCAATGTATAAACAATTGGAAAACTTCCACAAACAAATTTTGGAATTTTCCAAAAGAAGATTGCAAGGTTGAGACACATGTTCTAAACAAATAGTTGTTTGGTCACTACTAGAGTTAAAGATAGTTCACTATGGCATAGAAAGTTCTATCATTTTAATTTTGATAGCTTGATCAGTAGTAAGTCAAATGCAGTTACGGGATTATCTCAACTAGTAAAGCCAGACAATATAATTTGCAAAGAATGTCAGTTGGGTAAATTAACTAGTTCTAATTTTGCTAGTAAGACTTTGTCATTTAGAATAAATTTTATACGGTGTATATTTCTCTTTGTGACCTTATGAGAATAAGAAGTTATCACGGTGAAAAATAATTTATGACATTTATTGATGATTACTCCAGAATGAAGCTAGTGACCTTCTTGAAGAAGTCTGAAGCCTTCCAGAGGTTCAAAGTATTGAGAGCAGTTGTTCAGAACACACAAGTTTTTAAATGACATTATGTATTTCAGACTTCTTCAAACGTTACATCTATATAGGGTATGCCTACCTCTTTTTGGAAGGTGCATGGGAGATTTTTAGTGTATGATTAGAGAAAAAAATATTTTAATGATGCTCTCTCTCTAGAGTTGAAGATTGTCAAGAATACTTGTTTATTTAAAGGCATATGGTATACATCAACATGATATGTTTAGATCTGTGTGCCTATTTGTTGCTAACTTTTTGTACAAGTTTTTAATATAAAAAAGGGCCAATATTAACATGTACAATAAGATAAATTATTAAAAAAGAAAAATATTCTTATTTAATGTCAGAATGCTACATAATTTATTACTATTGGAAAATATTATAAATAAAGTAAATTAAAGATATAAGTATTTGTTCCTAGTTTTTTAAAAAATTGAAGTTTTTTATTTTTCCAAATATTAATTAATAAATTGTAGTTCATTAAGGAATTCAGGTTCAACAACTTTGAAATACAATATTGAAAGGATCTTGTAATTTAATATTCTCCTTAAAAGTATAGGGCTTGAAAGAGATAAATCTCGAAGTATTAGACAAATGATGTACATTATCCTTTATTAATATTTATAATTTTTATCTGTCCATTACACATAGGCGTTGCATTCACAAGCCCCTAACCACTCCTCTAGTTGGGGTGAGATTCCTAGAGGTACTAGCCGGCCTCTCCACTCCATGGTTGTTTTTCCTTAGTTTGATCTTCTTCTAGCCCTTATCCTATCACTTTGAGTGGCTCTAACTAGCCAAACATTGGCAACGGTTGTCCCACTTATTCCAAGTGGCTCCTACAATTGTCTCTTGCAATTTCTCCCACCAAAAAGGATTCAATAGAAGAAGATATATGAGGATGGATGGTTCCTCCTAGACCTAACTCCTTGTTGATGCATGGGACCAAAAGGATGATCACAGTCATCCTGCTTCTATTGGAACTACTTTAGCCACCTAGGGAAGATCTAGCTTATATGGGCTCAACCCATGTTAATTTCATGTTTTTTTTTCTTACTGGGTTTAGTATTGTATAATCTCTCATAGGATGATTCCATATACCCTAGCTTTAACTGTGAATATGTACTTTTAGATTATAAATACTTAATGGTAAATGACTATTTATAAGAAAATATGTTGGATTTTTAAAATTTGAAATGGTAATAAGATATGGAGAAGTTGATGCTAGAGAATATTGGGTTCAAAGAAATCTTGCATCTACCAAAAATTATTCTAGTTTGATTTGCTAGTTTTTGCATTCATTTTGTTCATTTCAACAATCATTTATTTGATCAATTCAAAACTTGCGATGTTTAATGTATAATTTAGACCTATTCCATTTCATATAGTTATGTTCAAAGCTCTTTTAGTACATTGTTACTCAAGTTATGATTCATCTTCTCTCAAGTAGTGTGTCCTTGTGAATTTTGATCTTGCAATGGGATTCTACATTTGTGGATATTTGGTGGCACTTTCAACAATGCTCTTGGATCATGTGTGAACCCAAATATGGGATAACAAACTTTCAAACATGTTATGCCATTTTTTCCTTATGATTAAAAGGACTGAATCTATTTTCATGTAATAGATTTCTTGGTCTTTAGGAATTATTTCCTCTTTTAATGATTAATGAGTTGCAAACTAATCTTTTTTAATAGAAAAAACTAAGAACTATTGCATTATTGAAATTAGAAATTCATGTTAAGGGAATCTTATGAAATTGTGAAACATTTTAATATATATACTAGCATCTATTTTTAATAGAGGAAAAAGTGATAGATACATAACCTGCATGATAGATAGATTGTTAACAATCATATTTCCACACTCAAACTCATATAAACCATTCTAGGTATATTTAGAATAATCATGAACCAATATTTCCTCCTTTCATCTTGTTAAGTCCAAATATGTTTATTCTATTCTCTCAGCCAAGCCTGTTGTCCTCGACCACCTTAATTCTTGTTGGAATTTGTCCCTTTCCCAAGATGAATGGAGGAATATCTTATCTAATCTTTGGACTTGGCCCATTGAACCCAAGGTCTCTGGCTTTTTGTGGAGAATGTTGCTCCACAAGTTGCCCTTCAAAAAGTCACAGGGGGTGCCTAATATCTATTATGTTTGCAGAAAGCCTAAATTTGTCTGTCATGTTTTTTTCCATTGCTTCTTTGCTTGAGAGATATGGAATCTGTTTGGTCTCAAACTTGATGACAATTTCTCTTTTGTTAAATAAATGGTCTAACATGTTTTGGTCTATCCTTTCCTTTATTATTCTCTGATTTCTATGGAACTATAGGAATAATGACATTTTTCAGGGTAAAGGTAGTGCCTTATTGAGCCTTTGAGGAAACCCATATTTGTTGATGTTGCCTTGTAGGTTACAACTGTCTTCAAGATTAAAGAAAATCAGTTTCTCCAACTTCTAAAAGATGGGAAATGTGTATTGGAAAAGAAAGAATTAGCCCATGGTTATACCACTGAGAAAGATGTTGACAATTTTAATATCTCGTTGGCACACTTCATTCAAAAACTTAAAGAGGAAGGAAACTAGAAGAGGAGAGTAGAGGAGGAAGATGTACCTATCAAATTCTATGTGCCGTCTCTGGTCCATTTCACTACCATGGAGTCTAGAGAGGAAGAGGAGGAATAAAAAATACTAGATTTCTAAAGTTTTATCACAAATTTTGATGTATTTATCATTGTAACTCTATTGCAATCATAATGATTGTTGTTTTTGTGGTGTAGTTGAGTGAATCTTAGAAAACAAATGTTAAAACTTGTTTTTTTTAGCATTGTAACTTTGTAAAGCTTTTCCATTATATTCCTGATATGTAATAGTAATATTTCCTTAATATTACTGATCTGTATTAAGTATATTTTTATTAATCTCCAAAATATTTTAGTACATGTGTATTAACGCATATTTGACTGAAGATTGATGTGAAATGAATTGTTACCTATAATTTTGGGTATCTTGAAACTGAATCAGAACTTTTACTTCCCAACATCTAGAAGTGTGCGTTCCAGATTTATTTGAGAGTGACATCTAAGAAATTGCAATAACAGATTTCCATTGTTCAGTTATTTTGTATCCTCGCTGCTTTAGATTCTAATGTTTTGTTTGATTATTCCTTGCAATCCAACTTCCAATCACATCAATTGCCCACAAGTACGAATGGAAATCAGAAATTAAATAGGGAATAATGAAACCTTAAAACATTTAGATGATGGTGAAAGAAATGTTGAAAGCAAATTGCATATAAAACTAGGCATTCAGATTAACTTCCCATTATTATTATTACTAGAGAGACATTCTTAACTTCTATGATCAGATCTCAATACAAATGCTTTTGGTTTCTCTTTGAAATGGAGCCAAAGCAGGGTGGTCAAGATGGGCCAAAAAGACTTGTGATCGCTCAAGCACCCTCAGACATCTGATCCTCCAATTATGGCTTACAAACTTTAATCTAATTATACCACTCACCTAAAACATCTGTCACAAACATCACCTTCCATGCAAATCCCTAACTACTCTACCACAAATATCATTCTCTACTCTACTCTAATGTTTCTGTCACAACTTCTGCTGCAGGAACAAATGTTTCCTCAGCAGCAGGGGTTTCTTCTTCAGCAGGAGTAGGGGCTTCTTCTTTCTCCACAAATTCTTGCGTTGGAGCCTCATTTTCCTCACCTACTTCCTTAGAAACCTCATTTTCTTCTATTTCTTCTTTGGCAGCAGGGGATTCTTCTTCTGCTTCCTTTGCAGGTGTTGTTTCTTCCACTACATCTGCTTTCTCTTCCACAATTTCAGCAAGTGGGGCTTTAGCCTTCATAGGCACTTCTTCATTTGTAGGGCTCACTTCAATAGGCATTTAGCATGCATGATCAATTGAATAGATCGATCCATGTGAGTTGATCTACATACCTCAACATCAACCATTTTGGAATCTCAGATGAAGATTTGACAATATAGTAAATAAGATCTATAAATCCCAAAAATCCTGATCGCTGGATCAATTCTGGTGGGTGTTGGACAGTAGAAATAATTCATGCAATAAAAGAAGCCTTGGTGACCTATTTATAGGAGAGGAAAGTTGGAAGGATGCTCTGGATGAGAAGGCACCGTCCAAATCCACATCAGATGAATGTGAGAGCATTTGATGTGGGGGATTCTAGAGATAGTGGAGAGAGTGAGTGCAAACTAGAAAACGTTTAATTTTGTAACCGTAAAGCATCACCGCTGTAATTGAAACATAAGTTTTTAAGAATGATTGTATTCATTGTAATTATTATTATATATACAACAATACTAAGTTACAATGCTATAGAGTTCAGAGTTCTAGCTTCATTGTATTTATCACTTTTATGATGTTTTTTCTTATTATTATAAATTTTAAAAATAAAAATTTTAATCTTATTAGTCCTACCTATAATAGGCAAAGGCTACAGCTATCAATCTATTATTTTCTATTAATCCTTGCTTTGGTAGTTGTGCAGTTTGTGATGGTCATCCAAAAATAATGAAATTACAAAGTTGAATCTGTGCATTCCAAGATGCTAAGATGATGGAAGATGAGTCCATCAAAAATTATATAGGAAGAATTCCAAAAATTGTTGCAGTTATTCAATCTCTTGGTGTAACTAAACATGATGATGAGGTTATGGAAGATCTTGAAAAGTCTATCACCACCATTCAAGAAAACAACCTAGATGATTTAACTAGTAATTCCTTGCACCGATGATTTCACAAAGGAATTTTTTTTTGGAAGATTAGAATATGTTGAAGTAGAAATTAGATAGTCTAGAGAACTAGCTAGAGTTAAGACAACTTTCAGTGCTATGCACATTCAACCTAATCTATCAAGAAGTACGAGCACACGAGGAGACTTTACGGGTAATAGCAGATATGAAGAAGGAATAGGCCTTCTAGTAAGAAAAGAGAGATGGTAAGAAAATATTTAAATTTTGGACTTGTGATGAATATGGTCATTTTGCATCTAAATGTCCTAAAAGAGAGAAAAAGTTCAAAGGAAAATTGAAGCCTAGAAGAGATAAGGATAAAAATTGTTTATATGCTAAAGAGGACGAAGAATCTAATGAAAAGCATCAAAGTGAAAGTAATGATGAATTACGATTTGTGGATATTAAGGGGTATCATTATGCAACAGTAAATATAATCTTCATATATTTGAAAGGTACATCTAACTATGGAATATGGTATGATAGATCAAGTGATTTCACCTTGTACAGATGTACTGATGCAAATTGGGTAGGCAATATAGATGACAGAATGAGCACTAGTGGTGGAGCATTATTTCTTAGAAGAAGATTGGTTTCTTTGTTGAGCAAGAAATAAGATTGTATATCTCAGAGTATAGCTGAGGCAAACTATATTGCAGCCAAAAATAACTGTAATCAAGTTATGTGGATGAAACAAATGTTGAAGGATATTGGAATTGAGTTTATAGAACATGTTATCATTTAGTATGATAACAAAAGTACAATAAGTATGTCTAAGAATCTAGTATTTCATTCTAAGAGTAAGCACATATTTATAAAGTATCATGTTTTGAGAGAAAAGGCAGAAAAATAAGAAATAGGGTTGGAGTATGTAAGCACTAAAGATCAAATTGTAGATATCTTTACAAAGCCTTTTCTTAAAGATACTTTTGAGTACCTAAGAGGTGTGTTAGGGGTTATTCCCCTACCTAATTCTGAGTAGTTGATGTAAGGAGTGTGTTAGTCTAGTGTTACAAAGAACTATGGTTAGACTGGACTAAATGCTAATGCTTCTTGTATGGGGGAGTATTTGATATGAACTAAGTCATGAAGAACTCTAGGTATTTGGTATTGAACAATGTCTTTGGACACTTGAGCTGGTTTGAATAGCTGATTAGCAATTGGTATTGAGATTGACACCTTTGACATTTATTTTAATGAGAGAGAGAATGTACATGAATTTTTTTTTAAGAGAATGTACACAAGTAGTGAGAAGAGATGAATCTATTGAGATGGAAATAGGGGAGACTTATCACTTTAGGGAGATTTAGAAAGATTCATGCAAGTGCATAGAAGGATGTGTAAGTGCACAGATTCAACTAGCAAGTATTGGAAGTTGTTTATTGTGAAAAACTGTTGCTGATCCTAAAAGAAGAAGCAGAAAAATACAACATTCCATAAGATCTTAAATTAATGAAGACAATTTGAGAAGAATACAAAGGAAAAGTATAGCTTGGTATTCTTGGAACTAAGATATTTTCCATCTATTTTGATATCAATGCCAAAGAGGGAGTTTTTTAGCATGAATGTTGATGATACTACATTGGGGGAGTATCCTAGAAATTGAAGAACATTGATATGTTGCATTCATGATTGTATTTGTCATTGATGTCAACACTATAGTAATTCTATTAAGACTGGAAGAATACCAGTCAAAAATCTTAGTATGCACAATAGTTGAGGAAGTTTCAAATGATGCATAGTGAATGACATGTTCTTGAGGTTGTATTGATGACATGGTTCAAAGGACTAAGTTTGATCCAATATTGTATGGAAGTTACACCTATTTTACTAAAAGCAATGGAGAAATAGAGCATTGGAAAACAAGGTTTTGATGATCTATCAGTATCTTTCATCTAAGATGTAATGACGGTGATGCACAGATAATAGTGATAGAGGATGATCGTATGGTGACACTAGCATATGCACAAGATAAGGTTTCACACGTGTAAAGTTTGGTATAGATTGTGAGCTAACAGTGTTGTTGTAATTGTGAATTAACTAATTATATTATTTTAATTAATTGAGAGGGCCTCAATGCTAACTCAAGGAATTATTATGAAGATATTGTATAAAGGAAAGTTTCTTTCCTTGTTTATAAAGAGACTTGGATAGAGAGGATCAAGTGGAATACAGAGTATTAATGCCCAACTCAAGAAGGAGCAAAATGCTTACTGAATGCACATAAGCAATCCAAAGGATTATTGGATGCATAGTATGAGATCTAGTTACAAGATCTGAAGGAGAAAAAGTCTTGTTGATAGGATAGAGACAAAGGAAGAAGTACATTTTAGTTCTATTATTCTGCAAGGAATAATATAGAGATATTTGGACAATGGGTTCTTTGATTTTAACCTTGAAGCTATTTGGGTAGTGGGTCCAACTATCTTTCACAACTCCTAACAAGGTTGACACAACTCCTAATAGGGTTGGAATCTCCTAATAGGGATTCAAAGTCTCCTAATAGATTCATATGTATTTAATGTTGTAATAGGGCCTATCCTCTAACAAGGAATATTTATATCAGTACATCATCTTGTTGGTACCATCCCCACTGGGGGTTTCCCTCTAATCAAGGGTTTCCCTAGTTAACATATTCGGTGTTAATTGTGCATAAGTACCTTGTTGTGGTTTTAGTTTGTACTACTCACATGGTTAACTTTGTTTAAGGTTAATATTTGTAATGATAGTTGTATAATTGATCCATCCCCCCCTCTCAGTGTCATGTCCCCAATTTTTGGTGACAGTTCGATTTAATTAATTTAATTAATGGTTGTCCAAAGACGACTAATTAGTTATTTTAATTAAATAAATAAATATTAAAAGATGACCTTGTATTTAATAAAGTGACTTTAGTATTTAATAAAGTTACTTGGAGTATTTAATAAAGTCACTTGAGGGATAAGATCAAAAAGATTCTAGAAGTCTCTGGAGAGGATGGAGGAAAAGAATAAATAGGCACCCCGAGGCTCCATTCGAATCAGGCAGTTGATTATCTTTCTTTGATTTTCAGATTGTGATTCAATCACGGGTGCATTGTGGAAACCTAGGGTTTCGGCAATTGTCATAGTTGGCCATTGAGAACGATAACTCTCAATTGGTACACAATTTTTAGGGTGTGAAATATCATCTAAATTATTGCAGATTGGAGGTGACTTTTCAGTCATTTCATCAGGGACAAATATGTGGCCTAAGGTCAAATCTGAGGATCAGTGATTATTGGAAGGTTAGCTAGAGTGGAATTAATTGTCATTTAGACAAACTATTGCAGTATTGAGTGGAAAGTCGAAGGGGAGTCAGGAAGAGAGTTAAAGACAAGAATCCGATTGTGGTCAACATATCCAGATATCGCAGGATTGATGATTTTGTATGGTTGATGAGCTCCTGTCATCACATCGAAGTTTGCCACACTTAAATGTATATATATATATATATATATATATATTGGTTGATCCATTGTTACTGAGGACGCATTATCTCTGGAGTTATCGGATCTAGCAATCTACATGTAGTAGCCGGCAACTACTACAGAAATCCCAATTGGGTGACCAGCGTAGGCAAATCCGCAGCACTTTCGCACCCTGTCGGGACTCCACAACGGCGGCAGTAGCAACATTGTTTGGGTGTTGTCATTAACTACGGCATCCATTCTTGTGCAGGCGCTAAAACCAATCAAGGGTGGGAGGCGGCTTATAAGGTCTACCGAATTAAGACCAAAGGACAGTGTCATGTATTGAATCTTCATTGCAGTTTGTGGAAGGCGCGATCTTGGTGAGGAGGGGTTAACAGAACAAAGAACCTGTGCGGCAGTTGGAGAGGAACGCGGGTCAAGAAAACAGTCAATTGCGACCCAAAAGAAATTTCAAAGAAATGAATGCCGGTTCCAAAGGGTTAAGGAAGCTGGAAGCTGAAGAGAAACGGCGGCAAGACCAGGCATTTAAGGACCAGTTGACATCGCAGGAATTGAGAGGTGCGAGTTGAATTCATCGGGTATAAACAACTTGAACAATATCAGCGAATTCCATAGAGGGCGGCAAATTTGAGGTTTTTAATATCCCTCCAATTCAGGTCTATTATTCAACTATTGTATTTGTGATCAGACACTGAAAAGCTTGAATTTACAAATACCTCCTTGAATAAGTATGGTAATGTTACCTATTGTTGCATCTATATCACTTGATGAAACTTATTGGAAATAATATCAAACTGAAGGTTGTATAACAAGTGTTTGTCAAATTGTCCCAGTTCAATTTTATTTTTGAGTGATCCATATAGTCGGGGATATCTCAGTGGTATCAGAGCTCAATTGCTAAGTGTTTGATGAAATGTCAAACTCTTGAAGTTTTAAAATTTTTAGTGCTTAAAGAGTTGTCATCCTGTCAGGGATATCTCAGTGGTATCAGAGCGGTTTTCTTGCCATCCTGTGGGGTGAGAACCAAATTACATGAGTGATCAGCACTCTACTTCAACCAAGATGGACAGGTACAACACAAAGTCTCCAAGGACACAATCTTGGACCAGTAATAGACATAATATTCAGAGTCGGAATTGTGGAAAGGAGGACTATTCAGGTATTCAGGATGAGCTCAGAAAGATCAAACATAACATGTCTGAACTGTTGGTTAAACACCACCGTATGCTTGACAGGCTGTCCGTCCCAGCTAAGGTGAGTAAATCAACTGGATTTCATTTTGGCAAATCTTCTCACGAAGCGTTGATAGATACAATGAGAGATGCTACTAGGAACCTTAATGAGGAGTTCGAGGAACAAGTGTACGACCAGTCAGAGGCTTCAGTTCGGTCACAGGAAGAAGCGGTGAAGGACATTACTCTGATGGATAGTAACTGTCAACCTGACACTCAAGTTGAGACAGTTGAATACGAGCTTTCCAAGGGTGATGTCTCAGATACTCAAGGTGGTTTGGTTCCGACAAGCAATGATTACAGTAAGGTGAGTTCAGATGATGATAAGGATGTTGATGATGAGCTACCAAGTAGAGATGAGCAAACACTGAGTATCCATGATTTTGCTGAGAGAGAGTACCAGGCTCAGTTAGATGCTTCATCACATGATTTGTCCAGTCAGTTGAAGGTAAGCAAAGATAGTAGTGTGGCTTCTTTATCTCATCATGACAAGATGCGGGAGATGTTAGAAGAGCACATCCAGATGATTCAGTTACAAGGAAGACATAAGGGAGTTCAGGCAAGTACTTCTTGCTGTGACTTACATGCAATTGGTGAAGGAATGGGAACGACGAAGTTGAGCTATTTGCAACTTCTATCAGATCGTGATCATCTTCTTAGCCTTACCAAAGATTATTCAGATGCCTTGAGGAGGAAGGAGGAGGAAATTGTCAAGCTTTCTTGCGAGCTTGAGGACACTCGAGCAACTTTGGCATTACAGGACTGGGAGAAACAAGGGCAAGAGCATGGCATGGAGCTAAGTTTAATTTCATCTGGTACGTTTAACACTCAGCTTTCTACATTTGACGAATCATATATGGTAGCTGATAATGCTACGAGTTCATCTTGCATTCACATCCAGGATACAAGGACAATGGTAGACAGGTATGTGAAGTTAATTGGTATTGGTCACATTACTCAGGTAAGTAGTTTGCTTGAGTTACCAGCTATTTCTTGCATATGGATTCGGGAATGTTTCAGCAGCATTTGGGATTCAGTCAACCGAAGATCTTTAGCACTTTATGATAGCCATGATTGTTTGAGTACTATCATGGATTTGATTAGCAGAATATACGGTGTTATCTTTCCTTGTGCCAGCAGAACATCCGATGTTGGTATTAGTTTTTATGCACCGTTGTTGGGTTTGGTTCATATTTCCAGTCGACCATCCTTGCTAAAAGGTGTTGAAGGTTTTTCATATTTGGAAACATGTACAGATGAGTCCCAGGATCGTTTTGACCTTGCTGACATCCAGGAGGATGAAGTAGACAGTTTTGAAGATTCAACTTCCTTGACAGTTTCTTTAAGAACAGAAGAGCTTGACAGCAGAACTACAGATTTTGACACTCTGGATGTTGATATTGATTCGAAAAATATAGATGGTAATAATCCAAAGACCAGTATCTTTTAGGACATTCCTCCAGACAATGTGTCAGAGGGAGTTTATAGAAGACAGTCCAGCCAGAGCCATCATGTGGTTAGCCAGTTGAAAGTTAGTGAGCAAGACATTACTATTGCTTGTGAGCATTTTGATACTGCTCGTCAATTGTTGGCTGTTACTGGTTGGGTTTCTTCTATGACAGATGAGTCCAGCGGTGGTTACTTTTCTTTGGCTGAGATTCATGCCTTGCGTGAAGCTGTCCGGATTTTGAAGCAGGATTATTTACGATTGGTAGTCGACTGTGATCACTTGGTTGAGTGGGGGAGTACAGCCTATGAGGCACTCTTGGATCGTGAAGAGGAGGTGAGTGAGCTTTCCCAGGAGCTCATAGCGACTACTGAGGCTTTAGATGACACACGACGGGATCTACAGAAGTCGCAGTTTCAGTTGAAGGAGGTGACCGTGGAGTTGGAGGATTTGCGATCAAAACCAGCCCCAGACCCAGTTCATTTGACTATTGAAGTGGACGACGGTAAGTACACTCCTACAGTTGCTTTTGAGGAGCATATTGTTGAGGCTGACACACATGTTCAGGGTTTGGAAGAAGTTGGTCCTAATGAGTTTGGGATACCAGTAGAGTCAAGTTTCCAGATTGATTCTTCTCAGTTAGTTGATAGTGTGGTACAGTGGGGTATGCCACCTTCACAGGAGGATCAGTTGTGGTGTGCAGGGAAGTATATTGATGCTTCCTCGTATAATTTTTACTGCACTAAACCGTTCATGGAGTATTTGTTGGATAGTGCATGTGTTCATTTGGACCCGTATAAAGTGACAGAAGGTGTTCTCATCCATGATACTAGTGTTATTTGCAGATTGGTTGAGAAGATTATAGGGGTCCTTTCTACTATGCTACCTCATAGGAATCTTGAGGAAGGGTTTGTTGAGCAGAATGCACGGGATCTTATCCAGCCTACACTCACTCGGAGTCAGAGATTGGAGCCATATATTGATTACCAGTTCAGTGATGATGAGCTAGCAGCAGAATTTGGAGGTTCTTACCGGCATTATACGGTAGGGTACGCTCATCATTTCTCTTTTGACACAGAGGTAGAAAATTTTATTTCACGCAGATGTAGATTGGCTCTAGTTTCTTATCATCCATTAGGGAATAGATTGGCACCATCTTTTGAAGATACAATTGGTAGTAGCAAGTTTCTCAGCCTGCAGCATCGACACACCCGGGGCAGTTTTTCAGAGATTGGATTTGATGGCAGTGTTTCAGGTACCTATAGCTGTTGTCGTATCTAAAATGCAGTTGGGTGCAGGCATCTTTTTGACAGGGACTTGAGTTTTGATAGAGTTGATGTTTCAGTTGGCTTAAGTTCCGCAGAATGGTTTCTTCTACTGACATCTACAGTTGGTTTACAGATAATTTCATCAGAGTTGTCAGTTGTTTGTATGTTGAGTACAGTTTCTCAGTTACTGGTATTGATGATTTCTCCACGGGAGTATGATGCGGATTGGGATGATACACAGATTTACATTTGGGATCCAGGCAGACTGATTGGGTCATGGTTCAGCCATTGCTTGGGGACAAGCAATTTCAGGAAGGGCGGACTGTCATGTCCCCAATTTTTGGTGACAGTTCGATTTAATTAATTTAATTAATGGTTGTCCAAAGATGACTAATTAGTTATTTTAATTAAATAAATAAATATTAAAAGATGACCTTGTATTTAATAAAGTGACTTTAGTATTTAATAAAGTTACTTGGAGTATTTAATAAAGTCACTTGAGGGATAAGATCAAAAAGATTCTAGAAGTCTCTGGAGAGGATGGAGAAAAAGAATAAATAGGCACCCTGGGGCTCCATTCGAATCAGGTAGTTGATTATCTTTCTTTGATTTTCAGATTGTGTTTCAATCACGGGTGCATTGTGGAAACCTAGGGTTTCGACAATTGTCACAGTTGGCCATTGAGAACGATAACTCTCAATTGGTACGCAATTTTGAGGGTGTGAAATATCATCTGAATTATTGCAGATTGGAGGTGACGTTTCAGTCATTTCATCAGGGACAAATCTGTGGCCTAAGGTCAAATCTGAGGATCAGTGATTATTGGAAGGTTAGCTAGAGCGGAATTAATTGTCATTTAGACAAACTATTGCAGTATTGAGTGGAAAGTCGAAGGGGAGTCGGGAAGAGAGTTAAAGACAAGAATCCGATTGTGGTCAACATATCCAGATATCGCAGGATTGATGATTTTGTATGGTTGATGAGCTCCTGTCATCACATCGAAGTTTGCCACACTTAAACATATATATATATATATATATATATATATATTGGTTGATCCATTGTTACTGAGGACGCATTATCTCTGGAGTTATCAGATCTAGCAATCTACATGTAGTAGCTGACAGCTACTACAGAAATCCCAATTGGGTGACCAGCGTAGGCAAATCCGCAGCACTTTCGCACCCTGTCGGGACTCCACAATGGCGGCAGCAGCAACATTGTTTGGGTGTTGTCATTAACTACGGCATCCATTCTTGTGCAGGCGCTAAAACCAATCAAGGGTGGGAGGTGGCTTATAAGGTCTACCGAATTAAGACCAGAGGACGGCGTCATGTATTGAATCTTCATTGCAGTTTGTGGAAGGCGCGATCTTGGTGAGGACGGGTTAACAGAATAAAGAACCCGTGCGGCAGTTGGAGAGGAACGCGGGTCAAGAAAATAGTCAATTGCGACCCAAAAGAAATTTCAAAGAAATGAATGCCGGTTCCAAAGGGTTAAGGAAGCTGGAAGCTGAAGAGAAACGGCGGCAAGACCAGGCATTTAAGGACCAGTTGACATCGCAGGAATTGAGAGGTGCGAGTTGAATTCACCGGGTATAAACAACTTGAACAATATCAGCAAATTCCATAGAGGGCGGCAAATTTGAGGTTTTTAATATCCCTCCAATTCAGGTCTGTTATTCAACTATTGTATTTGTGATCAGACACTGAAAAGCTTGAATTTACAAATACCTCCTTGAATAAGTATGGTAATGTTACCTATTGTTGCATCTATATCACTTGATGAAACTTATTGGAAATAATATCAAACTGAAGGTTGTATAAAAAGTGTTTGTCAAATTGTCCCAGTTCAATTTTATTTTTGAGTGATCCATATAGTCGGGGATATCTCAGTGGTATCAGAGCTCGATTGCTAAGTGTTTGATGAAATGTCAAACTCTTAAAGTTTTAAAATTTTTAGTGCTTAAAGAGTTGTCATCCTGTCGGGGATATCTCACTCAGTTATATCCGTGGACTATATATTCTAATAATATAAGGATGTTCAAAAGTTTGTGAAGAGTTGTGAAATTTGTCGAGTTGCAAAAGGAGTAAGTCAGAATATTAGATTGTATGCACCTATTTTTATTCTTGAGAAACCTTAGAGTGCCATTGATATGGATTTTGTTCTTGGATTTCCTAAAACAATAAAACGGTATCATTTGATATTTGTTGTTGTGGATCGATTTTCTAAAATGACTCATTTTATACCATGTAAGAAGACATTAGATGCTAAGAATGTTGTTGAACTTTTATTCAAAGAGATTTTTAGATTGCATGGATTACCAAGAAGTATTATTTCTTATAAAGACACTAAATTTGTTGGTTATCTTTGGAGAACTTTGTGGAAGAAGATGGGTATAGAGTTGAAGTTTAGTTCTACATTCCATCCATAAACTGATGGATAGATAGAGGTTGTGAATAGAAGATTATGTAATTTTCTGAGATGGTTAGTTGGAAATAAACCCCATAATTGGGAGATGGAATTGGCACAAGCTAAGTTTACATATAATAATTCTATGAATAGAAGTAAAGGGAAAACACCTTTTGAGATTGTTACTAGAATGTAGCCTAGAGGAGTATTAGATTTAAAGGATGTTACTGGTGAAGAAAAGAGAAGTGGTGTAGGAGAAGAATTTGGTGATTTTATGGAGTCTTTTTTATAAGAAAGTAAAGCTAAAGTTGGAACAAAGTAATCAAACGTACAAGGAGAATGCTGATAAGTCTATAAGGCATCATGTTTTTGAAGTTGGTGATGAGGTGATGGTTCATTTGAAGAAATGAAAATTTCATGTTAGAACATATAGTAAGTTGAAGATAAGAAGTTTAGAACTTCTAAGATCTTGAAGAAGTTTGACAGTAGAAATGCTTATGAAGTTGAGTTACCTAATGACATGAATATATCCCCTATATTCAATGTTGCTGATCTGTATAAGTATCATGACTTAGATGATGAAGTTGGTGTACCTGATGATTATCCTAAGAAACATATTAATGAGGTTGAATAGATATTGGATTAGAGGGTTCGTAAAGCACAAGAGGAAAAGACTACTATGAATAGATGGTAAAGTAGAAAATAGACTAGTTGAAAATGCTACATGGATTTCTCAATCTGAGTTGGATTCAACTCACATTGTGACATTTTAATGATTAATGAAAATCATTTCTTTCTACCCTGGTTGTGTAATGTAGGAGCATCTTGGGTTGATGTGTTATCATTCTCATTTGTGTTCATTCTATTAGATGTTTTTGAGTTGTAGTCATTGTCGAGTTGTATCAATTATTGAGTTCTAGTAATTTTGTAGTATTAACCAAGTTGTAGTTATCCCAAGTTGTGTTAACCTTTGGGTTAGTGTGTTACCCCATTTCACTTTTTAGTATTGATCAAGTTATCTAGTGTGTGTTGAGTTATCTAGTATTGGCCAAGTTTTCCTTCATGTGCCGAGTGAGCCTATTATTTGCTGATGCTTGGTCCCTTCTTTAGTTTTGTTTTCTTTGTTGGTTCTTAGTGTGAGCCGACTTGTGTGTTTAATTTTTATTGTGAATTTAATGATAGGATCTTTTCCTAGGATGTGTGCAAACCATTTTTAGGTCAGTCTTTCTATTGTGTAATTGTCTAGAATCTTTTGTGAGTCATTTTGGCAAGTATAAATAGAGTGTTTAGGATTAGAAGTTGGGGGTAGAAGTGAGAGCACTGAAAATTTTAATGCATATGTGTTTGGAAGTGTGAATTTGAAGCTAGATCATGGATCTTGAATGTATGTATGTTGATAATTTGATGACTCAATAAAAGAATCTTGTTCTCTCTCCTTAGTGTTGTTCTCTTTGTGTGTTTTCTTCCATTGTGGTAACTCTACAAGGTAGTTTGGATTGCTAGGTGTGCCTTTGGCCCTAGCTATTAATATCCCTCCTTGCATCATCTGATAAGGAGGATCAAGTATAAATTAGGAAAGAGGAGATTTGATATCTAGCAGAGAGGTGCTGACCGAAGGATCAAGGCTAAAACATTCTAACAAGTGAATTGGTTAAAATTTCTTGACCGATTAGTCCTAGCATGCTTTTATAAATGCTTTAACATGGTGCTTACTTTATTGTAAGTTGAAGTCCTCAAACTAGGCACACTTCTAACAGGGTTTTGAAATCCTTTAAAATGGTAAGATTTAATAGTCTTTGTAAGCCTTTAACAGGGTAGACCTTTCAAAGGGTAGATCATAGTTTATGATCAAACCTATTGTAACCTTAATTGGATACACTTTACAACTGTAGTAGTGAAAATTTGTGGGTGTCATCTCAACTCCAGTTTTACCTTCTCATTGGAGGGTTTCTGGGTAACAAATTTACTATGTTATGTGTTATTTGTTTCATTCCATGGATGAACATGTTTAGCTTGCTATTTCAATTTACATGCAAATTATGAGATGGATGTGTGGTGAATGATTTATGGTTAAATTTTTGAACTGTTGATTCACCCATCCTCTTAGAGTTTACTTTTCCATTGTTAATTCCAACAATTGGAATCACAGTGTTTTTCTTTGGAAAGAAAAGTTTTGTAGCTTTGTGGAAAGATCTTGAAGATTAATGTCTACAAGTTGGGAAAAGTCATTGAGAACTAGAAGATTGAAATCCAACTTGCCTTACACTATCTGAATGAAGCAAGAGATGAGTTGAAGTGCTCATTAAAGAGAAAAAAAGAGATAGCTATTGAGGAAAATGATACACATTACTAAGAGAAGGACACTATTGAATTGTTTGCAGATTGAAACTCAAGTGAGTTTGATGCAACAGTTGCATATCTGATGGAAAAGAATGGTGCCCTAACTAAAAAGGCTAGAAATCTTAAGATAGAGCAAGAAGTCCAATTAGTATTGCTATGTGAGGTGACTGAGTAGAAAAAGAAAGCTGAGGAAGACAAAGTCACGTTTGAAGATGACAAAAGGACACTGACCAATAGACTGGAGGAGAAGACATCAGAGATACAAAGGACTACTAATATGCAACTAGAGACAATGAATCAAGTGATGATTTCCAACCATGAATTGAATAGAAAGGACATTGAGATCACAACCTTGAAGTTATAGAATAAACAACTAAGGAATGAACTAAGAAGAGAGAGAGAATTTGTTGAAAGTTTCAACAAACCTAGTAAAGCCATCAAATACTTGTGAAATTGATGAGATCTCCTAGATCTAACAATGATATCGATGGATTGGGATACACCAATGCCAAGGAAGACGAATCATCCAAAAGTGGTGAACAAAGAAACAACAAAAGTAAGAACTACATATCCACTTGTCATAATTGTGGAAAGTTAGTTCATACAACAAATTTTTATAGGAGAAACAATTAAAATTATAATCCTAAGAAGAAATTCATAGGTTACTATCACAAGTACAAAAAGCAAGGACATCAGGTACATGAATGTAGGACCAAGACCTCAAGCACACAAAGATTTGAAGGATATTGCCATAATTGTTGGAAGTATTGACATACACCATATGAATGCAGATCTAATGTCAAGTGTACATCAAACAAGTAGACAAAGGTACAATAAAAGGTACAGTTGTCACTATTGTCAAAAGTATGGACATGTTCTTTAAAATTGCATTAGAAAACATTTCAAAAGTGATAACAATAGATGGTTGAGTCAAACTAAATGTTTTAGCTATTTGAAGACTGGTCAAATCAACAAAAACTATACAATAAGGTACCAAGCAAAGAATTCAATAAAGGAAAGGAGAAGGTTGATGTTGAGAAAGTCAAAGTGCAAATTAAAAAGACATGGAAGAAAAAGGAAGATTGCAACAGAATTTTAGATGAGATCACTTCAATCAATGGATCAGGTGATCATATCACCCCCAACTAGGAAATCAAAAGGTATGCATGGGACTAATATCGTAATGATATATTTTATGTCAGTTCCAAGAATCCAAGTTCTAAAAAGATTATATATGCATGAATTAAGATGTAATGTAATAGTTAGAACGTAGAAGAAATCTTTAGTTTTTTTAGTTTTCATGTTGTTGCTGAGCATGAAAGATTTAATAGTTACTACAGAGTGTGAATGAAATTTTAGTTGATGCTGAGCTATGAAGGTATGGTAGTATTGACTGTGCATGCTATGTGAATCGAGAAAAGTTGAAGTCATGCGTAAGTTGAGTATGTTGGAAACCCTATATTGACTGAGCGTACAACAATGTAACCATTAAGCATTTAACGCAAGATTTTAGGGGTTATATAGTCATTTCTTGACTCATTTGCATTTATTCAAGAGAAAAGAGAGCACGAGGAGCATAAAGGTGAATTGCAATAGGAGATTATTGTGTTTTCAAATTGAATTCAATTGCAGCTCAACATATTCATCAGATTGTGAAGGTATTTTACTAGTGCCAAGTTTTGTTGTTTGAGTTTTTGTAAACCCTAGGTATCAAATATGGTAGCATGATCTTCTAAAAATGTTAGAAGAGAGGGAAAGGAAGTGTTGAATGTGTAATTGATTAGTAATGAGATTAGACAACCACCTTTTTAGGCACTAATTGAAATTACATACAAAGGGGACCTGTCTGGTGCATTATCGATGATACTGTTGGGCCCATTTACCGTTGCACCAAAAGCCATGACTATTAGTGAACATGGAACACCACATAATTAACCACCTGTGGGCAGGGGAGCGCGTCGCATCACCCAACAATCTCCCCCTCGATGCACATACCAGGTGCTTATGCAGGTCGGGAAGGCACCGGGGAGATTTGAACCCATGACCAAGCCAAAACCAGGCTCTGATACCAATTGTTGGGCCCATTTACCGTTGCACCAAAAGCCATGACTGTTAGTGAACATGGAACACCACATAATTAACCACCTGTGGGCAGGGGAGTGCGTCGCATCACCCAACAGATACCACAAAAAGTCTTAATGATTTAGGATGTCAGGTGTTGCTATACATGGAAAGTTGGAAGTATAAGTGATGTGGAGATAAGGGAATTGTATAGTCAACTTTTTGATGATGGAGTTTTAAAGGAAGAGAATAAAATTTTAGAAAGGAAAGGGTTGACTCATGCCCTAGATTTCCCTAATGTATTCAAGACTGAATGGATCAAGATTTCACTTAGTAGAATACATGAAAACTTCATTTGGCTAGAAGATGGACCCATTAATATTACTAAAAGGATCATTAGCCAAGTGTTAGGATATCCTACCCTAGATCGACCTAAGAGCATGCAAAGTGATTCAAAAGAGATGATTAAGAAGAACACAGGTGCAATATGGAATAACAGGGGAATGTCTATTGATTCTATCTTAGACCCCCTAATTTCTTTTTCTATGAGAGTGATATCTCATAAGTTTTTTAAATCTTTCAAGATTAAATAGTGTATCTTACATGGCTATAGGTTTGGAATACAACATAGTAAAGAGAGACCATACCTATGACCTTGTTGAGTTGCAACTTCAACAACTATCTAAAAATTTGTAGGCCATAAGGAAAACCAAGAGTGCATCTTACAAATTTGGCTCTTTTTTAGTTTTTATATTCTTTTATGTGTAGAAAACATTTCCTTCATTTGGGAAAGTTGCTTGGAAGACCAACAGGTCTATTGCAGTTCAAATTGGAGAATTCATAGAGCAACTTAGAGACACTCTAAGTTAGTAATGACAAGTTATTTTGAGAACTTTAATAAGTCTATGAAGCAAAGGTTAAGAATTCTAGTGTCACTAGTTGAGAAACATTATAATGATGTTTTCCTTCTAGTTGATGTTGATTATACATATGTGCAAGCATTCCTACCCAGGGTCAGATGGCTTAAGCCCTTGCCATATGAGATAAATATTGATGAAGCATCAATAGCTATTAAATCTCTATTGGAAGAGGAAATAGGTAAAATTACCACCTCACTTTGGAATTATGAGGAAGCCAAGCCAAAAATTACAATTGACTTGAAGAGAAATTTTGTGGTAAGAAACAAGAATAAACTTGTGAAGAAGCCAAAAGAGAGATTTGGTGAAGGTGGAGATGAAGATGAGGAAGGGGAAGAACAAGTCCAAGCCCCTTTGGAAATTACTCAAGGACAAGGAGAATACGAGGAGCTCATGAAGAAGTTTTCGAGGGAGAAGAAGTCATGAAAGCACCCAAGCCTGCTAAAAAGAAAAGGAAGGCCAAAGAGTCTATAGTGGAGAAACCCAGGAAGAAGGTTGTGAACTATCACAACAAAAGCCAGTGGTTCTTGTTACTAGGGCTAGCACAAGGGTAGCCACTAAGAAAGTCAAGGTTGTAGAGAAACCTAAAGGTAAGAGGACTATTACTTCAGTAGAGCCGAGCCAAACGGTGAAGAAGACATATGAAAGAAGAAAATATGTAGCTCCAGTTGAGTTAGATGAGGAGAAGACAAAATCAGATGACATGAGTCAATTCAAGGTGGTAAGCCACAATCCCTCCTCTAATTTAGATAATTTGTGTGACAATATAAAATCAAATGCATGATTTGTTTGGTTTTGCACTCACTCATAGATTTTGATAATATAGGTAAAGTTGAACAAAATACTATTGAAGAAGCCATATATGTGATGATGGCTACATTCAAAATAACTCCTATAGAGATCTCCAACTCATTACTTAAGAGTCTTTATGACTAAGTCGAGTAGAAATGGAAATACAATTTACAAATAGAAAGAGAGATAAGGGTAACCACTTTAGCTCAAGTCATGCCTAAATTGTGAAAGATAATGATAGAAGAGGCTATGGAGTTGCACAAAAGTCAATTTACTCCAAAATATAGAGCATTCAATATATTGAAGAAGACCATAGAAAATGTGGTAAATAAGAGTAAAGAAATATGGAGAAATATTTATAAGTTATGCATTCTAGCTATAATAGAGAAAAGTAAGAAAAAAAATGCAAAAACCTTAGAATGTTGAAAAAAAAGGTAGCCGAGAGTGCAAAAGATGAGTCAGTCAAGGATGGTCATGTCAAAGGCACTAAGGAAACAATAGGAGAAGAGACCAAAACTAAGGAGGAGTAACCAAATGATCAAAGTGTATCTAAGGTACAAGTGCTGAGTGCTAGTCATCCACATGAAGACCAAGTAAATCAACAAGACTTAGTAAGAAATCAAGGATGTTTATGACAATCACTCTCAGAACATCAATCCCTTAATAGATGATGCTTTGAAGAAGATATTGAAGAATTCCACCATAATAACTAATTTATGTACAATTTGTGTATTGGCAAGAACTAATGAAATTTCAAAGGTAGATATTAAATTGATTACAATTGAGAAGGATGGAACATAAACTAGATTAGGTCAAGAAGCAAGTCCTGCACCAAGACCACATACACAAGGTGAAGAGAAGAAAGAGGATATTCAGATTGAAAAGCCTAAAGAATTGAGGTGACTACTACTGCAGAGGAACAAATTTCTAGCTAGACTCTAATTACCTTTATAGTTTCTGAGACTCCTACTAGTAGTCAGGTTCTTTAGAGGTTGAGCACTCAAGACATGCCATTGAAGATATTTGAGACCAAGTGCAGACACATCTATTAGATTAGAAGACATTTCTAATAGAGATGTGAGTCTTGATGAGGTGATTGAACTTCCAAAGTTTGATCTTACTAAAATCACCATTGAGAAGATGATGATTCTACAAGAATCTTTACATAGACAAAAACACGAAGAGTTGTTGAGAAGGGAGCATAAGTAGAAGCAAATGCTTCATGACATCAAAGACATATTTCTTGATGCTTTCAATCTCCCAAATCCTAATGAAGAGAAACCTATTTTTGAGTAATTGATAAATATTGTTGACAAGATAAATGATGATGACGTAGACTCAAACATTTAACTATTGGAGTGGTTAGAAAAGAAGTTTTAGAAAAAAGTTCTTGAATAGATATCTGGTACCATTGTACTAAGATAGGTTGAGTTAGCAACCAGGATGGAAGATGAGAAAAAGGTATTGGAGAATATCTTTTCTCTACACACAAAGCTTTGTGATGTGAATTTATTCACACAAGAAGCACATAGGGCTATTGATTGGTTGTAAGGAGATCTACAATCCATAGGTACTACATTGAAACTATCTCTAGGTCAAAGCCAAACTCATTTTCAATGATTACTCTCTACTCAAGGTCAACTAGTAGTACTCCAAGAAAAAAATGCTAAAATTTGTGCTAACTTGATCAACATCCAATCCATCTTGACCCCATACATGGAAGTGTTACACAAGGAACTAGCATTTGTTGACACATTGATGAAGAAAAATTCTCATCTTTGCACTCATGAAGGCTTAGTTAATCTTTCTTTCAAGCTAGATATCCAATATTAGTCTCTACAGGTAGCGTGTAACAATTAGGATCCAACATTGAAGATCACCATGGAGGTCCAAAAAACATTTTTGGACAAAGACACTATCAGTGTACCACCCAAATGAGATGTGTGTCAAAAAAGAGGGAATGAGAAAGTAAAGGAATGAAGATGATAAAGGGAACATAGTTTTGAGACAAACATAGGGGACAACAATAGTAAATCATATTTACTAATCAAGAGTTATATAGAATTTAGATACAACAAGGAACACTCAACTCGGGATGAGTTATAAAATTTTGCAGAGGTATGATTGTTAAGTCATCAGTTGTGCAAAATTTTGAAAATTTGAAAATATGTAGGAGATACAAATTATCTGTGTGATGCAAATAAGGTAGGTTGTATATGCATGCCAAAGTGTTTTTTCCACTCATGTCAAAGGGGGAGATTTTTGATCTTATTTTGGTTTTGACAAGTAGTGACAAAATACTTAAGTCATTACTTAACATAAATCTGTGTATACCAAGTAAGTAGTTTATGTCGAGCAATATACGCAGTTAGTGCCGAACAACAGTATGTACCAAGTAGATGGTATGTGTTGAGTCACTCAAGTTTTGAGAAAGAAATATATGCTAAGTGAGTCATATGCTCAGTAAAATAATGGATGCTAAGTTATTCATGAACTGAGTTGCAACATTGAAGAATAGTGAGTGCCGCGCACCAGAGCTTTCAAGTGTCGAGTAAACAGTTTTGGACATAGTTGTTTGTAATGACATAAACTCCTATGTAAACCATTTTTGGGCTGACTTAAGGATTTTTTTATGATTCTAGAAGATATATATGAAGGTATATTGAGAATCCCTATGCAGTGCATGCAACCAATCATATTGAGGGATGTTTTAAGCAATAAAATGGGTGAATCACAATCATTGATTCCTACCTAAACCTAGGTTACCTATGTCTTCTTAAGGAGGGAATATCCTAAAGAATCATGCATTTGTAGATGAGAAGAGAAGGAAGAATGCTAAGTATAATCAGAGCATTCGTGGTGACTATGGAGGTTGTGATCATGTTATGAATTGTAGAATCAGTTAGAGAGAATAGAGGAAAGAAAAGAAATGATAGAAGACATACATCTGATCAGGAGAATCAAGTATACATCAGGAAAGAGGAGATTTGATATCTAGTAGAGAGGTGCTAACCGAAGGATAAGGGCTGAAACATTCTAAAATGTGAATCAATAAAAATCTCTTAACTAATTAGTCATAGCAAGCTTTTATAAAGACTTTAACGAGGTGCTTACTTTATTGTAAGTTGAAGTCCTCTAACTAGACACAATTCTAATAGGGTGTTGAAATCCATTAACATGATAAGATTTAACAGTCTTTGTAAGCCTTTAACAGGGCATACCTTTCATAGGGTAGATCATACTCTATCATTAAACTCATTGTAAGCTTAATTGGATACACTTCACACCTACATAAAATCTAATTCTACTGATTTATGTTTAATTTGGCTTTATTAGAGCTTTATTGATTATAGGAAATACTTAACAAAAATAATGGTTGCCTTTAAACATTAACAAATCCAAATCATCATAGTGTATAAATGTGTCGCCTACCTAAAGTAGGCCTTGCAGTGCCAACAAGGGAAGCTAAAACTAGACTCCAACGTGCCTTGTAGACATCTAGGTGTGTATAATTTTCCCTCTTTTGAGGTCCACCATAGAAGTTGATTTTTGCAATACATTTGTTAGATGAAATGTTGATGAATGGTGCTCCCTTTAATACCATAAACCATAACAGAGAAAAAAGAAACAACAAAAAATGCAAGAACAAAATATGGACTTCATATTTGTGCTGCAAATGCAGAATTACATAATTCAAAAGCACAATATGCTAACCCACATGGGTGGCTTCATTACCATAATTTGCAAGACAAGTTGCGAATTATCACCCAGAGATGTCCTAGACAATGTTCGAGCCTTTCTTAAATAGGTAATTTTATGTTGCTTAGGAAGGTTCTAGACAATGAAACTTAATACATAGTTTTGACCAACCCTAACAATACATATAGAGTCAGCCAAATACATCTTTGACAATTATTTTAGATATTTTGGTTAGCCAAACTTTGAAATGCCATAAATTTTGAACTATTGCTTTGATTGGCTATTATAGCCACTTTTTGGAAATGCCAGCTCTTGATCTACAAGCTCAAAATTGGATAAGCACCCTTCTGTATAGTCTTTGGACCTTATCCAGGCACTCTAAGGCCTCCAAAGGTGAGCTTGAAGATTTTTCAGCAAATTTTTCCACCAAAAATCCATAATAGTTCTTCTCTAATACTTAAGCTAGAGCAATTAGATTTTTATGGTAGGCTTATAACTCTAAAATGATCCATCATATAGAAAATGAGAACATTCCAAGCTCGTATGAAAAACTTACTAAAAATAGCAAGTTCCCATAAATAGTACCTTCCTATCTACTAGTTCTTCTTAAAATAGAAAAGACTGAAAATAATTTTTTTTTGGGTGATGCAAGATTGCCCATACACCCAGGATGCTCCTACATTAGACACTTGGGGAAATTTGAGAAGTGACTCGATCACATCTCAGGTGTTTAGAGGAAAACCAAGACGGTGAACCTCCTCCCTTACTAGCCATGATGAATCATCTACTTGCCTCACTTTCCATTGGACCAAGTATTCCTCATAAGTTCTGTTCCTTGTACTTTTGCCAACATGACTTTCTAGTATCTCCTTAATCTCCTTTGTAGCCGAACAAGCTACTGGAATGATCCATTGCGCTTCTGCAATTTCATCTCCATCAGCTTCTTCATAATACTTTGTCAAATCTAAAATATTAAATACTAGTGAAATATTCAATTTAGCAGGCAACTCCACTTCATAAGCATTTCTAAAATCATGCCTTTTCACTATCTTGCATAGTCCAAACTTCTTCATCTTCAACTTATTATATGCGCCCACTAGAAAATGCTCCTTTTTCAAATGAACCATGACTTCATCTCCAACATGAAATTATTTATACCTCCTTTTTACATCTGCCTTAGTCTTGTATTATGTATTTGTCTTTATGATGTGCTACCTCACCTCCTCATGGATGTTCTTCAAATGTTCAACAAATTCTTCTGATTCGGCACTACTTATCTTGCCTTTATCCAATTACCTAAATTCAGAAGCATTTTTGGGACTACTCCCATATACAATCTAGAATGGTGATTTACTAGTACTCCCATTGACAAAATTATTATATGAAAATTTCTTCTATGGCAAAATCACATCCTATCCTTATGGCTTGTCTCTAACCAAACATCTCAGCAAATTTCCCAAACTCCTATTCACCACTTCTGTTTGTCCCTTAGTCTGTGGATGATGTGTAAGAAGTCCATATTTTGTTCTCACATTTGCTTCTTTTTTTTTCATGTTATGGTTTACGGTATTAAGGGGACCACTCTTCATCAAATGCCATGGTTGCAAGATATGTACAAATGATTATTGGGGATAATGATTTTTAATTTTCAGGAAAATATAGATGGAGCTAATGCCAAACTAATTTGTAAAGACTTCTATTCTTATGCCATATAAAATGAGTGTTAATTTCTACTACCCTCGAGGTTTTCGCTAAATAGAGGGACATTAAAAAGATCTAGTAGCAGAGCCAAGAAATCAATAATAACCACACAAACTTGCAATGAATTACCAAATTGTCATGACAATATAGGTATGTATATATCTGTCGATTCTCCTTTTCCATAATGAAATTGCAATTCTATGAGGTTTTAGTTTTCAATAATAAAAATTGCAAAATATCAGTTACCTATCACATAGGTAGGCATAAGTTATTTCTAATAGAATAAATATTTTTGGATGTCTGGGTGCGATAGAAATTTTTTTAACCTATTGTATATCATGGAAACAATAAAGCTAACATTTTTTTGATAACACTTACTAAAAGTACACATTGGTTTTGTAAACTAATAATTTTGGATTTACAATTTGAAATTGAGATTATCACCAAGTGTTTACTCAAAAATTTCAAGGAAGAAGAGGTCTTAAATACAATGCTAAGTGCAAAATCTTCGCACCTGAATAGTAGGAAAGATGGTAAAATGTGTATAAAAGAAATGTGAATAAAAAATGATTTCACATTATATTAAAAAAATAGTGTTACAAATAGCTTGTCATTAGATATGAGCACATTCACCTGTGACTATAATATAGGTAACATTGATCGGCAAGGACTCCAGTCATAGCCTATTAAAATTTGCTTTGGTCCTAAGCCCATCAATAGAGTGTTCCACTGCCTTGAAATATTATATGCATCATACTCAATCCACTTGAATTGTAATTGAAATTAAAAAATCACTTTACAAAGTCAGACCTAAAAAATGCTTTTAATTAATGAATCAAGGAATCCTAATTTAGATTAAAAGAAAATGGTCATAACTCACAAGCTTAAAGTGAATATTATTGGTCCCTATTGTAGCCATTGCTGCTCTTCTATTTTGAGCTTCTTAATTGCAAAGATCTTTGTTGAACCAAATACAAATTTTCCTCTTGCTTATTGAAATTGGAGAGGGAAATATGCATTGTTGAATCATTTATTTATAAAATCTTTGAAAAGTCCATATTTAAAAGTTTAAAATATCAATGTTTCAAAACTTTTTTTTATAAAAAGTCACAAAAGTTATCTATTTATACTAAACAAAAGATACTATATAAATTTATTATGTTACTAAACTTTTTTTATACAATATAATAATTTGAGGTTCTCACAATTATATTTCCATTTTAAATTAAATATTGATTTTAAAACTTTAATAAAAAGTTTATAGTTTAAAGTATCATTATTTTAATATAAAACATATTGTCGTATGATACAACTTTTCTTTATTGTATCATTATTACGGTAGCGTTTATTTTATTTCTAATATAATTTTTTGTTATTCTTATTATTATATTTAAGTTATACAAAACTAAGATATTGATGTTTTACTTCCTAATTGCTTTCTCAATTACTTTCATTTAAAACATTCCTTTTTTCATATCCTTTTTTTGTTAGTACACGTTATAGTTTATTAAATATATCTTTTGTTTAGGACTTAAGGTAATTGGAGTTGTAAGAAAACTCGAAAGCCTTTTTAACAAAATATAAATACTTTTTAATTTTTAATTTATTAAGTTTTTACTGTTTTGACCCAAAGTTCAATAGTATTCCACATGTTGAGTTATAACAATTTAAAATATTCTGTTGGAGTGAGCTACTCTTATACAAACATTTTTGTATCATAGAAAATGACAATGACTTGACAAAAGAAAGAATTATTACAAATTGGACAAACATGAGTGCAAATAGATATCATGTTTGGAATGTCAATCACATGTTAGAATCTAAGAAGAAGAAGAAGAAGAAGAAGAAGAAGAAGAAAAAGTAGAAGAGGAGCAAGAAATGATGTCGATGAATGAGTGGTAGATGTTGTCATAAATGGGAACTTTACATGGTATTACCCTTAATGAACTTGATATGCTTGGCAAGCATGATTTTGATAACAATAACAAATGGGATCAAATTTTCATTCCCTAAGATTTGCATGAAATTGTAACAAAGTTCATAAATACAAAAAAATAACATTGTACAATGTGATAATATCCTACCACATTACCATATACCGAGCTATCCATTGTCAACAAGTCAACAGACAACACTTGCAATAATTATGGAACACACCGAATGTCGACCTCACAAACCTCTTTATATGATTATTCAAGGAAAAATTGGTAAAGGAAAATCATACTTGATTCACTACATAAGAAATGCATTGAACAATAATGGTCAACCACAAAAAGGATAACTACTGGTATTGGCTCCTACAAGTGTTGCTGCATTCAACGTACATGCATCTACTATATATACAATACTTAAGGTACCTATTAAACAAATGCACCATTACGAGGGAAAGCATTAACTACATTGCAAGAGGAATTAAAATAAATAAGATATGTATTCTTATTAATGAACTAAGATTTATTGGCCCAAAGCTACTACTGAAAATAGTTTGTAGACTATGACAAGAATTTTGTGAAAATCAACATCTCTTCTTTGGTGACCTTTCCATCCTATTTGATGACCTCGCCCAACTAGCCTTTGTGCTATACACATCACATTCTACTACAAGAAAATTGTGGGAGAAATTCAAAGCAATCATCACATTAGATAAAATATTTCACCAACAAGGCAATAACATAGAGCAAACATAGTTTCACTAACTTCTACGGAACTTACAAAATGAAAAATTGACAAAAAAGGACTTGGAGCTCCTACTCACACACACAAAACAAAAATTTCATCATATGAAAAGGATGAATTTGAAAAATCAATACACCTATTTTCTACAAATGATCTTGTAAAACTACACAGTAAAAATATGTTGAAACTATTCAATTGTCCAATTGCAATAAGTATAGCAATAAGGACTACATACAACGTGGAATATGCAACTGTTGAAGGAAACTTGAAAATGAAATCCCATTGTCCAAAGGAAAACATATCATGCTCATAAAAACATATGGACACAAGAAGGGCTTGTAAATGGAGCATTGGGTGAAATTATTGAGTTTTGATAAGTAGGAGATAATTTCCACAGCTAGTCAAGTTGTGATATGAATATCAGGATTTAATTGTGTGATTTTGAGTCAAACTCGATGACCCATGTTTCATGAGTAGTGATTAAACATGAATCCATATCTCATGAGAATAAATGGAACATTTAGCACTCATTGGATTTAGGTGATGCTCATAGGGGTGAAGTACCGAGACTTCCCGGGAGGTCACCCATCCCAGTACTACTTCAGCCTGAGCGCTTAACTACGGAGTTTCCTCCATAGTTAAATGCAAAGCTTGCAACCCCATTTGAAAAACCTTCACCAAATGTTGTGCGTTATGGACCATTCATTAGAAAGCCCCTTAAGCTCATCAATTGATAAGTAGGAGATAATTTCCACAGCAAGTCTAATTGTGATATTGCTATCAAGATTTAACTATGTGATTTTGAGTCAAACTCATTGACCCATGTTTCATGAGTAGTGATTCAACATGAATCCATCTCTCATGAGAATAAATTGAACACTCAAAACTCATTGGATCTAGGTGATGCTCACAGAGGTGAAGTACTGGGACTTCCCAGGAGGTCACCAAGAGGTCACCCATCCCAGTACTACTCCAACCTAAGGTTCCAGTGCTACTCTCCATCCAAAATGCACTAAAGAAAAAACAAAGTCAAATTTTTTTTCCCAGATTCATGAAACGTAGTGATTTTTGTTTCCAAATTTTTTGTTGTTTTTGACTACAAACTATGCAGATCATGAAGATCAAATGCTGAAATTTTCAAAATAAATCTATGATGTTTTTGATTTTTTGAAAATTGGTCAACTGTACAGTATAGCTGCATCCAATACTTAGTCTTGTGGAACCAAGATTGATACCACTAGACCTCCATAAACTTATAAATCTAAATTCCATTACAAAAATTTATATTATTCAAGTATTCCATTTAAATATTATACCAATATATTAATTATTTTTTATTAAATAATAATTTAACCATAAACTATAATCTATAACTAATATATAATACCCTCACACTAATCTGGGTGGCTGCAAACTATATTAAGGTGGCAAAATGTAAAATGAACTAACATGAACCTGCACTAAGATTATAATTATAGTGATAACAAAATTATTTATTTATTGATTTTAATTTTCCACATACGAGTGACTATTTTCTCATCACCTAGAAATGTTTATCGATTCCCTCCCTTTTCCATGTGTTGTTTTTCCTTGTATTGTAAATGTCTGATACTATCCCTTTTTAAATTCATGGTACCATTTTATGATAACATATATCCTCCAATTAGAGACAATGAAATAGCATAAACACTGCACACAGAAGAGGGTAAAGAGGGTGAACAACATGCTGCTTAAGGAATGGTGAAAATGGAGTGACTCATATCCCTCTTCATAGGAGCCTAAAGAGAACCTGAACAAAGACAATCAAATAGTTCACATTCACTTCCAAATTTAGCATGCACAACTATAAAGATAGTCATAATTGTGAGGTCTAATAAAAATTCCCCTTCCCTTATGCTATGATGGATACTTTACTCTTGCATTATTATTCATGATTTTGATCCAAACTATTCTTCTTTCTCCTGCAAGATTGATTGCATTTCATTTTCTTCAACAACTTTAACCGCCTGCGAAGTAGCGATGACTTGTAATCTTTTTTTTTTTGTAGTTACCCTTTTTGCACCTTTGTAACCTTGTTTGAGAGCTAACATTAACACCTTGCAATGCTTTAAAAATTTCATAAAATACTGCTATCTTATTTCATGGCTTTACGACCAAAGAATTTAATTGTTAATGAGACCGTGTGACAATGTGATAACTGTGTGAAAATAACTGCTACCATTCATCGCACCTCATAACTTGGAGCTTTAACTCATCTTTTAACCCTACGATGATGAGAATACATGCTTTTTCTCCTTTGTAACCTTAACCTTAGGTTACTCTTGATCGTATTCGACAATGCAAATACATTTTTTTTGCTTCTTCGCAACCTTTATAAATTTTGCTTTATCAAAATAACAAGATATTGCTTCATTCTATCACCTAACTCATTCGATCATTGACTTCGAGCTAACCTTGTTCGCAACATCAAAACTTAAATTTCTTTAAGCCAGAACTAAATCATGATCATGCGATCTTTATCTTTCGTTGCTTCCCTGACTTAATTCTTGAGGTTAACTTTATCTAATTATGAAGATGTGATAGCCTTAGATCTTAACTGCTATGGTTGGCTCTTCACAGCTTTGTGACTTACCTTTCATCATATGGAATATAGGTTGTGATGTTGTTAAAACTTTTGATATGATCTTCATCTGACAGTTAGGAATCTATCTCCAAGGGAAATTGACCTTTCAACATGTGACATGGAGATTTCAATGCATTCTACGTCAGTGATTTGGTTTCCATCTTCATTCTTTCCACCTTTGACCAGGGTGTTCACCATTGTCTAAAAAAATGAGCATTCTTGAAGGCTTCTGTTGCTTCCTCTACACTAGATTTGAATACTCTTCCTTCTAACCTATTTCCATGATCTGTATCATATCCTCTGGCCTTGATCTCCATGTTCTTTGCTGCCTTTTTCTTTGAATGTAAGTGTGATCTTCTTTTTGAATGCATCCCATCTTCACCATGCATACTTGATCAAAGCATTATAGTTTTAGAATAACTTCCCTCTCATCTAGGAAATGCATAAACTTACCCTCCCTTTCCTAATCACCTAATATGGATGAATGCATTATATTTATTTTGAATGCCCACCTAGATGCACATAAAGGGATAAATGAGAGGAGAAGTTTCTTAAGGGAAATCTAGACATAGTCATGACATCACATTGACTCATCCCTAATCCTAGAAGTTTGAAAAATATAGGGGGGCTAAAATCATGCAATAGGATCCTAGGACCCCTAAGGACACATTAGGCTTGTTCGTATGGGTCGTAAGGGGTCATTGGATAACAATGATATTTGATGATGATATATGTCCCTAAGGGTCCTAGGACTCTTAGGGACACATTATGCTTGTTCATATGGGTCGAAAGGGGTCATTTGTAACCTATGACCCCTTTCAACACATTTGATGATGACATATGCCCTTAGGGGCCCTACAATGCCTAGGGATACATTGCAATTGTTCAAATTCATCGAAAGAGCTCATAGGATAACCTATGACACCTTTCAACACATTAGATGATGGCATATGTCCTTGGGGATCCTAGGACCCCTAGGGACAATTTAATATGGGTCAAAAGGGGTCATAGAATAACCTATGCCCTCTTTCAACACATTTGATGATGAAATATGTCCCTAGGGGCCTAGGGACACATTACGCTTATTCATATGGGTCGAAAGGGGTCATTAGATAACTTATGACCCCTTTCAACACATTTGATGATGACATATGTCCTTAGTGATCCTAGGAGCTCTAGGGACACATTTTTCTTGTTCATATGGGTTGAAATGGGTCATAAGATAATCTATGCTCCCTTTCGACACATTTGATTATGACATATGTCCCTAGGAATCTTCAAACCCCTAGGGACACATTATGCTTGTTCATATGGGTCAAAAGGGGTCATTGGATAACCTATGAGCCTTTCAACATATTTGATGATGCCATATGTCTCTAGGGGTCCTAGGACCCCTAGCGACACATTATACTTGACCCCTTTCAACACATTTGATGACAACATATGCCCCTAGGGGTCCAAAGATTCCTAGGGACACATTATGCTTGTTGATATGTATCAAAAGAACACATTTGTTCCTATATATAATATGGGTTTAATATCCTATATACTCTATCATATAATATAATATGATATTTTAAAATTTAATATAATTTAGAAATTTTTTTATATAATGTAATATGTTAAACTATGTATAATAAAATATATTATAATATAATAAGATATACTATATTTAATATAATATATTATAAATATATATCTTATAAACTATATATAATAAATATCACAATTTGTAATCACATGGATCATGAAAATAAAAAATACACTTGACAAGGACATCACATGGATTATGGAGGGGATAATCATGACCCTTCCTAAATTTTCAATCCTTGCCCTCCACTTTTGATGTGATTCATTTGCATATTTGGGTGGGAGGATATCAGGTATCCAATATATTGGATATTTGATTAGGCCTTGTAATAACCAAGCCTCCTTGGTCAACTCATAAAACATGAATTTGCAGCATTGAGGGGTGTTCTAGACTTTGATGAAATATTAGATACTTCTAATCTAATGGAATTCACTAAAACAAAAAGGGTTTGTAGAGGACATTGTCATCTTTTTAGTGATATAATTGTTATCAAGATATTAGTTCAATAAATATTTATTACTTATTTTTAAATGAATATACTTATAAGATGTTGATTTACACACTAATTGAAAAATGGCTATAACTTTCAAACTATAAAATAAATTTAAAATCTGAAAGATGTGTAAGATTCTATGCTTTTTCTAATTCAATTTTTAAATAAATAAATAATTTTTGTCTTAAATTCATCAAGGTGGTCAGACACAGGCCCTTTTTTTCTTGATAGCATTGTAGTAGAAAATTCAAAATTAATTGTTTATTTGGAATAAAAATACCAAAAAATATGTGTCACATCTAGACATGAGTCTCTTCTAATATTTAAAATCTTATAAAAAAATATTATTAATTATGATTAAGGCAGTTAGACATACACCTACTTCTTAATTTTGTCCTAAAATTTTTGTAACACTGTATTAAAATATGAATTTTCAATTGATCAAATTAAATTATATTTAGGTAAGACCTAGTAGTTTAGAAACTACATTCAATTTCCTAAAGATTTTATTCTTACAACTTTTAATATAAACTTCATAACTAGTTTAAAATTGCACACCAAGTTGACATAAACTTGATTTGCTAATTTTTCATTGTCACATGAGGGTAGAGTTTCACCCACCATGATCCTGCACATATGCAGCTAGAAGAATATGACGGTGGTGTGGTTAGGTTTGGAAACAACTCTCCCTAGTTGGTAAAAGGTAAATGTTCAATCTTTGAATGGAAAAAAAAATAATGTCGATGATGTCTATTTGGTAGAAGGCCTGAAACATAATTTTTTGAGTGTTGGTCAGTTAAATGACAAAGTTTATTACCTAGATTTCAAAGGAGGTATATACAAGATACTTGGAAGATCAAGATATTTGATTGCTGCTAGAAAGAAGACTAAAGGTAATCTATTAGATCTGAATACTATTGTTAATAGTTGTTTGGTCACTACTAGAGTTAAAGATAGTTCACTATGGCATAGAAAGTTCTGTCATGTGAATTTTGATAGCTTGATCAATAGTAAGTCAAATGCAGTTACAGGATTGTCTCAACTAGTAAAGCCAGACAATATAATGTGCAAAGAATGTTAGTTGGGTAAACTAACTAGTTCTATTGTTGCTAGTGAGACTTTATCATTTAGAATAAATTTTATTTGGTATATATTGCTCTTTGTGGCCTTATGAGAATAAGAAGTTATCATGGTGAAAAATAATTTATGACATTTATTGATGATTACTCAAGAATGATGCCAGTGACCTTCTTGAAGAAGTCTGAAGCCTTCCAGAGGTTCAAAGTATTGAGAGCACTTGTTGAGAACACACAAGTTTTCAAATGACATTATGTACTTCAGACTTCTTCAAACATTACATCTATATAAGGTATGCCTACCTCTTTTTGGAAGGTGCATGAGAGATTTTTAGTCTATGATTAGAGAAAAAAACATTTTAATGATGTTGTCTCTCTAGAGTTGAAGATTTTCAAGAATACTTGTTTATTTAAAAGCATATGGTATACATCAACATGATATATTTAGATCTATGTGCCTATTTGTTGCTAACTTTTTGTACAAGTTTTTAATATAAAAAAAGGGCCAATATTAACATGTACAATAAGATAAATGATTAAAAATAAAAATATTCTTATTTAATGTCAGGATGTTGCATAATTTAATTCCATTTGAAAATATTATAAATAAATTAAATTAAAGATATACGTATTTGTTCCTAGTTTTTTTAAAAAATGAAGTTTTTATTTTTCCAAATATTAATTAATAAATTGTAGTTCATTATGGAATTCAAGTTCAACAACTTTGAAATACAACATTGAAAGGATCTTGTAATATAATAGTCTCCTTAAAAGTATAAGGCTTGAAAAAAATAAATCTGGAACTATTAGACAAATGATGTACATTATCCTTTATTAATATTTATAATTTTGATTTGTCCATTACTCATAGGCGTTGCATTCACAAGCTCCTAGCCACTCCTCTAGTTGGGGTGAGATTCTTAGAGGTACCAACCAACCTCTCCACTCCATGGTTGTTTTTCCCAAGGTTGATCTTCTTCTAGCCCTTATCCTATCACTTTGAGTGGCTCTAGCTGGCCAAACATTGACAATGGTTGTCCCACTTATTCCAAGTGGCTCCTACAATTGTCTCTTGCAATTTCTCCCACCAAAAAGGATTCAATAGAAGAAGATATATGAGGATGGATGGTTCCTCATAGACCTAACTCCCTGTTGATGCATTTGACCAAAAGGATGATCACAATCATCCTCCTTCTATTGGAACTACTTTAGCCACCTAGGGAAGATCTAGATTATATGGGCTCAACCCATGTTAATTTCATGTTTTTTTTTTCTTACTAGGTTTAGTCTTGTATAATCTCTCATAGGATTATTTCATATACCCTAGATTTAATTGTGAATATGTACTTTTAAATTATAAATACTTAATGGTAAATGACTATTTATAAAAAAGGATGTTGGATTTTTAGAATTTGAAATGGTAATAAGATATGGAGAAGTCGATGCAAGAGAATATTAGGTTCAGAGCAATCTTGCATCAACCAAAATTTATTCTAGTTTGATTTGCCAGTTTTTCCATTTCCTTTTTTCATTTCAACAATCATTTATTTGATCAATTCAACACTTGCGATGTTTAGTGTATAATTTAGATCTATTCTATTTCCTATTCCTAAGTTCAAAGCTCTTTTAGTACATTGTTACTCAAGTTATGATTCATCTTCTCTCAGGTAGTGTGTCCTTGTGAATTTTGATCTTGCAATGGGATTCTACATCTGTGAATATTTTGTGGCACTTTCAAAAATGCTCTTGGATCATGTGTGAACCCAAATATGGGATAACAAACTTTCAAACATGTTATGCCATTTTTTACTTATGATTAAAAGGACTGAATCTGTTTTCATGTAATAGGTTTCTTGGTCTTTAGGAATGTCCTTGATCTTGAGGTTGACCCATGTGTCATAGTGCTTATATATTGTGATTGATGTACTACTAGAGGTAGTAGTATATTGATTAGTGAAGAACCATAAATTGTTTTATCTTTAGAATTGGGTCTAATGCCTCTGACCAAAGACTATAAGAAAGTAGACATGTATGAACTTGACTTATAAGAAGGTCAAATGTCCAACCTTTGTTATACATAAAATTAAGAAGCCGTGAAATGTTTCAATTAAAATTGGTTATACATAAAAATTAAGAAGCAACAAATTTTTTGTAATGGAAACTATTTCTTCTTTAATCATTAATGAATCACCACCAATAAATTTACTTATTTTTAGAACAAACCAATAGATATTGCTTCCTCAATATGATTAATTCATATTAAGTTAATCTTCTGAAATTCTAAAACATTGTATCATAAATGTACTTGCATCTATTTCTAATGTATATTAAAGTGATGGTTATAATGCATTCATGTTAAATTGGTTATTATGAATCAAGTTTTCATCTTTAGAAGTGATCAAGAGTCTTTGCTTCCTTAATATTAGTGATTCATATTGAGGGAACCTTTTTGAACTAAAAGAATATTCTTTGTATATACATATTAGCATATTTTGGAATGGAAATTGAAGTGATACTTACATCTTCATTTGTGAAAAAGTAATTATTACTACTCAAATCTTTAGAATTAATCATGAGCTCTTGTTTCCTTAATATTAGGGGGATTCATATTGAGTGTATATTTGAACTTATAAAAGTAATACCTCAATCCTCATCTATGGTAATCAATTTTAGTTAACTTTGGAGTGTATTATGAACCATTTCTTCTTTATAATTAGTGACTCATATTAATTTTTTTGAAGTTCTAAAATACTTCAGTACACATTAACACCTTGTATAATGAAAGTGAAATGATAGTTACATTCTACTCTATAACATCTTAATTTTTATATATATTTCTAAGCATCTTCTTGAATATCAATGATCCATAAAATTATCAAGTTTTAAAAAGCTTTAATATAAATTCACATATTTGTAATAAAAATAAAATAATATTTATATCTCCATAAAAAATTCATTTGTTACCTATGATTTTAAACATCTTTAAAATTTATTATATCTAAAATCATTTACCATACCACTCTTAGAATGTCAATCCCAATTTTTTTGAGAATGACATCTTGCAAAATTTACTCTTTTAAAGATAGTGCAACCTAGATTTCCATTCTTTAATTATTTTGTTTCCTCAAAGATTAAAGAAGGCCTATAAGATTCGCAATGGAGAACAAAGTGATAATTATTTCCTCTTTTAATGATTAATGAGTTGCAGCCTAATCTTTTTTAATAGAAAAAACTAAGAACTATTGCATTATTGAAATTAGCAATTCATGTTAAGGGAATCTTATGAAATTGTGAAACATTTTAATATATATACTAGCATCTATTTTTAATAGAGGAAAAAGTGATACATACATAATCTGCATGATAGATAGATTGTTAACAATCATATTTCCATGCTCAAGCTGATATAAGCCATTCTAGGTATATTTAGAATAATCACAAACCAATATTTCCTCCTTTCATCTTGTTAAGTCCAAATATGTTTATTCTATTCTCTCAGCCAAGCCTGTTTTCCTTGACCACCTTAATTCTTGTTGGAATTTGTCCCTTGCCCAAGATGAATGGAGGAATATCTTATCTAATCTTTGGACTTGGCCCATTGAACCCAAGGTCGCTTGCTTTTTGTGGAGAATGTTGCTCCACAAGTTGCCCTTCAAAAATCTAGGGGGGGTGCCTAATATCTATTATGTTTGCGGAAAGCCTGAATTTATTTTTGATGTCTTTTTCCATTGGTTCTTTGGTCGAGAGATATGGATTCTGTTTGGTCTCAAACTTGATGACAATTTCTCTTCTGATAATAATTTTTTTTGACAAAATTAGTGCTAGCAATAAATGGTCTAACATGTTTTGGTCTATTCTTTCCTTTGTTATTCTCTGATTTCTATGGAACTATAGCAATAACAACATTTTTCAAGGTAAAGGTAGTGCCTTATTGAGCCTTTGAGGAAACTCATATTTGTTGATGTTGCCTTGCAGGTTACAACTGTCTTCAAGATTAAAGAAAATCAGTTTCTCCAACTTCTAAAAGAGAAGAAACATGTATTGGAAAAGAAAGAATTAGCCCATGGTTATACCACTAAGAAAGATGTTGACGATTTTAATATCTAATTGGCACACTTCATTCAAAAACTTAAAGAGGAAGAAAACTGGAAGAGGAGAGTAGAGGAGGAAGATGCACCTGTCAAATTCTATGTGCCCTTTCTGGTCCATTTCACTACCAAGGAGTCTAGAGAGGAAGAGAAGGAATAAGAAATACTAGATTTCTAAAGTTTTATCATGAATTTTGATGTATTTATCATTGTAACTCTATTGCAATCATAATGATTGTTTTTTTTTTTTGTGTGTGGTTGAGTGGATCTTAGAAAACAAATGTTAGAGATGGTTGTTTTTTTTAGCATTGTAACTTTCTAAAAACTTTTCCATTATATTCCTGATATGCAATAGAAATATTTACTTAGTATTAGTGATCTATATTAAGTGTATTTTTATTAGTCTCTAGAATATTTTAGTTAGTCTCCCAAAATATAAGTGAAAATAAGGTTTGATATTTGACAAAGGTAACAAAAGTGTCATTTTGGAGGTTTTGTGTGCATTATGCTACATGCCTATGACATATGTAATCACACTATCCTATGTTTAATCTACCTCCTCCTCACAATTATGCATGTAACTTCTATTCTTAGTGAAATAGTAAAATTGGTTGTGGATTTGGGTATGTAAACAAGGTTGAACCTTCTATAATTTTGAGCTTCAGTATTTCTTCTATTAATGTGATTATTTTCATTTAAAAATATATGACTATTTCTTATGAAAAAATTAAAATGGTGATTCCTAAACTTGCTTCAATTTGAGAACTATTTTTGTTAATTTTTTTATTTTGATTAATTCAAAGGATAGATTGCAAAAGCTTTAAAAAACTATAGTTCCTAAGGTTAAATTTGAAATGGAAGCTTTTCATTCTGAAAGAAATTGATAAATTCAGGGTGTGTCCCTTTTTAAATACCCTTTTCATCTACAAGTATCTTAAATGTTTATAATGCCATGTAAAAAAATGTTGTTGTGTTTTGGGAAATTCTCAAATGGAAAAATGTTATACATTGCCTTGTTCAGAAAAATTTGATGATTTGATGTTATACAGTCTTCTATTATCTACAGTCTTTAACTTCATGATTAATTGTAGTAAGAAATTCAATTATATTTTTGGGCCAAGTTTATGTGATATCCTTGTTGGTGTAAATGAGTATTTACTTATTACACTTAAGTTTACTTAGGTTAATGCATTATTATTATGCATTATTTTATTATTTCTTAGGTGAGACACTTAAGAGTTTGCGTACTCTTATGAGTTGTCATGTTGACAACACTGGAGTAAGCGACTCTAATTCAACACATGGTGTCTACAACATTGGACTTTACATAATTAACTGAGTTGTCATGTAGACAACATAGTTATTCACACTCCTAATTTAGCACATGGTGTTTACAACATTATTTTGTGTGCTACACCTTTGTAGGCTTATCCTCGCATCATCACACTTACTCTTGTGATTAATGGAGGATAACCCATATCTGGTGGGCATGTGCCTGGTTGTATGACTTATCATGTTTTTCATTCCTATTTATTCTAGAAGCATTCTAGAGGCCTTTATATATAGGCACTCCTAGTGTAATTTCACACATTGAATCAATATTATATTATCATTCTGATCATACTCTTTGGGTCTACTATTGTGCATACGTAACCACCATCGTTGACCTCTCAATTCCATGACAATCATGAAAGCTTCCTAGTAAGCCCTATTCACCCTGGCTTGAATCTCCAGAAACAACAATGAACGTATCTGACACTACAAAAAATCTCTAGGAGCTTGACACATGGACATTGCCACATCATTGATAACATCAGCCCATCGTCACCTACGTGGACATTGCCAAATCAGTAGTACAATTAGTGTACACATCACCATCTACATCCTTTTTCCATATATCTTGTATACATCTGTACAGTACATGCAGGCAGCTGTATATGTATATGAGCAATGTTAGTATGCTAATAGAAACCAAATTTAAATAAAGCTTCTACAAACTAAACAAAATTCATAAAATTCAAGATAGACTAAGATGAGCTCTCAATTGAAAATATGAGCCATTAATGGGCTCTCTCAATGAGAAGCTCTCTTGTTGAGTGGCTTTATCTAAATGGATAGGATGCATACTCAATATGCTTCCAAAGGCTTCAATGGATGATTGTGGATTTTTGGTGTGGATAGATGGATTTAGTATGGATTTGGCTCTCAAAATAACATTATAACTTTACTTCATGGATTGTGTTAAAATGGCTTGGGAGGGGATCCAATTTATAGGCTAAGGGCTTGAGGGATTGAGGGCTAAGATGCAAGGATGGGGAAAAACTCATGGAGGGCTTAGATTGCATAAGAGGAGAGCACATGGATTGTGCTTCCTTACAACCCATCAGGGAGTGACACATGTCACAGGGTGAGAGGATGGAGGAAAGGGCAAGGATGAGTCAACAAAGGAGGCTCAAGAGATAAAATCTTCATAAAGACCCTTCATAAGTGCTTTGTAAGAATATTTATGACTTTGTGGGCTTTATAAAGTTTTGTGGTTGGGGATATTTATGAGAGATACAATGAAATTCAAATTTGAGGGTTTAGGGGGGTTTTAAGCTTGCTTAGGGTTGTAAAAATGATTAGAGGAAGGGTTAGAGATGGCTTAGGACTAGGCAAGTGGATGGCAAGTGGATTGCAATTAATGAGGGTGGGTGAAGGAGGAGATATTTTTTAACTTTGGCTTGAGTTAGCAAGTCTTAACCCATGTTTGGGGAATGTGACAAGGTTAGGAGGGGATTAGGATTAGAGTTAAAGACATCTTCTAGAAGAGTCTAGGCTTTGGATGAGGATGAAGACTTTCTATAAGAGTCTAGAACTTCCTAGGATAAGATTTTATGAAATAAATAAAGTTTTATTTATTTCAAGGGTTTGGGTTGAGGAGATATTTATTAAAATATTTTTAATAAACATGAGGATTAATATTTAATCTTGATTAAATATTTTGAGTTGGGATTAGGGGTAGGAAATGATGGGATTAGCCTTTAATCAAAATTAAAGAAGGATTAGAAGATTTTGGAAGAGGTTATTGGTCTTAAGGAAATTGGCCAAGTTTTGGGCAAAAAATAAATTTTTAAATTTATTTTGGGTTTTTTGGTCAATTTATTAATTAAATAATTAATAAATAAGGAAATAATGTTTAAATAAGATTTAAACATTTTTGGGAGGGATTCCTTAATTAAATATTTTTAATTAAGATAAAGGGATTTAATGGCATAAAAATAAATAAATAAATTAAATAATTAATTAATTAATAAATGATGATGTCATTAAGAATTTTTTAGAAAATAAAAATACTTTATTTTCTAAAGGTTTTTAGGTGTCTGCATTTTGCCCCTCTTTGATGTGATGCTGCAAGTGGCATGGCATCAAAGATAAGAAAATAAGATGCCCAAGGCTAGAGCAGAAGAGGAGAGAATGGACTGCAAGATGCCCCCTCAAGAAGGCGGCGGGGAGAGAAAGCGAGGCTCAACGACTTCTTGAAAAGTAAAATAATTTGAGATGAGCAAGGAGACTCAAATTGGTTTAAGAGAAGAGGTTTAGTTAGCTCAAACTCTCACTATGGGAGAATGATAAAGGGAGAATCAGAGGCACAAGAGGAAACAAGCTTAAGATCTTAGGGATTGCAGAGGATGAAGGAGCAGAGCGCTATAAAAAGGAATCCAGGATAGGGAGATGGATGATAGGATGATAAAGCTGATGCAATAGGATTTCAAAGAGTTAGATTGGCGGAAGATGGGTTTCGGAGATCCCTAGGACTAGGATTGTGGATCTTGAAAGATGAGGCTTGGTGGATTGATTTGGATTGGTGGATCCCTAAGACTAGGATTGTGGATCCCTAAAGCTAAAGGTGAGGAGTGATTCAAAGAGATACTGATGCATAAGCTGGGGTAGGAGAGACAGATGCTAGATATGGATGGGGGATAATGGAGATGAAGGGAAACCATTGAAGCTTTTTGAGCGGGGGGATACTTCAAAGAGAAGTACCACCATGTAGTTGAGCACTAGATTTTCTATAGGACTATTGGTTAATTGCCAAGGTTACCAAGAACATCAAGGCCTTTGCACCAACTGTCCAGAGGACTGACAGACTGACTCAAAACAAACACGCAAGGATTGCCCTAGCATCACACATGAGTCCAAGAGGAAGCAGTGTGGAACTGACACTAGGTAACCCACAAGCAGAAAAGAAAAACAAACAAAAGACTTGATCAAGACCTTATGCTCAGATTGCCCCATTCGCAGCATACCATGATATGGAAGATCATGGCAACCTTGAGGAGGAAACAAAAAGATTGCTTGGAAAAGATATTTCAAGACCCAAAAGGGAAGATTCCAAATCAAAAGAAAGCAAAAATCCAAAAGAGAACCGTTTGCCAACGAGATGGGTAGGACGAGGTACTAACAGACCAAGATCAGACATGAGGAAAGCTATATCCTACAAGGATCTATCAGAGAGCACCTAAGCTAATGGATCTGGATGGGTGATGCATCTAGCAAGCTGAACTAAGAAGGATAACACTTTGGTGATAGGAGATCTAGCTAAAGGATGCATTGGAATAGCTAACCAAGGGTTGTGTGATGTGTGCAAGATGCTGATCAAGGAGGAACGAACATGAAAGTTGGATAGATACAATGGTACTAAGCTAAAGAGGATGTACAAGCTGACAGACCAAGATATTTACAAGCGGGCTAATCAAGATATGGTACAAGCTAACAGACCAATGATACATATGATACAAATGGATAAAAGCTCAGGATGAGAGGATAGCAGGATAGCTCAATTTTGTGTAAGATGCAGAAGCTAAGGATGAGGTGATAGCAGAAGATATGGATTTGGAAGGATGCATCTAATGATGATGATAGATGTGCGACCAAGGATGGGGATAATGCTAAGGTTGGTGGTAGCTGAGCTGATTGATGGTGCTAGAGCAGGTAGCTATAGAGTGGATTGACATTCGGTTTGCATGAGGATAGCCTAGAGTTAGATACCACTGACAAGGGAGGATGGACAAGACAAGATCTCCAAGGAATACAGTGCCCCTAGTCAGAAGATGACATGCAGAAGGAGGTCTTACAATGGATGTGATAGGATTGAAGCTAGGATGGACAAGCTGAAGGTGCTAGGGAGATGGATGATAGCTGGGATGATGGGGTGAGGTTGCAGAAGATAAGTAGATAGTGATAGATAAATGCTGGAGGATGAAAGATAGGTGGATAAATTGGAATATGGAGCTAGATGGCAAGATGTGACCAAAAGCATGAGGATGATAGGCTAAGCTAGGGATGGCTGGATTACGCATGACGCTTGTTTTCCAAGTTTTCATCATGGTACTTGTCCAAGGCGCTTGAATTGCCAAGTTTTCACCATTCGATGCTTTATTTTTCTTTACTTTTTTTGACTTTTTGACTTTGGACTTAGCTGGAATGATTTTAGCTTTCTTCAGCTATTTTTGGTTCATAGATGTTAGTAGGATGGATGAAAAAGGATTTGATTGAACAGGTGGAATGGTAGGTGGGAGTTTGACAGATAATGGATGCGAAGACATAAGGCTTGGGGGTAAATGGATGGAGAAAATGGAAAGGTCATCATCGGCGCACACCTTGAAAGGTGATGAAATAGTGGGAAAAATGGTATTGAGCGAGGTTGAGGAGAAAATGGAGGAAGAGAAAGATAAGGACTAAAAGTAGAGTCAGAAGATGGAGGATAAAAAATTTAGGATAAGAAGCATATGGACTAAGAGGGGGTTGGGGGGATGAAGGATGCATATATGGGGATTTGGATAAAGGATGGATGGATGAGGGTTTTTGAGTAGCATGAATGGATGCCAATTGAGATTTTTCTTTGAGATGCATTTCTTTTATGAGCATCTTGGGTATCCACATGATTTTTGACTTTTTCAGCTTGGGCCTTTGTGGCCTCTAGACTTTTTCTTTGATTTGGATCAAATGTTTCTTGTTTTGAACATGTATTTTAGAAGGGACATGTTGAAACTTGGATTTTTGTGGATTTTTGGATTTATGCTTTTTGATTTTGGCATCCAATATGCTTCTATTAGCCATGGGATGGGAACAAGAGCATGGACGAGATGGAGGGATAATTGATGGAGTGATAGGGTTTAAAGGTTGGAAGGGATTCAAGGGTGAGTGCCTTTGATGATCTAGCTGATGAATTTGAGGGGATGGAAGGATAGATTGGAACATAGGATATGGATGGATATAATTTCCCAAAATGGATGGAAACGGGGAAGGTGTAGGTCCCAAGATAGATGGAGGAGCTAAAGGATTCATACTAGGTATATAAGGACCCAAAATGGATGGAAAGGGTGTGGGATTTAGATAAGGGATATATGGACCCAAAATGGAGGGTTGGAGATAAGGAGTAGGATGAGGGCCCAAAATAGATGTAGAATAAGATGGATGGGAACTTTGGGGTGGAGATGGAAGGACTTGGGACCATGTAGGAATAGCGGGGATACCAACATCTAGAAATACATTTTCATTTCTTTTTTCAATATGATGTTCATTATTTGGAACACAAGATGTGAGTCCATTACTAGCTGAAGGAGTTGGAGCTTCGGATATGATAATTAGTCCTTCTTCTATTGATCTATCATCATAGATTATGGGAGATGTATGATCATGAAGCAGAGGAGATGGAAGGATAGGTTCTTGATTTGGGTGGGCTAAAGGAAAGGGATCTTGAGATGGAGTAGGTAAGATGGTAGGATTTAGATATGGAGGGGATTGTAAAAGTGGGTCATGTAGGGGAATAACTGGGATGGCGGGATCTTCTATTTTTTTGGAGGATATTTCAACATGCTTTTGGACAAGATCTTGATAGGAATGGATGGGAGTGGATGCATGAGGTTCATTATATGGGATTTGGATAATGCTTGGAGGAGGAGATGTGGATGGGATTTGGAGGGATTCGATGGGTGGTGGAATTTGGAGATTCCTTGGAGACTCGTGTGTCGGAGGTGGAGGTGGTGGATTGACAGGAATAGCTGGTGTGATGGGGGTGGAAGATTGGAAGCTTGGTTGATTGGGTGATGGAGGAGAAGCTGGGATATCAAATGGCATGACTAGATAGTTTGGAATAACGCATGGATTTTGGGGGATGGTTGGCAGAATGTTTCTAAGGATTTCAATATACCCATCATAATCAACAAGATTTTCATCATCATTGGAATAGGAGGTGGTAGGAACAAGGACAATGTGACCAAACACATCATGATAGGATTGGAACTTCATGCTTTGATGGTGAGTTTGATGGGGATGGGCTCTTACATCTGGATGAACATGACAGCTCATGGTTGGATTTGGATTAAGCAAAGATTTTGGATTGGCTGATGAAAGATTTCCTAGGGAGAGTCAAAGCTACATGACAAACCTAAGGAGGATTGGCTGGAGATTTTTGGCTTTCCTGTGGATGGAAGACTTCAAGGGCATGCTGTCAAAAGGTGAGAGTTTTGCTTTCCTATGCGCTAGATTTGGTGGTGGCTGTGTCAACTTGAGGATAGACTAATGATCCTATGGGCATGACATGAGATTAACCACTTGTGGATCCCAACCTTTAGCTCAAGGTGATGAGGGATGCAAGTGACAAAGCTAGATTACCCTAGACAATGCTCTATCAGAGGGATAACCTTGGTGAGATTGGTTGATTGGTAGGATAGATTGATTGGATAGAAAATTTTGGCAAAGTGACAACAACTCTTAAAAGGCTTGGGTGATTTTGGATTGGGTTGCTAGCTGGCTGGGGGGATGATTTGGATGGACTTTGGATTTGGGATTGTTCTAAGGCAAAGAACTAAATAGATTCGGTTGCAGCAGGGGAGCTTGGATGATTTTTTGATAAGGCAGTGACTATGCTAAGTATGCCTTGAGCTGGGAGATTTCTACTTTTCTGGGATTTTGACCAAAATTGGCAAACATTCATTCAAAAGCTATGAACAAACAAGCAGACAAAAGTTTTGAGAAAGCACGTCAAACAAACCAACATCCTAGGAAGCTTTCTACAAGGATGAAATTTGGTTTAGCTAGGGAGTCCTCGATATATGCAAGGTACGTGAGGCCCAAATCCGTAGATGAAACCAAAAAGATGTCACACAGCCGAAAGGAGCGGTAACCCACTTCTTCTCTTTCACTTCTCAAGGGTATAAAGTTCCTTGAGGCTTAGCCCGAGTGACAAAATTTTGATCCCAAGAGAGGTGTCTTTGGATTCACCTCCCGATCTTTATACTCTGCTAGAACGCTGGAGTTGAGGTCGTCCCAAGTGGTGATGAAATCCCCAAGCAGGCCTTCTAAAAAACTAAGACAAGATTTTGGATCCTAATCTTATGCACCCAAGATGGCCTCGAAAGACGACAAGGGGAGAGAAGACTTGGATGATCTTGGGCTAAAAAAAAGGCTTGTTCTTTTACCAACTGACGCTTAAGTTTTCTGATCTAGACTTTGCAAGCACTCATGTTTAAGATACAATGTTTATTCCAACTTTGAAGCGTCGAGAAAAATAAAATTGATCGAAGAATGCGAACAAGAAGAAGAGTTAGGGTCAACAAGAAGGTAAACCCACGTGCTCGGAGGCCCTCCACGTCAAGTATCGATTGATTTTTCTTTAAGGCATTCAAGATTGAGTGTGAGTTTATTTTAAGCCCAAAAAAAAGGTGTGTGAGATTCGATTTCAAGCGCGTGCCTGGAGGCCCTCCACGTCAATAGTTGTTCAATTTTAGTACCCAAATGAAGTGTGATCGATTTAATCTAGATTTTTGGTCATTTAAGAATTTTGATAAAGTTAAAGCAAACGTTCAAAGACCAAGTGAGTGAGTTAGATTGTGGAACATTTAAAACCTTTTTCAAGTAGACCCATCCCCATGAATGGCGCTGAGATTGCAACCAATGGTTAATATTTGATGGGTGATTAGAAAAGAGGCGAGTCCAAGGAACTACTCAAATTTATTTTTGCAAATTTGTGTTTAACTTAACGAAGTTTCTTAAATGTCCAAAAATCAAACTTTGCCTAAATTGCATGTGGAAAAGAGATTTGTTTTGTTCAATTTTAAAAGCTCCAAATGAAGTGTTTGATATTGCAATGGTTAATTGATCCTTGGAATTCAAGATTGGATTTTTTATTTTAATCATGCATTCAACGAAAATTTGATTTTAATCCATGGCATTCAAGACTGTGTTTAGCAACATGCATTCAAAGACAAGTGATTAAACATTCAAGTTTTTTTCCTTTGAGCATTCAAGATTGAGATTTTGTGTGTTGTTTTAAGAACTTTGAAGTGCTTTGTTTTAACCTTAGATCATTCAAGATTGTTTTTGGACTCAAAAATGAAAATGACTCTTTGGACTTTGCTTTTCATTCAAGATTTTGTGTTCTAGTTTGCATGTTTAAAGCCCAAAAATGATATTCCTAGATTGTTTTGATGCATGAAAAACCTAAGAAACATTCAAGATTTTGCAACAAGACATTTGTTTGGAACAAATAACAAAAATTTTAGGAAAATTTTTGGCAACCATTTAGGACTCTTAGTTTTCATGAGATTTTTAAAAGAACTTTAAAATATTTGCAAATGAGGTTCATTTTATCCTTGATTGATGCTTTGAGTTTGATTTAGATTTTAGTGTGCACTTAGTGTTGATTTTGAACCTTTTGAAATGGAAACTTGAATTTCTTTTTAAATTCCTAAAAAATGAAGTGTTCCTAACTTTGCATGAATGCATCTAAAACTTTGATGTTGCAAGGATGCAAATGATTGGATTGGTTTAGTTTCACTTGTTAAAAGATTTTTTCTTTTTGCAAATTTTTAATTTTTAATGGATTTAAGTATGATTTGGGGGTTCATTTTAAGCACTAAAAAGAAGTGTGTATGATTTTGCTTCCTTAAAAAAAAATGGCCAAGATCTCCCACAAGAAGAAGAAGAAGAAGTAGATGGAATAAGAAGAATATAGACAAGAAGAGGAAGAAGAATTCCAAGTGCTTTGTCCACCTATAAGCTTGAAAAATCTGCAAACACTATGAGATAGACTATGAGTTCCTTTGTTTTCTTCATGCTGATGTGGACCTACAAAACCAATTTATACAATCCTACCAATCACAAAAACAAGCAAAATTAGCCAAAATTAACAAATGACATACAAAACTTGACTAAAAAATCTAATGAAGATGACCCATGCGAGGTCCCACCGGGCGTGCCAAAATGTATATGAGCAATGTTAGTATGCTAATAGAAACCAAATTTAAATAAAGCTTCTACAAACTAAACAAAATTCATAAACTTCAAGATAGACTAAGATGAGCTCTCAATTGAAAATATGAGCCATTAATGGGCTCTCTCAATGAGAAGCTCTCTTGTTGAGTGGCTTTATCTAAAAGGATAGGATGTATGCTCAATATGCTTCCAAAGGCTTCAATGGATGATTGTGGATTTTTGGTGTGGATAGATGGCTTTCGTATGGATTTGGCTCTCAAAATAGCATTATAACTTTACTTCATGGATTGTGTTAAAATGGCTTGGGAGGGGATCCAATTTATAGGCCAAGGGCTTGAGGGATTGAGGGCTAAGATGCAAGGATGGGGAAAAACTCATGGAGGGCTTAGATTGCATGAGAGGAGAGCACATGGATTGTGATTCCTTACAACCCATCAGGGAGTGACACATGTCACAGGGTTAGAGGATGGAGGAAAGGGCAAGGATGAGTCAACAAAGGAGGCTCAAGAGATAAAATCTTCATAAAGACCCTTCATAAGTGCTTTGTAAGAACATTTATGACTTTGTGGGCTTTATAAAGTTTTTTGGTTGGGGATATTTGTGAGAGATACCATGAAATTCGAATTTGAGGGTTTAGGGGGGTTTTAAGCTTGCTTAGGGTTGTAAAAATGATTAGAGGAAGGGTTAGAGATGGCTTAGGACTAGGCAAGTGGATGGCAAGTGGATTGCAATTAATGAGGGTGGGTGAAGGAGGAGATATTTGTTAACTTTGGCTTGAGTTAGCAAGTCTTAACTCATGTTTAGAGAATGTGACAAGGTTAGGAGGGGATTAGGATTAGGGTTAAAGACATCTTCTAGAAGAGTCTAGGCTTTGGATGAGGATGAAGACTTTCTAGAAGAGTCTAGAACTTCCTAGGATAAGATTTTATGAAATAAATAAAGTTTTATTTATTTCAAGGGTTTGGGTTGAGGAGATATTTATTAAAATATTTTTAATAAACATGAGGATTAATATTTAATCTTGATTAAATATTTTGAGTTGGGATTAGGGGTAGGAAATGATGGGATTAGACTTTAATCGAAATTAAAGAAGGATTAGAAGATTTTGGAAGAGGTTATTGGTCTTAAGGAAATTGGCCAAGTTTTGGGCAAAAAATAAATTTATTTATTTATTTTGTGTTTTTTGGTCAATTTATTAATTAAATAATTAATAAATAAGGAAATAATGTTTAAATAAGATTTAAACATTTTTGGGAGGGATTCCTTAATTAAATATTTTTAATTAAGATAAAGGGATTTAATGGCATAAAAATAAATAAATAAATAAATAAATTAAATAATTAATTAATTAATAAATGATGATGTCATCAGGAATTTTTCAAAAAATAAAAATACTTTATTTTTAAAAAGTTTTTAGGTGTCTACAGTATAATGCTGACATCATCATTACATCACCATGACATCACTAGAGGGGCCCAAATATGCTGACATCAGCAGTTTGCTATCCTAAATTAGACGGTCCTCTGAATGTCATCTAGGGGAAATTTGAACTGCTACAAAAACCTCTTCTCTGTCAAATTTAACCCCATCTTTTACTGATCCAACCCTTCTTCAAATTTATTTTTGATTTTGCAATCTAACTTTGGGAGGCCATATCTCAGCCATCTAGACTCCAAATTAGGTGCATTTTTTTAAATTTTGGCTAGAATTTCTTAAAGTTTTCACTGGTGTAGTTCTTTTTTGGTTTTGGTGCATGAATTTGTCAGAAATTGCATCTTTTGGTGATTGTACCTATCCAATCCTACATTTTGCAACTTCAATTGCTCCGTATGGGCTCATCTGGACACAAGAATAGGTTCTATTTTTTTTGAAAGTGTGTTATTTTTTGTCTACTTTCCATATCTATAATCATATTATAGGGTTGTGTGGACAAAAATGTCACTTTCAGCATTAGGTCTCTTTCTGCATTGTAATGTTTTGATATATCTTCAGAATTGTTTTATATCTGAGGTACATTGTAATGTTCCAGTTTTGAGCTCCATAAGGAGGTTGTAAAAAGGAAAATTAGAAGTCCACTAAGGCCAAAATTGGCAAGAAACCATTGTGAATGCACTACATATAAAGTGCCAAATGCATCTTTGTTGGGGGGGGTTTCTTGATTGAGTGAAAAGGGAGGGTGTTCTTGGTGTTGTGTTCCTCTTTTCTTGTTGTTTTCTTTCATTTTATGCATCATGGGAAATTTCAACTCTCCAAAATTAACACCTCATAACTATGCTACATGTTCCATTAAAATGTGGTGTCATTTAATGCATAAAAGGAGTTTCTCAATATGTAGATGGTACCCTTCCTAAACCAATAGGTGATCAAGTATCTACAACGAACATCTCAGCTTGGGAAATAATGGATAGGAAAACCCTAGGTGATATTTGTGTGGGGGTTGAAGACAAGATTACATTAAGGTCTACCTATCATAAAGTCCCTTTTGATCGCTATGCTATACTATTGGATGAAGAAGAAAAAAAGTTGAAATCAATGGGGATTCTCAAGTCATCCAAGTCTAAGGCATTGGTGGCCAATAGTGAGGGTTCTCAATCTTCATATTAAGGAAAGGGAAAGAAGAAGAAGTGGACAAATAACACACAAGGGGATTCAGAAAAGACAACACCACCATCAAATCAACAAGGCAAGTCTTCATCAAATTCAAACAAGAAGGGGGACACCAATAAGGAGAAGAAAAAGTATGCTTATTGCAAGAAATTGGGTCATGATGAACATGACTGTTATCATAAAAAGATTGATAAGTTGACAACTATCATAAAGAAACACAATGCTCCACTGCCTAATGCTTATAAGGAGAAAGGATCCTCATCTTCAGATTCAAAGGGCAAAGGGTAAGCACTCATGGAAAACTCAAGTTCTTTAGTGGAATGGATTCTTGACTCAGGTGACTCATATCATATGGGTTCTTGAAAGGGAGAATTTTCTTCATTGAAGCAATCAAAGGTATCACACATCTTTGTAGGTGATGATACAAAAATGGAAGTTGAAGGGAAAGGAAATGTGGAAATGGAAAATGGAGAATTCAAAGATGTTCTCTATGTTCCTAACCTAAGTTCTAATCTCCTCTCAATTTACCAAATCACTCACCTTGGAGATGGAAATAAAGTTGAGTTCCTTCCAGATTTAGTAATGATGTGATCTCTAAAAGATGATTCAGTGTTTGCAATGGGGAAAGTTAATCATGACAACAAGTTGTATTCTTTCTCCCACTTTGTGCCTAAGTCTACTTCACATGCTTTGTTGACTCAATATAATCCACAAACTAAATTATGCCATGAATGGTATGGTCATCTTGCCTTCCACTATCTTTAGCAACTTTGATCACAAAACATGGTCAAAGGTCTACCTGCAATCATCTTTTCCAAAGGTGAATGTTCAACATGTTCAGTGGATATGCATCTAGAGGAGAAGTTAACTAAAGGGAAGTCTTCAAGAGCACTAGTTGTTCTTCAATTGGTTCACATGATACTAGCAAGTTCTTTTGTAGTGACATTAGTCAGCCAGGGTCGCTACATACTTACTTTCATTGATGAATTTTCATGCTACACATGGATCTACTTTCTTCATCACAAGAATGAAGTGTTGGATAAGTTTCTAGCCTTCAAGAGTCATGTTGAACAAAAATCCAGGAAAGCCATCAAATTTATAAGGATAGACAATGAAAGAAGATATGTGAATAAAAGACTTAAAGACTTTTGCAAACTTGAGGGTATTGATCTTTAGAATCCACTAGCATTCAGTCCACACAAGATAGATGTTGCAACATTGAGGATACAAACTCTTAAGTTAATGACAAGTTGCATGATACAAGCCAAGTCTCTTGATCCATCGCTTGAAGTCAAAGCTATAAGTAGTTCCAATCACATACTGAGTAGGTCTCCTCATTATGCCTTAGATGGAAAGACTCATTTTCAAGCATGGTGTTGTAGAAAACTAGTTGACCAACCTTATCCTCTAATCCTATCCACACTTCATACATTGTGGAAACTAATAGTGACACCAGTGATAGTGGTTCAACATACTCAGATATGTAGGATCCTATTGATAGATGCAGGGAGAGGTCACAACATTAGCACATTCCACATGCATATATTGCCACAGTGATAGGTCAAGCACAATAGGGAACACCTTGTCTTCCAGCTCCAACATCAATCGATGACCTTTTGATAGACATTTCAAGTTTTTTTGTGGAGTCACACATAGCAGATTTGGGAGACATCATTGATGATATACATCTTCTCTTTGGTGGAGAAGATCCTTCTTCAGTTGTTGCAAGTGCTCACTCTGACCCTCATGTCCATTCTCTACATGATTGATCTTCACAGGTTGATATGATTGTGGATCCTTATGTACAATAGTTGAAGGAGGCCTCTTTATCAGTTGAGGAGATAGTATATTATTTAGGATAGGTTCTACATACATCCTTTCTAGATATGACATTCTTCTTTTCAGCAACATTGGAAGTGTTGACAATCAATATCAACACAAGGATAGTTGAGCAAGTTTCAGAGGCATCATTGATCATCCAGATTTTTTCTACACATAGGGGAAGCATCTCATTTTTACCTATGATATTGTTTCTTCCAAAGGGGAGGAACATTATTTAGCAGTCCTAGATCAGCTTTTACATCAGAGCAACTATCATTAATTGACACACTTCATTAGGGGGGGGGGGGGACAACCTGGTCTCTCTTCTTCTTCTCTTTTATTGGGGGACCTTTTCCTCTTTTGGGATTATGTTCTTCTCATATTTCTCTATTGTATATACTTGATGTATGTTGTAATGGGGGGGTCTTGATTACTCCATCCATCCATGCATCTTGTATTTTCATCTCTCTTTTTGGGGGAGGGTTTTTCCCATGAGGTTTTCCCTCTTTCTCCACTTTATGAGAGATTGCATTTTATTATACCTAGCATGGCCTAGTAGCAGAGACCCATTATACAATGCTATAGAGTTCAGAGTTCTAGCTTCATTGTATTATCACTTTTATGATGTTTTTGCTTATTATTATAAATTTTAAAAATAAAAATATTAATCTTATTTGTCCTACCTATAATAGGAGAAGACTACAATTATCAATCTATTATTTTCTATTAATCCTTGCTTTGGTAATTGTACAATTTGAGATGATCATAAAAAAAAAATGAAATTACAAAGTTGGATCTGTGCATTCCAAGATGTTAAGATGATAGAAGATGAGTCCATCAAAAATTATATAGGAAGAATACCAAAAATTGTTGCAGGTATTCAATCTCTTGGTGGAACTAAACATGATGATGAGGTTATGGAAGATCTTGAAAAGTCTATCACCTCCATTCAAGAAAACAACCTAGATGATTAAACTAGTAATTCCTTGCACCAATGATTTCACAAAGGATATTTTTTTTTGGAAGATTAGAATCTGTTGAAGTGGAAATGAGATAGTCTAGGGAACTAGCTAGAGTTGAGACAGCTTTCAATGCTATGCACATTCGACCTAATCTATCAAGAAGTACAAGCACACAAGGAGACTTTGCGAGTAATAGCAGATATGAAGAAGGAATAGGCCTTTTGGTAAGAAGAGAAAAAGATGGTAAGAAAATATTTAAATGTTGGACTTGTGATGAATATGGTCATTTTGCATCTAAATGTCCTAAAAGAGAGAAAAAGTTCATAGGAAAATTTAAGCCTAGAAGAGATAAGGATAGAGTTTGTTTATATGCTAACAAGGATGAAGAATGTGATGAAAAGCATCAAAGTGAAAGTGATGATGAATTAGGATTTGTGGATATTAATGCAAATAACCTTGATAAAGAAATTAGAGAAGAGAGAGGTCTAGTTAGCCAAGTTGAGAAGAAATTAGATTGGATAATTGATAGTGGATGTTCACATCACATTACTGGTGAAACTAACATTGATGATGTTTACAATGTAACCTATCATATTACAAGGATTAAATCTATTACTATTGATGGTGAAACTAACACTGATGATGTTTACTTTGTTGATGGTTTGTAACATAATTTGTTAAGTGTTGGACAATTGGTAGACAAGGGATATTTGTTGTAGTACATAGAGAAGACTTGCATTATCAAAGACAAGGATGGTATGCTAATTGGTATTGGAACTAGATCCAAAGGTAATGTATTTTAGTTGAATCCTATTGAAATAACATGTTTTATTGTAAAGGTTCATAATAGTTGGTTATGGCATAGAAGGTTCTGTCAAATAAACTTTGATAATATCGTGAAAGTTAGCAGTACATTTGTAGTGAGAGATCTACGTAAGATTATTAAGCCTAATAATTTTGTCTACGAGGAATGTATTTTGGCTGAATAGAGGAAAGTGTCTTTTACTAGCAAGACATTCTAGATACTACAAAGAAATTGGAGACTGTTCACACAGATCTAAGTGGTCCTATAAGAACTAGAGGATTCTATGGTGAAAGGTACTTTATGATTTTTGTTGATGATTTCACTAGGATGATGTGGGTAGCATTTCTTAAAGAAAAGTCTGAAGCTTTTGAGAAATTTAGGATATTCAAGAATAGTGTTGAAAATGAATCTGGTGTTAAGATTAAGTGTTTAAGATCAAATAGAGGAGGAGAGTTCACCTCTCGAGAGTTCAACATGTTTTGTAAAGATAATGGAATCAAAAGACAATTATCTTCACTTAGAACACCTGAACAAAATGGGATTTTTGAAATAAGGAACAAATACATAGCAGAAGAAACAAGAGAGATGTTATTTGACAATGATGTCTCAAAGAGATTTTGGAGAGAAGTAGTTAACACTACAGTATATACTCTAAATAGAGTATAGATTAGAAAAGTTATGAATAAGAAACCCTATGAGTTATGGTTTGGTCACTCACCATCAGTCAAGTATTTTTGAATACGGAATTAAGTGTTACATAAAGAGAGATGATGATATAGGTAAGTTTGATCCTAGAAGTGATGAAGGTAAGTTTCTTGGTTACTCTTTGAAAAGAAAAGCATATAGATGCTTCAACTATAGAACTAAGACAATAGTTGAGTGCACGGATGTAAGAATTTATAAAAAGTTTGGTACTAAAGAGAAGATGGTAGATTATAAATCTGATGAAGAAGAGGATAATTTTGGATTTGTTAGACATAATGCCAAAGTTCTTTTTGAGACTAACAATGATTTGCAGAATAAAGTATCTATTGAGCATAGAGAAGAACATAGATCTGAACCTAGGGAAGAGATCAGAATTGAGATGTCAACTACTACTTCTACTAGAAAAATGACAAAGACTCACCCTCTAGAGTAGATAATTAGAAGCAAGAATAAAAGTGTGATGACAAGGAATAAAGAAAATGAGGAATTGGGTCTAATTTCTCAAGTGGAACCTAAGAGAAGAGATGAGGCATGTAAGGATGATCATTGGATGCAAGCTATAAAAGAAGAACTAGATTAGATTGTGAAAAATGAGACATGGGAATTAGTTCCTAGACCTAAAGGCAAGAATGTGATAGGAACCAAATGGATATTCAAAAATAAGATGAATGAGAAAGGAGAAGTTGTGAGAAACAAGGCTAGAATTGTTTGCAAAGGTTACTCACAATAAGAAGGCATAGATTATGAAGAAACCTATGCACCCATGAAAAGAATGGAAGTAGTAAGGATGTTCTTGGCCTATGCAGCAAGCAAAATTTTTAAAGTTTATCAGATGGATGTCAAGTCAACTTTTCTAAATGGAGAACTTGAAGAAGTCTACATTGAGAAACTTGATGGATTCCCTCTAATAGAAGATAAAGATTTTGTATGTAGACTAAATAAAGCACTGTACGGTCTGAAGCAAGCAACTAGAAGCTGGTATGCAAGGTTGGATAGGTATTTATCAAAGCTTGGATTTATTAAAGGTACAAAAGATGGTAATCTGTATTTGAAGAAAACTAATGATGACCTATTTATCATTGTAATATTTATGGATGACATAATATTTGGAGGAAATGATGAAGAAAGTGAGAAATTTGCTAAAGAGATGAAAAATGAATTTGAAATGAGCATGATAGGAGAAATGAAGTTTTTCCTAGGATTGTGAATTGTGCAAAATAAAGATGGACTATTTATTTCACAAACTAAGTATCTAAAATATATTTTTAAAAGATTTGGTTTGGAGAATTGCAAACTTGTAGGTACACTTGTGATAATTGGTCACAAGTTATCTAGTAAAGATGAAACATCTATAGTTGAGTAGAAGAAGTATAGATCTATGATTGGAGGATTGCAACATCTGACTCACACCATACTAGATATAGAAAATGTAGTCAAGATTGTAGCAAGATTTCAAGCTAATCCAAAAGAATATCATTATGCAACAGTAAATATAATATTCATATATTTGAAAGGTACATCTAACTATGGAATATGGTATGATAGATCAAGTGATTTCACCTTGTAGAGATGTACTAATTCAAATTGGGTAGGCAATATAGATGATAGAATGAGCACCAGTGGTGGAGCATTATTTCTTAGAGGAAAATTGGTTTCTTGTTTGAGCAAGAAATAAGATTGTATATCTTAGAGTATAGTTGAGGCAAACTATATTGTAGCAACAAATAATTGTAATCGAGTTATGTGGATGAAACAAATGTTGAAGGATATTGGAATTGAGTTTATAGAACATGTTATCATTTACTTTGATAAAAAAAGTACAATAAGTATGTCTAAGAATCAAGTATTTCATTCTAAGACTAAGTCCATATTTATAAAGTATCATGTTTTGAGAGAAAAGGCAAAAAAATAAGAAATAAGGTTGGAGTATGTAAGCACTAAAGATCAAATTGTAGATATCTTTACAAAGCCTTTTATTAAAGATACTTTTGAGTACCTAAGAGGTGTGTTAGGGGTTATGCCCCTACCTAAATCAGAGTAGTTGATGCAAGGGGTGCATTAGTCTAGTGGTACAAAGAACTATGGTTAGAATGGACTTAATGCTAATGCTTCATATATGGGGAAGTATCTGATATGAACTAAGTCATGAAGAAGTCTAGGTATTTGGTATTGAACAATTTCTTTGGACACTTGAGCTAGTTTGAATAGCTGATTAACAATTGGTATTGAGATTGACACCTTTGACATCGATGTCAAATAGAGAGAGAATATGCATGAAAAATATTTTTGAGAGAATGTACATAAGGAGTGAGAAGAGATGAATCTATTGAGATGGAATTAGGGGAGAGTTATCTCTTTAGGGAGATTTAGAAAGATTCATGCAAGTGCATAGAAGGATGTGTAAGTGCACAGATTCAACTAACAAGTATTGCAAGTTCTTTATCGTGAACAACTATTGCCGATCCTAAAAGAAGAAGCAGAACAATACAACATTCCATAAGATCTCAAATTAATGAAGAGAATTTGAGAAGAATACAAAGGAAAAGTATAGTTTGGTATGCTTGGAACTAAGATATTTTCCATCTATGTTGCCATCAATACCAAAGAGGGAGACTGTTAGCATGAATGTTGATGATACTACATTGGGGGAGTATCCTAGAAATTGAAGAGCATTAATATTTTGCATTCATGATTGTATTTGTCATTGATGTCAACACTATAGTAATTCTATTAAGACTGGAAGAATACAAGTCAAAAATCTTAGTATGCACAATAGCTAAGGAAGTTTCAAATGATTCATAGTGAATGACATGTTCTTGATGTTGTATTGATGACATGGTTCAAAGGACTAAGTCTGATTCAATGTTGTACGGAAGTTACACCTGTTTTACTAAAAGCAATGTAGAAATAGAGCATTGGAAAACAAAGTTTTGATGATCTATCACTATCTTTCATCTAAGATATTATGAAGGTGATGCACAAATAATAGTGATAGAGGATGATCATATGGTGACACTAGCATATGCACAAGATAGGGTTTTACATGTGTAATGTTTGGTATAGGCTGTGAGGTGACAGTGTTGTTGTAATTGTGAATTAATTAATTATATTATTTTAATTAATTGAGAAGGCCTCAATGCTAACTCAAGAAATTATTATGAAGATATGGTATAAAGGAAAGTTTCTTTCCTTGTTTACAAAGAGACTTGGAGAGAGAGGATCAAGTGGAATACAAAGTATTAATGCACAACTCAAGAAGGAGAAAAATGCTTACTGAATGCACATAAGCAATCCAAGGGATTATTGGATGCATAGTATGAGATCTAGTTACAAGATCTGAAGGATAAAATGTCTGCTTGATAAGATAGAGACAAAGGAAGAAGTAAATTTTAGTTCTATTATTTTGTAAGGAATAATATAGAGATATTTTGACAATGGGTTCTTTGATCTTAACCTTGAAGCTATTTGGGTAGTGGGTCAAAATATCTTCCACAACTCCTAATAGGGTTGACACAACTCCTAATAGGGTTGGAATCTCCTAATAGGGATTCAAAGTCTCCTAATAGACTCATATGTATTGAATGTTGTAACAGGGTCTATCCTCTAACAAGGAATATTTATATTAGTATATCATCTTGCTGGTACCTTCCCCATCGGGATTTTCCCTCTAATCAAAGGTTTCCCTAGTTAACATATTTGGTGTTAATTGTGCATGAGTATCTTGTTGTGGTTTTAGTTTATATTACTCACATGGTTAAGGTTTTTTAAGGTTAATATTTGTAATGATAGTTGTATAATTGATTCATCCCCCCCCCTCAGTTATATCCGTGGACTATATATTCTAACAATATAAGGATGTTCAAAAGTTTCTGAAGAGTTGTGGAATTTGTCAAGTTGCAAAATGAGTAAATTAGAATATTAGATTGTATGTAGCTATTTTTATTTTTGAGAAACCTTAGAGTGCCATTGATATGGATTTTGTTCTTGGATTTCCTAAAACAACAAAGGGGTATTATTTGATATTTGTTGTTGTGAATCAATTTTCTAAAATGACTCATTTTGTACCATGTAAGAAGACATTAGATGCTATGCATATTGCTGAAATTTTGTTCAAAGAGATTGTTAGATTGCATGGATTACCAAGAAATATTATTTCTCATAGAGACACTAAATTTGTTGGTTATCTTTGGAGAACTTTGTGGAAGAAGATGGGTATAGAGTTGAAGTTTAGTTCTACATTCCATCCATAAACTGATGGATAGATAGAGATTGTGAATAGAAGCTTGGGTAATTTTCTAAGTTTACATATAATAATTCTATGAATAGAAGTAAAGGGAACACACCTTTTGAGATTGTTACTAGAATGTAGCCTAGAGGAGTATCAAATTTAAAGGATGTTGCTGGTGAAGTAAAGGGAAGTACTATAGGAGAATATTTTGGTGATTTTATGGAGTCTTTTTATAAGGAAGTGAAGCTAAAGTTGGAACAAATTAATCAAAAGTACAAGGAGAATGTTGATAAGTCTATAAGGCATCATATTTTTGAAGTTGGTGATGAGGTGATGGTTCATTTGAAGAAATGGAAATTTCATGTTAGAACATATAGTAAGTTGAAGATAAGAAGTTTAGACCTTCTAAGATTTTGAAGAAGTTTGATAGTGGAGATGGTTATGAAGTTGAATTACCTAATGACATGAATATATCCCCTATATTCAATGTTGCTGATCTGTAAAAGTATCATGACTTAGATGATGAAGTTGGTGTACCTGATGATTATCCTAAGAAGCATATTAAAGAGGTTGAATAGATATTGGATTAGAGGGTTGGTAAAGCACAAGAGGAAAAGAATACTATGAATATTTGGTAAAGTAGAAAATAGACTAGTTGAAAATGCAACATTGATTTCTCAATCTAAGTTGGATTCAACTCACGTTGTGACATTTCAGTGATTGATGAAAATCATTTCTTTCTACCCTGGTTGTCTAATGTAGGAGCATCTTGGGTTGATGTGTTATCATTTTCATTTGTGTTCATTCTATTAGATGTTTTAGAGTTGTAGTCATTGCCGAGTTGTATCAATTATAGAGTTCTAGTAATTTTACAGTATTAATCGAGTTGTAGTTATCCCAAGTTGTGTTAACCTTTGGGTTAGTGTGTTACCCCATTTCACTTTGTAGTATTGATCAAGTTATCTAGTGTGTGTTGAGTTATCTAGTATTGGCCAAGTGTTCCTTCATGTGCCGAGTGAGCCTATTATTTGCTGATGCTTGGTTCCTTCTTTAGTTGAGTTTTCTTTATTGGTTCTTAGTGTAACAATATATTAAATAATATCTATAAATCCTAAAAATCCTGATCGTTGGATCAATTCTGGTGGGTGTTGGACACTAGAAATAATTCATGCAATACAAGAAGCCTTGGTGACCTATTTATAGGAGAGGAAAGTTGGAAGGATGCTCTGTACTTTGCGTCATTGGAAATATAAACTATTTAGTATTGAAAAAATAAAATCAGAATGAGAAGGCACCGTCCAAATCCACAAAATGTCATTTGACGTGGGGGCGTCTCGAGATAGTGGAGAGAGTGAGTGCAAACTAGGAAATGTTTAATTTTGTAACCGTAAAGCATCACTGCTGTAATTGAAACATATAATTTAAGTTTTTAAGAATGATTGTATTCATTGTAATTATTATTATATATACAACAGTACTAAGTTACAATGCTATAGAGTTCAGAGTTCTAGCTTCATTGTATTTATCACTTTTATGATGTTTTTGCTTATTATTATAAATTTTAAAAATAAAAATATTAATCTTATTTGTCCTGCCTATAATAGGCGAAGACTACAATTATCAATCTATTATTTTCTATTAATCCTTGCTTTGGTAGTTGTGTAGTTTGTGATGATCATCCAAAAATAATGAAATTACAAAGTTGGATTTGTGCATTCCAGGATGCTAAGATGATAGAAGATGAGTCCATCAAAAATTATATAGGAAGAATACCAAAAATTGTTGCAGGTATTCAATCTCTTGGTGGAACTAAACATGATGATGAGGTTATGGAAGATCTTGAAAAGTCTATCACCACCATTCAAGAAAACAAACTAGATGATTTAACTAGTAATTCCTTGCACCAATGATTTCACAAAGGAATTTTTTTTTGGAAGATTAGAATCTGTTGAAGTAGAAATTAGACAGTCTAGGGAACTAGCTAGAGTTAAGACAGCTTTCAGTGCTATGCACATTCGACCTAATCTATCAAGAAGTACAAGCACACGAGGAGACTTTGTGAGTAATAGCAGATATGAAGAAGGAATAGGCCTTCTGGTAAGAAGAGGAAAAGATGGTAAGAAGATATTTAAATGTTGGACTTGTGATGAATATGGTAATTTTGCATCTAAATGTCCTAAAAGAGAGAAAAAGTTCATAGAAAAATTTAAGCCTAGAAGAGATAAGGATAGAAATTGTTTATATGCTAATGAGGATGAAGAATCTGATGAAAAGCATAAAAGTGAAAGTGATGATGAATTAGGATTTGTGGATATTAAGGAAGATAACCTTGATAAAGAAATTAGAGAAGTGAGAGCTCTAGTTAGCCAAGTTGAGAAGAAATCAGATTGGATAATTGATAGTGGATGTTCACATCACATGACTAGTGAAACTAACATTGATGATGCTTACAATGTAACCTATCATATTACAAGGATTAAATCTATTACTATTGATGGTGAAACTAAAAATGATTATGTTTACTTTGTTGACGGTTTGTAACATAATTTGTTAAGTGTTGGACAATTGGTGGACAAGGGATATTTGTTGTAGTTCATAGAAAAGACTTGAATTATCAAAGGCAAGGATGGTATGCTAGTTGATATTGCAAATAGATCCAAAGGTAATGTATTTTAGTTGAATCTTATTGAAATAACATGTTTTATTGTAAAGGTTGACAATAGTTGGTTATGGCATAGAAGGTTCTGTCATATAAACTTTGATAATATCATGAAAGTTAGCAGTACATTTGTAGTGAGGGATCTACGTAAGATTATTAAGCCTAATAATATTGTCTAAGAGGAATGTATTATGGCTAAATAGAGGAAAGTGTCTTTTACTGGCAAGAAGTTCTAGATACTATAGAGAAATTGGAGACTGTTCACACAGATTTGAGTGGTCCTGTAAGAACCAGAGGATTCTGTAATGAAAGGTACTTAATGATTTTTGTTGATGATTTCACTAGGATGATGTGGGTAGCATTTCTTAAAGAAAAGTTTGAAGTTTTTGAGAAATTTAGGATATTCAAGAATAGAGTTGAAAATGAATCTGGTGTTAAGATTAAGTGTTTAAGATTAGATAGAGGAGGAGAGTTCACCTCTAGAGAGTTCAACATGTTTTGTAAAGATAATGGAATCAAAAGACAATTATCTTCACCTAGAACACCTAAAAAAAATGGGATTTTTGAAATAAGGAACAAATACATAGAAGAAGCAACAAGAGAGCTGTTATTTGACAATGATGTCTCAAAGAGATTTTGGAGAGAAGTAGTTAACACTATAGTATATACTCTGAATAGAGTATAGATTAGAAAAGTTATGAGTAAGAAACCCTATGAGTTATGGTTTGGTCACTCACCATCAGTCAAGTATTTTTGATTATTTAGAATTAAGTGTTACATAAAGAGAGATGATGATATAGGTAAGTTTGATCCTAGAAGTGATGGAGGTAAATTTCTTAGTTACTTTTTGAAAAGAAAAGCATGTAGATGCTTCAACTATAGAAGTAAGACAATAGTTGAGTGCACAGATGTAAAGATTGGTAAAAAGTTTGGTACTAAACAGAAGATGGTAGATTATAACTTTGATGAAGAAGAGGATAATTTTGGATTTGTTAGACATAATGCCAAAGTTCTTTTTGAGACCAACAATGATATGCAGAATAAAGTATCTGTTGAGCATAGAGAAGAACATAGATCTAAACCTAGGGAAGAGATCAGAATTGAGATGTCAACTACTACTTCTACTAGAAACATGAGAAAGACTCACCCTCTAGAGTAGATAATTAGAAGCAAGAATAAAAGTTTGATGAAAAGGAATAAAGAAAATGACAAATTGGGTCTGATTTCTCAAGTGGAACCTAAGAGCAGAGATGAGGCATGTAAGGATGATCATTGGATGCAAGATATGAAAGAAGAACTAGATTAGATTGTGAAAAATGAGACATGGGAATTAGTTCCTAGACCTAAAGACAAGAATGTGATAGAAACCAAATGGGTATTCAAAAATAAGATGAATGAGAAAGGAGAAGTTGTGAGAAACAAGGCCATACTTGTTTGCAAAGGTTACTCACAATAAGAAGGCATAGATTATGAAGAAACCTATGCACCCATGGAAAGAATGGAAGCAGTGAGGATGTTCTTGGCTTATGTAGCAAGCAAATTTTTTAAAGTTTATTAGATGGATGTCAAGTTAACTTTTCTAAAAGGAGAGCTTGAAGAAGTCTACATTGAGCAACCAAATGGATTCTCTCTAATGGAAGATAAATATTTTGTATGCAGACTAAATAAAACACTGTACGGTCTGAAGCAAGCACCTAAAACCTAGTATGCAAGGTTGGATAGGTATTTATCAAAGCTTGGATTTATTAAACGTACAACAAATGGTAATTTGTATTTGAAGAAAACTAATGATGACCTATTCATCATTGTAATATTTGTGGATGACATAATATTTGGAGGAAATGATGAAGAAAGTGATAAATTTGCTAAAGAGATGAAAAATGAATTTGAAATGAGCATGATAGGAGAAATGAAGTTTTTCCTAGGATTGTGAATTGTGCAAAATAAAGATGGAATATTTATTTCACAAACGAAGTATCTAAAATATATTTTAAAAAGTTTTGGTTTGGAGAATTGCATACTTGTAGGTACACTTGTGATAACTGGTCACAAGTTATCTAGTAAAGATGAAACATCTATTGTTGAGTAGAAGAAGTATAGATCTATGATTGGAGGATTGCAACATCTAACTCACACCATACTAGATATAGAAAATGTAGTTAGGATTGTAGCAATATTTCAAGCTGATCCAAAAGAGTATCATTATGCAACAGTAAATATAATCTTCATATATTTGAAAGGTACATCTAACTATGGAATATGGTATGATAGATCAAGTGATTTCACCTTGTATAGATGTACTGATGCAAATTGGGTAGGCAATATAGATGACAGAATGAGCACCAGTGGTGGAGCATTATTTATTAGAGGAAGATTGGTTTCTTGGTTGAGCAAGAAATAAGATTGTATATCTCAGAGTATAGCTAAGGCAAACTATATTGTAGCAACAAATAACTGTAATCGAGTTATGTGGATGAAACAAATGTTGAAGGATATTGGAATTGAGTTTATAGAACATGTGATCATTTACTATGATAACAAAAGTACAATAAGTATGTCTAAGAATCTAGTATTTCATTCTAAGAGTAAGCACATATTTATAAAGTATCATGTTTTGAGAGAAAAGGCAGAAAAATAAGAAATAAGGTTAGAGTATGTAAGCACTAAAGATCAAATTGTAGATATCTTTACAAAGCCTTTTCTTAAAGATACTTTTGAGTACTTAAGAGGTGTGTTAGGGGTTATGCCCCTACCTAATTCTGAGTAGTTGATGCAAGGAGTACATTAGTCTAGTGGTACAAAGAACTATGGTTAGACTGGACTAAATGCTAATACTTCCTGTATGGGGGAGTGTTTGATATGAACTAAGTCATGAAGAACTCTAGGTATTTGGTATTGAACAATTTCTTTAGACACTTGAGCTGGTTTGAATAGCTGATTAGCAATTGGTATTGAGATTGACACCTTTGCCATTGATTTCAATGAGAGAGAGAATGTACATAATTTTTTTTTAAAGAGAATGTACATAAGTAGTGAGAAGAGATGAATCTATTGAGATGGAAATAGGGGAGAGTTATCTCTTTAGGGAGATTTAGAAAGATTAATGCAAGTGCATAGAAGGATGTGTAAGTGCACAAATTCAACTAGCAAGTATTGGAAGTTTTTTATTGTGAACAACTGTTGCCAATCCTAAAAGAAGAAGCAGAACAATACAACATTCCATAAGATCTCAAATTAATGAAGAGAATTTGAGAAGAATAAAAAAGAAAAATATAGTTTGGTATTCTTGGAACTAAGATATTTTCCATCTATTTTGCCATCAATGCCAAAGAGGGAGATTTTTAGCATGAATTTTGATGATACTACATTGGGGGAGTATCCTAGAAATTGAAGAGTATTGATATGTTGCATTCATGATTGTATTTGTCATTGATGTCAACACTATAGTAATTCTATTAAGACTGGAAGAATACCAGTCAAAAATCTTAGTATGCACAATAGCTGAGGAAGTTTCAAATGATGCATAGTGAATGAAATGTTCTTGAGGTTGTATTGATGACATGGTTCAAAGGAATAAGTTTGATTCAATGTTGCATGGAAGTTACACCTGTTTTACTAAAAGCAATGGAAAAATAGAGCGTTGGAAAACAAAGTTTTGATGATCTATCACTATCTTTCATCTAAGATGTAATGACAGTGATGCACAGATAATAGTGATAGAGGATGATCATATGGTGACACTAGCATATGCACAAGATAGGGTTTCACCTGTGTAAAGTTTGGTATAGACTGTGATCTGACAATGTTGTTGTAATTGTGAATTAACTAATTATATTATTTTAATTAATTGAGAAGGCCTCAATGCTAACTCAAGGAATTATTATGAAGATATGGTATAAAGGAAAGTTTCTTTCCTTGTTTATAAAGAGACTTGGATAGAGAGGATCAAGTGGAATACAGAGTATTAATGCCCAACTCAAGAAGGATCAAAATGCTTACTAAATGCACATAAGCAATTCAAAGGATTATTGGATGCATAGTATGAGATCTAGTTACAAGATCTGAATTAGAAAAAGTCTGATTGATAGGATAGAGACAAAGGAAGAAGTACATTTTAGTTCTATTATTCTGCAAGGAATAATATAGAGATATTTGGACAATGGGCTCTTTGATCTTAACCTTGAAGCTATTTGGGTAGTGGGTCCAACTATCTTCCACAACTCCTAACAAGGTTGACACAACTCCTAATACGGTTGGAATCTCCTAATAGGGATTCAAAGTCTCCTAATAGACTCATATGTATTTAATGTTGTAATAGGGTCTATCCTCTAACAAGGAATATTTATATTAGTACATCATCTTGTTGGTACCATCCCCACCGGGGGTTTCCCTCTAATCAAGGGTTTCCCTAGTTAACATATTTGATGTTAATTGTGCATAAGTACCTTGTTGTGGTTTTAGTTTATACTACTCACATGGTTAAGTTTGTTTAAGGTTAATATTTGTAGTGATAGTTGTATAATTGATTCATCCCCCCTCTCAATTATATTCGTGGACTATATATTCTACTAATATAAGGATGTTCAAATGTTTGTGAAGAGTTGTGAAATTTGGAAAGTTGCAAAAGAAGTAAGTTAGAATATTAGATTGTATGCACCTATTTTTATTCCTGAGAAACCTTAGAGTGCCATTGATATGGATTTTGTTCTTGGATTTCCTAAAACAAAAAAGGGGTATCATTTGATATTTGTTGTTGTGGATCGATTTTCTAAAATGATTCATTTTATACCATGTAAGAAGACATTAGATGCTAAGAATGTTGTTGAACTTTTATTCAAAGAGATTGTTAGATTGCATGGATTACCAAGAAGTATTATTTCTCATAGAGACACTAAATTTGTTGGTTATCTTTGGAGAACTTTGTGGAAGAATATGGGTATAGAGTTGAAGTTTAGTTCTACATTCCATCCATAAACTGATGGATAGATAGAGGTTGTGAATAGAAGATTGGGTAATTTTTTGAGATGGTTAGTTGGAGATGAACTGCATAATTGGGAGATGGAATTGGCACAAGCTGATTTTACATATAATAATTCTATGAATAGAAGTAAAGGGAAAACACCTTTTGAGATTGTTACTAGAATGGAGCCTAGAGGAGTATCAGATTTAAAGGATGTTGCTGGTGAAGAAAATAGAAGTGGTGTAGGAGAAGAATTTGGTGATTTTATGGAGTCTTTTTATAAGGAAGTGAAGCTAAAGTTGGAACAAAGTAATCAAAAGTACAAGGAGAATGCTGATAAGTCTATAAGGCATCATGTTTTTGAAGTTGGTGATGAGGTGATGGTTCATTTGAAGAAATGGAAATTTCATGTTAGAACATATACTAAGTTGAAGATAAGAAGTTTAGACCTTCTAAGATCTTGAAGAAGTTTGACAGTGGAAATGCTTATGAAGTTGAGTTACCTAATGACATGAATATATCCCATATATTCAATGTTGTCGATCTGTATAAGTATCATGCCTTAGATGATGAAGTTGGTGTACCTGATGATTATCCAAAGAAACATATTAAAGGGGTTGAATAGATATTGGATTAGAGGGTTGGTAAAGCACAAGAGGAAAAGACTACTATGAATATTTGGTAAAGTAGAAAATAGACTAGTTGAAAATGCTACATGGATTTCTCAATCTGAGTTGGATTCAACTCACATTGTGACATTTCAATGATTAATGAAAATCATTTCTTTCTACCCTGGTTGTCTAATGTAGGAGCATCTTGGGTTGGTGTGTTATCATTCTCATTTGTGTTCATTCTATTAGATGTTTTTGAGTTGTAGTCATTGTCAAGTTGTATCAATTATCAAGTTCTAGTAATTTTGCAATATTAACCAAGTTGTAGTTATCCCAAGTTGTGTTAACCTTTGGGTTAGTGTGTTACCCCATTTCACTTTGTAGTATTGATCAAGTTAGCTAGTGTGTGTTGAGTTATCCAGTATTGGCCAAGTGTTCCTTCATGTGCTGAGTGAGCCTATTATTTGCTGATGCTTGGTTCCTTCTTTAGTTGAGTTTTCTTTGTTGGTTCTTAGTGTGAGCCGACTTGTGTGTTTAATTTTCATTGTGAATTTAATGATAGGATCTTGTCTTGGGATGTGTGCAAACCATTTTTAGGTCAGTCTTTCTATTGTGTAATATTCTAGAATCTTTTGTAAGTCATTTTGGCAAGTATAAATAGAGTGTTTAGGATTAGAAGTTGGGGGTAGAAGTGAGAGCACCGAAAAGTTTAATGCATATGTGTTTGAAAGTGTGAATTCGAAGCCAAATCATGGATCTTGAATGTATGTATGTTGATAATTTGATGAATCAATAAAAGAATCTTTTTCTCTCTCCTTAGTGTTGTTCTCTTTGTGTGTTTTCTTCCATTGTGGTAACTCTACAAGGTGGTTTGGATTGCTAGGTGTGCCTTTGGCCCTAGCTATTAATATCCCTCCTTGCATCATCTAATAAGGAGGATCACGTATAAATTAGGAAAGAGGAGATCTAATATCTAGCAGAGAGGTACTGACCAAAGGATCAAGGCTAAAACATTCTAATAGGTGAATAGGTTAAAATCTCTTGACTGATTAGTCCTAGCAAGATTTTATAAATGCTTTAACATGGTGCTTACTTTATTGTAATTTGAAGTCCTCAAACTAGGCACACTTCTAATAGGGTTTTGAAATCCTTTAAAATGGTAAGATTTAATAGTCTTTGTAAGCCTTTAATAGGGCAGACCTTTCAAATGGTAGATCATAGTTTATGATCAAACTTATTGTAACCTTAATTGGATACACTTTACAATTGTAGTAGTGAAAATTTGTGGGTGTCATCTCCACTCTAGTTTTAGCTTCTCATTGGAGGGTTTCTGGGTAACAAATTTGCTGTGTTATGTGTTGAGAAATTTTCTGAGAATAAAATTTTAGAAAGGAAAGGGTTGACTCGTGCCCTAGATTTCCCTAATGTATTCAAGACTGAATGGATCAAGATTGCACTTAGTAGAATACATGAAAACTTTATTTGGGTAGAAGATGGACCCATTAATATTACTAAAAGGATCATTAGCCAAGTGTTAGGATATCCTACCCTAGATCGACCTAAGAGCATGCAAAGTGATTCAAAAGAGATGATTAAGAAGAACAAAGGTGCAATATGGAATAACAGGGGAATGTCTATTGATTCTATCTTAGACCTCCTAATTTCTTTTGCTATGAGAGTGATATCTCATAAGTTTTTTCAATCCTGCAGGATTAAATAGTGTATCTTACATGGCTATAGGTTTGGAATACAAAATAGTAAAGAGAGACCATACCTATGACCTTGTTGAGTTGCAACTTCAACAACTATCTAAAAATTTGTAGGCCATAACGAAAATCAAGAGTGCATCTTACAAATTTGGCTCTTTTTTAGTTTGTATATTCTTTTATGTGTAGAACACATTTCCTTCATTTGGGAAAGTTGCTTGGAAGACTACCAGGTCTATTGTAGTTCAAATTGGAGAATTCATAGAGCAACTTAGAGACAACTCTAAGTCAGAAATGACAAGTTATTTTGAGAACTATAAGAAGTCTATGAAGCAAAAGTTAAGAATTCTAGTGTCACTAGTTGAGAAACATTATAATGATGTTTTCCTTCTACTTGATGTTGATTATACATATGTGCAAGCATTCCTATCGAGGGTCAGATGGCTTAAGCCCTTGCCATATGAGATAAATATTGATGAAGTTAGTAGCTATTAAATCTCTATTGGAAGAGGAAATAGATAAATGTGCCACCTCATTTTGGAATTATGAGGAAGCCAAGTCAAAAATTACAATTGACTTGAAGATAAATTTTGTAGTAAGAAACAAGAATAAACTTGTGAAGAAGCCAAAAGAGAGATTTGGTGAAGGGGGAGATGAAGATGAGGAAGAGGACGAACAAGTCCAAGCCCCTTTGGAAATTACTCAAGGACAAGGAGAATACGAGGGAGCTCATGAAGAAATTTTTGAGGGAGAAGAAGTCAAGGAAGCTACGAAGCCTACTAAAAAGAAAAGGACAGCCAAAGAGTCTATATTCGAGAAACCCAAGAAGAAGGTTGCGAACTATCACAACAAAAGCCAGTGGTTCTTGTTACTAGGTCTAGCACAAGGGTAGCCACTAAGAAAGTCAAGGTTGTAGAGAAACGTAAAGGTAAGAGGACTATTACTTTAGAAGAGCCGAGCCAAACGGTGAAGAAGACATATGAAAGAAGAAAATATGTAGCTCCAGTTGAGTTAGATGAGGAGAAGACAAAATCAGATGACATGAGTCAATTCAAGGTGGTAAGCAACAATCCCTCCTCTAATTTAGATAATTTGTGTGACAATATAAAATCAATTGCAGAATTTGTTTGATTTTGCACTCACTCATAGATTTTGATAAGATAGGTAAAGTTGAACAAAATACTATTGAAGAAGCCATATATGTGATGATGGCTACATTCAAAATAACTCCTATAGAGATCTCCAACTCATTACTTAAAAGTCTTTATGACTGAGTTGAGTAGAAATGGAAATACAATTTACAAACAGAAAGAGAGGTAAGGGTAATGACTTTAGCTCAAGTCATGCCTAAATTGTGAAAGATAATGATAGACGAGGCTATGGAGTTGCACAAAAGTAAATTTACTCCAAAATATAGAGCATTCAATATATTGAAGAAGATCATAGAGAATGTGGTAAATAAGAGTAAAAAAATATGGAGAACTATTTATAAGTTATGAATTCTAGCTATAATAGAGAAAAGTAAGAATAAAATGCAAAAACCTTAGAAAGTTGACAAAAAAGGTAGTTGAGACTGCAAAAGATGAGTCAGTCAAGGATGGTCATGTCAAAGGCACTAAGGAAACAATAGGAGAAGAGACCACAACTAAGGAGGAGTAACCAAATGATCAAAGTGTATCTAAGGTACAAGTGCTGAGTGCCAGTCCTCCACATGAAGACCAAGTAAATCAATAAGACTTAGTAAAAAATTTAAGGATGTTTATGACAATCAATCTTAGAACATCAATCCCTTAACAGATGATGCTTTGAAGAAGATATTGAAGAATTCCACCATGATAACTAATTTATGTACAATTTGTGTATTGGTGAGAACTAATGAAATTTCAAAGGTAGATATGGTAGCAGAAGGGAACAAGAAAATTGACCCATTAAGTGTGCCCCTAGAGGTAAAAATTGGAGAAACATAGACTACAAGCACTGAACAATAAGGTGTTGTCACAACACTAGTTGCATTACCTCTTGTGCCATTCATTTCTTACAAGAAATCCTTGATTGCAATTGAGAAGGATGGAACATAAATCAGATTAGGTCAAGAAGCAAGTCCTACACCTAGACCATAGACACAAGGTGAAGAGAAGAAAGAGGATAGTTAGATCGACAAGCCTAAAGAATTGAAGGTGACTACTACTGCAGAGGAACAAATTGCTATCTAGACTCTAGTTACCTTACTAGTTTCTGAGACTCCTACTAGTAGTCAGGTTCTTTAGAGGCTGAGCACTCAAGACATGCCATTGAAGATATCTAGGCCAAGTGCAGAGACATCTAGTAGTTTAGAAGACATATCTAATAGAGATGCGAGTCTTGATGAGGTGATTGAACTTCCAAAGTTTGATCTTACTAAAATCGCCATTGAGATGATGATCATTCTACAAGAATCTTTACATAGGCAAAAACATGAAGAGTTGTTGAGAAGGGAGCATAAGTAGAAGAAAATGCTTCATGACATCAAAGACATATTTCTTGATGCTTTCAATCTCCCAAATCCTAATTAAGAGAAACCTATTCTTGAGTAATTGGTAAATATTGTTGACAAGATAAATGATGATGACCTAGACTCAAACATTAAACTATTGGAGTGGTCAGAAAAGAAGTTTTAGAAAAAAGTTCTTGAATAGATATCTGGTGCCATTGTACTAAGATAGGTTGAGTTAGCAACCAAGATGGAAGATGAGAAAAAGGTATTGGAGAATATCTTTTCTCTATACACAAAGCTTTGTGATGTGAATTTATTCACACAAGAAGAACATAGGGCTATTGATTGGTTGCAAGGAGATCTACAATCCATAGGTAATACATTGAAACTATCTCTAGGTCAAAGCCAAACTCATTTTCAATGATTACTCTCTACTCAAGGTCAACTAGCAGTACTAGAAGAAAAAGATGCTAAAATTTGTGCTACCTTGATCAACATCCAATCCATCTTGACCCCATACATGGAAGTGTTACACAAGGAACTACCCTTTATTGACACATTGATGAAGAGAAATTCTCATCTTTCCACTCATGAAGGCGTAGTTAATCTTGCTTCCAAGCTAGATATCCAATATTAGTCTCTACAGGTAGTGTGTAAAAATTAGGATGCAACATTGAAGATCACCATGGAGGTCCACAAAATATTTTTGGACAAAGACACTATCAGTGTACCACCCAAATGACATGTGTGTCAAAAAAGGGGGAATGAGAAAGTAAAGGAATCAAGATGATAAGGGGAACATAGTTTTGAGACAAAAATAGGGGACAACAATAGTACATCATATTTACTCATTGAGAGTTATATATAATTTAGATACAACAAGGAACACTCAACTCTAGATTAGTTATAAAATTTTTGAGAGGTATGATTGTTAAGTCATCAATTGTGCAAAATTTTGAAAATTTGAAAATTTCTATGAGATATAGATTATCTGTGTGATGCAAATAAGTTAGGTTGTATATGCATGCCAAAGTGTTTTTTGCACTCATGTCAAAGGGGTAGATTGTTGATCTTATTTTGGTTTTGACAAGTAGTGACAAAACACTTAAGTCATTACTTAACATAAATCTGTATGTACCAAGTAAGTAGTTTATGTCGAGCAATATACGCAGTTAGTGCCGAGCACCAGTATGTACCAAGTAGATGGTATGTGCTGAGTCACTCAAGTTTTGAGAAAGAAATATATGCTAAGTGATTCATATGCTGAATAAAAGAATGGATGTTGAGTCATTCATGAACTGAGTTGCAACATTGAAGAATAGTGAATGCCGAGCATCAGAGCTTTGAAGTGCCGAGTAAACAGTTTTGGACATAGTTGTTTGTAATGACATAAAATCCTATCTAAACCATTTTTGGGCTGACTTAAGGATTGTTTTATGATTCTAGAAGATATATATGAAGGTATATTGAGAATCCCTATGTAGTGCATGAAACCAATCGTATTGAGGGATGTTTTAAGCAATAAAATGGGTGAATAACAATCATTGATTGCTACCTAAACATAGGGCACCTATGTCTTCTTAAGGATGGAAAATCTTAAAGAATAATGCATTTGCAGATGAGAAGAGAAGGAAGAATGCTAAGTATAATCAGAGCATTCGTGGTGACTATGGAGGTTGTGATCATGTTATGAATTGTAGAATTAGTTAGAGAGAATAGAGGAAAGAAAAGAAATGATAGAAGACATACATCTGATCAGGAGGATCAAGTATACATCAGGAAAAAGGAGATTTGATATCTAGTAGAGGGGGTGCTAACTAAAGGATAAGGGCTGAAACATTCTAAAATGTGAATCAATAAAAATCTCTTAACCGATTAGTCATAGCAAGCTTTTGTAAAGACTTTAACAAGGTGCTTACTTTATTGTAAGTTGAAGTCCTCTAACTAGACACAATTCTAACAAGGTGTTGAAATCCATTAACATGGTAAGATTTAACAGTCTTTGTAAGCCTTTAACAGGGCATACCTTTCATAGGGTAGATCATGCTCTATGATTAAACTCATTGTAACCTTAATTGGATACACTTTACAATTGCAGTAGTGAAGATTTGTGGGTTTCATCCCCACTCTAGTTTACCTTCTCATTGGAGGGTTCCTAGGTAACAAATTTACTGTGTTATGTGCTATTTATTTCACGCTATGGATGAACATGTTTAGTTTTCTATTTCAATTTACATGCAAATTGTGAGATGGATGTGTGGTGAATGTTTTATGGTTAATGTTTTGAAGTTCTAATTCACACCCACCACCCCCAAATCCATTAACATGGTAAGATTTAACAGTCTTTGTAAGCCTTTAACAGGGCATACCTTTCATAGGGTAGATCATACTCTATGATTAAACTCATTGTAACCTTAATTGGATACACTTTACAATTGCAGTAGTGAAGATTTGTGGGTTTCATCCCCACTCTAGTTTACCTTCTCATTGGAGGGTTCCTAGGTAACAAATTTACTGTGTTATGTGTTATTTATTTCACGCTATGGATGAACATGTTTAGTTTTCTATTTCAATTTACATGCAAATTGTGAGATGGATGTGTGGTGAATGTTTTATGGTTAATGTTTTGAAGTTCTAATTCACACCCACCACCCCCAACCCCCCCCCCCACCCCCTTCGGAGTTTACTTTCCAATTGTTAATTCCAATAGTCTATTCTATCAACCCTTTGTCCACATTTTTGATTATTATTCACACCTTTCATTTTCTACCAATCTTCACTATTGTAATCTCATTTGGGGAAGGCATCATGATAGAGAGGTAGTGATTCTTCACCTTCATAAAATACTTGCCCATGATTTCTATCCATTTTACTAGGTACATAAAATCTAATTCTACTGATTTATGTTTAATTTGGCTTTATTAGAGCTTTATAGATTATAGGAAATACTTAACAAAAATAATTGTTGCCTAAAAAAAGTAACAAATCCAAATCATCATAGTGTATAAATGTGTCGCCTACCTAAAGTAGGCCTTGCAGTGCCAACGAGGGAAGCTAAAACTAGACTCCAACATGCCTTGTAGACATCTAGGTGTGTATAATTTTCCCTCTTTTGAGGTCCACCATAGAAGTTGATTTTTGCAATACATTTCTTAGATGAAATGTTGATGAATGGTGCTCCCTTTAATACCATAAACCATAACAAAGAACAAAGAAACAACAACAAATGAAAGAACAAAATATGGACTTCATATTTGTGCTGCAAATGCAGAATTACATAATTCAAAAGCACAATATGCTAACCTTCATTACAATAATCTGCAAGACAAGCTACAAATTATCACCCAGAGATGTCCTAGACAATGTTTGGGCCTTTCTTAAATAGGCAATTTTATGCTACTCGGGAAGGTTCTAGACAATGAAACTTAATACATAGTTCTGACTGACCCTAACAATACATATAGAGTTAGCCAAATACATCTTTGACAATTATTTTAGATATTTTGGGTAGCCCAACTTTGAAAGGCCATAACTCTTGAACCGTTGCTTTGATTGGCTATTATAGCCACTTTTTGGAAATGCCAACTCTTGATCTACAAGCTCAAAATTGCATAAGCACCCTTTTGAAGAGTCTTTGGACCTCATCCAGGCACTCTAAGGCCTCCAAAGGTGAGCTTGAAGATTTTTCTGCAAATTTTTCCACCATAAATACATAATAGTTCTTCTCTGATACTTAAGCTAGAGCAATTAGATTTTTATGGTAGGCTTATAACTCTAAAATGAACCTTCATATAAAAAATGAGAACATTCCAAGCTCGTATGAAAAACTTACTAAAAATAGCAAGTTCCCATAAATAGTACCTCCCTATCTACTAGTCCTTATTAAAATAGAAAAGACTAAAAATAATTTTTTTTGGGTGATGCAAGATTGCTCATACAACCAGGATGCTCCTGCATTAGACACCTTGGGAAATTTGAGAAGTGACTCTATCATGTCTCAAGTGTTTAGAGGAAAACCAAGATGGTGAACCTCCTCCCTTGCTAGCCATGATGAATCAGCTGCTTGCCTGACTTTCCATTTCACTAGGTATTCCTAATAAGTTTTGTTTGTTGTACTTTTTCTAACATGACTTTCCAGTATCTCCTTAATCTCCTTTGTAGCCAAACTAGCTACTGGAATAGGGTAAAAGCACAGATTTGTGTCACCGTTTGTGATATCAAAACCTGTTTTGGTCAAATTTCATTTCTCTATCAAAACTTATTTTTTTTCAAAAATTAAAAATACGCTTTTATAGATCTTAGATTCAATATCATCATTATATAAATTTTTGAGAGTTTTGATTAGTTATAATATGTTAGAATTTCAAAATATTATAAGTCGATATTTCAACATTTCAGAAGATGCTCACTTAAAAAAGGGAAAAAATAGTAAATCATACCAAAAAAATAAAAAAAATATATTTATCTCTAGAGGAGAGAGTCCTCTTCATGAATATGTAATTTTTTCTCAAGAAGGTGTAGATTTGATTGGGAAGTTTTAACGGGAGGAAAAAACTTTTGGCTTCTTAGAATGTTGAGCTTGAGTACTTATAACAAAGAAAATATAGATAAAAAATAATTATTTCTTTTTTTGTGCACTAGATATACATGTCATCTATAAGATATTTGTAAATCAAAACAAAAAAAGATGTTTTGCATTTTTTTTTGACGAGAACTACACCCTATATTTTATATAGTTAAAAAAGGGACTTCAAAATAAAAGAAATGAATAAATTCTTACTCAAAAACATTTAAAAAAATGACAGGCATAAATTTCATCCAATTCTACACATTTCATCAGTTTACATCATTTTCAAATTCTAAACAAAAATACCATTTTTTTTGTCATTAATGTTGAACTATCGCATTCTGATATCACGTTTCTTCATAAAAAGTGACATAGGTTTGTGCTTTTACCAAGTAATCCATTGCACTTCTGCAATGTCATCTCCATCACCTTCTTCATAATACTTTTTTAAATCTAAAATATTAAATACTGGTGAAATATTCAATTTAGCAGGCAACTCCACTTCATAAACATTTCTAAAATCATGCCTTTTCACTATCTTTCATAGTCCAAACTTCTTCATCTTCAACTTATTATATGTACCCAATGGAAAATGCTTCTTTTTCAAATGAACCATGAATTCATCTCCAACATGAAATTCTTTATACCTCCTTTTTACATCTACCTTAGTCTTGTATTGCGTATTTATCTTTATGATGTGCTTCCTCACCTCCTCATGGATGTTCTTTAAATGTTCAACAAATTCTTTTGATTCAGCACTACTTATCTCGCCTTTATCCAAATACCTAAATTAGAAAGCATTTCTAGGACTACTCCCATATACAATCTGGAATGGTGATTTACTAGTACTCCTATTGACAAAATTATTATATGAAAATTTCTTCTGTGGAAAAATCATATCCCATCCTTATGGCTTGTCTCCAACCAAACATCTCAACAAATTTCCCAAACTCCTATTCACCACTTATGTTTGTCCATCAGTCTGTGGATGATGTGTAAGAAGTCCATATTTTGTTCTCACTTTTTTTTTAAAATTTTAATTTTCTTGTTATGGTTTACGGTATTAAGGGGAGCACCCTTCATCAAATGCCATGGTTACAAGATATGTACACATGATTATTGGGGATAATGATTTTTAATTTTTAGGAAAATATAGATGGAGCTGATGCCAAACTAATTTGCAAAGACTTCTATTCTTATGCCATATAAAATGAGTGTTAATTTCTACTACCCTCAAGGTTTTCACTAAATAGAGGGACATTAAAAAGATCTAGTAGTAGAGCCAAGAAATCAGTAATAACCACAAAAACTTGCAACAAATTTCTAAACTATCATGACAATATAGGTATGTATATATCTGTCGATTCTCCTTTTCCAATATGAAATTGCAATTCTATGTGGTTTTAATTTTCAATAATAAAAACTGCAAAATGTTAGTTACTTATCACATAGGTAGGCATAAATTATTTCTAAAAGAATAAATATTTTTGGATGTCTGGGTGCAATAGCAATTTTTTTAACCTATTGTATATCGTGGAAACAATAAAGCTAACATTTTTTTGATAACACTCACTAAATGTACACATTGGTTTTGTAAACTAATATTTTTGGATTTACAATTTGAAATTGAGATTATCAGCAAGTGTTTACTCAAAAATTTCAGGGAAGAAGAGGTCTTAAATACAATGCTAAGAGCAAAATCTTTGCACCTGAATAGTAGGAAAGATGGTAAAATGTGTATAAAAGAAACATGAATAAAAAATGATTTCACATTATATTAAAAAAATAGTGTTACAAATCGGTTGTCATTAGATATGAGCACATTCACCCACAACTATAATATAGGTTACATTGATCGGCAAGGACTCTTGTCATAGCCTATTAAACTTTTCTTTGGTCCTAAGCCCATCAATAGAGTGTTCCTCTGCCTTGAAATATTATATGCATTTTACTCAATCAACTTGAATTGTAATTGAAATTAAAAATCACTTTATAAAGTCAGACCTAAAAAATGATATTAATTAATGAATCCAAGAATCCTAATGTAGATTAAAAGAAAATGGTCATAACTCACAAACTTAAAGTGAATATTATTGGTCCTTGTTGTAGCCATTGCCGCTCTTCTATTTTGAGCTTCTTAATTGCAAAGATCTTTTTTGAACCAAATACAAATTTTCCTCTTGATTATTGAAATTGGAGAGGGAAATATGCATTGTTGAATCATTTATTTATAAAATGTTTGAAAAGTCCATATTTAAAAGTTTAAAACATCAATGTTTCAGAACTTTTTTAATAAAAAGTCACGAAAGTTATCTATCTATACTAAACAAAAGATACTATATAAATTTATTATGTTACTAAACATTTTTGATACAATATAATAATTTGAGGTTCTCACAATTATATTTCCATTTTAAATTAACAATTGATTTTAAAACTTTAAGACAAAGTTTATAGTTTAAATAATTATTATTTTAATATAAAACATATTGTCATATGATACAACTTTTCTTTGTTGTATCGTTATTATAGTAGCATTTATTTTATTTCTAATATAATTTTTTGTTATTATTATTATTATATTTAAGTTATACAAAACTAAGATATTGATGTTTTACTTCCTAATTGCTTTCTCAATTAGTTTCTTTTAAAACATTCCTTTTTTCATAACCTTTTTTTGTTAGTACACGTTATAGTTTATTAAATATATCTTTTGTTTAGGACTCAAGGTAACTGGAGTTGTAAGAAAACTCAAAAGCCTTTTTAACAAAATATAAATACTTTTTAATTTTTAATTTATTAAGTTTTTACTCTTTTGATAATAATACTTTATTTCTATACGTTAAGAATACTTTATCTAATGTTAAATTTGATATTATCCTATGAATATTAAGATATGATCCATAATATATGTATTTTTATTATTATTTTTATATTAAGTAATTTACTATCAAATATATGAGGTCTATAATTTTTAATATTCAAAGCCATTTTTATTAAATTGGAATATCACTTTACATATTCATATACGAGTTCACCAAAGAATATTTCTTATGGTAGAAAATTAGTTGAAATTCTATGAATCTTGAAAAAATATATTAAAAAAATGTTAATATATGAGTTTACCAAAAAAATATTTCTTATGGTGGACAATTAGATAATATTTTAGTAATGTTAATTTAAAATATATTAAAAAATGTTGGAAGAACTTTTTTTTGAGAGGTTTGAAAAACTATTTTTTTTTTTTTTTTACAATACTTTTTAAATATTGAGATTTTCATAATGAAAATTAGATGTATATCTATGTCTATAAATGTCAATGTTTTTAATGTGGTCTATTATAAATATGAAATAACAACATTTGGTTTAGTATTTTGGAGTATTTCACTATTTCTCATAGCTTCTGTAGAAGCCTAGTGCCCAAATGGCTACCAACACATTATAGAGGAGTTATTAAAAGCTATGCAAATTGGGTGGCCAGACAATGAAACCGTAAAGAAAAATGAAAAATGAAAATGTCAACATGACCAACCTAACAACTATAAAACAATTGAAATAGAATTGAGACTCACCTATGGAAAATTATTTTTAATTAGGTTTGTGTTACATTTTTTTCGTTTTGTGATTTTTTGGTGTGTGCTACTTTCTAAAGCATGTGGGAATTTTAATAAAGCTTTGTCTTTAACTAATGCATATAATATATCCTAATTATAGCTTTGAAGAAATGCAACCTATGACAAGTAAACATTTCCCAAGAAGTCCACCTTCTATACAAAAAATATAGGAAAATAGAAAAAGAAATAGAGAGTATTATGCCTATAATAAAGATGCAATAGCTACCCATAGAAATCGTAAAATATTATAGAGAGTTTCACCCACCTCTAAACAAATACAATCAGAGAGTACTGTAGAAGTAGCGACTAAGAAAGACCTTTGAAATAGTTAGAGTTTCATTGATCACCACCTTTTGTACTACAAATACATGAAAGTAGAAAAAGAATTAGAGAATATTATGCATGTAACAAAGATGAGATCATTGCTCATAAACAAGCTAAAAGATTATAGAGAGTTACAATCACCTCTGAAAAAATACAGGCAAACACTATTGTAGAAGAATCCGCAGAGAAATACCTGCAATGATTAGAGTTCCATCTATTACAGAGACAACAAGCTCCACTACATGAACAATGTACTTACCACCCAGAAAATGCACTCCATGAACTCCAATGAAAATAGAGTAGAAAGAGAAATCAAGAATACTATGACCAACGTAAAGATCAAATAGCTACTTAGAGATGTGTTAACAAACTAGGAAAAACCTTAAATCCCTTGTAACAAATAGAAGCATAGAGTATTGAGCACATAAGCACAGAACAAATAGTTCCAACATTACAAGAGAAACTGCATGAAGTTCGACAAAATCCATTGCAAGAAGAAATGAATAAACATGCAAGAATTACACAAAGAAATCACTATATAAGGATTACCCCTTTGATGATCCATGTTTTCTCAACACACATGAGATATTATCTGAAGAGCTTGTTCATGACTATGAAGAATTAATTAATCAGATTCAAAGACACACAAAATGTAGACAAGGTACATGCGTAAGAAAAAAGGGTACAAAACAAATAAAAAAGTATATCTACTTTATTATGTGATGAGGATGGAAAACAAATATGAAATTGCAAGAAATGATGATAGACTTAACATTCACAATCAAGAAATATCAATAATTTGGAGAGAAAACATTGACTACCAACTAGTTATCTCACAGGAGCTTGTTCTCAAATACATTGCTAAACATTCATCTAAGGCTGAAAAATAATTTGAGACATATACTGACATGTTAAAAAGAATATCTTTAGCCCAAAATCCTGAAAAAATAGCTCTTATAGCATACAATAAATTTATGACAAAAATTGTACCTGAACGTGACATAGGTGCACAAAAAACATGTCACATGCTTAAAAAATTGCCTCTTATTGTGTGTAGTCATCCTTTTACATCCTTGAATGTTGGTCAAATGATGTTCTAGTGGATAACAAACATGTTAGACAGAAACCAAATACAATCCACATACTTATAGGCACACAGTCACTGACCTCTAGAGCTTGAGATGCTAACACTTCTTTAATCTGCATGATCGTACACTTATTCTGCAAATCATAGAAATGACAGGTGGAAAGAAAAAAATGCGCAAGACATTGTAAATGTTTACCCAAAGTTCAATAGTATTCCACATGTTGAGTTAGACCAATTTGAAATATTCTGTTGGAGTGAGCTACTCTTATACAAAAATTTTTGTAGCATAGAAAATGACAATGACTTGATAAAAGGAAGAATTATTACAAATTGGACAAACATGAGTGCAAATAGATATCATGTTTGGAATATCAATCACATGTTAGAATCTGAGCCAAAGTAAGAAGAAGAAGAAGAAGAAGAAGAAGAAGAAAAAGAGGAAGAAGCAGAAGAGGAGCAAGAAATGATGTCGATGAATGAGTGGTAGATGTTGTCATAAATGGGAACCTTACATAGTATTACCCTCAATGAACTTGATATGCTTGGCAAGCATGATTTTGATAACAATAACATATGGGATCAAATTTTCATCCCCCAAGATATAAATGAAATTGTAACAAAGTTCATAAAAAAAAATAAAAAAATTGCACAATGTGATAGTATCCTACCACATTACCATATACCGAGCTATCCATTGTCAACAAGTTAATAGACAACACTTGCAATAATTATGGAACACAATGAATGTCGACATCACAAGCCTCTTTATATGATTATTCAAGGAAAAATTGGTATAGGAAAATCATACTTGATTCACTGCATAAGAAATGCATTGAACAATAATAGTCAACCACAGAAAGGAAAACTACTGGTATTGGCTCCTATAAGTGTTGCTACATTCAATGTACATGCATCTACTATATATACAACTCTTAAGATACCTATTAAAAAATGCACCATTACAAGGGAAAGCACTAACTACATTGCAAGAGGAATTAAAATAAATAAGATATGTATTCTTATTAATGAACTAAGATTTATTGGCCCAAAGTTACTACTGAAAATAGGTAGTAGACTATGACAAGAATTTTGTGAAAATCAACATCTCTTCTTTGGTGGCCTTTCCATCCTATTCGATGACCTCGCCCAACTACCCTTTGTGATATACACATCACATTCTACTTCAAGAACATTGTGGGAGAAATTCAAAACAATCATCGCATTAGATAAAATATTTCACTAACAAGGCGATAACATAGAGCAAACACAATTTCACTAACTTCTACGGAACATACAAAATGCAAAATTGACAAAAGAGGACTTGGAGCTCCTACTCACACACACAAACCAAAAATTTCATCATATAAAAAGGATGAATTTGACAAATCAATACACCTATTTTCTACAAATGATCTTGTAAAACTACATAATAAAAAGATGTTGAAACTATTGAATTGTCCAATTGCAATAAGTATAGCAATAAGGACTACATACAACATGGAATATGCAACTGTTGAAGGAAACTTGAAAAGGAAATCCCATTTTCCAAAGGAAAACATATCATGCTCACAAAAAACATATGGACACAAGCAGGGCTTGTAAATGGAGCATTGGGTGAAATAATTGAGTTTGTTTATAGTGACGGTTCCAAACCTGCATAACTTCTAGTATACATTGCAAAAAGGATTGATAATTGCAATGGTCCTCCATGGGATAAAAATGATCCAAAATTAATACCAATAATTTTTTTGACCTTGGGCACACGGAAGAAAATACTCGTAATAATGGCATGGGCTTTAAGCATTCACAAATCTCGAGGGATTACACTACACAAAACAACAATTGACATTGGTAAAATTGAAATGCAAGGACTCACATTCACAACAATATCTAAAGTCAAATCACTAAAAATCCTTCACATCCAACTAGTTTTCCCCCTCGAAAGGTTCTCCAAAATGGAAAACAATCCATACACAATCATAACGAAAGGAGAAGAAGCTCGATTACATCAAATTGCTCTCTCAATAATCAAGGTTGCAACATTTTCATAGAATGTGCTCTTGTTATGAAATACATGTACAATCATGCTCTTCTCAATATTCTAAAATAATTATGTTTCCACTAATGAAATCTAATTACTTATACAAAAGACCCCAACTCAACATTTCAATGACAGGAAATTGTTCTAATGAATGTGTCAAGATTATTTGGTTAGGTCCACGAATCACTTCATGTTTTATTAATTTTTTTACTCAATGTCATGTTGGAGAAATCATATATTCTTTGATATCTAGTAGTGAGCTACTCACCAATTCATATTTTACCGCAAAAGGTCTAAGTCAACAATTTTTTTACCAAATTATATTTTACAAATTGGATGCTATAGATGTAGTAAGTATACTATGCTTCACAATATGCACAATTTTACTTGGACCGAATATGTACATTACTTTGGTTTTATTTGGCTAATTTTGTTGTTGTTTCAAACCAAATAGTCCACGATGAATTTGAACATCCTTATTATGTTTAGCAACCCACTTCATAGAATAGTTCTTCGAAGACAACAACACAATTTTTATGCTTCAACATAGAGTTAGAATACATATAGAAACAACCAAGACTGAAACAAGCAAGATGATTGATCCAAGAAAATGGGGCAATTAGTTCTAAAATATACCAGCATTTACTTGTAATAGGTGTGATATTATATAACCATATAAATTTGCTATTTATTTTTAGCTTGGCATTGTGAAAGAAAAAGATTTACAAATACAATTATTTTGGGGTGTATCGATCATTTGTCATTCTCATGAAAAAATTAACAATTTTTTAATTTGACAATTAGCTTGACCCTTAGACCTATGGGTACAAGTACTAGTTAAGTCGATAGGCTTTTCACTATGGGCATCGCCCACAAGTGGGAAATTGTCTAATGCTGGAAAATTGTCGGATGGTGCCAAATTGTCTTATGCCATTAAATTCATGAAGTTGTTTCATGAAGTTGTTTGGCCATCAGGATTTTGTGATGCCCAAAAAGAGGAGTGTTGCATACATTTAGGAGATTTATTAATGTCGAGATGTTCAGAGTGACTAAGGTTATTGCAGTGTAGAGCACAAAGGCAACGTGAAAGGAGTTATCTGGACAACCAAGCAACTCTCATGGTCGATTGCTATGGCTCGGTGATATTAACGCCACCATCATATGGGAAGTAATTGGATTGAAAATGGAAGAGGGAAATGATTGAATTGAAAATGGAAGAAAGAAAATTATAGAAAACCCTGCATTTGGCTGAGTTACACTTGAAAAGGTTGTTCACACCCTGCTCGTTATTCACCGCACTTTCCTCTTCTTGGAAAATTATTGATTTGTAAAATGGGAAGAATGCTTCATCTAAATCTAATTTTTTTATAAATCTAAATAAAAATATGCTTCGCGTCAAAGAGCTCAGTACAAAGAACAAGGCGAGAGTTTCAACAACATATCATTCTACATTGTGGATATTTGAAAATGGAAATGATAGAGATTGGTTTCATGGCCTTAGTCACCACTCTTTACCATTCTCTTTTAGGATTGTAATTCATCGAGAGCTTCGTTGGAGACAAAAGCTAGTGGTTTACCAAGAGCTCTAGTAAACAAAATGTATGTTATTTCATATAGGATAGAAAAAAAAAAATGAGCAAAGGAAATGATGCATGAGCATCTGGAAAATGTGTTAAAAGAACTCACAATTCAGACATGGAGGAGTAAATATGAAAACCACCGAAAATCCCAATAAAGAAGAAGCTCTTAGGATCTGTTTGGTTGCTGGAATATGAATAGAAAATTTAGAATATGTGTTCTATTTTCCATTTGGTTTGTCAATATGAATATGTACTCCCATCTTACTTCTAAAATGAGCTTATACCCATTCCAAAAAAAAACTGTTATTGGAATAACCATTCATATTCCCAATATTACATTCCTATTCTCCATTCCTATGCCTTCAACCAAACGGTCCCTTAGAGGATAAAAATATCCCCTAGAGAAGATGCCATGATTCTCCAACTACGACCCCCAAATTTGTGACATTTTCTGCACTCTATAAGACAAAAGAACATCTTAGAAAATAAGTTGTTTGGAGACAAGCAGTGGTAAAAATTCCCTATAAATCATAATTCATTTCAAGAAAAATTATGATTTTATCATTTGCATATATTTTAGCTCAATATTCCATCTAGTAGTTCAATATCCGCTTGTTAGAGTCCAATGTCCACGAATGCCTCTCAAAGGTCTTGAGAAAAATTTGGGCCTCTCCTGCCCTCTAAATTAGGTATGAAAACCTCAATTGTAGTCTCATTATTTGCATTAGTGATGAAGGTCCTAAATGAAAATAACCAAATATTTGGCATTGCATATGATGCCTTGGATATTCAATGGTCCCCTAATGGACCTAGATAATGCTTGCCAATAAAATTATGTTTTAGCCTCAAACATATAGAGGATTTGCATCCTTTGAAAAGAAAGGAAGTGTAAAGAACAATTATAAAGACTTTTTTAGTGACGTAAGTGTTGATGTGGGGTAAAGAGAATTTTCTATTTCATTGAATCTTATTAAAAATATGATATGTAGTGCCAGAATCAAAGCCCAGTGAAAAAGAGGTGGAATTAGGGGAACAATAAGAGCTTCTAATAGAGTACTCTGAGAACTATATATGTATTACGTCCTATGGCCCCAAAACTATAATAGGATAGATGTTTAATAATCTCTAGAGTTCAATGTGTGGAGTAGTTTTGAGACATCTAGGTGGTGTTCTTTAGATGCTCCATTTATTTCCTGATGAAGCTTTTCTCAATATTTTGTTATCTCTACAAGTGACAATTGGGTCATGGAAAGGATATAAACATTATAGGTGTGCATATAGAATGGTTGCCAAATCGAGAAATAGTAACATATTCCTAATTAATACAAAAGGATTTGAATATAGTAAATCCCCATCAAAAAGCTTAAATCAAATAACAACACACTGGCTTAAGTTGTAATATTTAAACAATTTCATCATATTTAAATTTCATAAATCTTATGATAAATATCATTGAGAGATTATTATTCAATTAGAAAAAATAAGAATCAATGATCATTTAAATATTAAAAAAAGATAAATTACAGAGAGTCTCGTAACCATACTCCATTTTATTCTAATCTTAATTATTCAAATTTTATCGATAATTAATTTCAAGAATATGCCATCAATTTTATTTTATTGATTTTAAATTAAAATTGAGTTAACAATATTAATTATTCATTTATTACATCATATAATTTATTATTCATGAATATACTACTTAATTTAATAAAAAATCTTATAATATTATTAACTAAATTTTATTCATTTTTTAATATAATAAAAGTTCAAAATATATATTACCAGTTTTCTAGGATGAAAATTGGTAGCTCACAATAATAACTAAGTAAATCTTTTAATAACTAAGAATGATAAGATGAGAAAGTCCTAAAAGGATGGAGAAATTCTTTCCCTCAAGAAATATATATTATGAAATTTTAAAAAGTTTCATTTACAATAACCATTTAAAGGAAAATCTAATGCAAAATATTAAATCTTAAATATGTCCAAAAAACTCATACAATTTCACAATTTTACTTGTATAACAAACAAATATCACATACTTATCACTTAACATGGTAACATGATTATAAATATAACAATTTCATTATTGATTTTCTATATATATATATATAGAATAAGTAACTGGATTTAAGGGTTCACTAGGGAAAGAATCCGAAAAGAAAACCCCAATTCACAGCCAATACAAATGACTAATTCAACATCAAATACAATTACAATGGGTGAAAGTATTTCTAGGGAGCAGCACTATAATCTTTATCTATAACAATTAAATGCACTAAGTATGGAAAGTCATTCACATAAATAGTTAGGGGATAGGCTAATCTCCATCCAAAAATGCACTAAAGACAAAACAAAGTCAATTTTTTTTTCTAGATTCGTGAAATGTAGTGATTTTTTTCCAAATGTTTTGTTGTTTTTGACTACAAACTATGTAGATCATGAAGATCAAATGCTGAAATTTTTAGAAAAATCTATGACGTTTTCAATTTTTTGAAAATTGGTCAATTGTACACTATAGCCACATCCAATACTTAGTCTTGTGGAATCAAGATTGATACCACTAGACCTCCATAAATTTATAAATCTAAATTCCATTACATAATTTATATTATTCCTATTTCATTTAAATATTATAACAATATATTAACTATTTTTTATTAAATAATAACTTAACCATAAACTATAATCTATAACTAATATATAATAGCCTCACACTAATCTGGGTGTCTACAAACTATTTTAAGGTGGCAAAATGTAAAATGAACTAACATGAAGCTCCACTAAGATTACAATTGTAGTGATAACAAAATTATTGATTTATCGATTTCAATTTTCCACATATGAGTGATTGTTTTCTCATCACCAAGAAATGTTTCTCAATTCCCTCCCGTTTCCATGTGGTGTTTCTCCTTGTATTGTAGATGTATGATACTATTACTTTTTAAATTTATGGTACCATTTTATGATAACATATATCCTCTAATTAGAGACAATGAAATAGCATAAGCACTGCACATAGAAGAGGGTAAAGTGGGTGAACAACATGCTGCTCAATGAATGGTGAAAATGGAGTGACTCGTATCCCTCTTCATAGGAGCTTGAAGAGAACCTGGACAAAGACAATCAGACAATTCACATTCAACATCTATGCTTCCAAATTCAGCATGCATAACTGCAAAGATAGTCACAATTGTGAGGTCTGATAAAAATCCCCCTTCCCTTATGCTCTAATGGATACTTTACTCTTGCATTATTATTCATGATTTTGATCTAAACTATTCTTCTTTCTCTTGCAAGATTGATTGCATTTCATTTTCTTCAACAACTTTAAGTGCCTGTGAAGTAGCGATGACTTGTAATCTTTTTTTTTTGTAGTTACCCTTTTTGCACCTTAGCAACCTTGTTTGAGAGCTAACATTAACACCTTGCAATGCTTTGAAAATTTCATAAAAGACTGTTATCTTGTTTCGCGACTTCATGACCAAAGAATTTAATTGCTATTGAGACCGTGTGATGATGCGATAACCATGTGAAAATAACTACTACCATTCATTGCAACCTCATAACTTGGAGCTTTAACTCATCTTTTAACCCTACGATGATGAGAATACATGCTTTTGCTCCTTTGTAACCTTAACCTCAAGTTACTCTTGACTGCATTGAACAATGTGAATACATTCTTTCACTCCTTCGCAACCTTTATAAATTTTTCTTTATCAAAATAACAAGATATTGCTTCGTTCCATCATGTAACTCATTCGATCATTGACTTCAAGCTAATCTTGTTCGTACCATCACAAGTTAAATTTCTTTAAGCAGAACTAAATCATGATCATGCAATCTTTATCTTTTTTTGCTTCGTTGACTTAATTCAAGGTTAACTTTATCTAGTTATGAAGATGTGATAGCCTTAAATGTTAATGCTTATGGTTGGCTCTTCATAGCTTCGTGACTTACCTTTCATCATATGGAATATAGGTTGTGATGTTGCGAAATTTTTTGATATGATCTTCATCTAACGGTTAGGAATCTATCTCCAAGGGAAATTGACCTTTCAACTTGTGACATGGAGATTTTGATGCATTCTACATCATTGATTTGGCTTCCATCTTCGTTCTTTCCACCTTTGACTAGGGTGTTCACCATTGTCTAACAAAATGAGCATTCTTGAAGGCTTCTGCTACTTCCTCTGCACTAGATTTGAATGCTATTCCTTCTAACATGTTTCCATGATTTGTATCATATCCTCTAGCCTTGATCTCCATGTTCTTTGCTGCCTTTTTCTTTGAATGTAAGTGTGATCTTCTTTTCGAATGCATCTTGTCTTCACCATGCATACTTGATCAAAGCATTAGAGTTTTAGAATAACTTCCCTCTCATCTAGGAAATGCATAAACTCACCCTCCCTTTCCTAATCACCTACTATGGATGAATGTATTAGATTCTTTTGATTGTCCACCTAGGTGTACACAAAGGGATAAATGAGAGGAGAAGTTTCTTAAGGGAAATCTAGACACAATCATGACATCACATTGACTCATCCCTAATCCTAGAAGTTTTCAAAATATGGGGGGACTAAAATCATGGCAATAGGATCCTAAGACCCCTAAGGACACATTATGCTTGTTCATATGGGTCATAAGGGGTTATAGGATAACCATAACATTTGATGATGATATATGTCTCTAAGGGTCCTAGGACCCCTAGGGACACATTATGCTTGTTCATATGGGTCGAAAGGGGTCATTTGATAACCTATGACCCCCTTTTAACACATTTGATGATGACATATGTCCTTAGGGGCCCTACGATCCCTAGGGATACATTACAATTGTTCAAATTCATCGAAAGGGCTCATAGGATAACCTATGACCCCTTTTGACACATTAGATGATGGCATATGTCCCCGGGGATCTTAAGACCCCTAGGGACAATTTAATATGGGTTGAAAGGGGTCATAGAATAACCTATGCCCTATTTCAACACATTTGATGATGACATATGTCCCTAGGGGCCTAGGGACACATTATGCTTATTCATATGGGTTGAAAGGGGTCATTAGATAACTTATGACCCCTTTCAACACATTTGATAATGACATATGTCCTTAGTGGTCCTAGGAGCTCTAGGGACACATTTTTCTTGTTCATATGGGTTGAAATGGGTCATAAGATAACCTATGATCCCTTTTGACACATTTGATGATGACATATGTCCCTTCGAACCCCTAGGGACACATTATGCTTGTTCATATGGGTCAAAAGGGGTCATTTTATAACCTATGAGCCCTTTCAACACATTTGATGATGCCATATGTCTCTAGGGGTCCTAGGACCACTAGTGACACATTATACTTGACCCCTTTCAACACATTTGATGACAACATATGCCCCTAGAGGTCCAAAGATTCCTAGGGACACATTATGCTTGTTGATATGTGTCAAAAAGCACATTTGTCCCTATATATAATATGGGTTTGATATCCTATATAATATATAATATAATATAATAGAATATTTTAAAATATAATATGATATAATAAAATTTGTTATAATGTAATATGTTATACTATGTATAATAAAATATATTATAATATAATAAGCTATACTATATTTAATATAATATATTATAAATATATATCTTATAAATTATATTTATTAAATATCACAATTTTTAATCACATGGGTTATGAAAATAAAAAATACACTTGACTAGGACATCACATGGATCATGGAGGGGATAATCACGACCCTCCCTCAATTTTCAATCCTTGCCCTCCACTTTTGATGCGATTCATTAGCATATTTGGGTGGGAGGATATCGAGTATCCAATATATTGGATATTTGATTAGGCCTTGTAATAACCAAGCCTCCTTAGTCAACTCAAAAAACATGAATTTGCAGTATTTAGGGTGTTCTATACTTTGATGACATATTAGATGACTTCTAATCTGATGGAATTCACTAAAACAAAAAGGGTTTGTAGATGACATTCTCAACTTTTTAGTGATATAATTGTTATCAAGATATTAGTTCGATAAGTATTTATTACTTATTTTTAAATGAATATACCTATAAGATGTTGATTTACACACTAATTAAAAAAATGGCTATAACTTTCAAACTATAAATAAATTTAAAATCTGAAAGACATGTCACATTCTATGCTTTTCGTAATACAATTTTTAATAAATAAATAAATTTTGTCTTGAATTTGTTAAGGTGGTCAGATACAAGCCCTTTTTTTTCTTGATAACATTGTAGCAAAAAATTCATAATTAATTGTTTATTTGGAATAAAAATACCAAAAAAATGTGTCACATCCAAACATGAGTCTCTTCTAATATTTAAAATCTTATAAAAAAAATTATTAATTATGATTAGGTAGTTAGACATACACCTACTTCTTAATTTTGTCCTAAAATTTTTGTAACACTATATTAAAATATGAATTTTCAATTGATCAAATTAAATTATTTTTAGGTAAGACCTAGTAGTTTAGAAACTACATTCAATTTCCTAAATATTTTATTCTTACAACTTTTAATATAAACTTCATAACTAGCTCAAAATTGCACACCAAGTTGACATAAACCTGATTTGCTAATTTTGCATTACCACTTGAGGGTAGAGTTTCACCCACCATGATCCTACACATATGCAGCTAGAAGAATCTGATGGTGGTGTGGTTAGGTTTGGAAACAACTCACCCTAGTTGGTAAAAGGTAAATCTTCAATTTCTTTGAATGGAAAAAAAACAATGTTGATGATGGGCATATGCACCGAGTTGTGGTGCCAAAAATGTGACATGGTTTTTTTTCCCCCTAATTTCAATAGCGCGTACGCGCTATTTGCATTATCAAAAAGTTATATATGATGGGCTGTAGACCCATAGCCCATCATTTTTATGTTCATTTTTTGCTATTCCCACAGAGAACAGTGCGTAAGTGGGTCAAAAACCCAAGTTTTTAGCTTCATTTGCAAATATGTGTCCTTGCCAACGAAATCGAAGACAACAAGCACTCCCACGATGACACTGCAAGTGATATTAACTTAACTTTGCATTGTTTAATATGTTTTTCATATTGTTTTGTAGGTTTTTTATATTGTTTTGTAGGGTTTTTACAAATTTCATTTAGATTTGTTTAGTTATTTGGATTTCAATTGATTTTTTATCAAAAAATGTCCATAATCAATTGAAAAATCCACAAGAGCCTGAAAACCCTCAAAACCAAAACCCTCCTCAAGAAGAACAACAAATTCCACAACCCAAACCAATTGCAAGACCTCTGCCAGGCACACAAGAAAATATAATAAATGAAATAGAGAGAGGCAAAACTGAATTAGAAAGACTCATTGCTCGGTTGAAAGAATCTAAACAAACCAATCCAATGAGGGCTCAATTGGCATCATCCCTCGAATCTATTAACACCCAAATAGCCTTAGTTAGTGGTCAGTTAGATATTTAGTAGGTTAAGAGGGATGAACAAAAAAGATTTTATGCAAATAAATTGTAATATGAAGATCTTAAAAAAAAAGAAATACCAAAAGGTAGTATATGTGCATTATTTAGAAAACCCAATGAGAAAAATACTGTTAGAGAGGGTAATAAATGATTCCCCATCTATTGGTGCATACACGATGCTATTAGAAACAATTTTTGGGATAGATGGTGGATGGTTTTTGATGCCCCTCCTTGAAACAATAACAAGGTCCCCATTTATTTTTTGAAGAAATTATATTGTGAGTTTGTCCTTGCGGAGATGTAATGTTAGATGTAATGTGTATTGTATGACATGTAGCTCATGATGTCAGACACACCTCCTCATTTGCAACAGTCTGTTTATAGTGGAGTGGCCGCAACTGTGGCTAGCTCACAGCCACTGACAGAGGTATGAAAGAATTTTCTTCATTTTAGTTGTTGTTTATAATAGTTAATCTCAAAATTTCTAATATTAACCTTTGTTTATATATTACTATAGCTTTTATGGTTTTTACACAACCAATATGTATGTTAGGCCTACTGATACTCTTTTAATTATGGATCGAAACCTTGTTTTTGTTTTACTAAGTGGTAAGGGGTAGTTTTGTTTAATGGTTATCTGCTAATAGTAGGCCAGTTTTTTGTTAAAGGGTCAGCCCCCTAGTTTTGGCTACTTTCAATTCAAAAACTAGGAGTGAAGGTAGAATTGGTAGTGAAAGAATTAGATAAAGAAGAACTAGGAGGGCATATTGAAGTTAGAAGTAGAGAAGAAGTATGAAAATCAAATAAAGGTATGAGGACTAAGAGTAGGAGATAATGAAATTAAAAGTAAAGATAGGAATAGAAGATTAGTTGTATTATAAGTTGATTGTAACTAGGAGTAGGACCTACAAGATGGAAGTTATATGTTTTCTATAAGTAACAGTCAAGTTTAAAGATATAATTGGTGATTAGATATACTCAACTTGGTCTAGTAGAGTCATAAGTGTAGGAGAATTTGTGTTTTAAATTAATATTATTCATAGGCCAAAGTCAAATGTTGAACTTGATAATAGAACTTAGCATATCCTTAGGATTCAAAGAGACTATAGTTTTTGGAATCAACACCATCAACTCTCCTTCACTATTTCTTTGGGATGAATGGAACTAGCATAAAAAAATTCTACATTCTTTCATTCTCGTCCTCCTCCTCCTCTCATACAAAATAAACTTGGACAAGATAACTTACTAGACTTTTGGATTCATGGCCCTTCTCTCTTCTTTTCATACTCTTATAGCTATGCTAGTGGGATGAATCATTGAGTATTTTCTTATCTTTTATTTTTTCTCTTTCTTTTCTCAAGTGACCACTTGAGCTTTTGCTATAGCTTTTTCAACACGATGCTTGAGATTGAGACATTTTCTTAAGTGAGGTCTCTTCAACTAGTTGACTTGGAATCTTAGTAAGCTTTAGGATTTTGTTGTTCTTTTATGTATCCTTGCAAATGAATGTAATAGTTAATATTCTTGGTTTGGGAGCTTTTTTCCTTCAGCTTGGTGATATTTAATCTCCTTGTAGTTTTCCCAAAATCTTTACCTCTTTCTCTTTTTTTCTTCTACTTTATTGTGTGCACGATCTGGACACATGCTTCCAATAAAGTGGACACTACATGTATCATTTGAAAAAGTAAGAACACTTATTTGGTATTAGTTTTATCCCCATTTTAATATACATTATGGGTTCCTACATTGATTTCATACTCTCCTAACACTCATTGGACCTTCAAATTATTATTTAAGTCCTATATTGATTCACTTTCTTTAAAAACTCAAGGTTACCCTTATCTATAAGTGTGCTTCTCTATTTCAACTTCAATCAAATAATTACTTTCATTTATTGGACCTTATCTTACCATTTATGACATGTATTTTCTCTCTAAACCCAAAAATAAGTTGTTAGATCAAATTTCAAATGCTCTAAATATCTTGGACCCACAATCAAAACTTGGGTTGGAATTGGTGGGTATAAGATGAATTTGGTGATATTTACTTGGGTACACTATTTTTGTTGGTGATATGTGTATTTATAAGTGATTATATTTATTAAATTATTGTAGGGTCTTGTCACGCCTGATCATCCACGAGCATTTGAGGTGAACTTATAGAGTGACTATTTGTTGGAGGTAAGAAAATATTGATTTTGTGTGTACATATATTTTCTTTCAACGCATAATAAATATTGATTCATATCTACTTTCTTTGTATCAGTTGGAATTGGAGAAGAGCCTCAACAAGAGGTTGAGCGAGCGTGTTAGGAGGGCCCCATCATCTCCTCCCTCCATACGATGGTAGAGGACATCGAGAGACTTGTTTCCTTCCCCTCGTGGGAAGGAAAAGATGTAGTTGATCTAGATATTTATATATATAGGAATCAATGGACATATTCGATACACATTTGATGTATATGACATTCTATATTTGATGTATGACATTTATTTGATGTATGACATTATTCAACTTATGACATTATTGGTTAATATATGCTATGTTTGTTCATACACAACATATGATATGATATGTTTGTTCATGTATGGTATTAAATTAGATATGTTCATGTATGATATTAAATTAGATATGTGCATGTATGAAATTAAACTCAATACCTAATCTATTCAAAACTTTGATAGAATATTGATTAACAATAAACTTTATCATTGTTTAAGCATAAGTTAATAATTTGCAATATGTCATCATCATATGATTTATGATCTTGTTCATGTTTAAAGTTTTCCTTCTCTATCATTTGTTTATCAAGTTTATTTCAATACCTAATTAGTTTGAATTTTTGATACAATAGTAGAGAAAAGATGGATTATTTGCAAAAAAAAGTCATTTTAAAAATCATAAATGTAACATAATCACTGATATTTTTATGTGTTTTCATACATTAATGATTGTAACATAATCACCAATTGATTGGAATGTGTTGTTATTATTCTATAGTAACTAGATTAAGGTAAAAATAAAAGTTTAATAAATAGTTGTGATGTATAAGAAAGAGAGATATCTCACATGAGAGGGGATGAATCTAAGATGACACATAAGATACTTGTAAGAGGGAGCTATACTTGTTAATAAATTTACAATCCATGTTATGGAAAATCATAGAGCATCTTTAAAAGGAAATAAAAGAGTATGACAAGTGGAAGGAACATGTTGTTTTGTAGACTCGTATTCAAATTTGGGTGTTGATTTTCTAATGAATGATTCAAGCACTACAATTTGGTAGTTTTGGCTCATGTTATCCTTGTATCTCACTCTCTCTTATTCCGCCCCTCCCTCTTCATATTTTTATTTTTTCCATATCTATGTAGCCATCTATCCTCTTCATCTCCCCCTCACTAATGCAGAGATGTTGAGCAAGAAGTGAGGTTTACGCACTTTCTTGTTCCTAATCTACCAAACTAAACTTGTGGCCTTCCTAATATATTACTCCTTTAGGATATCATTTTTGTGGCCTATCTAAAGTGATAGGGTCATTTGTGAACTCCTCTAAGATGAGTATTTCTCCAATCAAGATCTTGCACCTTTTTGTTTTAGGAACACTAGCCCCATTCCAAGCCAATAATTGTAACTCTTCACCAATGGCTTCACCAACCCCAAGTTTCTATTGGGACACCTTCCTTATGTTGAACTGATTGAGAATGAACTCTTGGTTTAACCCTCCAATTGTCATATAGTACCAAAATGTTGACTATCATAGAATTTCTTGTAGGTCTCCTAATCTAATTTTTTTGGACTTAAATTCCTCTTAGGTTGAAATCTAACTATTCTATGGGTAGATTCAGACCACCTTTGGAAATTTATTTAAGACTTCAAAGCCTAGATTCCCAATTCCATTCCTGTAGCACCTAACCCATGTAAAGTACATAGACCTAATAAGGTCACACTAGGTTTGGTTTTCAAAGTAATTACTAGATAATTGGTGCATGGCTTCAGACCTCCTCTATTCACCAATATTTATCATCTTCAAATTATGATGAAACACAATAATGTTTCCACTTTTTTTCTATTATATATTCCCCCTTATGAAAATACTCATAAAACTAATAAACCGTTCATCTCCTCCTTGCAACACTTCTCTACTTCATGTATTTGCTTGACTCATATCTTAACTATAACACTTCTCTCCCTGAGTAGCATTCGCTAGTAGTTCATTTATCCCCCTTTGACTCATATCTTCTATTTTTACATCACTACCTTTGATATAAGTCCATTCAATATTTTATTGTCATTAACAATTTATCAATGTTTTAAACTAATTTTCCAATGTTGTTAACTAAATCTCCCCTTTTCTTAACATCTTTAAAGTTAGTCAATATTGATTATCCATTGTCACATAGGAATAGGACAAGGTTGGGGATAACCCGAAGCTAATGGAGCAAACAATTCAATCCCATGACGAAAGGTGAGAGAGATTTGGCAGTTGGCAACTTTGTACTAGCCAACATTGTAAGTTTCAGCATCACCCGAGATGGCATTGTAAAATGAAAATGGAATGTGATCTCCAAAAAGTGAGAGAGGTTATTGTAGGTCTCTACAACACAATCCTGTAGGAACTAGAATCACATCCATACCTCACATGAGCTCTGAGATATGCCATGTCAAAGATCACAGCCCTATGGGATTTAGTGATCCTTGGGGACATTCCAGTTCAGCGTGCTCGAGAACGTTTGAGCACTAAAGGGGATAGGACAAGGTTGAGGATAGGGTTTACCTAGCCACCTAGAGCTAACAGAGTAGATAATTTGATCCCATGATGAAAGGTGAGAGAGATTTGGTAGTTGGCAACTTTGTACTGGCCAACACTACAAGTTTCAGCATCACTCGAGATGGCATTGTAAAATGAAAAAAAAATATGATCTCCAAAAAGAAAGAGAGGTTATTGTAGGTCTCTACAACATGGTCCTATAGGAAATAGAATTGCATCCATACCTCACATGAGCTCCAAGATATGCCCCGTCAAAGATTGTAGCCTTGTGGCATTTAGTGACCCTTAGGGACATTCCAGTTTAGTGTGCCCAAGAATGTTTGAGCGTTGAAGTGGACAGGATGAGGTTGAGAATAGGGTTTACCTGACCAGTCGGAGCTAACGAAGCAGATAGTTCAATCCCATGACAAAAGGTGAGAGAGATTTGGCAGTTGGCAACTTTGTACTAGCCAACACTGTAAGTTTCAACATCACCCGAGATGGTGTTGTAAAATGAAAATGAAATGTGATATTCAAAAAGAGAGAGAGGTTATTGTAGACCTCTGCAACATGGTCCTATAGGAACTAGAATTGTATCCATACCATGCATGAGCTCTGAGATATGCCTCGTCAACAATCACAGCCCTATGGGATTTAGTGACCCTTGGGGACATTCCAGTTCGGCGTGCCCGAGAACGTTCAAGCACTGAAGAAGATAGGAGGAGGTTGAGGATAGGGTTTGCCCAACCACCTAGAGCTAATGGAGTAGACAGTTCAATCCCACAATGAAAGGTGAGAGAGATTTGGTAGTTGGCAACTTTGTACTAGCCAACACTATAAGTTTCAGCATCACCAGATGGCATTGTAAAATGAAAATGGAATGTGATCTTCAAAAAGTGAGAGAGATTATTGTAGGCCTCTACAACATGGTCCTATAGGAACTAGAATCACATCCATACCTCACGAGATCTGAGATATGCCCCGCCAAAGATTGCAGCCCTATGGGATTTAGTGACCCTTGGGGACATTCCGATTTGATGTTCCCGAGAACTTTCAAGCATTAAAGGGGATAGGATGAGGTTGAGGATAGGGTTTACTCAGCCACCTAGAGCTAATGGAGTAGACAGTTCGATCCCATGACAAAAGGTGAGAGAGATTTGGTATTTGGCAACTTTGTACTAGCCAACACTGTAAGTTTCAACATCACCTGAGATGGCATTGTAAAATGAAAACAAAATGTGATCTTCAAAAAGTGAGAGAGGTTATTGTAGGCCTCTGCAACACAGTCTTGTAGGAACTAGAATTGAATCCATCCCTCACACGAGCTCTAAGATATGCCCTGTCAAAGATTGCAGCCCTATGGGATTTAGTGACCCTTGGGGACATTTCGGTTTGGTGTGCCTGAGAACGTTTGAGCACTAAAGGGGACATGATGAGGTTAAGGATAGGGTTTACCCAGCCACTTGAAGCTAACAGAGCAGACAATTCGATCCCACGATGAAAGGTGTGAGAGATTTGGCAGTTTACAACTTTGTACTAGCCAACACTGCACGTTTCAGCATCAACCGAGATGGCATTCTAAAATGAAAATAGAATGTGATCTCCAAAAAGTGAGAGAGGTTATTGTAGGTCTCTACAACATGGTCCTATAGTAACTAGAATCAAATCCATACCTCACATGAGCTCTGAGATATGCCTTGTCAAAGATTGTAGCCCTGTGGCATTTAGTGACCCTTAGGGACATTCTGGTTCGGCATGCCCGAGAATGTTTGAGCACTGAAGTGGACATGAGGAGGTTGAGGATATGGTTTACTCAGCCACTCAGAGCTAATGGAGCAGACAGTTTGATCCCATGACGAAAGGTGAGAGAGATTTGGCAGTTGGCAACTTTGTACTAGCCAACACTACAAGTTTCAGCATCACCCGAGATGACATTGTAAAATGAAAACAAAATGTGATATCCAAAAAATGAGAGAGGTTATTGTAGGCCTCTGCAACATGGTCTTGTAGGAACTAGAATCACATCCATACCTCACATGAGCTCCGAGATATGCCCTATCAAAGATCGCAGCCCTATGGCATTTAGTGACCCTTGGGGATATTCTGGTTCGGCATGCCCGAGAATGTTCGAGCGCTGAAGTAGACAAGATGAGGTTGAGGATAGGGTTTACCCAACCACCCAGAGCTAACAAAGTCAATAGTTTGATCCCACAACCTTTTTTCCACTAAGTTGCAAATTTGAGCAACTTTTACAACTTTTAACAATGCAACTTTGCACAAAAAGTGCAATTTTTACATTTTTCACTTGATTCCAATTCTATGAATTATAAAAGATTTGGCAATAGTAAAACCTCAAAGGAATATAGGAATATAGATAGTTTTATGGTTATTTCCTAAAAGTTGCTAAATTGTTGCAAAAGTTGCTAATGCAACTTTGTAATTTTTGCATTGACAACATTTGGGTGAATTATGCATTTTTTCTTGGAGGGTATGGAAACTAAAAGGTGTTGATGGGAACATGCTAGATAGGGTAGAAAAAACCTATTAAAGCCTAAAAACATCTTAGAGTTGACTGTTTGTAGGATTTTCCCATCAGGACCTAGAAGGGTCACTTGGCACATTGTTACAAATTTGCTCATTTTGGGTTGTTACTTGGGTCCATCACCCTATCCTTTACATCATGATTGATCCTAGGTTAGGGGCAGATAGAAAAGACCTATAAAGGTATTAAATAATGTAATAAGGCTATTGAAGCCTCTAAAAGATGTAAAAGGCACTAAAAGTGCAATATTTTGTAAAATTGCCAACATTGGCAATATAAGCCAAAATGGGCTTAATCAAGTCATGTAAAGGGTCCAAAGGGAGGTTTCATTTGGTTTTTAGAGTCTAAATGAGTTTAAAACCTCATTCCCACGTGTGGGAGACAAGTTTGGGTAGTCAAAATTGATTGCTCCAAAGGTGGATTTAGTGTTTTCTCTAAACAAGAGTTTCATTTTACATTGGAAGTCATCTAATATAACCAAAGTGAAGGTGTTTGAACCATTTTGGAATTCTAGAGAAATTGCAAAGTAAGATTTCTAGAAAGCCTTAGGTTAAAGGGGCTAGAAAGGAGGGTTTTGTAAAAACCATTGTAAATTTGATCATGAGACCAAAAACATAAAAGAATCCTTACATTTGAGTCATCTCTTAAGAATATTTTGGGTCATCAGAGTTCCAAAAGTCAAGGGATTGTGAGTTGCTTTGTAAATGGCCTTAAAGTAGGCCTAGTTGGCAGACTAAAATGGCCAATTTTGAGTCTTTATAATAGTTGGTATGTACTAGGTGCATGGTGCATAGTAATCTAGCCTTCTAGTGTTTTCGATTTTGATTGTTCTAGAAAATCAGTTTTAGTTTGGTATTGGAAATAGTTTGGAGTTGGAGGACAAATTATGGGGAGGATCTTGAACAAGGTTCTAGCCTCAACTATTAGAACTCACTCCAGGATTTCTCCTAGCCTCTTAGGGTATTTCTCCTATACCCTATTCCAAGGGAATCTTCTCTCTATTCCCTTATTACACTAATCCTCACCAATCAACTCAAAACTCTATTTCACCATGGGGTCTCCCTAGTGCTCTCATTGCACCATTCTTCACAAATGGCTTCCAAGAGTGCATTCTTGGCTATATTGAATTCCAAGGCTTGTATTAGGTCTCATTCAATAGTTTTTAGGATCACTAAGTGGATTGGAGTATTGGGTTTCCAATCAATTTGAAGATTGCATAGTTAAGAGGGCTACTAGGATAATAACAAATTAGGCCTCCAAAACTGATTTTTGGCTTATATCTCCTCAAACCCTTAAGAAGAAATTAAAAAAATTTATGATTTGGGTACCTTTTTGGCTTCCCTTGAAGATTTTTTAGGTCTGCAACACCCAGGTCATCTGTACAAGGGATTCCCAAAAATATGCCTATTTACAAGGGTTTCTTGTTTGTATGAACATGAATATAGAGGGTTTTTGCTTCCACCACTCAAATGGACACTAAATGACTAATCTTCTGGAATTAATTTCCTTCACTCACCATTCTTGCCTTCCATGAATTTGTATTGCACCCAACTGATAGGGAGAGAGAGATGAATCAATCACTAATTCATGTTTCCAGTCTACCTCTGAGACTTAGGGTGTCCTCCAAGATCACCACATGGATTTATAGGATCTTTTTCAAGCAAAGATCCCCCAATCCTAAACCCTTCTCCACTATCTTGAGAAGTTTTCACTTCTTGCTACGTGCCAGGCTGCCATTCTTAATGAAGATCATTGAAAACCTTCAATCAAACTAGGTCTTCTTGACCAATCTTACCAACCAATTGTAGTATCATGGAAGGAGTCTCACACCCTTTCAATGCACTCCTTTATTATGTCAAAATAGGTTTCTGAAGCCTTCTTCTTTACTGATTTCACCAAATTGCTCCAAAATAGAGGTACAAGGAATCAAAGGACAACCTGCTGTCCTATCTTGTTTGTTGGCCAAATGGATTGGTGGAGCACTATCCTTTCACCCAAATAATATCCTTTCACTCCTCTTCCAATTTCCTTCAGCAACCTACAACAAAATCCACAATCTTGTGATGTAAAATGCTTATTTATGCAACTCTTCCCTAACTAGGCTTGCTTTGGCTCGCCTAGGGAAAGAGATTAAAAATGCTTGCCAAAATTTTGAAGGGCCCTAGTTTTTTTTGCATATATTACATTGAGTATAATCACTATCCCCAAAATTCCATACAATTACTATGGTGGGATAGTGAGTTATCTCATTTTGTTTACAAAGTTTTGTAAATTGGACAACAAACTACCTAAAAACAAAAGATTTTTATAACTACCAAACGAAATGCTTTCAAGCCAAACTTCTTAAATAAAAATTGTTCTAAATCATGCCATCTAACATTATATCAGGTACAACATGCAAAAAAAATGAAGTAAAACCTCAAAACTGAAAAAAACTAGTCTTTTTGCTCTCAAAATGCATGCTACAGCACTTGTTTTTTTCAAAATGACAACTTCTTCCTCACTTTAGGGTTTGGGAAGTCATTTATTCCTCCTCCTAGGTCTTTTCCTCCCCTCTTAATGTTTTGCATCAGCCTCTTTATGTTTTAAAGAAAAAAACTCCAATTTCTAGCAAAGGACAACATTTTTTTCAAAAATTGCAAAATTGCAATAGAGCAACTTTTGCAATTTTTCTTGCTTACATGCCTTTTTACACTTCCAACTTGTCAAATAGGTCACCCCTAAGAGAAATTTCATGCTAGAGACCCTTTCATAAGTTAGTTACTCATCACTTAAGCTACCCATTACCCCATGGTAAGGTATACCTTGCTTTTTAGGCCATTTTGCACTCTACCTAGGACATTTTGACTTCCTACACCCCAACTACCACACTTAGGAAGAAGTCAATAGTAGGAAGAAGAAGTTCTCGACTACTAGCCCCTTTTTTAACATGGTTACTAAGAGAAAGAAAAAACCTAATGTGGAAGGTAAGAATTATTGTTTGGGTAGGAAGAATAATAAAGAAATAAGAGAATTGGCAAGTAAAGTTTATATAGTAAATGGGAGACAATTCACCATCTAGGAGAGTTGTAACAAAAGTTATAAAGGAATATCATATCATAGAATATTAGAGGATTGAATGCTCCTCATAAGAAGGATATTTTGCAGAATGTGGTTTGGTAGCATAAATAGGATGTGATTTTGGTGCAAGAAACTAAGATGACTAGAGATAAAGGGGAAATGCTTTCTTTCTTCAAAATGGAAATTTTTGGTTTTTAGGTGATATTTTCCTTTATAATATGTCATGTATGTTCAAGGAAAGGTGAAGTAACCTTTGTTTGAATTTGGAAGTGGTTGGAGAAGGCACTTTGAGAAAGCCCTAGTTTTGAAGGGTAATTAGGCCTATTTTGTTGAATCCATAGTGTTGGATCAAATAGTTGGTCCAAAGGAACTAAAAATGAGATTTCTATATGTTTTCATACTCCAACAGTAGTATTTGTAACTATAATTTACTTGTATGGGGTTTGGGAGAAATTGGTGAAAATAAGGAATTACCTGATTCATAGCGATACTAAGATCAAGCCTAGATAATGTCCAAGTAAGGGGTTTTGAATAAACCTATTAAAGATATGAATTTAGACAATTGGAACAACCTAATTGAGATATTTGAAGACCTTAGAAAGAGTTGGGACAAGCCAATAAATTTGGTAGCCCAATTTGAACATTTGGAGGGACCCTTGTGGAGAAGGGTAGGTATTTAGTTTAATGGTTTGAATCTATTCTTGAAACAAGTCATTTTCTGAATGTTTATTACTTCTTGGGGATCTAGTTTGACTCCTACAATCATTGGTATCAAATCTAGTAGATCTATTGAGGGGTGAAAAATTAGTTACTTGTGTTGTAGATTGTTTTATTGAGAAGATGCCTCCAAAAAAAATATATAGAAGGAGATACAAGAGCTGATATAAGATACTAAATAATGGATAGAGAGTTGAGGAAATAAAGAGACTAAGATGCAATTAGGTAAAGAGAACTAAGACAAGTAAGCAAGTAAAATGAAACCATCTTGGAAGCTTTGGAAAGGATTCCTACGAGGGATGTGCATGAAGAACAAGAAAGTGATGCTTAAGCACTTGAGAATCCTCATGGAGAGGATGGAGGGGACTTAGATCTTGAAGAAAGAAGGATGATAAGTTTGTTGAAGATATTTCAATGTGGTAGAAGAAAGACAATAATTGATTTCCATATCTATCATGACAAGATAGATAGTGAAGAGGTTTTGGGGTTGATAGATTCCCAAGAGAACTCTTATAATTATGGAGATATAAGTGAAGTAAAATAAGGTAAAGCTATACAAAACATAGCTAAGAGGGAAAACATTGACATGGTGGAGTAGTGTAATGGAAAAGAGGTTTTGTAAGGGTGGAACAAACATGACCAAATGGTGAAGGATGTGCCTCTTCCATCAAATAATACAATCCAAAAATAGAGGATAAGGAATAACTTGAAAGAAAAGGAGATGGGTTTGATGACCTACATAGAGGAATTTCACAAGTTGAGCATAAGAGGTGGATTAGAGCATAAAGATGAAAATGTTGCAAGGTATCTTAATGGGCTCATATAAAACTTGCAAAATGGGATTAGCTTGATTTTTCCTAAGATGCTTAGAGATAGTTTCCAATTAGCTATAAGTGCATAAGATATGGTCAATAGGAAGAAAGAGAGACAAGAAGGTGGTAGAGGAAATGCAAATAGAGGAAGGGGAAGAAAAACCAATAATATAGGAATAGGACAAGGAAGAAATGACAAGGGTAATGAACCTTTTTTTCTTATCAAAGAGGAGGCTATAGAGTTGGAGGAAGATTGCTTTTAGGTAGAGGAACATGGATGTTTATAGGAAGGGCAGGGAACACATCAATTAAGTGTCAATTAAATGATCAAGGTGAAAGGAAGATTAAGAAGAGGGTCAAGAAGTTAGAGCACATAGAGGTTCAGATCCTTATGTTTAACTAATTTTAGAGACTAAAGGATATATGTTGATTTTTATAAGGGGAAAACAAAAAAAGTGAAACCAAAGCTATTAATGTTTAGAGCGCAATATAAAGAGTCAAGATAAGTTGTGAATGACAAGAATTCATCTAGGTTCCAATGATAGTTTAGTTTCATATGAAATGGCGAACAATTTATATTTGGAATGGTCACCACACAATAGGCCGTATAGAGCATCACATGTAAGTAGTGATGATTTTCTTAAAAGATAGATGACTATGAGGTGACTATCCTGAATTGAATGACATCTCTAGGAATTGATTGGAATCCAATTCTATATGATTTTGCTCTACTTTAAACAAATGGAAGTTCTGAGCATTGTAAATCTGTTTCAAGTCATTAGAATGTGACTTCCTAGAAGTATGTACTTATAACTATTTTAAACTATGTCAAACTCTTCATGCAATCTATGACCCAAATGCATCACCATTGTGTTGAATCTTCTAATATACATCTCCATTAAAATATGTTTGCTGGTGTAAACCTGTGAGGAATAGTTGGTATTAGGAATGTGACCAATTAATGCTACAAACCTTAGTATTGACATAATTTAACCATATTGCGGGTTGAATTCAATTGGGTTTGGAAATAAGTTATTATTAACATGTGTATGAACTGCCAGAGCAATTCTAAATATAGTAGATAATAGCCTTCCATGTGTGATATTGAGGGATAATGTATGCACATGCTATAACAAAACTAGAGGATAATATTATATGCAGATTTAAATTTCTATTTATCATTCAAAGCATAGTAAAAAATTTATTCTAGGAAGTCTATGCTAAAAACTATAGTGTACAAAAAACCATTACTTCATAAATCACTTCAACTCAATCATTATGTTGTACAAACAACCTCATCATATGTCACTTGAACAAACTGATCATGTTACAATAGTATTAACCTCATGGAACACACATGGGATGAATATATATAATCAAATTATTAACCCTTTCCAACACACCAACTTTATGATAATAATGAGTCAAATTCCAAAAAATTGGAATCCTTAGAGAGAACTATAAAAGGTACTTGAACAAAGAACACTAATAAATATTGAGGATGTGAATTGATAATACCATTTTGCAGATGATTTTGGCATCTCACCCTTTATCGCTTGTGCGTCAACTTTATTAGCCCTCTTCTTTGGTGACCTACAAATGAAGAATTAACATAGTAAAAAATCTAAGATAAGATTTAAAAAATGGGCCCTATTAAAGAATCTAATATAAATTCAAATAATGTATCTAGATTCTAAACAAATAAAAATTAAATCTCATCACTTACACATCATAACAATACGGTCCACTTTAGTCATGTGATAGTCTTGGGAAAGAGGTTGTAACATTGTATTTGGATCCAATTGATCACTTTCTATCTCTCTCCCTCTCTCCCTATTCAATCTAATAAGCCAACTAGATCTACTCGACATTTTAATGTCTCAAGTATTGCCTCATGGTCTAGCTCGCAAACTTTCCAAAGAATCTTATTATGTGGTTTTCCACCATATTTTATCAAGTGGACATTTGATGCGACAACAAGGTTTGAATAATGAAGAATGTTCCTCTCTATTTGCCAATCCTCGAATAACCACAAGTTAGGATTCTTCATAGGATATCGTCTAAGCCATGTGCCTGTTACAACCACCGCACCGACATGGTACTCTAAAAATTCACCATCTATAACCGAGTGATCCAATTTTTGTTTGGCTTCAACACAACGCCACAAATAATAACCTATCCCTTCTTCATTGTCTTCAGGTGCAATAACAACAAAAACATGGCCTGCAGTGACAAATGTACAAAATGCGGTCATTAATTCAGAAAATACTTGGGTAAAAGTTATAAAGTTACATATTGAAATTACAAAGATATATAAAATATATATATATATATATATATTTATTACCAGGTTGTACTAGATCTGACAAGCAGTCAAAGTCAATAGATGAATCCATCTCTACCATTTTTAGTGCTTGTGGGGGACGATAGGTGTCAATTGGGTCCAACACCCGTATATCCCATTTGTCCACCCATTCAGTTGACTCACAGTCATCCCAATTTTCCTCTACACATGATGGACAATAGCATGCCATTTTTCATGTGTGGATACTCCATGAACCTGCATCAGAGCTTCTAAAAGAGTATAACTCACTAGATCCTATTAGTGTGCAACAGTCCTGATATAGTGCAATGTTAGTATTATCTATCAACCAAAACAATCTACAAACTGTAGACTCACCTTCCTTACCTAGACCCATTGTAGCGTTACAACATTGGATGATGGATTTTGCATCTATCAATTTTTCTCCATCTTTGTACTTTAGTTCTTCACGAGCCAAGGATCTTTTAATGCATGTGCCTACACCATCGTGCTCTCCCTTACCATGACCAGCCTCTGTGAAATTCCACATATATTGAATTCTACACAACTTGTGCATCTTGCTCAACCAATAGAACATCTATACATTCTTGAATTGAGATGTGCAATTGTCTGACCAAATAATGTGCTGACGATATGATATGCCCCTATTAGCCAAATCTCCATAAAATAGTTGAAAATAACCATGTACAAACTCCATAGAATGTGATTGATCATCGCTGATGTAAAAATGGTACTCTGTCAAAATCTTCCTGTCATCCTCTGTACTTGTAGGTGAATGCATGAATGCTATGTGAACAAATATGGAAACCTATTGAGATGTATAATACTTTGCTTGCACCTCATTTTGTGGTTGTAGAGTGTAGTTCTCTGCAAAATCTACAACCAAAACAATGGTATCCAATGGAAACATATCTTTGCACAACTTGAATTGCAAATCCAAAAATCGAGCTCTATGGGTATGCCTTGCGTACTTGTAAATAATCTTTTCATGAAAAATCTTCATGAACTCATACACTGGAATCTTTTCAATGACTAGATCACATCTTTTACCTTGTTTTCCATCTTTTAGAGCATATGTCACTGTCTTGAATTTTTTGTAATCTACTATTTCATTTCCAATTGCATGCGTACTATCCATATGTTGACAAGTTGATAAAAGTTGCAAAGAACCACAAAATAAGCACGTACCATCCAAGCATGATGTCTTGTAAAATTTTTGGCCGTCTCCTATTTCACATAGAATTTCGGATATGAATTCTCTTGAAGATCTTGGTGGCTCTTTTATGTCACAATCCTGCAAAACAAACTGAGAATGCAAAACTACGCATATATGCTTAAAAACATCAAATGGTTAGAAAATTCAATATGTATCCTACAACAACAAGTTGTGCATGTGTGATTTATCTTCACATAAAAAGGTTTACCCATCTCAAAAAATCTTTGACTTATTCGAATTTGAGGATACATACCAATAAATTTTGCAAAAAATTGTGTCTCAGTTGAGTCCAAAAAATGTTTTGCATGTGGCTCGCAATTTTGGCTACCAATCCTCCTTCTTACAACATCTCTTTGATTAGGAGAAACACTTGTATTATTTTTCCAAAAATCTTCGATCAATGATTTCAAGGCTTCACTAATTTCTTTATCCTTTCGCGGTAGTCTACTGCTAAATGTCCATAACTCATTTTTTGTTGGATCTTCTAATCTCTCATGCCTTAGCATGGCTCTCCTTAGGGTACCTCTACCAATTTTTAATATTTTTCTTATCTTTCTCATGAGTTGATCTTTCTTCATTTGGCTACTTACTAATGTCGATGTGAGTACTCATCTTGTGATACTACTATCTTTGGTGTGTGATTTAGAACCCACTTTGTCATAAGCACTCATTAGATTCTTCACAATATTTCTTTCATTTGAATCGTCCATCATTCTTGGCCAAAGAATCTTCATGATAGGCCTAAATTTCAAATTTTTCATCATTTCAACAAATAATTGGCATTGACCTATAATATTTAATTATTTAAAAAATAATCTCCACATACTATTAACTTTTCTTTGACAAGTACGCTTGCTAATCTTGTCGAGCATTGATTTCAAAATGTTAGTATCAATATCAATCAAATATTTTGGTCTTCTAAAATGAATTCTAGAAGGTGTTCTAATCTCTTCAATTCTCTCAACATTTTGAACATAAATATAAGGTTGAGTGTATTGTGTACCTTGAACCAAAGATGATGTGCCTTGCAAATAAGATGTAAAAGATGGAATAAAACCTACTTGATGTGTTGATGTTGTGCTTTCAACATGACATGATGGAGTGTGTATATCATCAGATCTACAAATCAGTCTCTTCTACATGAGAGGATGATATGCCTTCAACATTGGAAGATGGTACTCCAACATTGGAAGATGGTGTAGCGGACGATATGACTCCAACATTGGAGGATGGTGTAGCTTCACAATTCAATTGTCTTCTTGAGCATAACAATCTCATTCATTCTCTTTGCCTTTCTAATTCTTTCTCTTTGTTTCTTTGTACTGGTGGTTCTTGATCCTCTTCGAAAGTCAATTCTTCATTATTGCTTTGTAATTTTCTTTGTTCACGTAGTAATTTCATTTTATCTCTTTTAATTGCCAAATCTCTCTCCCTATCTTCATTTTTTTGAATCTTTGGTTTCTTCCTTGGCATGATGATGATTTCTACATGTCAAATTATTCAAACATCCGAATTACTTAAAATGTGTAAATTACAAATTATTCAATTACATATAAAAATTATAATTATTTGAATGAATACATAGTATATATCAAACGACTTGTCAAATTTCTAACCATTCCGAAATAACATTTCATTCAAACATACAATTTTCAATGAATTCACCATATATTAAATAACATGTCAAATTATAATCAAATTTGTATCTATATATTGACAAACAATATTTAAAATGGATTGCACTAACCTTTTCTATAGAAGGAATATTCAAAAAGTCTTCAAATCACGTATCCAATGATTGAATTTGGTGTTTGCTACCTTCCAAAAGTGTTGAAATAGAGTTTTCTATGTTGAAACTTGTGATTTCTGTCGAAATAATAGACCAAAAGCAAGAAATGGATGAAATGGGCCCCAAGGTTGGTTTTTTACCATTTTTAGGTGATTTGAGATAGTGCGTACACACTATAGCATGTACGCACTATAAAATGCGTATGCACTATAGTGCGTATGCACTATGTGAAATCACATCACTCCCCATCCTTCCTACTCTCTCTCCCATCCCCTCCCTCTCTCTCTCTTCCTACTCTCTCTCCCCTCTCCCATCCTTTACAATCTCTCACTCTCCCTCTCTCACCCTCTCTCCTCTCCCATCCCTGACTCTTTAGATCTCTCAAACACACTTTTATCCCCCCTATCTCTCTCCCTCTCCTTCTCCTACCACCTACTTTCTCTCCCCCATCCCCTACTCTCTCTCTCCTCTCCCATCCCCTACTTTGTCTCTCTTACACACATTCCCATTCCCCCTATCTCTCTCCCTCTCCCTCTCCCTCTCCCTCTCCCTCTCCCACTCCCTCTCCTATTGCCTACTATCTCTCTCTCCCTCTCTACTCTCTCTCTCTCCCAACTTGTACGAGCTCTCTCAACCACCACCTACTCACTCTCACACTCTCTCCCATTCCACACTCTATCTCTCTTACACACACACACTCCCATTCCCCCTCTCTCTCTCTCCCTCTCCCACTCCCTCTCCCACCGCCTACTTTCTCTCCCCCATCCCCTGCTCTCTCTCTCCTCTCCCATCCCCTACTCTCCCACATTCACACTCTCTTCCATCCCCTACTCTGTCTCTCTCATACACACTCCCATCCCCCCTCTCTCTCTCCCTCTCCCACCACCTACTTTCTCTCTCCCAACCCCTACTCTCTCACACTCACACTCTCTTCCATCCCCTACTCTGTCTCTCTATCTCTCTCTCTCTCTCCCACCGCCTACTTTCTCTCCCCCATCCCCTACTCTCTCTCCTCTCCCATCCCCTACTCTCTCAAACTCACACTCTCTCCCGTCCCCTACTCTAACTCTCTCTCACACACTCCCATCCCCCCTCTCTCTTTCCCTCTCCCACCACCTAATTTCTCTCCGTTATCATCATACTCTCTCTCTGCCACCCCCTACTCTCACACTCTTACACTCTCTCCCATCCCCTACTCTCTCTCTTTCATAGATACACACATTCTTATCCCCCCACTCTCTCCCTCTCCCTCTCCCTCTCCCACTCCCTCTCCTGCAGCCTACTATCTCTCTCTCTCAAGTTCTCTTTCTTCCTCTCTACTCTCTCTCCCCCATCCCTTACTCTCACTCTCTCTCCCATCCCCTACTCTCTTTCTTTCAGAGATACACACACTCTTATCCCCCCACTCTTCTTCTCTCCCATCCCCTACTCTCTACATTTATCACACACACTCCCATCCCCCCTATCTCTCTCCCTCTCCCTCTGCCACTCCCTCTCCTACTACCTACTCTCTCTCTCTCTCTCTCTCTCTCTCTCTCCCCCATCCCTTACTACCACTCTCTCTCTCCCATCCCCTACTCTCTCTCATGCTCTCCCATCCCGTAATCTCACTCTCTCTCTCTCTCTCTCACTCTCAATCTCTCTCCCATCTCCTACTCTATCTCTCTTACATTCACACTCCCATCCTCCCTCTCTCTCTCTCTCCTCTCCCATTCCCTACTCTCTAGATTTGTCACACACTCCCATCCCCCCTCTCTCTCCCTCTCCCACTCCCTCTTGCACCACCTACTATCTCTCTCTCTCTCTCTCAAGTACTCTCTCTTCCTCTCTACTTTCTCTCTCCCATCCCCTACTCTCATTCTCTTTCTTCCATCCCCTACTCCCTCTCACTCTCTCTCTCATCCCCTACTCTCTCTCTCTCTCTCTCTCTCTCTCTCTCTCTCTCTCTCTCTCTCTCTCTCGCCTCCATCCCATACGAGCTCTCTTTGCCACCTCCTACTTTCTCTCAAACTCTCACACTCTCTCCCATCCCTTACTCTATCTCTCTTATAAATAAATACACATTCCCATTCCCCCCCTCTCTCTCTCGCAGTCCTTGTTCCACTACCTACTCTCTCTCATCCCCTACTCTATCTCTCTTACACACTTCCATTCCACCTCTCTCTCCCTCCCACTCCCTCTCCCACCGCCTACTATCTCTCTCTCTCTCTCTCACTCTCTCACTCTCTCCCCCTCTCTTCCTTCCCTCTGCCATTGCCTACTCTCTCTATCTCTCTCTCTCTTCTCTCATTCTCTACTCTCTCTCTCTTTCGCACACACACACACCCATCCCCCCTCTCTCATCTTCCATCCCCTACTTTTTCTCTCACTCGCTCTCCCTCTCCCTCTCCCTCTCCCATTGCCTACTCTCTCTCTCTCTCTCTCTCCCCCTCTCTACTCTCTCTTACATTTTCAAACTCTCTCCTATCCCCTACTCTCTCTCTCTTTCTCTCTTACACACATTTCTATCCCCCCGTTCTCTCCCTCTCCCATCACCTACTCTCTCTCGAGCTACTTTGTCTTCCCCCTCTCCCATTCCATAATCTCTCTCTTTCACACACATGCACTCCCATCCTCCTCTCTCTCACTCTTCCTCTCCCACTCTGTCTCCCATTGCCTAATCTCTCCCCCCCCCATCCCCTACTCTTAATCTCTCTCCCAACCTGTACTCTCTCTCACACTTCCTCTCTCTCCCATCCCCTACTTTCAATCTCTTTCCCCCATCCCACACTCTCTCTTTTCCGCCCCTACTCTCTCACACACTTCCTCTCTCTCCCATCCCCTACTTTCAATCTCTTTCCCCCATCCCACACTCTCTCTTTTCCACCCCTACTCTCTCTCACACTTCCTCTCTCTCGCATCTTGTACTCTCTCTCCCATCCTATACTCTCTTTGCCACCCCTACTCTTTCTCACTTTCTCTCTCCCCTCTCCCATACCATACTTTCTCTCTATCTCTCTCTCTCACATACACACATGGCCATTCCCTTATCCCCCTAGTTCTCTTATGCAATTTAGGTCTTAATAGTGCATGCACCCTATAGTGCGCACACGCTACTGAGAAATCATGTTTTAGATGGTGTATGCGTGCTATAGGGTGCACGCGCTATTGAAAGCTTATTTAAACCCAAGCCTAAGGCTTGGTTTTGCCTTGGAGATCCAACCCAAAGGTTTGGAGTTTATGAACAAGTCTGAGATGTGTTTTCCAACAAACATACCAAAAATGGTTGTTTTTTCTTGTGTGCTCCCCTTCAAGATTCCTCATGGTTGGGTATCAATAAGATCGGGTTACATAGCATTATAGGTCTTTGTGTTAGCTATCTAACCATATAATTTATTTTTAATTTGAACTATTTCAAACCCTTCATCTATAATTTCTTTTGAATGTATGTTCATTTTTTTGTCAAAAACCACCATGTACTAATTGGGCTATAGATTTTAGCTCGTTCATCGAATTTTGCAACAACTAAGTTTTTTAGAAACTAGACTCCATTCTACAAAATTTGAAAAAAAAAGTTTTGATTTTAGATTAGTTTTCAATTATTTCTAGATGGAGCACATAGATATTTCACGTTTTTGGGATGTGTCTAGTTAAAAAATTCATTAAAAAAAAATACACATTATAAAATTACCTGAAAAATCTGGGATAAACTAAACAGTGTTAAGTAGATTTTGACTAGAGCGATTAAAGAATTTCAAAAAAAATAAATTAAAATTTTAGGGGGGCCACACTTTGTGCCATGTTATGTTTTTTTGGAATAAACAGTACCACTTTTTGTGGCCCCCTTTTTTGAGGACCTAAAACTAAACTATTTTGAAAAAAAATTAATAGTTTAGAAACTAGATTCAAAGGACTACGACTTTTTTTTTTGTCATAGCTTAAAATTTTGAGTGTAACTATCTTCAAATTCTTGTTGAAGTTCATAATTTGCAAATTTCAAGAAAAAGGTGTCCACTTATACCCCCCTTTTGGCACCACAACTTGGTGCACTTACCCTGATGTCTATTTGGTAAAAGGTTTGAAACATAATTTTTTGAGTGTTGGTCAGTTAAATGACAATGTTTATTACCTAGAGTTCAAAGGAGGTATATACAAGATACTTGGAAGATCAAGATATCTAATTGTTGCTAGAAAGAAAACTAAAGGTAATCTATTAGATTTGAATACTATTGTTAATAGTTGTTTGGTCACTATTAGAGTTATAGATAGTTCACTATGGCATAGAAAGTTCTGTCATGTGAATTTTGATAGCTTGATCAGTAGTGAGCCAAATGTAGTTATGAGATTGTCTCAACTAGTAAAGCCAAACAATATAATGTGCAAAGAATATCAGTTGGGTAAATTAACTAGTTCTACTTTTTCTACTAAGACTTTGTCATTTAGAATAAATTTTATTTGGTATATATTGCTCTTTGTGGCTTTATGAGAATAAGAAATTATCATGGTGAACTTTTTTTTATGACATTTATTGGTGATTACTCAAGAATGATGCCAGTGACCTTCTTGAAGAATTCTGAAGCCTTCTAGAGGTTCAAAGTATTGAAAGAACTTGTTTTTCAAATGACATTATGTATTTCATACTTCTTCAAATGTTACATCTATATAAGGTATGCCTATCTCTTTTTGGAAGGTGCATGGGAGATTTTTAGTCTATGATTAGAGAAAAATATATTTTAATGATGCTCTCTCTCTAGAGTTGAAGATTGTCAAGAATACTTGTTTATTTAAAGGCATATGGTATACATCAACATGATATGTTTAGATCTGTGTGCCTATTTGTTCCTAACTTTTTGTACAAGTTTTTAATATTAAAAAAGGGCCAATATTAACATGTACAATAAGATAAATTATTAAAAAGAAAAATATTATTATTTAATGTCAGGATGTTGCATGATTTATTACTATTTGAAAATATTATAAATAAAGTAAATTAAAGATATAAGTATTTGTTTCTGGTTTTTAAAAAAATTGAAGTTTTTATTTTTCCAAATATTAATTAAAAAATTGTAGTTCATTACGGAATTCAAGTTCAACAACTTTGAAAAAAAATATTGAAAGGATCTTGTAATATAATAGTCTCCTTAAAAGTATAAGGCTTGAAAGAGATAAATCTCAAAGTATTAGACAAATGATGTACATTATCCTTTATTAATATTTATAATTTTTATCTATCCATTCCTCATAGGCATTGCATTCACAAGCCCCTAGCCAATCCTCTATTTGGGGTGAGATTCTTAGAGGTACCAGTTGACCTCTCCACTCCATGGTTGTTTTTCCTTAGGTTGATCTTCTTCTAGCCCTTATCCTATCACTCTGAGGGGCTCTAGCTGGCCAAAAAATAACAATGATTGTCCCACTTATTCCAAGTGGCTCCTACAATTGTCTCTTGCAATTTCTCCCACCAAAAAGGATTCAATAGAAGAAGATATATGAGGATGGATGGTTCCTCCTAGACCTACCTCCCTGTTGATGCATGGGACCAAAAGGATGATCACAATCATCCTGCTTCTATTGGAACTACCTTAGCCACCTAGGGAAGATCTAGCTTATATGGGCTCAACCCATGTTAATTTCATGTTTTTTTTTCTTACTGGGTTTAGTCTTATATAATCTCTCATAGGATGATTTCATATACCCTACCTTTAATTGTGAATATGTACTTTTAAATTATAAATACTTAATGGTAAATGACTATTTATAAAAAAAGATGTTGGATTTTTAGAATTTGAAATGGTAATAAGATATGAAGAAGTTGATGGAAGAGAATATTGGGTTCAAAGTAATCTTGCATCAACCAAAAATTATTCTAGTTTGATTTGCCAGTTTTTCCATTCTTTTTGTTCATTTCAACAATCATTTATTTGATCAATTCAACACTTGCGATGTTTAGTGTATAATTTAGACCTATTCCATTTCCTGTTCCTATGTTCAAAGCTCTTTTAGTACATTGTTACTCAAGTTATTATTCATCTTCTCTTAGGTAGTGTGTCCTTGTGAATTTTGATCTAGCGATGGGATTCTACATCTATGGATATTTGGTGGCACTTTCAGCAATGCTCTTGGATCATATGTGAACCCAAATATGGGATAACAAACCTTCAAACATGTTATGCCATTTTTTTCTTATGATTTAAAGGACTGGACCTATTTTCATGTAATAGGTTTCTTGGTCTTTAGGAATGTCCTCGATCTTGAGGTTCACCCAAGTGTTACAATGCTTATATATTGTGATTGATGTACTTCTAGAGGTAATAGTATATTGATTAGTGAAGAACCATATATTGGTTTATCTTTAGAATTGGGTCTAATGCCTCTGACCAAAGACTATAAGAAAGTAGACATGCATGAACCTGACTTATAAGAAGGTCAAATGTCCTACCTTTGTTATACATAAAATTAAGAAGTTGTGAAATTTTTCAATTAAAATTGGTTATACATAAGAATTAAGAAGTAGTAATTTTTTTTGTAATGGAAACTATTTCTTCTTTAGTCATTAATGAATCACCACCAATAAATTTACTTATTTTTAGAACAAACCAATAGATATTGCTTCCGCAATATGATTAATTCATATTAAGTTAATCTTGTGAACTTCTAAAACATTTTATCATAAATGTACTTTCATCTATTTCTAATGTGTATTAAAGTGATGGTTATAATGCATTCATGTTAAATTGGTTATTATAAATCAAGTTTACATCTTTAGAAGTGATTAGGAGTCTTTGCTTCCTTAATATTAGTGATTCATATTGAGGGAACCTTTTTGAACTAAAAGAATATTATTTGTATATACATATTAGCATATTTTGTAATGGAAATTGAAGTGATACTTACATCTTCATTTGTGAAAAAGTAATTATTACTACTCAAATCTTTAGAATTAATCATGAGCTCTTGTTTCCTTAATATGAGAGGGATTCATATTGAGTGTATATTTGAACTTATAAAAGTAATACCTCAATCCTCATCTATAGTAATCAATTTTAGTTAGATTTGGAGTCTATTATGAACCATTGCTTCTTTATAATTAGTGACTCATATTAATTTTTTTGAAGTTCTAAAATACTTTAGTACACATTAATACCTTATATAATGAAAGTGAAATGACAATTACATTCTACTCTATAACATCTAAATTTTTATATATATTATTAAGTATCTTCTTAAATATTGAAGATCCATAAAATTATCAAGCTCTAAAAAGCTTAAATATAAATTCACATATTTGTCATGAAAATAAAATAATATTTATATCTCCATAACAAATGATTTGTTACCTATGATTTTAAACATCTTTAAAATTTATTATATCTAAAACCATTTAACATACCACTATTAGAATGTCAATAGCAATTTTTTTGAGAATGACATCTTACAAAATTTAATCTTGTAAAGATAGTGCAACCTAGATTTCCATTGTTTAATTATCAAAGATTAAAGAAGGCCTATAAGATTCGCAATGAAGAACAAAGTGACAATTATTTCCTCTTTTAATGATTAATGAGTTGCAACTAATCTTTTTTAATAGAAAAAACTAAGCACTATTGCATTATTGAAATTAGCAATTCATGTTAAGGGAATCTTATGAAATTGTGAAACATTTTAATATATATACTAGCATCTATTTTTAATAGAGGAAAAAGTGATAGATACATAACCTGCATGAAAGATAGATTGTTAACAATCAATTTCCAAGCTCAAACTGATATAAGCCATTCCAGGCATATTTAGAATAATCATAAACCAATATTTCCTCCTTTCATCTTGTTAAGTCCAAATATGTTTATTATATTCTCTCACCCAAGCTTGTTGTCCTTGACCACCGTAATTCTTGTTGGAATTTGTCCCTTGCCCAAGATGAATAGAGGAATATCTTATCTAATCTTTGGACTTGGCCAATTGAACCCAACGTCTCTTGCCTTTTGTGGAGAATGTTGCTCCACAAGTTGCCCTTCAAAAAGGCACGGGGGGGTGCCTAATATCTATTATGTTTGTAGAAAGCTTGAATTTGTCTTTCATGTCTTTTTCCATTGCTTCTTTGCTCGAGAGACATGGAATCTGTTTGGTCTCAAACTTGATGACAATTTCTCTTTTGATAATATTATTTTTGACAAAATTAGTGCTAGCAATAAATGGTCTAACATGTTTTGGTCTATCCTTTCCTTTGTTATTCTCTGATTTCTATGGAACTATAGGAATAATGACATTTTTTAGGGTAAAGGTAGTGCCTTATTGAGCCTTTGAGGAAACTCATATTAGTTGATGTTGCCTTGCAGGTTACAACTGTTTTCAAGATTAAAGAAAATCAGTTTCTCCAACTTCTAAAAGATGGGAAATGTGTATTGGAAAAGAAAGAATTAGCCCATGGTTATACCGCTGAGAAAGATGTTGACGATTTTAATATCTCATTGACACACTTCATTCAAAAACTTAAAGAGGAAGGAAACTGGAAGAGGAGAGTAGAGGAGGAAGATGCACCTGTCAAATTCTTTGTGCCCTCTCTGGTCCATTCACCACCACTGAGTCTAGAGAGGAAGAGGAGGAATAAAAAATACTAGATTTCTAAAATTTTATCATGAATTTTGATGTATTTATCATTGTAACTCTATTGCAATCATAATGATTGTTGTTTTTGTTGTGTGGTTGAGTGGATTTTAGAAAACAAATGTTAGAAATTGTTGTTTTTTTAAACATTGTAACTTTGTAAAAACTTTTCCATTATATTCCTGATATGCAATAGTAATATCTCCTTAATATTACTGATCTGTATTAAGTATATTCCTGATATGCAATAGCAATATTTCCTTAGTATTAGTGATCTATATTAAGTGTATTTTTATTAGTCTCCAGAATATTTTAGTACGCATATTTGGCCGAAGATTGATGTGAAACGAACTGTATTTTAGTACGCATAGTCTTCAAACTGAATATTTTTATTAGTCTCCAGAATATTTTAGTACGCATAGTCTTCAAACTGAATTAGAAATGTGCATTCCAGATTTATTTTAGAGTGACATCTAAGACATTGCAACACAGATTCCATTGTTCGCTGCTTCAGACGATGGTGAAAGAAATGTTGAAAGCAAATTACATATAAAACTAGGCATTCAGATTAACTTCCCATTATTATTATTATTATTACGAGAGAGATAAGATCTTATTCTTTTTGAAATGAAGCAGGGTGGTCAAGATGGGCCTTATTATTATTATTATTTATAGGAGAGGAAAGTTGGAAGGATGCTCTGGACTTTGCGTCGCTGGAAATATAAACTATTTAGTACTGAAAAAATAAAATCGGAATGAGAAGGCACCGTCCAAATCCACAAAATGTCATTTGACGTGGGGGAGTCTCGAGATAGTGGAGAGAGTGCGTGCAAACTAGAAAACGTTTAGTTTTTAACATATAATTTAAGTTTTTAAGAATGATTGTATTCGTTGTAATTATTATTATATATACAACAGTACTATGTTACAATGCTATAGAGTTCAGAGTTCTAGCTTCATTGTATTTATCACTTTTATGATGTTTTTGCTTATTATTATAAATTTTAAAAATAAAAATATTAATCTTATTAGTCCCGCCTATAATAGGCAAAGACTACAGTTATCAATTTATTATTTTCTATTAATCCTTGCTTTGGTAGTTGTGCAGTCTGTGATGATCATCCAAAAATAATGAAATTACAAAGTTGGATTTGTGCATTTCAAGATGCTAAGATGATGGAAGATGAGTCCATCAAAAATTATATAGGAAGAATACCAAAAATTGTTGTAGGTATTCAATTTCTTGGTGGAATTAAACATGATGATGAGGTTATGGAAGATCATAGCAAGTTCCCATAAATAGTACCTCCCTATCTACTAGCCCTTATTAAAATAGAAAAGACTGAAAATATTTTTTTTTTTTTGGGTGATGCAAGATTGCTCATACACCCAGGATGCTCCTACATTAGACACTTGGGGAAATTTGAGAAGTGACTCTATCACGTCTCAAGTGTTTAGAGGAAAACCAAGACGGTGAACCTCCTCCCTTGCTAGCCATGATGAATCATCTACTTGCCTCACTTTCCATTTGACCAGGTATCCCTCATAAGTTCTGTTCCTTGAACTTTTGCCAACATGACTTTCTAGTATCTCCTTAATCTCCTTTGTAGCTGAACTAGCTACTGGAATAATCCATTGTGCTTCTGCAATGTCATCTCCATCACCTTCTTCATAATACTTTATCAAATCTAAAATATTAAATACTGGTGAAATATTCAATTTAGTAGGCAACTCAACTTTATAAGCATTTCTAAAATCATGCCTTTTCACTATCTTGCATAGTCCAAACTTCTTCATCTTCAACTTATTATATGTGCCCACTGGAAAATGCTCCTTTTTCAAATGAACCATGACTTCATCTCGAACATGAAATTCTTTATACATCCTTTTTACATCTGCCTTAGTCTTGTATTGTGTATTTATCTTTATGATGTGCTTCCTCACCTCCTCATGGGTGTTCTTCAAATGTTCAACAAATTCTTCTTCTTCAGCACTACTTATCTTGCCTTTATCCAATTACCCAAATTCAGAAGCATTTCTGGGACTACTCCCATATACAATCTGGAATGGTGATTTACTAGTACTCCTATTGACAAAATTATTATATGAAAATTTCTTCTGTGGCAAAATCATATCCCATCCTTGTGGCTTGTCTCCAACCAAACATCTCAGCAAATTTCTCAAACTCCTATTCACCACTTTTGTTTGTCCATCAGTCTGTGGATGATGTGTAAGAAGTCCATATTTTGTTCTCACATTTGCTTCTTCTTCTTTTTTTTGTTTTTTTGTTTTTTTCCTGTTATGGTTTACGGTATTAAGGGGAGCACCCTTCATCAAACGACATGGTTGCAAGATATGTACAAATGATTATTGGGGATAATGATTTTTAATTTTTAGAAAAATATAGATGGAGCTAATGCCAAACTAATTTGCAAAGAATTCTATTCTTATGCCATATAAAATGAGTGTTAATTTCTACTACCCTCGAGGTTTTTGCTAAATAGAGGGACATTAAAAAGTTCTAGTAGCAGAGCCAAGAAATCAGTAATAACCACACAAACTTGCAACGAATTACCAAACTATCATGACAATATAGGCATGTATATATCTGTCGATTCTCCTTTTCCACAATGAAATTGCAATTCTATGAGGTTTCAATTTTCAATAATAAAAATTGAAAAATATCAGTTACCTATCACATAGGTAGGCATAAATTATTTCTAACAGAATAAATATTTTTGGATGTCTGGGTGCGATAGAATTTCTTTTAACCTATTGTATATCATGGAAAAAATAAAGCTAACATTTTTTTGACAACACTTACTAAAAGTAGACATTGGTTTTGTAAACTAATAATTTTGGATTTACAATTTGAAATTGAGATTATCAGCAAGTGTTTACTCAAAAATTTCAAGGAAGAAGAGGTCTTAAATACAATGTTAAGAGCAAAATCTTTGCACCTGAATAGTAGGAAAGATGGTAAAATTTGTATAAAATAAACATGAATAAAAAATGATTTCACATTATATTAAAAAAGTGTTACAAATAGGTTGTCATTAGATATGAGCACATTCACCTGTGACGATAATATAGGTAACATTGATCGGCAAGGACTCTAGTCATAGCCTATTAAACTTTTCTTTGGTCCTAAGCCCATCAATAGAGTGTTCCACTGCTTTGAAATATTATATTCATTTTACTTAATCAACTTGAATTGTAATTGAAATTAAAAATCACTTTATAAAGTCAGACCTAAAAAATGATATTAATTAATGAATCCAGGAATCCTAGTTTAGATTAAAAGAAAATGGTCATGACTCACAAGCTTAAAGTGAATATTATTGGTCCCTGTTGTAGCCATTGCCGCTCTTCTATTTTGAGCTTCTTAATTGCAATGATCTTTGTTGAACCAAATACAAATTTTCCTCTTGATTATTGAAATTGAAGAGGGAAATATGCATTGTTGAATCATTTATTTATAAAATCTTTGAAAAGTCCATATTTAAAAGTTTAAAACATCAATGTTTCAGAACTTTTTTTATAAAAAGTCACGAAAGTTATCTATCTATACTAAACAAAAGATACTATATAAATTTATTATGTTACTAAACTTTTTTTATACAATATAATAATTTGAGGTTCTCACAATTATATTTCCATTTTAAATTAACAATTGATTTTAAAACTTTAATACAAAGTTTATAGTTTAAATTATCATTATTTTAATATAAAACATATTGTCATATGATACAACTTTTCTTTGTTATATTGTTATTACAGTAGCGTTTATTTTATTTCTAATATATTTTTTTGTTATTATTATTATTATATTTAAGTTATACAAAACTAAGATATTGATGTTTTACTTCCTAATTGCTTTCTCAATTACTTTCATTTAAAACATTCCTTTTTTCATAACCTTTTTTTGTTAGTACACGTTATAGTTTATTAAATATATCTTTTGTTTAGGACTTAAGGTAATTGGAGTTGTAAGAAAACTCAAAAGCCTTTTTAACAAAATATAAATACTTTTTAAATTTTAATTTATTAAGTTTTTACTTTTTTGATAATAATACTTTATTTCTATACGTTAAGAATACTTTATCTAATGTTAAATTTGATATTATCCTATGAATATTAAGATATGATCCATAATATATGTATTATTATTATTTTTATATTAAGTAATTTACTATCAAATATATGAGGTCTATAATTTTTAATATTAAAAACTTTATTTATTAAATTGGAATATCACTTTACATATTCATATACGAGTTCACCAAAAAATATTTGTTATGGTAGAAAGTTAGTTGAAATTCTATGAATCTTGAAAAAATATATTAAAAAAATGTTAATATATGAGTTCACCAAAAAAATATTTCTTATGGTGGACAATTAGTTAATATTTTAGTAATGTTAATTTAAAATATATTAAAAAAATGTTGGAAGAACTTTTTTGTTGAGAGGTTTAAAAAACTAGAAATTTTTTATACAATACTTTTTAAATATTGAGATTTTCATAATGAAAATTAGATGTATATCTATGTCTATAATATGTCAATGTTTTTAATTTGGTCTATTATAAATATGAAATCACAACATTTGGTTTAGTATTTTGGAGTATTTCACTATTTCTCATAGCTTTTGTAGAAGCCTAGTGCCCAAATGGCTACCAACACATGATAGAGGAGTTATTAAAAGCTACACAAACTGGGTGGCCAAATAATGAAACCGCAAAAGAAAATGAAAAATGAAAATGTCAACATGACCAACCTAACAACTATAAAACAATTGAAATAGAATTGAGATTGACCTATGGAAAATTATTTTTTATTAGGTTTGTGTTACAATTTTTTTGTTTTGTGATTTTTTGGTGTGTGCTACTTTCTAAAGCATGTGGGAATTTTAATAAAGCTTTGTCTTTAACTAATGCATATAATATATCCTAATTATAGCTTTGAAGAAATGCAACCTATGACAAGTAAATGTTTCCCAAGAAGTCCACCTTCTATACAAAAAAATATGAAAATAGAAAAAGAAATAGAGAGTATTATGCCTGTAATAAAGATGTAATAGCTACCCGTAGACACTGTACATATTATAGAGAGTTTCACCCACCTCTAAACAAATACAATCAGAGAGTACTGTAGAAGTAGCGACTGAGAAAGACCTTTGGAACAATTAGAGTTTCATTGATTACCACCTTTTGTACTACAAATACATGAAAGTAGAAAAATAATTAGAGAATATTTTGCATGTAACAAAGATGTGATCATTGCTCACAGACAAGCTAAAAGATTATAGAGAGTTACAACCACCTCTGAACAAATACAGGCAAACACTATTGTAGAAGAAGCCACAGAGAAATACCTTCAATGATTAGAGTTCCATCAATTACAGAGACAACAAGCTCCACTACATGAACAATGTATTTACCACCTAGAAAATGCACTCCATGAACTCCAACGACAATAGAGTAGAAAGAGAAATCAAGAATACTATGACAAAGATAAAGATCAAATAGCTACTTAGAGATGTGCTAATAGACTAGGAAAAACCTTAAATCCCTTGCAACAAATAGAAGCACAGAGTATTGAGGACATAAGCACAAAAAAAATAGTTCTAACATTACAAGAGAAAGTGCATGAAGTTCGACAAAATCCATTGCAAGAATAAATGAATAAACATGCAAGGATTACACAAAGAAATGACTATATAATGGTACACAAACGACTATATAAGGATTACCCCTTGGGCGATCCATGATTTCTCAACACACATGACATATTATCTGAAGATCTTGTTCATGACTATGAAGAATTAATTAATCATATTCAAAGACACACAAAATGTAAACAAGGTACATGCGCAAGAAAAAAGGGTACAAAACAGAGAAAAATGTATATGTACTTTATCATGTGATGAGGATGGAAAAAAAATATGAACTTGCAAGAAATGATGATAGACTTAATATTCGCAATCAAGAAATATCAATAATTTGGAGAGAAAACATTGACTGCCAACAAGTTATCTCATAGGAGCTTGTTCACAAATACATTTCTAAAGATGCATCTAAGGCTGAAAAATAATTTGAGACATATAATGACATGTTAAAAAGAATATCTTTAGCCCAACAACCTGAAAAACTAGCTCTTATAGCATACAATAAATTTATGACAAAAATTGTAGCTGAACATGACATAGGTGCACAAAATACATGTCACATGCTTCAAAAATTGCCTCTTATTGTGTGCAGTCATCCTTTTACATCCTTGAATGTTGGTAAAATGATGTTCTAGTGGATAATAGACATGTTAGATAGAAAACAAATACAATCCACATACTTATAGGCACATAGTCACTGAACTCCAGAGCTTGAGATGCAACACTTCTTGAATCTGCATGATCGTACACTTATTTTGAAAATCATAGAAATGATAGGTGGAAAGAAAGAAATGCACAGGACATTGTAAATGTTTACCCAAAGTTTAATAGTATTCCATATGTTGAGGTAGACACATTTAAAATATTGTGTTGGAGTGAGCTACTCTTATACAAACATTTTTGTATCATAGAAAATGACAATGACTTGACAAAAGAAAGAATTATTACAAATTGGACAAACATGAGTGCAAATAGATATCATGTTTTGAATGTCAATCACATGTTAGAATCTAAGAAGAAGAAGAAGAAGAAGAAGAAGAAAAAGAAGAAGAAGTAGAAGAGGAGCAAGAAATGATGTTGATGAATGAGACGTAGATGTTGTCAAAAATGGGAACTTTACATGGTATTACCCTCAATGAACTTGATATGCTTGGAAAGCATGATTTTGATAATAATAACAAATGGGATCCAAGTTTCATTCCCCAAGATCTGCATGAAATTGTAAAAAAGTTCATAAATACAAAAAAATAACATTGCACAATGTGATAATATCCTACCACATTACCATATACCGAGCTATCCATTGTCAACAAGTCAATAGATAACACTTGCAATAATTATGGAACACAACGAATGTCGACCTCACAAACCTCTTTATATGATTATTCAAGGAAAAATTGGTATAGGAAAATCATACTTGATTTACTGCATAAGAAATGCATTGAACAATAATGGTCAACCATAGAAAGGATAACTACTGGTATTGGCTCCTACAAGTGTTGCTGCATTCAACGTACATGCATCTACTATATATGCAATGCTTAAGATACCTATTAAACAAATGCACCTTTACAAGGGAAAGCATTAACTACATTGCAAGAGGAACTAAAATAAATAAGATATGCAATCTCATTAATGAACTAAGATTTATTGGCCCAAAGCTACTACTGAAAATAGGTAGTAGACTACGACAAGAATTTTGTGGAAATCAACATCTCTTCTTTGGTGGCCTTTCCATCCTATTCGATGACCTCGCCCAACTACCCTTTGTGCTATACACATCATGTTCTACTACAAGAACATTGTGGGAGCAATTCAAAACAATCTTCACATTAGATAAAATATTTCACCAACAAGGCGATAACATAGAGCAAACATAGTTTCACTAACTTCTACGGAACTTACAAAATGCAAAATTGACAAAAAAGGACTTGGAGCTCCTACTCACACACAAAAACCAAAAATTTCATCATATGAAAATGATGAATTTGAAAAATCAATACACTTATTTTCTACAAATTATCTTGTAAAACTACACAATAAAAATATGTTGAAACTATTGAATTGTCCAATTGCAATAAGTATAGCAATAAGGACTACATAAAACATGGAATATGCAATTGTTGAAGGAAAATTGAAAAGGAAATCCCATTGTCCAAAGGAAAACATATCATGCTCACAAAAGCATATGGACACAAGCAGGGCTTGTAAATGGAGCATTGGGTGAAATAATTGAGTTTGTTTATAGTGATGGTTCCAAACACCCATAACTTCCAGTATACATTGTAACAAGGATTGATAATTACAATGGTCCTCCATGGGATAAAAATGATCCAAAATTAGTACCAATAATTTTTTTGACCTTGGGCACATGGAGGAAAATACCCGTAACAATGGCATAGGCTTTAACCATTCACATCTCGAGGGATTACACTACACAAAACAACAATTGACATTGGTAAAATTGAAATGCAAGGACTCACATTCAAAACAATATCTAAAGTCAAATCACTAAAAAACTTTCACATCCAACTAGTTTTCCCCCTCGAAGGGTTCTCCAAAATGGAAAAAAATCCATACACAATCATAACGAAAGGAGAAGAAGCTCGATTACATCAAATTGCTCTCTCAACAATCAAGGTTGCAACATTTTCATAGAATGTGCTCTTGTTATGAAATACATGTACAATCATGCTCTTCTCAATATTCTAAAATAATTATGTCTCCACTAATGAAATCTAATTACTTATACAAAAGACCCCAACTCAACATTTCAATGACAGAAAATTGTTCAAATGAATGTCTCAAGATTATTTGGTTAGGTCTACCAATAACTTCATGTTTTAAAGTTTTTTTTACTCAATGTCATGTTTGAGAAATAATATATTCTTTGATATCTAGTAGTGAACTACTCACCAATTCATATTTCACCGCAGAAGGTTTGAGTCAACAAATTTTTTACCACATTATATTTTACAAATTGGATGCTATAGATGTAGTAAGTATACTATGCTTCACAAAATGCACAATTTTACTTGGACCAAATATGTACATTACTTTGGTTTTATTTGGCTAATTTTGTTGTTGTTTCAAACCAAATAGTCCACGATGAATTTGAACATTCCTTATTGTGTTTGGCAACCCACTTCATAGAATAGTTCTTCGAAGACAACAACACAATTTTCCATGCTTCGACATAGAATTAGAATACATATAGAAAGAACCAAGACTGAAATAGGCAAGATGATTTATCCAAGAAAATTGGGCAATTAGTTCTAAAATATACCAGCATTTACTTGTAATAGGTGTGATATTATATAACTGTATAAATTTGCTATTAATTTTTAGCTTGGCATTGTAAAAGAAGAAGATTTACAAATACAATTATTTTGGGGTGTATTGATCATTTGTCATTCTCATGAAAAAATTAACAATTTTTTAATTTGACAATTGGCTTGACCCTTAGACCTATGGGTACAAGTACTAGTTAAGTAGATAGGCTTTTCACTATGGACATCGCCCACTGGTGGGAAATTATCTAATGCTGGAAAATTGTTGGATGGTGCCAAATTGTCTTATGCCATTAAATTCATGAAGTTGTTTGGCCATCAGGATGTTGTGATGCCCAAAAAGATGAGTGTTGCATACATTTAGGAAATTTCAACTAGGTAAATTAACGCCGAGATGTTTGGAGTGACTAAGGTAAATTAATCAAGAGCTTCGTTGGAGAAAAAAACTAGCGGTTTACCAAGAGCTCTAGGAAACAAAATGTATGTTATTTCATATAGGATAGGAAAAAAAAATGAGCAAAGGAAAATGTGTTAAAAGAATTCACAATTTAGACATGGAGGAGTAAATATGAAAACTACCAAAAATCCCAATAAAGAAGAAGTTCTTAGGACCTGTTTGGTTGCTGGAATAGGAATAGAAAATTTGGAATATGTTGTATATTTTCTATTTGGTTCGTCAATATGAATAGGTATTTTCATTTTGCCTCTAAAATGAGCTTATACCCATTCTAAAAAATAACTGTTATTAGAATAACCATTCTCATTCCCAATATTACATTCCTATTCTCCATTCCTATGCCTGCAACCAAACTTTCCCTTAGAGGATAACGATATCCCCTAGAGAAGATGCCATGATTCTCCAACTACGACGCCCAAATTTGTGACATTTTCTACACTTTATAAGACAAAACAACATCTTAGAAAATAAGTTGTTTGGAGACAAGCAATGGTAAAAATTCCCTGTAAATCATAATTCACTTGAAGAAAAATTATGATTTTATCATTTGCATATGTTTTAGCTCAATATTCCATCCAGTAGTTCAATATCCACTTGTTAGAGTCCAATGTCCACGAATGCCTCTCAAAGGTTTTGAGAAAAATTTGGGCCTCTCCTGCCCTCCAAATTAGGTATGAAAACCTCAATTGTAGTCTCATTATTTGCATTAGTGATGAAGGTCCTAAACGAAAATGACCAAATATTTGGCATTGCATATGATGCCTTGGATATTCAATGGACCTAGATAATGCTTGCCAATAAGATTATGTTTTAGCCTCAAACATACAGAGGATCTGCATCTTCTAAAAAGAAAGGAAGTGTAAAGAACAATTATAAAAACTTTGCTAATGAGGTAGGTGTTGATGTGGGGTAAAGAGAATTTTCTATTTCACTGAATCTTATTACAAATATGATATGTAGTACCAGAATCAAAACCTGGTGAAAAAGGGGTGGAATTAGGGTAACAATAATTCCTTCTCCACAGGAGATTCAGCAGCAGCAGCAGGGGCTTCTTCTTTCTCCACAACTTCTTGTGTTGGAGCCTCATTTTCCTCACCTACTTCCTTAGAAACCTCCTTTTCTTCTATTTCTTCTTTGGCAGCAGGGGATTCTTCTTCTGCTTCCTTTGCAGGTGTTGTTTCTTCCACCACATCTTCTTTCTCTTCCACAATTTCAGCAGGTGGGGCTTCAGCCTTCAGAGGCACTTCTTCAGTTGCAGGGCTCATTTCAGCGGGCATGGCAGCTACCTGCACAAATCGATCACAACATATCAGTTAACTCACATCATTCAAGACCAATTCTTTATCATGCATGATCAATTGAACAGATCGATCCATGTGAGTCGATCTACATACCTCAACATCGGCCATTTTGGAATCTCAGATGAAGATTTGACAATACAGTAAATAAGATCTATAAATCCCAAAAATCCTGAACGCTGGATCAATTCTGGTGGGTGTTGGACCGTAGAAATAATTCATGCAATACAAGAAGCCTTGGCGACCTATTTATAGGAGAGGAAAGTTGGAAGGATGCTCTGGGGGAGTCTTGAGATAGTGGAGATAGTGGAGATAGTTACAATACTATAGAGTTCAGAGTCTAGTTCCATTGTATTCATTTCTTTACGATGTTTTCGCTTATTATTATAAATTTTAAAATAATATTATTCTTATTAGTCCCGCCTATAAATAGGCGAAGACTACAGTTTTCAATCTATTATTTTCTATTAATCCTTGCTTTCGTAGTTGTGCACTTTTTAAGAAAATTCATTTATACTATGGTACCACTAAATTTTGTCATTAAATGAAATTTATGAATTTATGGTATCACTAAATTTTGTCATTAAATGAAATTTATGAATTTAATTTTCTATAATGTGATTGGATGAGGCCATTTTCCCAAGCAATCTTTTTCATTTTTCTTTTGTAGGAAATATAAGTGAAAATAAGGTTTGACATTTGGCAAAGGTAACAAACATTTCATTTTGGAGGTTTTGTGTGCATTATGCTACATGCCTATGACATATGTAATCACACTATCCTATGTTTAATCTACCTCCTCCTCACAATTATGCACGTAACTTCTATTCTTAGTGAAATAGTAAAATTGGTTGTGGATTTGGGTACGTTAACAAGGTTGAACCTTCTGTAATTTTGAGCTTCAGTATTTCTTCTATTAATGTGATTATTTTCATTTAAAAATATATGACTATTTCTTATCAAAAAATTAAAATGGCGATTCCTAAACTTGATTCAATTTGAGAACTATTGTTAATTTTTTTATTTTGGTTAATTCAAAGGATAGATTGCAAAAGCTTTGAAAAACTATAGTTCCTAAGGTTAAATTTGAAATGGAAGCTTTTCATTCTGAAAGAAATTGATAAATTCAGGGTGTCTCCCTTTTTAAATACCCTTTTCATCTACAAGTATCTTAAATGTTTATAATGCCATGTAAAAAAATGTTTTTGTGTTTTGGGAAATTCTCAAATGGAAAAATGTTATACATTGCCTTGTTCAGAAAAATCTGATGATTTGATGTTATACAGTCTTCTATTATCTACAGTCTTTAACTTCATGATTAATTGTAGTAAGAAATTCAATTATATTTTTGGGCCAAGTTTATGTGATATCCTTGTTGGTGTAAATAAGTATTTACTTATTACGCTTAAGTTTACTTAGGTTAATGCATTATTATTATGCATTATTTTATTATTTCTTAGGTGAGACACTTAAGAGTTTGTGTACTCTTATGAGTTGTCATGTTGACAACATTGGAGTAAGTGACTCTAATTCAACACATGGTGTCTACAACACTGGAGTTTGCATAATTAACTGAGTTGTCATGTAGACAACATAGTTATTCACACTCCCAATTTAGCACATGGTGTTTACAACATTATTTTGTGTGCTACACCTTTGTAGGCTTATCCTCGCATCATCACACTTACTCTTGTGCTTAATGGAGGATAACCCATATATGGTGGGCATGTACCTGGTTGTATGACTTATCATGTTGTTCATTCCTATGTATTCTAGAAGCATTCTAAAGGCCTTTATATATAGGCACTCCTAGTGTACTTTCATACATTGAATCAATATTATATTATCATTCTGATCATACTCTTTTGGTCTACTATTGTGCTTGTGCTTGAGTTCCTTGGTCTTGGGTGAATTTTTTCCCAAGGAAAATTCTTACATGGTATCAAAGCTAAGGGAGATTCTCTTAACATAGTTGTTCGAGACCATTCTTGCTTCAACACCTCGACCTAGATCCAAAGAATCTGCGAAAATTGGGAGCATCTAAAGCAAAAACATACCTTGTCATTGCGTCCAAAATGTTGATTTAGTAAAAATCGACTATCAATTTGCCTATGCTGGGCCAAAGTCAATTTTGAGGCATTTTTTTTTGCAAACCGGCACCCGAAGGCTTGATTTGCAAACTAGGTATGGTCATTTATTTGATTTGTTGATTTATTGTTCAGATCTATAATTATTTATTCTTTGCAATTATCTGTATTTTTTAATTTTTTTCAGATTTTTTTTGCCCAATAGGGCTTGCACAGAATTCATTTTTGCAAGAACCGGGCAGTGAATATTCCATTAGCATCTTCAATATTTGGCAGGCAAATATTCTGAATCTGACAACCACGTCTAGCCAAGCCTATCCATTTTCGACATGCTTCCTTTGTTAGAATACTGCGGGTGTTTCATTTTACACATCTTGTAAGGTTGTCCCCCATTGAATGTGGGACTAACCCATGCTAGTTGTTTACAAAATTTCTAGCATAATGATTTTGGCCATGGCGATGTTTTTCGACACTTGAACAGCTCCGACGCTTAGCACCGGCCCCCGACGTCTGTTCCACCTCCCACAACAGCTTGTGCTTTGTTTTCACTTATGCAGCCTCATGTTTTTAGGCACTTTGAACATCTATCTACCCATGCATGTGGGATTAAACCAATTGTCACCATCCACCATAAATTGTTTCCTGGCACCGAAATACCTATCGCTAGCCCACTCCGACATACATAACCACCATCGTCGACCTCTCAATTCCATGAAAATCATGAAAGCTTCCTAGCAAGCCCTATTCACCCTGGCTTGAATCTCCAAAAACAACAATGAACATATCCAACACTACGAAAAATCTCTAGCAGCTTGACACATGGACACTGCCACATCATTGATAACATCAGCCCGCCGTCGCCCACTTGGACATTGCCAAATCAGTAGTACAGTTAGCATACACATCACCATCTACATGCTTTTTCCATATATCTTCTATACATCTGTACAGTACATGCATGCAGCTGTATAATGCTAACATCATCATTACATCACCCTGACATCACTAGAGGGGCCCAAATATGCTGACATCAGTAGTTTGCTATCCTAAATTGGACGGTCGTCTGAATGTCATCTAGGGTAAATCTGAACTGCTACAAAAACATCTTCACTGTCAAATTTAACCCCATCTTTTACTAATCCAACCCTTCTTCAAATTGATTTTTGATTTTGCAATCTAACTTTGGGAGGCCATATCTCAGCCATCTAGACTCCAAATTAGGTGCATTTTTTAAACTTTTGGCTAGAATTTCTTAAAGTTTTTAGTGGTGTAGTTCTTTTCTGGTTTTGGGCTCATCTGGACACGAAAATAGGTTCTATTTTTTTTGAAAGTGTGTTATTTTTTGTCTACTTTCCATATCTATAATCATATTATAGGGTTGTGTGGACAAAAATGTCACTTTCAGCATTAGGTCTTTTTCTGCATTGTAATCTTTTGATATATCTTCAGAATTGTCTTATATCTGAGGTACATTGTAATGTTCTAGTTTTGAACTCCATAAGGAGGTTGTAAAAAGGAAAATTAGAAGTCCACTAAAGCCAAAATTGGCAAGCAACCATTGTAAATGCACTACATATAAAGTGCCAAACGCATCTTTGTTGGGGGGGTTTCTTGATTGAGTGAAAAGGGAGGGTGTTCTTGGTGTTGTGTTCCTCTTTTCTTGCTGTTTTATTTCATTTTCTGCATCATGAGAAATTTCAAGTCTCCAAAATTAACACCTCATAACTATGCTACATGGTCCATTAAAATGTGGTGTCATTTAATGCATAAAAGGAGTTTCTCAATATGTAGATGGTACCCTTCCTAAACCAATAGGTGATCAAGTATCTACAACGAACATCTCATCATGAGAAATAATGGATAGGAAAACCCTAAGTGATATTTGTTTGGGGGTTGAAGACAAGATCATCTATCAGCTCCAAAAGTCTCGTACATCCAAGGAAGCTTGGGATACCCTCAAAAACCTATATGGTAAAGTGTCTGAGGAAGATGTTTTCAAAATTGAAGATGAGCTTGTCTCTTTAGATCCAAAGAAATTTGATTCTATACAAGACTTTATCATAAATGTGAATGAATTAAGAGTGAAACTTGATGATTGTGGGAGTTTTATTAAATATGACAAGTTAATCTATCTCATTCATAATAAGCTGCCATCTGAGTACTTCACATTTTTTTCTTCTTATAACACCTCAAAGACTACATTAAGGTCTACCTATCATAAAGTCTCTTTTGATCGCTATGCTATACTGTTGGATGAAGAAGAAAAGAAGTTGAAATCAATGGGGATTCTCAAGTTATCCAAGTCTAAAGCATTGGTGGCCAATAGTGAGGGTTCTCAATCTTCAAATAAAGGAAAGGGAAAGAAGAAGAAGTGGAAAAATAACACACAAGAGGATTCAGAAAAGACAACACCACAATCAAATCAACAAGGCAAGTCTTCGCCAAATTCAAACAAGAAGGGGGACACCAGTAAGGAGAAGAAAAAGTGTGCTTATTGCAAGAAATTGGGTCATGATGAAAATGAGTGTTATCATAGAAAGATTGATAAGTTGACAACCATCATAAAGAAACACAATGCTCCACTGCCTATTGCTTATAAGGAGAAAGGATCCTCATTTTCAGATTCAAAGGGCAAAGGGTAAGCACTCATGGAAAACTCAAGTTCTTTAGCAGAATGGATTCTTGACTCAGGTGCCTCATATCATATGGGTTCTTGAAAGGGAGACTTTTCTTCATTGAAGCAATCAAAGGTACCACACATCTTTGTAGGCGATGATACAAAAATGGAAGTTGAAGGGAAAGGAAATGTGGAAATGGAAAATGGAGAATTCAAAGATGTTCTCTATGTTCCTAACCTAAGTTCTAATCTCCTCTCAATTTACCAAATCACTCACCTTGGAGATGGAAATAAAGTTGAGTTCCTTCTAGATTCAGTAATGATGCAATCTCTAAAAGATGATTCAATGTTTGCAATGGGGAAAGTTAATCATGACAACAAGTTGTATTCTTTCTCCCACTTTGTGCCTAAGTCTCCTTCACATGCTTTGTTGACTCAATATAATCCACAAACCAAATTATGCCATGAGTGGTATGGTCATCTTGCCTTCCACTATCTTTAGCAACTTTGATCACAAAACATGGTCAAAGGTCTACCTGCAATCATCTTTTCCAAAGGTGAATGTTCAACATGTTCAGTGGATATGCATCTAGAGGAGAAGTTAACTAAAGGGAAGTCTTCAAGAGAACTAATTGTTCTTCAATTGTTTCACATGGTACTAGCAGGTTCTTTTGTAGTGACATTAGTCAGCCAGGGTCGCTACATACTTACTTTCATTGATGACTTTTCACACTACACATGGATCTACTTTCTTCATCACAAGAATGAAGTGTTGGATAAGTTTTTAGCCTTCAAGAGTCATGTTGAACAACAATCCAAGAAATCCATCAAAGTTATAAGGATAGACAATGAAAGAAGATATGTGAACAAAAGACTTAAATACTTTTGCAAACTCGAGCGTATTGATCTTTATAATTCACTAGCATTTAGTCCACACAAGATAGATGTTGAACCATTGAGGATACAAACTCTTAAGTCAATGGCAAGTTGCATGATACAAGCCAAGTCTCTTGATCCATCGCTTGAAGTCAAAGCTATAAGTAGTTCCAATCACATACTGAGTAGGTCTCGTCATAATGTCTTAGTTGGAAAGACTCATTTTCAAGCATGGTGTTGTAGAAAACTAGTTGTGAGTCACTTCAGAGTCTTCGGTTGTCCAACATGGGCAAACATATCTTCCAGGGGATGCAAGGCACCACCACCTTGGCCTTGTAATTTCATCAGATATGGAGACAGTGTTAAGGAATACTTACTTATGGATCTTGAGACACATGAGATTTTCATAGAGAGTAATGTACGCTTTGAGGAAAGTTGACCAAGCTTATCTTGTAATCCTATCCACACTTCATACATTGTGGAAACTAATAGTGACACCGAAGATAGTGGTTCAACATACTCAGTTATGTAGGATCCTATTGACAGATGTAGGGAGAGGTCACAACATTAGCACATTCCACATGCATATATTGCCACAGTGACAGGTCAAGCACAATAGGGAACACCTTGTCTTCCAGCTCCAACATCAATGGATGACCTATTGATAGACATTTCAAGTTTTTTTGTGGAGTCACACATAGCAGATTTGGGAGACATCATTGATGATATACATCTTCTCTTTGATGGAGAAGATCCTTCTTCAGTTGTTGCAAGGGCTCACTCTGACCCTCATGTCCATTCTCTACATGATTGATCTTCATAGATTGATATGATTGTGGATCCTTATGTACAATAGTTGTAGGAGGCCTCTTTATCAGTTGAGGAGATAGTAGATTATTTAGGATAGGTTCTACATACATCCTTGCTAGATCCGACATTGTTCTTTTCAGCAGCATTGGAAGGGGTGACAATCAATATCAACATAGGGATAGTTGAGTAAGTTTCAGAGGCATCATCGATCATCTAGATTCTTTCTACACATAGGGGAAGCATCTCATTTGTACCTATGATATTGTTTCTTTCAAAGGGGAGGAACATTATTTAGCAATCCTGGATCAGCTTTTGCATCAGAGCAACTATCACTAATTGACACACTTCATTAGGGGGGGGACAACCTAGTCTCTCTTCTTCTTCTCTTTTATTGGGGGACCTTTTCGTCTTTTGGGATTATGTTCTTCTCATATTTCTCTATTTTATATACTTGATGTATGTCGTAATGCGGGGGTCTTGATTACTCCATCCATCCATGCATCTTGTATTTTCATCTCTCTTTTTGGGGGAGGGTTTTTCCCATGAGGTTTTCCCTCTTTATCCACTTTATGAGAGATTGCATTTTATTATACCTAGCATGGCCTAGTAGCAGAGACCCATTATACAATGCTATAGACTTTAGAGTTCTAGCTTCATTGTATTTATCACTTTTATGATGTTTTTTCTTATTATTATAAATTTTAAAAATAAAAATATTAATCTTATTTGTCCTGCCTATAATAGGCGAAGACTACAATTACCAATATATTATTTTCTATTAATCCTTGTTTTGGTAGTTGAGCAATTTGTGATGATCATCCAAAAATAATGAAATTACAAAGTTGGATTTGTGCATTCCAAGATGCTAAGATGATAGAAGATGAGTTCATCAAAAATTATATAGGAAGAAGACCAAAAATTGTTTCAGGTATTCAATCTCTTGGTGGAACTGAACATGATGATGAGGTTATGGAAGATCTTGAAAAGTCTATCACCACCATCCAAGAAAACAACCTTGATGATTTAACTAGTAATTCCTTGCACCAATGATTTCACAAAGGAATTTTTTTTTGGAAGATTAGAATCTATTGAAGTAGAAATTAGACAGTCTAGGGAACTAGCTAGAGTTAAGACAGCTTTCAGTGCTATGCACATTCGACCTAATCTATCAAGAAGTACAAGCACATGAGGAGACTTTGCGAGTAATAGAAGATATGAAGAAGGAATAGGCCTTCTGGTAAGAAGAGAAAAAAGATGGTAAGAAAATATTTAAATGTTGGACTTGTGATGAATATGGTCATTTTGCATCTAAATGTCCTAAAAGAGAGAAAAAGTTCAGAGGAAAATTTAAGCCTAGAAGAGATAAGGATAGAAATTGTTTATATGCTAATGAGGACGAAGAATCTGATGAAAAGCATCAAAGTGAAAGTGATGATGAATTAGGATTTGTGGATATTAAGGAAGATAACCTTGATAAAAAAATTAGAGAAGAGAGAGCTCTAGTTAGCCAAGTTGAGAAGAAATCAGATTGGATAATTGATAGTGGATGTTCAGATCACATGACTGGTGAAACTAACATTGATGATGTTTACAATGTAACCTATCATATTACAAGGATTAAATCTATTACTATTGATGGTGAAACTAACACTGATGATTTTTACTTTGTTGATGGTTTGTAACATAATTTATTAAGTGTTGGACAATTGGTAGACAAGGGATATTTGTTGTAGTTCATAGAGAAGACTTGCATTATCGAAGTCAAGGATGGTATGCTGATTGGAATCGAAACTAGATCCAAAGGTAATGTATTTTAGTTGAATCTTATTGAAATAACATGTTTTATTATAAACGTTAACAATAGTTGGTTATGACATAGAAGGTTCTTTCATATAAACTTTGATAATATCATGAAAGTTAGCAGTACATTTGTAATGAGAGATCTACGTAAAATTATTAAGCCTAATAATGTTCTCTACGAGGAATGTATTTTGGCTAAACAGAGGAAAGTGTCTTTTACTAGCAAGAAGTTCTAGATACTATAGAGAAATTGGAGACTTTTCACATAGATCTGAGTGGTCCTGTAAGAACTATAGGATTCTGTGGTGAAAGGTACTTTATGATTTTTGTTGATGATTTCACTAGGATGATGTGGGTAGCATTTCTTAAAGAAAAGTCTGAAGTTTTTGAGAAATTTAGGATATTCTAGAATAGAGTAAAAAATGAATCTGGTGTTAAGATTAAGTGTTTAAGATCAGATAGAGGAGGAGAGTTCACCTCTAGAGAGTTCAACATGTTTTGTAAAGATAATGGAATCAAAAGAAAATTATCTTCACCTAGAACACCTAAACAAAATGGGATTTTTTAAATAAGGAACAAATACATAGCAGAAGCAACAAGAGAGATGTTATTTGACACTGATGTCTCAAAGAGATTTTGGAGAGAAGTAGTTAACACTATAGTATATACTCTGAATAGAGTATAGATTAGAAAAGTTATGAGTAAGAAACCCTATGAGTTATGGTTTGGTCCCTCACCATCAGTCAAGTATTTTTGAATATTTGGAATTAAGTGTTACATAAAGAGAGATGATGATATAGGTAAGTTTGATCCTAGAAGTGATGGAGGTAAGTTTCTTGGTTTCTTTTTGAAAAGAAAAGCATATAGATGCTTCAACTATAGAACTAAGACAATAGTTGAGTGTACAGATGTAAGGATTGATAAAATGTTTGGTACTAAAGAGAAGATGGTAGATTATAACTCTAATGAAGAAGAGGATAATTTTGGATTTGTTAGACATAATGCCAAAATTCTTTTTGAGACTAACAATGATTTGCAGAATAAAGTATCTATTGAGCATAGATAAGAACATAGATCTAAACCTAGGGAAGCAATCAGAATTGAGATTTCCACTACTACTTCTACTAGAAACATGACAAAGACTCACCCTCTAGGGTAGATAATTAGAAGCAGGAATAAAAGTTTGATGACAAGGAATAAAGCAAATGAGGAATTGGGTCTGATTTCTCAAGTGGAACCTAAGAGCAGAGATGAGGCATGTAAGGATGATCATTGGATGCAAACTATGAAAGAAGAACTAGATTAGATTGTGAAAAATGAGACATGGGATTTAGTTCCTAGACCTATAGACAAGAATGTGATAGGAACCAAATGGGTATTCAAAAATAAGATGAATGAGAAAGGAGAAGTTGTGAGAAACAAGGCCATACTTGTTTGCAAAGGTTACTCACAATAGGAAGGCATAGATTATGAAGAAACCTATGCACCCATGAAAAGAATGGAAGTAGTAAGGATGTTCTTGGCTTATGCAGCAAGCACAATTTTTAAATTTTATTAGATGGATGTCAAGTCAACTTTTCTAAATGGAGAACTTGAAGAAGTCTACATTGAGCAACTTGATGGATTCCCTCTAATAGAAGATAATGATTTTGTATGTAGACTAAATAAAGCATTGTACGGTCTGAAGCAAGCACCTAGAAGCTGGTATGCAAGGTCAGATAGGTATTTATCAAAGCTTGGATTTATTAAAGGTACAACAGATGGTAATCTGTATTAGGAGAAAACTAATGATGACCTATTTATCATTGTAGTATTTGTGGATGACATAATATTTGGAGGAAATGATGAAGAAAGTGGTAAATTTGCTAAAGAGATGAAAAATGAATTTGAAATGAGCATGATAGGAGAAATGAAGTTTTTCCTAGGATTGTGAATTGTGCAAAATAAAGATGGACTATTTATTTCACAAACTAAGTATCTAAAATATATTTTTAAAAGATTTGGTTTGGAGAATTGCAAACTTGTAGGTACACTTGTGATAATTGGTCACAAGTTATCTAGTAAAGATGAAACATCTATAGTTGAGTAGAAGAAGTATAGATCTATGATTGGAGGATTGCAACATCTGAATCACACCATACTAGATATAGAAAATGTAGTCAAAATTTTAGCAAGATTTCAAGCTGATCCAAAAGAGTATCATTATGCAACAGTAAATATAATATTCATATATTTGAAAGGTACATCTAACTATGGAATATGGTATGATAGATCAAGTGATTTCACCTCGTACAGATGTACTAATTCAAATTGGGTAGGCAATATAGATGACAGAATGAGCACCAGTGGTGGAGAATTATTTCTTAGAGGAAGATTGGTTTCTTGGTTGAGCAAGAAATAAGATTGTATATCTTAGAGTATAGCTGAGGCAAACTATATTGTAGCAATAAATAATTGTAATCAAGTTATGTGGATGAAACAAATGTTGAAGGATATTGGAATTGAGTTTATATAACATGTTATCATTTACTATGATAACAAAAGTACAATAAGTATGTCTAAGAATCAAGTATTTCATTCTAAGAGTAAGCACATATTTATAAAGTATCATGTTTTGGGAGAAAAGGTAGAAAAATATGAAATAAGGTTGGAGTATGTAAGCACTAAAGATCAAATTGTAGATATCTTTACAAAGCATTTTCTTAAAGATGCTTTTGAGTACCTAAGAGGTGTGTTAGGGGTTATTCCCCTACCTAATTCAGAGTAGTTGATGCAAGGAGTGCATTAGTCTAGTGGTACAAAGAACTATGGTTAGACTGGACTAAATGCTAATGCTTCATGTATGGGGGAGAATCTGATATGAACTAAGTCATGAAGAACTCTAGGTATTTGGTTTTGAACAATGTATTTGGACACTTGAGCTAGTTTGAATAGCTGATTAACAATTGGTATTGAGATTGACATGTTTGACATTGATGTCAATGAGAGAGAGAATGTACATGAAAAACATTTTGAGAGAATGTACATAAGTAGTGAGAAGAGATGAATCTATTGAGATGGAATTAGGGGAGAGTTATCTCTTTAGGGAGATATAGAAAGATTCATGCAAGTGCATAGAAGCATGTGTAAGTGCACAGATTCAACTTACAAGTATTGCAAGTTGTTTATTGTGAACAACTATTGCCGATCCTAAAAGAAGAAGAAGAACAATACAACATTCCATAAGATCTCAAATTAATGAAGAGAATTTGAGAATAATACAAAGGAAAAGTATAGTTTGGTATTCTTGGAACTAGGATATTTTCCTTCTATGTTGCCATCAATACCAAAGAGGGAGATTGTTAGCATGAATGTTGATGATACTACATTGGGGGAGTATCCTAGAAATTGAAGAGCATTGATATGTTGCATTCTGTTGGATACAATTGATAATTGCATGATTGTCTTTGATGTTACACAAATGTCATATCAGTCATCAGACAGAGTCTACCGAGCTCAGAAGGTAAGTACAGCTGTTGACAGAGTTTACCGAGCTTGCAAGGTAAACAAAGGAAGTTCAGTGTTTACCGAGCTCACTCGGTAATCAAAGGATTTGTTGCCGAAAGACAGTGTTTTCCGAACTCACTCGGTAAACAAAGGATATGAGATAGGTTGTCAGTATTTACCGAGCTCACTCAGTCATCAAAGAAAAGTAGCAGACAGTATTTACCGAGCTCACTCGGTCATCGAAGAAAAGTAGCAGACAGTGAAAAGTAGCAGACACTATTTACCGAGCTCACTTGGTCATCCAAGAAAACAGTGTTAACTGAGCTCACTCGGTCATCAAAGGAAAGTCGGAGAAATCGGTGTTTACCGAGTTCACTCGGCAACTGAAGGATTTCATGAAATTCTCTGTATTAACCGAGCTTAGTTGGTTAACACAAGAATTATTTTCTGTGCAGTATTTACCGAGTTAAGTCGGCCAGCGAAGGATTTCTCGAAGGTTAAATAATTAAAGTTAATTACTTTATGTAATGTATGAAGCCGACTTATAGCACAATTATTTATAATTGTAACTTGTATTTGAGCCGACTTGATAATCTGAAAGGTATATATGAAAGATCAAGTTGCGAATTCAAGTAAGAAGTATGAATGTGAAAAAGCGAGCAAATATGATTGAATATCTAAAATGTGAAGGAAGGTCAGAGCAAGTTTTTGAAGGATCAGAGATGCAGAGTTGCATTTAATCAGAGAGGAACAGAACAAAGATCTGTATCAGCAAAGATAAGTTGTATTTATTTCAGATCGCTCATTGTTACTTTCTAACAATTGTAACAGTGTTTTCAAATCTCTTAACAGAGTGGGTTTAACAGCCTTTTGTAAAATCCTCTAACAAGGTGGCAATTCAGTTGAATTGATCTAAAGACCTCTAGCAAGGCCACTCCTAGCAGGGTGATTAAATCCTCTAACAAGGTCGCACCTAACAGTGTGTTTTGTAACCTTTAACAAGGTTGGCTCCTAACAGGGCTCACTTCAGAAGAGTGAAAAATAGTAACTAGTTACATTGGTGGTTTTTCCCATATTGGGTTTCCACGTTAAAACTGGTGTCTCTTGTCTCTTGTTTCTTGTGTTTTCAGTTTGATTATATGAGTGTCAGCAATGAGTATTTCCTTTGACATCTTAAGGGACTTGTGGGAAAAGTTTTTGTAGTAACTGATTCACCCCTCCCCTCTCAGTTACTCCATTCTCATTTCCAACAGCATTCATGATTGTATTTGTCATTGATGTCAACACTATAGTAATTTTGTTAAGACTGGAAGAATACCAGTCAAAAATCTTAGTATGCACAATAGCTGAGGAAGTTTCAAATGATGCATAGTGAATGACATGTTCTTGGCATTGTATTGATGACATGGTTCAAAGGACTAAGTCTGATTCAATGTTGGATGGAAGTTACACCTATTTTAATAAAAGCAATGTAGAAATAGAGCATTGGAGAAAGATGTAATGAAGTTGATGCACAGATAATAGTGATAGAGGATGATCGTATGGTGACACTAGCATATGCACAAGATAGGGTTTCACATGTGTAAAGTTTGGTATAGGTTGTGAGGTGACAGTGTTGTTGTAATTGTGAATTAATTAATTATATTATTTTAATTAATTGAGAAGGCCTCAATGCTAACTCAAGAAATTATTATGAAGATATGGTATAAAGGAAAGTTTCTTTCCTTGTTTATAAAGAGACTTGGATAGAGAGGATCAAGTGAAATACAGAGTATTAATGCACAACTCAAGAAGGAGCAAAATGCTTATTGAATGCACATAAGCAATCCAAGGGATAATTGGATGCATAGTATGAGATCTAGTTACAAGATCTGAAGGAGAAAAAGTCTAGTTGATAGGATAGAGACAAAGGAAGAAGTACATTTTAGTTCTATTATTCTGCAAGGAATAATATAGAAATATTTTGACAATGGGTTCTTTGATCTTAACTTTGAAGCTATTTGGGCAGTGGGTCCAACTATCTTCCACAACTCGTAACATGGTTGACACAACTCCTAATAGGGATTCAAAGTCTCCTAATAGACTCATATGTATTTAATGTTGTAACAGGGTCTATCCTATAACAAGGAATATTTTCCCCACTGGGGTTTTCTCTCTAATCAAGGGTTTCCCTAGTTAACATATTTGGTGTTAATTGTGCATGAGTACCTTGTTGTAGTTTTAGTTTATATTACTCACATGGTTAAGTTTGTTTAAGGTTAATATTTTGTAATGATAGTTGTATAATTGATTCATCCCCCCCTCTCAGTTATATCCATGGACTATATATTCTAACAATATAAGGATGTTCAAAAGTTTGTGAAGAGTTGTGGAATTTGTCAAGTTGCAAAAGGAGTAAGTTAGAATATTAGATTGTATGCACCTATTTCTATTTTTGAGAAACCTTAGAGTGCCATTGATATGGATTTTGTTCTTGGATTTCCTAAAACAACAAATGGGTATTATTTGATATTTGTTGTTGTGGATCAATTTTCTAAAATGACTCTTTTTATACCATGTAAGAAGACATTAGATGCTACACATGTTGCTGAACTTTTATTCAAAGAGATTGTTAGATTGCATGGATTACCAAGAAATATTATTTCTCATAGAGACACTAAATTTTTTGGTTTTCTTTGGAGAACTTTGTGGAAGAAGCTGAGTATAGAGTTGAAGTTTAGTTCTACATTCCATCCGTAAACTGATGGATAGACAGAAGTTGTGAATAGAAGATTGGGTAATTTTTTGAGATGGTTAGTTGGAGATAAACTGCATAATTGGGAGATTTAATTGGCACAAGTTGAGTTTACATATAATAATTCTATGAATAGAAGGGAAAACACCTTTTGAGATTGCTACTAGAATGTAGCCTAGAGGAGTATCAAATTTAAAGGATGTTGTTGGTGAAGTAAAGGGAAGTGTTGTAGGAGAAGAATTTGGTGATTTTATGGAGTCTTTTTATAAGGAAGTGAAGCTAAAGTTGGAAAAAAGTAATCAAAAGTACAAGAAGAATGTTGATAAGTCTATAAGGCATCATGTTTTTGAAGTTGGTGATGAGGTGATTGTAAGGAAACTCAGGTGCGGAAACAACTTCCTACACTAATCTCATGAGGAAAGTATGGTGCAAGTCCTTTTAAAATCTTGTATAGTTACAGATTCAATATCATGTAAACAACAATATAGTAGGCAACCATGCATACAGAAAAGAGACAGAGAAAGAAACACATAACACAAAGATTTGCCGATGGGGAAAAACCTTTCGGTAAAACAACCGCACCCCTCCAGAACCTGCACAATGTATTATCTTCAACACAAGATTACAATACACTTGCAATGCAAGTTCAACATCAACAATACAAGACTCCAACAACACCTCAATACCTGCAAACTTTCATCTATCACTCTATTGCATTACAACATGCAATACTCATTTTATGAACATCTTAAGACCCAACAAAATGCCCACAAAGGAATTGGGCATTTTTCATGGCTCAACCACCAAGAAACATGCACAATGCCACATGTACATCCAATACCAAGAAAAGGGCATCCATCCCTTGAATAGGCAATGACAACTTGTCATAGAATCCACCAAAAATAGCAGTCACAAGAGAAGTGTAAGGGAATCCGTCATACCAACCTATTTTTGGCATATTCTCTTACACACACCAACCACTCATTCTTGGGCGCCCACATAGGCCTCATGTCATAAGATGCTCTTACACCTGTAATAGCTTATTCCTTAAATAGCTCTTATGCATCATAGGAATTTGTCATAACCATTTCAGCCATGATCTCCTTCACACACTTCAAGACGCCGACACATGTAAGTGATCAACATGCTAACTAGACATGTACACTCACATTTACATATTATTTGAAAAAATACATTTTACAAAACAAATAATAATAAGAATAGGAATTATACAAGGTTGAGACACCTTATTCCTAACATTCTCCCACTTGTCGAACACCTTGTAATAGCAATAGGAACATAACAGGAACTAACCGCTATAGGCCGAAAGGCCCATAGACTCTGAACACCATCTGAACTTCTTAGTGCCCACTAGTTTTGTTAATGCATCTGCAACATTCTTCACAATATCTACCTTCTCCAAATTTACCTTTCCATCTTCCACCATATCTCTCACAAAGTGAAACTGCACATCAATGTGCTTTGTTCTGGCATGGAAAGTTGGATTCTTCGCAAGGCAAATAGTACTCTGACTGTCACACCAAATAGTAACCTATTCTGCATCAACACCAACATCAGAACACAATCTCTTAAGCCAAATGGCTTCCTTACAAGCATGAGTAGTAGCCATGTACTTAGCTTCTGTAGTGGACAAAGCAACCACAGATTGTCGCTTACTCATCCAACTGATGGCACCACCAAACATAGTGAACACATAACCACTGGTGGATCTCCTATGATCAATATCACCTACCCAATCTGAATTCACAAACCCATGAATACAAACTGAATGCGGAGATCCAGAAGAGTTACCATGATAACATATGGAGTAATCTGATGTACCCATCAAATATCTGAATACTCACTTAACTGCATCCCAATGTATCCATCCAGGATTAGCCATAAATTGACTCAAGACTCCCACTACTTGGGAAATGTCTGGTCTAGTATAGAGCATAGCATACATAAGACTTCCAACTGCACTAGTATAAGGTACTCTACTCATGTCTTCCACCTCACTAGGAGATTTTGGACAATCATCTATAGATAACTTTGTTCCCACTGAAATAGGAACACATAGTGGTCTACAATCTGCCATGCTAAACCTGTCCAACACAGACTTCACATACTTACTCTGACTCAACCAAAGTTTTCTGTTAGACTTGTCTCTACTGATTTCCATACCCAAGATGTACCTAGCTACCCCAAGATCTTTCATCTCAAACTGTGTTGACAACTGAGATTTAAAATTAGAAATCATACCCTTACCCTTCCCAAACAACAACATATCATCAACATATAATGCAACAATAAGAAGGCGATCATTTTCAATTCTTTAATAAACACAATGATCTGATTTTGATCTTACAAATCCAATTGACAACAAAAAGACATCAAACTTAAGGTACCACATCCTAGGAGATTGCTTCAAACCATACAGAGATTTCTTTAGTCTACAAACAAAGGATTCTTTACCTTTAACAATGTAGTGCTCAGGCTGTGACATATAAATCTCTTCCTCCAAATCACCATGAAGGAAAGTTGTCTTTACATCCATCTGTTCTATCTCTAAATAATATGATGCAGCAAGAGATAATAGAAATCTAATGGATTTCAACTTTGCAACAGGAGAGAATATTTCACCATAATCTATTCCTTCTACCTATGAATACCCCTTTGCAACCAATCTAGCTTTGTACCTTTCAACACTGCCATCTGCACAGAATTTCTTCTTGAACACCCATTTACAGCCAAAAGATTTTCTCCCTTTAGGCAAAGATACAAGGTCCCAAGTTTTTTTTTTCTCTAATGAAGCCATCTCATCATCCATAGCCTCAATCCAGGAACCTGCATCTTCCATGCCCAAAGCCTCTTTCACAGATCTAGGCTCATTAGTGTTAGTAATCAAAGCAAAAGCACAACTGGAATCTAACATAGAATAACCAAACCTTTCTGGTTGCTTTCTTTCTCTCGTGGATCTCCTCAAGGGCTGAGGTTGAGGTTGTTCTTCCTCTTCTTCTGAACTGTCAAAGATGCTAGAGCTCTCCTCATCATTAGACCCAACATGGTCTCTCTGTTCAATCTTCTTAGGGGTAGGAGGCAACTGAACAACATCTTTTTCCTTTTCTTTTTCATCTGGTTGTAGCACAATAGGAGAAGATGTTAGCTCTCTAAAAATAACATTTCTGTTATACAACACCTTACTAGTCACAAGATCCCAATGCTTGTATCATTTCACACCAGCACTGTACCCAATGAAAATACATTTAACAGCTTTGTTTTCCAACTTAGATCTTTTCTCCTTTGGGAGATATGCATCAGCTTCACAACCAAAAACACGAAGATGTCTAATTGAAGGCTTCTTAGCAGACCACACCTCCATGGGTGTCTTACCAACAAGGGCTGATGTAGGAGATCTGTTAACTAGATAGCAAGCAGTGGCCATAGCTTCGGCCCAAAACCCTTTTTCTAAACCACCTCCACTAAGCATACTCCTAGTCTTCTCCATCAGTGTCCTATTCATTCTCTCTGCAACTCCATTTTGCTCCGGGGTATAAGGAGTTGTCTTATGCCTCTCGATACCTTTTTCTTTACAGAACTGTTCAAACTTTGCTGAGAAAAACTCACCACCATTGTTAGTTCTCACACACTTAATCTTCTTACTAGTCTGATTCTCTACAAGGGCTTTAAATTCCTGGAATTGACTAAAGACTTATGTCTTACTTTTAAGGAAATAAATCCATGTCCTTCTATTGTAATCATCTATGAAAGATACAAAAAATATAGACTTGGAAATCGAAGGAACTTTTACAAGACCAAATACATCAGAATGAATAAGATCCAAAACATCAGAAGATTTGTGAGAACTAGAGTAAAACTGAACACGATTTTGTTTACCATATACATAGTGTTCATAGAAGTCGAACTCGAGATTGCAATCATTTAACCCCTCAATGAGATTTTTGTTTTTCAGGGTTCTGAGACCCTTCTCACCAATCTGGCCAAATCTCATATGCCACAACATTGTCTTTTCTACAAGAAGCTTTCCTTCCAAAGTGTTTGCATTGCCATCGGAACCATTAACCATAGAATTCTTCATTGCTTGTTTAGATGGTGAGGATGAAGAACTGTTACATAGAGGAATACATGCATCTAGCTGAAAAAAAGTACCTCTCGTAGTACCCTTAGTAAGCACCATCGATCCTCTAATCATCTTACATCCTTCTTTCGAAAAAACAACTTGCACACCTACATCGTTCAACATACTTATAGATAATAGGTTTCGTGCTAGACCTAGAATGTGCATAACTCCATTGATTCCCTTTACTCGTCCATCAGGAAATTTGATAGTGACCCTTCCACATCCAACTATCTTCAGGTGAGAATCATCACCCAAGTACACCTTTCCACCATCGAACTCTTCATATTTTGAGAACTAGTTTCGATGAGAGGTCATGTGAAAAGATGCACCCAAGTCAACAAACCACACATCATCAGATGCATGGGCTGCCAAAGCTATGATGAATGCATCACCATCTTCTTGAGATTTTTTCAGAACCAGAATCTGAGGCTTTCTTCTTCTTCTTAGGATCTTTACAGTCTTTATGGAAGTGCCCAGTCTTATCACAATTCCAACATTTTGCCTTGGACTTATTGGAAGTCTTTGACTTCCCACGAGATTTGGATCTACCCTTATTTTTAGACTTATTGTCATTTTTCTTTCCTCTTTCTGTGGATCCCACACGAACAATAAGGGCTTCTTTTTCTGAAACGAAAGCCTTTTTCTGCATCTCCTCTGATAGCAGTGAAGACACCACATCATCCATTTTGAAGGTGACTAATGTGCTTCTGAGAGCCATCACAAGATGGCCCCATGAATTTGGTAAAGAACACAAAAGTGTGTAGCAATGATCCTCCTCCTCTAACTTGACACCAGCAGATGTCAACTGTGCAGCTAGCAGATCAAATGCATTTAAATGATCCGTTAAGGATCCACCTTCCTCCATTCACAGAGAATACAAATTCTTCCTCAGGAACAACTTGTTCACCAGAGATTTGGCCTGATACACGGCCCCAAGTCTTTCCCACAAACTATATGCGGTTTTCTCATCTAGAACATTCAGAAGGACTGCATCGGTTAAATAGAGTCTTATGAGACCCTTAGCTTTACGGTCTTTGATATCCCAATCTGCTTGAGTTATAGTTGTTGATCTTATAGTGCTTGTAGTCGCTTCCCATAAGTCACGATCTTCCAACATGTCTTCCATCTTGAGTTTCCACAACTCAAAATTAGTGCCATTAAATTTTTCCACCTCCATTCTTCCATATTATGAACTCACCATCTAAATCTGCAAATAAGATTTAGGATACTCTACACAAGACTCCCAGTCAACTTGAGATTAGCTCAAAAAAACCCTACCCAACAACTAGGATCAAAAGTTGATCAAGCTCTGATACCACTTGTAAGGAAACTCAGGTGTGGAAACAGCTTCCTACACTGATCTCATAAGGAAAGTATGGTGCAAATCCTTTTAAAATTTTCTACACTTACAGATTCAATATCATGTAAACAACAATATAGCAGGCAACCATGCAAACAAAAAAATTGATAGAGAGAGAAAAACATAACACAAAGATTTTCTGGTGGGGAAAAACCTTTCAGTAAAACAACCCCACCCCTCTAGAACTTGCACAATGTATTATCTTAACCACAAGATTACAATACACTTGCAATGCAAGTTCAACATCAATAATAGAAGACTCCATCAACACCTCAGTACCTGCAAACTTTCATCTATCACTCTATTGCATTACAACATGCAATACTCATTTTATGAACATCTTAAGACCCAGCAAAATGCCCACAAAGGAGTTGGGCATTTTTCATGGCTCAACCACCAAGAAACATGCACAATGCCACATGTACATCCAATACCAAGAAAAGGGCATCCATACCTTGAATAGGCAATGACAGCTTGTCATAGAATCTGCCAAAAATAGTGGTCACAAGAGAAGTGTAAGGGAATCTGACATACCAACCTATTTTTGGCATATTCTCTTACACACACCAACCACTCATTCTTGGGCGCCCACATAGGCCTCATGTCATAAGATGCTCTTACACCTGTCATAGCTTATTCCTTAAATAACTCTTACGTGTCATAGGAATCCGTCATAATGATTTCAACCATGATCTCCTTCACACACTTCAAGACGCCGACATATGTAAGTGATCAAAATGCCAACTAGACATGTACACTCACATTTACATATTATTTGCAAAAATACATTTTACAAAAAAAATCATAATAAGAATAGTAATTATACAAGGTTGAGACAACTTATTCCTAACAGTGATGGACATGTCAAAGGCACTAAGGAAACAATAGGAGAAGAGACCACAATTAAGGAGGAGCAACTAGATGATCAAACTGTATCTAAGGTACAAGTGCCGAGTGCTAGTTCTCCAAATGAAGACCAAGTAAATCAACAAGACTTAGTGAAAAATCAAGGATGTTTATGACAATCACTCTTAGAACATCAATCCCTTAACAAATGATGCTTTGAAGAAGATATTGAAGAATTCCACCATGATAACTAATTTATGTACAATTTGTGTATTGGTGAGAACTAATGAAATTGAAAAGGTAGATATGGTAGCAGAAGGGGAGAAGAAAATTGACCCATTAAGTGTGCCCCTAGAGGTAAAAATTGTAGAAACATAGAGTACAAGCACTGAACAATAAGGTGTTGTTACAAAACCAGTTGCATTACTTCTTGTGCCATTCATTTCTCACAAGCAAGCCTCTATTACAATTGAGAAGGATGGAAAATAAACCAGATTAGGTCAAGAAGCAAGTCCTGCACCTAGACCACAGACACAAGGTGAAGAGAAGAAAGAGGATAGTCAGATTGACAAGCCTAAAGAATTGAAGGTGACTACTACTGTAGAGGAACAAATTTCTATCTAGACTCTAGTTACCTTACTAGTTTCTGAGACTCCTACTAGTTATTAGGTTCTTTAGAGACCATGAGCACTCAAGACATGCCATTGGAGATATCTAGGCCAAGTGCAGAGACATCTAGTAGATCAGAAGACATATCTAATAGAGATGTGAGTCTTGATGAGGTGATTGAACTTCCAAAGTTTGATCTTACAAAAATCACCATTGAGAAGATGATCATTCTACAAGAATATTTACATAGGAAAAAACACGAAGAGTTGTTGAGAAGGGAGCATAAGCAGAAGAAAATGCTTCATGACATAAAAGACATATTTCTTGATGCTTTCAATCTCCCAAATCCTAATGAAGAGAAACCTATTCTTGAGTAATTGGTAAAAAATGTTGACAAGATAAATGATGATGACCTAGACACAAACATTAAACTATTGGAGTGGTCAAAAAAGAAGTTTCAAAAAAAAGTTCTTGAATAGAGATCTATTGCCATTGTACTAAGATAGGTTGAGTTAGCAACCTAGATGGAAGATGAGAAAAAGGTATTGGAGAATATCTTTTCTCTATACACAAAGCTTTGTGATGTGAATTTATTCACACAAGAAGCATAGAGGTTTATTGATCGGTTGCAAGGAGATCTACAATCCATAGGTACTACATTGAAACTAACTCTAGGTCAAAATCAAACTCATTTTCAATGATTACTCTCTACTCAAGGTCAACTAGTAGTACTCCAAAAGAAAGATGCTAAAATTTGTGCTACCTTGATCAACATCCAATCCATCTTGACCCTATACATGGAAGTGTTACAGAAAGAACTAGCCTTTGTTGAAACATTGATGAAGAAAAATTCTCATCTTTCCACTCATGAAGGCTTAGTTAATCTTGCTTCTGAGCTAGATATCCAATATTAGTCTCTATAGGTAGCGTGTAAAAATTGGGATGCAACATTGAACATCACCATGGAGGTCCACAAAACATTTTTTGACAAAGACACTATCAGTGTACCACCCAAATGACATGTGTGTCAAAAAGGGGGAATGAGAAAGTAAAGGAATGAAGACGATAAGGGGAACATGGTTTTGAGACAAAAATAGGGGACAACAATAGTGCATCATATTTAATCATAGAGAGTTATATAGAATTTAGATATAGCAAGGAACACTCAACTCGGGATGAGTTAAATTTTTTTGGAGAGGTATGACTGTTAAGTGATCAGTTGTGCAAAATTTTTTAATTTTGTATGAGATACAGATTATCTGTGTGATGAAAATAAGTTAGGTTGTATATGCATGGCAAAGTTTTTTTTCCACTCATGTCAAAGGGGGAGATTGTTGATCTTATTTTGGTGTTGACAAGCAGTGACAAAACACTTAAGTCATTACTTAACATAAATCTGTATGTACCAAGTAAGTAGTTTATGCCTAGCAATATATGCAGTTAGTGCCAAGCACCAGTATGTGCCAAGTAGATGGTATGTGCTGAGTCACTCAAGTTTTGAGAAAGAAATATATGCTAAGTGATTCATATGTTGAGTAAAACAATGGATGCTGAGTCATTCATGAACTGAGTTGCAACATTGAAGAATAGTGAATGTTGAGCATCAAAGCTTTCAAGTGCCAAGTAAATAGTTTTGGACATAGTTGTTTGTAATGACATAAACTCCTATGTAAACCATTTTTGGGCTGAATTCAGTATTGTTTTATGATTCTAGAAGATATATATGAAGGTATATTGAGAATCACTATGCAGTTCATGCAACCAATCATATTGAGGGATTTTTTAAGTGATAAAATGGGTGAATCACAATCATTGATTCCTACCTAAACCTAGGTCACCTATGTCTTCTTAAGGAGGGAAAATCCTAAAGAATCATACATGTGCAGATGAGAAGAGAAGGAAGAATGCTAAGTATAACCAGAGCATTTGTGGTGACTATGGAGGTTGTGATCATGTTATGAATTGTAGAATCAGTTAGAGAGAATAGAGGAAAGAAAAGAAATGATAGAAGAGATACATCTGATCAAGAGGATCAAGTATACATCAGGAAAGAGGAGATTTGATATCTAGTAGATAGGTGCTAACCAAAGGATAAGGGCTGAGACATTCTAACATGTGAATCAATAAAAATCTCTTAATTGATTAGTCCTAGCAAGCTTTTGTAAAGACTTTAACAAGGTGCTTACTTTATTGTAAGTTGAAGTCCTCTAACCAGACACAATTCTAACAGGGTGTTGAAATGCATTAACATGGTAAGATTTAACAGTCTTTGCAAGCCTTTAACATGGCATACCTTTCATAGGGTAGATCATAAATTATCATTAAACTTATTGTAACCTTAATTGGATACACTTTACAACTACAATAGTGAAGATTTGTGGGTTTCAACCCCACTCTAGTTTACCTTCTCATTGGAGGGTTTCTAGGTAACAAATTTAGTATGTTATGTGTTATTCATTTCATGCTATGGATGAACATGTTTAGTTTGCTAGTTCAATTTACATGAAAATTGTGAGATGGATGTGTGGTTAATGTTTTATGGTTAAAGTTTTGAAGTGCTAATTCACACCCACCACCCCACCCCCCCCCCCCCTTCGAAGTTTACTTTCCAATTGTTAATTCCAATAGTCTATTCTATCATCCCTTTGTCCAAATTTTTTATTATTAGGCACACCTTTCATTTTCTATCAATCTTCACTATTGTAGTCTCATTAGGGAAAGGCATCATGCTAGAGAGATAGTGATTCTTCACCTTCATAAAATACTTGCCCATGATTTCTATCCATTTTACCAGGTACACAAAATCTAATTCTACTGATTTATGTTTACTTTGGCTTTATTAGAGCTTCATTGATTATAGGAAATACTTAAAAAAAATTATGGTTTCCTAAAAACATTAACAAATCTAAATCATTATAGTGTATAAATGTGTCACCTACCTAAAGTAGGCTTTGCAGTGCCAACAAGGGAAGCTAAAACTAGACTCCAATGTGCCTTGTAGACATCTAGGTGTGTATAATTTTCCCTCTTTTGAGGTCCACCATAGAAGTTGATTTTTGCAATACATTTGTTAGATAAAATGTTGATGAATGGTGCTCCCTTTAATACCATAAACCATAATAGAGAACAAAGAAACAACAACAAATGCAAGAACAAAATATGGACGTCATATTTGTGCTGCAAATGTAGAATTACATGATTGAAAAGCACAATATGCTAACCCACATGGGTGGCTTCATTACCATAATCTGCAAGACAAGTTGCGAATTATCACCTAGACATCTCCTAGACAATGTTCAGACCTTTCTTAAATAGGCAATTTTATGCTGCTCAGGAAGGTTCTAGACAATGAAACTTAATACATAGTTCTGACGAACCCTAACAATACATATAGAGTCAGCCAAATACATCTTTGACAATTATTTTAGATATTTTGGGTAGCCCAACTTTGAAAGGCCATAACTCTTGAACTGTTGCTTTGATTGGCTATTATAGCCACTTTTTGGAAATGCCAGCTCTTGATCTAAAAGCTCAAAATTGGATAAGCACCCTTCTGTCGAGTCTTTGGACCTCATCCAGGCACTCTAAGGCCTCCAAAGGTGATCTTGAAGATTTTTCTACAAATTTTTCCACCAAAAATCCATAATAGTTCTTCTCTTATACTTAAGCTAGAGCAATTAGATTTTTATGGTAGGCTTATAACTCTAAAATGAACCTTCATATAGAAATTGAGAACATTTCAAGGTCGTATGAAAAACTTACTAAAAATAGCAAGTTCCCATAAATAGTACCTCCCTATCTACTAGTACTTATTAAAATAGAAAAGACTAAAAATAATTTTTTTTTCGGTGATGCAAGATTGCTCATACACCCAGGGTGCTCCTACATTAGACACTTAGGGAAATTTGAGAAGTGACTCTATCATGTCTCAAGTGTTTAGAGGAAAACCAAGATGGTGAACCTCCTCCCTTGCTAACCATGATGAATCATCTACTTGCCTCACTTTTCATTTGACCAGGTATTTCTCATAAGTTCCGTTCCTTGTACTTTTGCCAACATGACTTTCTAGTATCTCCTTAATCTCCTTTGTAGTCGAACTAGCTACTGGAATAATCCATTGCGCTTCTGCAATGTCATCTCCATCACCTTCTTCATAATACTTTGTCAAATCTAAAATATTAAATACTGGTGAAATATTCAATTTAGTAGGCAACTCTACTTCATAAGCATTTCTAAAATAATGCCTTTTCACTATCTTGCATAGTCCAAACTTCTTCATCTTCAAGTTATTATATGTGCCCACTGGAAAATGCTCTTTTTTCAAATGAACCATGACTTCATCTCCAACATGAAATTCTGTATACCTCCTTTTTACATCTGCCTTAGTCTTGTATTGTGTATTTATCTTTATGATGTGCTTCCTCACCTCCTCATGGATGTTCTTCAAATGTTCAACAAATTCTTCTACTTCAGCACTACTTATCTTGCCTTTATCCAATTACCTAAATTCATAAGCATTTCTGGGACTACTCCCATATACAATCTGGAATGGTGATTTACTAGTACTCCTATTGAAAAAATTATTATATGAAAATTTCTTCTGTGGCAAAATCATATCCCATCCTTATGGCTTGTCTTCAACCAAACATCTCACCAAATTTCCAAAACTCCGATTCACCACTTCTGTTTGTCCATCAGTCTGTGGATGATGTGTAAGAAGTCCATATTTTGTTCTCACATTTGCTTCTTCTTCTTTTTTTTTTTTTTTTCCTGTTATGGTTTACGGTATTAAGGGGAGCACCCTTCATCAAATGACATGGTTGCAAGATATGTACAAATGATTATTGGGGATAATGATTTTTAATTTTTACAAAAATATAGATGGAGCTAATGCCAAACTAATTTGCAAAGACTTCTATTCTTATGCCATATAAAATGAGTGTTAATTTCTACTACCCTCGAGGTTTTTGCTAAATAGAGGGACATTAAAAAGTTCTAGTAGCAGAGCCAAGAAATCAGTAATAACCACACAAACTTGCAATGAATTACCAAACTATGATGACAATATAGGTATGTATATATCTGTCGATTCTCCTTTTCCATAATGAAATTGCAATTCTATGAGGTTTCAATTTTCAATAATAAAAATTGCAAAATATCAGTTACCTATCACATAGGTAGACATAAATTATTTCTAACAGAATAAATATTTTTGGATGTCTGGGTGCAATAGAATATTTTTTAACCTATTGTATATGATGGAAACAATAAAGCTAACATTTTTTCGATAACACTTACTAAAAGTAGACATTGGTTTTGTAAACTAATAATTTTGGATTTACAATTTGAAATTGAGATTATCACCAAGTGTTTACTCAAAAATTTCAAGGAAGAAGAGGTCTTAAATACAATGCTAAGAGAAAAATCTTCACACTTGAATAGTAGGAAAGATGGTAAAATGTGTATAAAAGAAACATGAATAAAAAATGATTTCACATTATATTAAAAAAATAGTGTTACAAATAGGTTGTCATTAGATATGAGCACATTCGCCTGCGACTATAATATAGGTAACATTGATCGGCAAAGACTCCAGTCATAGCCTATTAAACTTTGCTTTGGTCCTAAGCCCATCAATAGAGTGTTCCACTGCCTTGAAATATTATATGCATTTTACTCAATCAACTTGAATTGCAATTGAAATTAAAAATCACTTTATAAAGTCAGACCTAAAAACTGATATTAATTAATGAATCTAGGAATCCTAATTTAGATTAAAAGAAAATGGTCATAACTCACAAGCTTAAAGTGAATATTATTGGTCCCTATTGTAGCCATTGCCGCTCTTCTATTTTGAGCTTCTTAATTGCAATGATCTTTGTTGAACCAAATACAAATTTTCCTCTTGATTATTGAAATTGAAGAGGGAAATATTCATTGTTGAATCATTTATTTATAAAATCTTTGAAAAGTTCATATTTAAAAGTATAAAACATCAATGTTTCAGAACTTTTTTAATAAAAAGTCACGAAAGTTATCTATCTATACTAAACAAAAGATACTATATAAATTTATTATGTTACTAAACTTTTTTTATACAATATAATAATTTGAAGTTCTCTTAACAATTGATTTTAAAACTTTAATACAAAGTTTATAGTTTAAATTATCATTATTTTAATATAAAACATATTGTCATATGATACAACTTTTCTTTGTTGTATCGTTATTACAGTAGCATTTATTTTATTTCTAATATAATTTTTTTGTTATTGTTATTATTATATTTAAGTTATACAAAACTAAGATATTGATGTTTTACTTCCTCATTGCTTTCTCAATTACTTTCATTTAAAACATTCCTTTTTTCATAACCTTTTTTTGTTAGTACACGTTATAGTTTATTAAATATATCTTTTGTTTAGGACTTAAGGTAATTGGAGTTATAAGAAAACTCAAAAGCCTTTTTAACAAAATATAAATACTTTTTAATTTTTAATTTATTAAGTTTTTACTATTTTGATAATAATACTTTATTTCTATACGTTAAGAATTTTTTATCTAATGTTAAATTTGATATTATCCTATGAATATTAAGATATGATCCATAATATATGCATTATTATTATTTTTATATTATGTAATTTACTATCAAATATATGAGGTCTATAATTTTTAATATTAAAAATTGTATTTATTAAGTTGGAATATCACTTTACATATTCATATACGAGTTCACCAAAAAATATTTCTTATGGTAGAAAATTAGTTGAAATTCTATGAATCTTGAAAAAATATATTAAAAAAATGTTGGAAGAACTTTTTTGTTGAGAGGTTTGAAAATCTAGAAATTTTTTATACAATACTTTTTAAATATTGAGATTTTCATAATGAAAATTAGATGTATATCTATGTCTATAATATGTCAATGTTTTTAATTTGGTCTATTGTAAATATGAAATCACAACATTTGGTTTAGTATTTTGGAGTATTTCGCTATTTCTCATAGCTTTTGTAGAAGCCTAGTGCCCAAATGACTACCAACACATTATAGAGGAGTTATTAAAAGCTACACAAACTGGGTGGCCAAATAATGAAACCACAAAAGAAAATGAAAAATGAAAATGTCAACATGACCAACCTAACAACTATAAAACAATTGAAATAGAATTGAGACTGAGCTATGGAAAATTATTTTTTATTAGGTTTGTGTTACAATTTTTTTGTTTTGTGATTTTTTGGTGTGTGCTACTTTCTAAAGCATGTGGGAATTTTAATAAAGCTTTGTCTTTAACTAATGCATATAATATATCCTAATTATAGCTTTGAAGAAATGCAACCTATGACAAGTAACTGTTTCCCAAGAAGTCCACCTTCTATACAAAAAATATATGAAAATAGAAAAAGAAATAGAGAGTATTATGCCTGTAATAAAGATGTAATAGCTACCCGTAGACACTGTAAAATATTATAGAGAGTTTCACCCACCTCTAAACAAATACAATCAGAGAGTACTGTAGAAGTAGCGACTAAGAAAGACCTTTGAAATAGTTAGAGTTTCATTGATTACTACCTTTTGTACTACAAATACATGAAAGTAGAAAAATAATTAGATTATATTATGCATGTAACAAAGATGTGATCTTTGCTCACAGACAAGCTAAAAGATTATATAGTTACAACCACCTCTGAACAAATACAAGCAAACACTATTGTAGAAGAAGCCACAGAGAAATACCTTCAATGATTAGAGTTCCATCAGTTATAGAGACAACAAGCTTCACTAGATGAATAGTGTACTTACCACCCAGAAAATGCACTCCATGAACTCCAATGACAATAGAGTAGAAAGAGAAATCAAGAATACTATGACAAAGATAAAGATCAAATAGCTACTTAGAGATGTGCTAATAGGCTAGGAAAAATCTTAAATCCCTTGCAATAAATAGAAGCACAGAGTATTGAGCACATAAGCACAGAACAAATAGTTCGAACATTACAAGAGAAACTGCATGAAGTTCGACAAAATCCATTGCAAGAAGAAACGAATAAACATGCAAGGATTACACAAAGAAATGACTATATAATGGTACATAAACGACTATATAAGGATTACCCCTTGGATGATCCATGCTTTCTCAAGACACATGACATATTATCTGAAGAGCTTGTTCATGACAATGAAGAATTAATTAATCATATTCAAAGACACACAAAATGTAAACAAGGTACATGCGTAAGAAAAAAAGGTACAAAACAAAGAAAAAAGTATATCTACTTTATCATGTGATGAGGATGAAAAAAAAATATGAACTTGCAAGAAATGATGATAGACTTAATATTCACAATCAAGAAATATCAATAATTTGGAGAGAAAACATTGACTACCAAAAAGTTATCTCATAGGAGCTTGTTCTCAAATACATTGCTAAACATGTATCTAAGGCTGAAAAATAATTTGAGACATATACTGACATGTTAAAAAGAATATCTTTAGCCCAACAACCTAAAAAAATAGCTCTTATAGCATACAATAAATTTATGACAAAAATTGTAGCTGAACATGACATAGGTGCACAAAAAACATGTCACATGCTTCAAAAATTGCCTCTTATTGTGTGCAGTCAGCCTTTTACGTCCTTGAATGTTGGTAAAATGATGTTCCAGTGGATAATAGACATGTTAGATAGAAAAAAAATACAATCCACATACTTATAGGCACATAGTCACTGAACTCCAGAGCTTGAGATGCTAACACTTCTTGAATCTACACGATCGTACACTTATTCTGCAAATCATAGAAATGACAGGTGGAAAGAAAGAAATGCACAAGACATTGTAAATGTTTACCCAAATTTTAATAGTATTCCACATGTTGAGTTAGACCAATTTGAAATATTTTTTTGGAGTGAGCTACTCTTATACAAACATTTTTGTATCATAGAAAATGACAATGACTTGACAAAAGAAAGAATTATTACAAATTGGACAAACCTGAGTGCAAATAGATATCATGTTCTGAATGTCAATCACATGTTAGAATCTAAGAAGAAGAAGAAGAAGAAGAAGAAAAAGAAGAAGTAGAAGAGGAGAAAAAAATGATGTCGATGAATGAGTGGTAGATCTTGTCATAAATGGGAACATTCCATGGTATTACCCTCAATGAACTTGATATGCTTGGCAAGCCTGATTTTGATAATAATAACAAATGGGATCAATGAAAAATTGGTACAGGAAAATCATACTTGATTTATTGCATAAGAAATGCATTGAACAATAATGATCAACCACAAAAAGGATAATTACTAGTATTGGCTCCTACAAGTGTTGGCCCAAAGCTAATACTAAAAATAGGTAGTAGACTACGACAAGAATTTTGTGAAAATTAACATCTCTTCTTTGGTGGCCTTTCCATCCTATTCTATGACCTCACCCAAATACCCTTTGTGCTATACACATCACGTTCTACTACAAGAACATTGTGGGAGTAATTCAAAACAATCATCACATTAGATAAAATATTTCACCAACAAGACGATAACATAGAGCAAACATAGTTTCACTAACTTCTACGGAACTTACAAAATGTAAAATTGACAAAAAAGGACTTGGAGCTCCTACTCACACACACAAACCAAAAATTTCATAATATGAAAAGGATGAATTTGACAAATCAATACACTTATTTTCTACAAATGATCTTGTAAAACTACATAATAAAAATATGTTGAAACTATTGAATTGTCCAATTGCAATAAGCATAGCAATAAGGACTACATACAACATGGAATATGCAACTATTGAAGGAAATTTGAAAAGGAAATCCCATTGTCCAAAGGAAAACATATCATGCTCACAAAAATATATGGACACAAGCAGGGCTTGGAAATGGAGCATTGGGTGAAATAATTGAGTTTGTTTATAGTGATGGTTCCAAACACCCATAACTTCCAATATACATTGCACCAAGGATTGATAATTAAAATGGTCCTCCATGGGATAAAAATGATCCAAAATTAGTACCAATAATTTTTTTGACCTTGGGCACATGGAGGAAAATACCCCTAACAATGGCGTGGGCTTTAACCAATCACAAATCCCGAGGGATTACACTACACAAAACAACAATTGAAATTGGTAAAATTGAAATGCAAGGACTCACATTCACAACAATATCTAAAGTCAAATCACTAAAAAACTTTCACATCCAACTAGTTTTCCCCCTCGAAAGGTTCTCCAAAATGGAAAACAATCCATACACAATCATAACGAAAGGAGAAGAAGCTCGATTACATCAAATTGCTCTCTCAACAATCAAGGTTGCAACATTTTCATAGAATGTGCTCTTGTTATGAAATACATGTACAATCATGCTCCTCTCAATATTCTAAAATAATTATGTCTCCACTAATGAATCCTAATTACTTATACAAAAGACCCCAACTCAACATTTCAATGACAGGAAATTGTTCAAATGAATGTCTCAAGATAATTTGGTTAGGTCTACCAATCACTTCATGTTTTATTAATTTTTTTATTCAATGTCATGTTTGAGAAATCATATATTCTTTGATATCTAGTAGTGAGCTACTCACCAATTCATATTTCACTGCAGAAGGTCTGAGTCAACAAAATGTTTACCAAATTATATTTTACAAATTGGAAGCTATAGATATAGTAAGTCTACTAGGCTTCACAATATGCACAATTTTACTTGGACCGAATCTGTGCATTACTTTTGTTTTATTTGGCTAATTTTGTTTTTGTTTGAAACCAAATAGTCCACGATGAATTTGAACATTCCTTATTGTGTTTGGCAACCCACTTCATAGAATAGTTCTTCGAAGACAACAACACAATTTTCCATGCTTCGACATAGAGTTAGAATACATATAGAAACAACCAAGACTAAAATAGGCAAGATGATTGATCCAAGAAAATTGGGCAATTAGTTTTAAAATATACCAGCATTTACTTTTAATAGGTGTGATATTATATAACCATATAAATTTGTTATTAATTTTTAGCTTGGCATTGTAAAAGAAGATGATTTACAAATACAATTATTTTGGGGTGTATCGATCATTTTTCATTCTCATGAAAAAATTAGTAATTTTTTAATTTGATAATTCGCTTGACCCTTAGACCTATGGGTCCAAGTACTAGTTAAGTCGATAGGCTTTTCACTATGGAAATTGCCCACTAGTGGGAAATTGTCTAATGCTGGAAAATTGTCAGATGGTGCCAAATTGTCTTATGCCATTAAATTCATGAAGTTGTTTGGCCATCAGGATGTTGTGATGCCCAAAAAGATGAGTCTTGCATACATTTAGGAAATTTCAGCTAGGTAAATTAACGCCGAGATGTTTGGAGTGACTAAGTTTATTGCAGTGTAGAGCACAAAGGTAGTGTGAAAGGAGTTATCTGGACACCAAGCAACTCTCATGCTCGATTGCTATGGCTCAGTGATATTGTTTAAATATATGGATTAATGCCACCATCATTTGGGAAATAACTAGATTGAAAATGGAAGAGGGAAATGATTGGATTGAAAATGGAAGAGAGAAAATTATAGAAAACCTTGGAAAGAATGCTTCATCTAACACTAATTTTTTAATAAATCTAAATAAAAATATGCTTCGCATCAAAGAGCTCAGTACGAAGAACAAGGCGAGAGTTTCAACAACATATCATTCTACGTTGTTGATATTTGAAAATGGAAATGACAGAGATTGGTTTCATGGCCTTAGTCACCACTCTTTACCATTCTCTTTTAGGATTGTAATTCATCGAGAGCTTCGTTGGAGACAAAAGCTAGTGGTTTACCAAGAGCTCTAGGAAACAAAATTTATGTTATTTCATATAGGATAGGATAAAAAAATGAGCAAAGGAAAATGTGTTAAAAGAACTCACAATTTAGACATGGAGGAGTAAATATGAAAACTACCGAAAATCCCAATAAAGAAGAAGTTCTTAGGACCTATTTGGTTGCTGGAATGGGAATAGAAAATTTGGAATATGTTGTATATTTTCTATTTGGTTCATCAATATGAATATGCATTTTTATTTTGCCTCTAAAATGAGCTTATACCCATTCTAAAAGATAACTGTTATTGGAATAACCATTCTCATTCCCAATATTACATTCCTATTCTCCATTCCTATGCCTGCAACCAAACGTCCCCTTAGAGGATAATGATATCCCCTCGAGAAGATGCCATGATTCTCCAACTACGACGAAAAATATATTAAATCATATTAAATTTTTCATATATTAAATCATATAATTTATTATTCATGAATATACTACTTAATTTAATAAAACATCTTATAATAATATTCTCATTTTTTTAATATAATAAAAGTTTAAAATATATATTACCAGTTTTCTAAGATGAAAACTGGTAGCTCACAATAACTAAGTAATTCTTTTAATAACTAAGAATGATAAGATGAGAGAGTCCTAAAAGGATGAAGAAATTCTTTCCCTCAAGAAATATATATTATGCAATTTTAAAAAGTTCTATTTACAATAACCATTTAAAGGAAAGTCTAATGCAAAATATTAAATCTTAAATACGTCCAAAAAATTCTTACAATTTGACAATTTTACTTGTATAACAAACAAATATCACATACTTATCACTTAACATGGTAACATGATTATAAATATAAAATTTTTATTGTTGACTTTCTATATATATATATATAATAAGTAAATGGATTTAAGTGCTCACTAGGGAAAGAATCGGGAAAGAAAACCCCAATTCACAACCAATACAAATGAAAAATTCAACATCAAATACAATTACAATGGGTGAAAGTATTTCTAGGGAGAAACACTGTAATCTTTATCTATAACAATTAAATGTGCTAAGTGTGGAAAGTCATTCACATAAATAGTTAGGGGACACGCTAATCTCCATCCAAATCACACTAAAGAAAAAATAAAGTCAATTTTTTTTCCCCAGATTCATGAAACGTAGTGATTTTTGTTTCCAAATTTTTTGTTGCTTTTGACTACAAACTATGCAGATCATGAAGATCAAATGCTGAAATTTTCAAAAAAAATCTATGATGTTTTCGATTTTTTGAAAATTGGTCAACTGTACAGTATAGCTGCGTCCAATACTTAGTCTTGTGGAACCAAGATTGATAGCACTAGACTTCCATAAACTTATAAATCTAAATTCCATTACAACAATTTATATTATTCAAGTATTCCATTTAAATATTATAACAATATATTAATTATTTTTTATTAAATAATAATTTAACCATAAACTATAATCTATAACTAATATATAATACACTCACACTAATCTGGGTGGCTACAAACTATTTTAAGGTGGCAAAATGTAAAATGAACTAACATGAACCTCCACTAAGATTATAATTGTAGTGATAACAAAGTTATTTATTTATTGATTTTAATTTTCCACATACGAGTGACTGTTTTCTCATCACCAAGAAATGTTTATCGATTCCCTCCCTTTTCCATGTGTTGTTTTTCCTTGTATTGTAAATGTCTGATACTATCACTTTTTAAATTTATGGTACCATTTTATGATCACATATATCCTCCAATTAGAGACAATGAAGTAGCATAAGCACTGCACATAGAAGAGGGTAAAGTGGGTGAACAAAATTCTGCTTAAGGAATGGTGAAAATGGAGTGACTCGTATGCCTCTTCATAGGATCCTAAAGAGAACCTGGACAAAGACAATCAAATAGTTCACATTCACTTCCAAATTCAGCATGCACAACTAAAAAGATAGTCACAATTGTGAGGTCTAATAAAAATTCCCCTTCCCTTATGCTATGATGGATATTCTACTCTTGCATTATTATTCATGACTTTGATCCAAACTATTCTTCTTTCTCCTGCAAGATTGAATGCATTTCATCTTCTTCAACAACTTTAACTGCCTACGAAGTAGCGATGACTTGTAATCTTCTTTTTTTGTAGTTACCCTTTTTTTGCCTTTGTAACCTTGTTTTAGAGCTAACATTAACACCTTGCAATGCTTTAAAAATTTCATAAAAGACTGCTATCTTATTTCATGTCTTTACGACCAAAGAATTTAATTGTTAATGAGACCGTGTGACAATGTGATAACTGTGTGAAAATAACTGCTACCATTCTTCGTAACCTCATAACTTGGAGCTTTAACTCATCTTTTAACCCTACGATGATGAGAATACATGCTTTTTCTCCTTTGTAACCTTAACCTTTGGTTACTCTTGACCGTATTCGACAATGCGAATACATTTTTTCGCTCCTTCGCAACCTTTATAAATTTTTCTTTATCAAAATAACAAGATATTGCTTCATTCCATCACCTAACTCATTCGATCATTGACTTCAAGCTAACCTTGTTCGCACCATCACAACTTAAATTTCTTTAAGCCAGAACTAAATCATTATCATGCGATCTTTATCTTTCATTGCTTCGCTAATGTAATTCTTGAGATTAACTTTATCTAATTGTGAAGATGTGATAGCCTTAGATCTTAACTGCTATGGTTGGCTCTTCACAGCTTTGTGACTTACCTTTCATCATATGGAATATAGGTTGTGATGTTGTGAAAACCTTTGATATGATCTTCATCTGATAGTTAGCAATCTATCTCCAAGGGAAATTGACCTTTCAACATGTGACATGGAGATTTCAATGCATTCTATGTCATTGATTTGGTTTCCATCTTCGTTCTTTCCACCTTTGACCAGGGTGTTCACCATTGTCTAACAAAATGAGCATTCTTGAAGGCTTCCATTGCTTCCTCTACACTGGATTTGACTGCTCTTCCTTCTAACCTATTTCCATGATCTGTATCATATACTCTGTCCTTGATCTCCATGTTCTTTGTTCCCTTTTTCTTTGAATGTAAGTGTGATCTTCTTTTCGTATGCATCCCGCCTTCACCATGCATACTTGATCAAAGCATTATAGTTTTAGAATAACTTCCCTCTCATCTATGAAATGCATAAACTTACCCTTCCTTTCCTAATCACCTAATATGGATGAATGCATTATATTTCTTTTGAATTCCCACCTAGATGCACACAACGAGATAAATGAGAGGAGAAGTTCCTTAAGGGAAATCTAGACATAGTCATGACATCACATTGACTCCTAATCCTAGAAGTTTGAAAAATATAGGGGGGCTAAATTCATGCAATAGGATCCTAGGACCCCTAGGGACACATTATTCTTGTTCGTATGGGTCATAAGGGGTCATTGGATAACAATGACATTTGATGATGATATATGTCCCTAAGGGTCCTAGGACTCTTAGGGACACATTATGCTTGTTCATATGGGTCGAAAGGGGTCATTTGATAACCTATGACCCCTTTCAACACATTTGATGATGACATATGCCCTTAGGGGCCCTACGATCCCTAGGGATACATTACAATTGTTCAAATTCATCGAAAGAGCTCATAGGATAACCTATGACCCCTTTTGACACATTAGATGATGGAATATGTCCTTGGGGATCCTAGGACCCCTAGGGACAATTTAATATGGGTCAAAAGGGGTCATAGAATAACCTATGCTCTCTTTCAACACATTTAATGATGACATATGTCCCTAGGGGCCTAGGGACACATTACGCTTATTCATATGGGTCGAAAGGGTTCATTAGATAACTTATGACCCCTTGCAACATATTTGATGATGACATATGTCCTTAGTGGTGCTAGGACCTCTAGGGACACATTTTTCTTGTTCATATGGGTTGAAATGGGTCATAAGATAATCTATGATCCCTTTCGATACATTTGATTATGACATATATCCTTAGGAATCTTTGGACCCCTAGGGACACATTATGCTTGTTCATATGGGTCAAAAGGGGTCATTGGATAACCTATGAGCCTTTCAACATATTTGATGATGCCATATGTCTCAAGGGGTCCTAGGACCCCTAGAGACACTTTGTACTTGACCCCTTTCAACACATTTGATGACAACATATGCCCCTAGGGGTCCAAAGATTCCTAGGGACAAATTATGCTTGTTCATATGTATCAAAAGAACACATTTGTCCCTATATATAATATGGATTTAATATCCTATATACTATATCATATAATATAATATAATATAATATTTTTAAATTTAATATAATTTAGTAAAATTTGTTATAATGTAATATGTTAAACTATGTATAATAAAATATATTATAATATAATAAGCTATACTATATTTAATATAATATATTATAAATATATATCTTATTAACTATATATGTTAAATATCACAATTTGTAATCACATGGATCATGAAAATAAAAAATACACTTGACTAGGACATCACATGGATCATGGAGGGGATAATCATGACCCTTCCTCAATTTTCAATCCCTGCCCTCCACTTTTGATGTGATTCATTTGCATATTTGGGTGGGAGGATATCAGGTATCCAATATATTGGATATTTGATCAGGCCTTGTAATAACCAAGCCTCCTTGGTCAACTCAAAAAACATGAATTTGCAGCATTCAGGGGTGTTCTAGACTTTGATGACATATTAGATGACTTCTAATCTAATGGAATTCACTAAAACAAAAAGGGTTTGTAGAGGACATTCTCATCTTTTTAGTGATATAATTGTTATCAAGATATTAGTTCAATAAGTATTTATTACTTATTTTTAAATGAATATACTTATAAGATGTTGATTTACACACTAATTGAAAAATGGCTATAACTTTCAAACTATAAAATAAATTTAAAATATGAAAGATGTGTCACATTCTATGCTTTTTCTAATACAATTTTTAAATAAATAAATAATTTTTGTTTTAAATTCATTAAGGTTGTCATGTTAGTGTAGTTATTTATTTTTCCTATTTTGCTAGGTTTTTCCTACACTTTTAGTAATGTCGCTTATGTTAATAAACCATGTCTTATTAGGTGAATGGTTTTGAGGTGTCACCTTCCTACATGTGAGCATCCATTAGCTATCTTGGGAAGATACTTTTCTATCTTTAGTCCGATAGATGGTTGCTCCTCATTGGTTGGTATTGCCACCTCCTCTCTCTTCCTAGCCTATATAAGCATGCTACCTGGCTTGTATTTGCATCTCTTGTTTTTGCATTCTCTTAATGCTATTTTGCTTCCAGCATTTGCATTACTCTCTTTGGAGAATAACTCTATGATGCTATTTTAATTTTCTATCATTTGCATTCATAGTTTAGATATTTATTCTTTGCACTAGTTTTCTGGGTTATTAATCTTATCAGATTCTAACATGGTATCAGAGCTTTTCTATGTGCAAGAGTAGATTTTAGTTTCCTTATTTGAGAGATTCGGGGGGGGGGACTAATAAACTTTATTGTAGTTTTTTGAAAAATGAAGTATGCTCTTCTCTTTCATCTTTGGATGATCCTGAGAATCAAAAAAGTTTTGACAAAAATGATTTTTCTTTGGGGTTTCAATCTCAAATCTGACAACCAAATTGCATATTTGGAGTTTTCAATCAGTATTGCAGGTTCTAACATGCCATTGATGGACTTAGGAAGCTGATCTAGCATTTGCATGTCATATTTTGGTTGCTAGGGTCATTTTTTGATTTTTGGAGCCATTTTTTATTGTTAAAGGCATCTAATTTACACTACAGTAGAATCTTCTATACATCAACAAGAAAAATGCTTTCTAAGTTTTGTTCGCAGCCCCGTAAAACCATCTGGGTATCTTTTAGATTTTGCATACAAGCTGTATATTTTGTAGAATCGAGCATGAAAGTCTATAGCCATACCCCTCTCCGTTGGCAGTCACAGATTTGAATGCAGTTTTCAAATATCTCGTTCTTGCTCATACAGACTCTGATTTTGATGATTCTTGTTATGAACTTGGCTATTTTTTTGTGCTTTATCCACTAGTGGAGTTGTTTTTTGATTTTCATGCATGAATTCTTTAGAAATTGCAGATTCTTAGCTGTGACTGTGCACAGTTCTCATTTTGGAAACTTCGGAGGATCATAACTTTCTCATACAACCTCGTATCGAGGTGATTCTTTTTTTGAAAGTGCATGATTTTTTGAGTAGATCGCAGTTGTGCTATTTGTTTCCTTGATTATTTTGTCCAAGTTTCACCTTTGGCATATGCTCTTCATGAGGGTTTGTAATGCATTGAAATCAAGACCACTAAGTATTTCTTTCTAGCAGTAGTTGTAAACGCACTATAATAAAGTTCAAAATCATGTTTCTTTGGGGGGTTCTTTGATTGAGTAAAAAGGGGGGGGGGGCATTGTCATGGCTAGGTTCTCTTCTTTTTAGCATTTCTTCTCTGCATTTCTTTATCATGGATCAAACAAATATGCCCATCCTAACTCCATACAATTACTTTGAGTGGAAATCACACATGACAATTCACTTAAGGAAAGCTAGATTAAATAGGATAACTATGGGACTTGAAACTGAACCTGCTAAAGATGAAGATAAGCCTAAGTGGTTTAACAAATGCGATGAGGCATATGGAACATTGTGTTTGTTTGTTTCTCCTGACTTGCTATTTCACATTGAGTCTTTGGATACACCAAATAAAGTATGGACAAAGCTAGAAACACTATTTGGCACACTAAGGCTGCAGTTAAAACAATGTAGAATTGAAAAGAAAGATGAACAACTGATTCTTAGTATTCTCTCTAAGCTAAGTTCAAAATATTTTGTGTTTGTCTCTACCTTCTATGCTACTAAGGGTGCACTTGGTACTCAATTCACCATGCCATCTTTAGATGATTTTGCTGTCAATCTCACTCAAGAACAGGACAAGCTAATCCAGATGGGCACTCTTAAGTCCTCTAAGTTACATGCCTTGGCTGCCAACCAAGACACAAAAGAACAACAAGGACAAAGTAGTAACAACAATAGTAAGGACAAGAAACAAAAGAATAGGGAGGAGAAGAAGGATTCGATACTAGTTTCTTCAAAAGAAACTATTGATACACCATCTTCCAAGGGTGATAAGCCTAAGAAAGAAAAGGTCAAGTGTGCCTATTGTAAAAGACCTGGTCATGATGAACATAAATGTTTGTAGAAAAAACTTGATCACTTGACATACATTCTTGAGAAGACTAATATCAGTGTTCCTAAGTCTATCAAACAAAGTTCTAACGAAGGGTCTAACAAAGAAAAATAAAACAACAAGGGGAAAGGAAAGGGCAAGGCTCTTTTTGCAGTTCCTTCCTCACCATCTACTTGGGTTCTTGATTCGGGTACTTCACACCACATGGCTTCAGCTAAGGAAGAAATTGCATCCTTAGAGCCATTTACTATGCCTTCTATGTTGATGGTTGATAACACTCCTGTTGAGGTGTGTGGGAGAGGGTCTGTTGATGTGGGGGATGGGACATTCCATGATGTTCCTTGTGTACCCTCAATGTCAACTAATCTCCTATCGGTATACCAGATCACTCACACAAGTTTAGGCAAGCAGGTTGAGTTCACTCCTAGCTTAGTGGAGATATGCAAGGTTCACAATGGTTCTATAGTTGCAGTTGGGAGAATAGATCATCAATCATGACTCTATATGTTTTCTCACTTTGTTCCTGATCCTCCTTTGACTATTTTTCTCACTCACTCTAATGATGTGAGAAGATTATGGCATGAGCGGTTTAGCCATCTTAACTTCCACTACTTGCATTAGCTTAACCAGCAAAGCATGGTCACAGGGTTGCCTTCTACTTTGACATTGGAGTCACTTGGAATACATGATAGATCTAATGGGTCACATTCACTTGAGCAGTCTTCTACTTCCACTTCTGATGCAAAGAGTGATTCAGAGGACTCACCTCCTTCCTCTACTAGTCATCATTCACAAGTTGATGATTCTCCTCTAGATTTTCCATCTTTTGGTCCACTTTGGGCTAGACAGACCTTGCAGTTTGCAAGTGATTGGGTTGGGGATCCATCAGACACCAGGAAAACTCGTTCACAATTTTAGGATGCTCCACATGTCTTCATTGCTACTGCCTCAAATCCATAGTCCTTTCATGAGGCTTTTGGTAATTCTAGTTGGGATACAACTATGCAGGAAGAGTATAGTTCCTCGATGAGGAACCACACTTGGGATCTTGTCCCTTTTCCTAAGGGAAGAAAAATTATTCAATGTAAGTGGATCTACAAGACAAAATTTGCAAGCTTTGCTGGAGGTGCGGGATGCTTCATCTTTTGGGGGGGGCTCTTCCTCTCACTTGGAGTCATAATTTTCTTTGGGGAGTCTCTTTTCTCTCTCTTTTGGGGGAATTTTATGTACATGGGTACCTCATCAGGCTTGACTTGATGGGACCCATTTCTACATCCACCTTAGCTTCGCTTATGGGGCGGTGTTAGTGTAGTTTTTTATTTTTCCTATTTGCTAGGTTTTTCCTACACTTTTAGTAATCTCGCTTAGGTTAATAAAGCATGTCTTATTAGGTGAATGGTTGTGAGGTGTCACCTTCCTACATGTGAGCATCCAATAGGTATCTTGGGAAGATACTTTTCTATCTTTAGTCCGATAGATGGTTGCTCCTCATTGGTTGGTGTTGCCACCTCCTCCATCTTCCTAGCCTATATAAGCATGCTACCTAGCTTGTATTTGCATCTCCTATTTTTGCATCCTCTTAATGCTATTTTTCTTCCAGCATTTGCATTACTCTCTTGGAGACTAACTCTATGATGCTATTTTGATTTTGTATCATTTGCATTCATAGTTTAGATATTTATTCTTTGCACTAGTTTTCTGGGTTATTAATCTTATCAAATTCTAATAGGTCAGACACATGCCCTTTTTTTCTTGATAACATTGTAGCAAAAAATTCAAAATTAATTGTTTATTTGGAATAAAAATACCAAAAAATATGTGTCACATCTAGACATGAGTCTCTTCTAATATTTAAAATCTTATAAAAAAATATTATTAATTATGATTAAGGCAGTTAGACATACACCTACTTCTTAATTTTGTCCTAAATTTTTTGTAACACTGTATTAAAATATGAATTTTCAACTGATCAAATTAAATTATTTTTAGGTAAGACCTAGTAGTTTAGAAACTACATTCAATTTCCTAAAGATTTTATTCTTACAACTTTTAATATAAACTTCATAACTAGTTCACAATTGTACACCAAGTTGACATAAACCTGATTTGCTAATTTTGCATTGTCACCTGAGGGTAGAGTTTCACCCACCATGATCTTGCACATATGCAGCTAGAAGAATCCGATGGTGGTGTGGTTAGGTTTGGAAACAACTCACCCTAGTTGGTAAAAGGTAAATGGTCAATCTTTGAATGGAAAAAAAAAACAATGTCGATGATGTCTATTTGGTAGAAGGTCTGAAACATAATTTTTTGAGTGTTGGTCAGTTAAATGACAAAGTTTATTACCTAGAGTTCAAAGGAGTTATATACAGGAGACTTGGAAGATCAAGATATCTAATTGCTGCTAGAAAGAAAACTAAAGGTAATCTATTAGATTTGAATACTATTGTTAATACTTGTTTGGTCACTACTAGAGTTAAAGATAGTTCACTATGGCATAGAAAGTTTTGTCATGTTAATTTTGATAGTTTGATCAATAGTAAGTCAAATGCAGTTATAGGATTGTCTCAACTAGTAAAGCCAGACAATATAATGTGCAAAGAATGTTAGTTGGGTAAATTAACTAGTTCTACTATTGCTAGTGAGACTTTATCATTTAGAATAAATTTTATTTGGTATATATTGCTCTTTGTGGCCTTATGAGAATAAGAAGTTATCATGGTGAAAAATAATTTATGAGATTTATTGATGATTACTCAAGAATGATGCCAGTGACCTTCTTGAAGAAGTCTGAAGCCTTCCAGAGGTTCAAAGTATTGAGAGCACTTGTTGAGAACACACAAGTTTTCAAATGACATTATGTATTTCAGACTTCTTCAAACATTACATCTATATAAGGTATGCCTACCTCTTGTTGGAAGGTGCATGGGAGATTTTTAGTCTATGATTAGAGAAAAAAACATTTTAATGAAGCTCTCTCTCTAGAGTTAAAGATTTTCAAGAATACTTGTTTATTTAAAGGCATATGGTATACATCAACATGATATGTTTAGATCTATGTGCCTATTTGTTGCTAACTATTTGTACAAGTTTTTAATATAAAAAAGGGCCAATATTAACATGTACAATAACATAAATTATTAAAAAGAAAAATATTCTTATTTAATGTCAAGATGTTGCATAATTTATTACGATTTGAAAATATTATGAATAAAGTAAATTAAAGATATACGTATTTGTTCCTAGTTCTTTTTAAAAAAGAAGTTTTTATTTTTCCAAATATTAATTAATAAATTGTAATTCATTATGGAATTCAAGTTCAACAACTTTGAAATACAACATTGAAAGGATCTTGTAATATAATAGTCTCCTTAAAAGTATAAGGCTTGAAAAAAATAAATCTTGAAGTATTAGACAAATGATGTACATTATGCTTTATTAATATTTATAATTTTTATTTGTCCATTACTCATAGGCATTGCATTCACAAGCTCCTAGCCACTCCTCTAGTTGGGGTGAGATTTTTAGAGGTACCAACCAACCTCTCCAGTCCATGGTTGTTTTTCCTTAGGTTGATCTTCTTCTAGCCCTTGTCCTATCACTTTCATTCACTCTAGCTGGCCAAACACTGACAATGGTTGTCCCACTTATTCCAAGTGGCTCCTACAATTGTCTCTTGCAATTTCTCCCACCAAAAAGGATTCAATAGAAGAAGATATATGAGGATGGATGGTTCCTCCTAGACCTAACTCCCTGTTGATGCATGGGACCAAAAGGATGATCACAATCATCCTCCTTCTATTGGAACTACTTTAGCGACCTAGGGAAGATCTAGCTTATATGGACTCAACCCATGTTAATTTCATGTTCTTTTTTTCTTACTAGGTTTAGTCTTGTATAATCTCTCATCGGATGATTTCATATACCCTAGATTTAATTGTGAATATGTACTTTTAAATTATAAGTACTTAATAATAAATGACTATTTATAAAAAAAGATGTTGGATTTTTAGAATTTGAAATGGTAATAAGATATGGTGAAGTCGATGCAAGAGAATATTAGGTTCAAAGCAATCTTGCATCAACCAAAAATTATTCTAGTTTGATTTGCCAGTTTTTCCATTTCTTTTTTTCATTTCAACAATCATTTATTTGATCAATTCAACACTTGCGATGTTTAGTGTATAATTTAGATCTATTCTATTTCCTATTCCTATGTTCAAAGCTCTTTTAGTACATTGTTACTCAAGTTATGATTCATCTTCTCTCAGGTAGTGTGTCCTTGTGAATTTTGATCTTGCAATGGGATTCTACATCTGCGGATATTTGGTGGCACTTTCAACAATGCTCTTGGATCATGTGTGAACCCAAATATGTGATAACAAACTTTCATACATGTTATGCCATTTTTTCCTTATGATTAAAAGGACTGAATCTATTTTCAAGTAATAGGTTTCTTGGTCTTTAGGAATGTCCTTGATCTTGAGGTTGACCCATGTGTCATAGTGCTTATATATTGTGATTGATGTACTACTAGAGGTAGTAGTATATTGATTAGTGAAGAACCATAAATTGTTTTATCTTTAGAATTGGGTCTAATGCCTCTGACCAAAGACTATAAGAAAGTAGACATGTATGAACCTGACTTATAAGAAGGTCAAATGTCCAACCTTTGTTATACATAAAATTAAGAAGCCGTGAAATTTTTCAATTAAAATTGGTTATACATAAAAATTAAGAAGCAAAAATTATTTTGTAATGGAAACTATTTCTTCTTTAATCATTAATGAATCACCACCAATCAATTTATTTATTTTTAGAACAAACCAATACATATTGCTTCATCAATATGATTAATTCATATTAAGTTAATCTTGTGAAATTCTAAAACATTGTCTCATAAATGTACTTGCATATATTTCTAATGTACATTAAAGTGATGGTTATAATGCATTCATATTAAATTGGTTATTATGAATCAAGTTTTCATCTTTAGAAGTGATCAGGAGTCTTTGCTTCCTTAATATTAGTGATTCATATTGAGGGAACCTTTTTGAACTAAAAGAATATTCTTTGTATATACATATTAGCATATTTTGGAATGGAAATCGAAGTGATACTTACATCTTCATTTGTGAAAAAGTAATTATTACTACTCAAATCTTTAGAATTAATCATGAGCTCATGTTTCCTTAATATTAGGGGGATTCATATTGAGTGTATATTTGAACTTATAAAAGTAATACCTCAATCCTCATCTATGGTAATCAATTTTAGTTAGCTTTGGAGTGTATTATGAACCATTGCTTCTTTATAATTAGTGACTCATATTAATTTTTTTGAAGTTCTAAAATACTTTAGTACACATTAACACCTTGTATAATGAAAGTGAAATGACAGTTACATTCTACTCTATAACATCTTAATTTTTATATATATTTCTAAGCATCTTCTTAAATATCAATGATCCATAAAATTATCAAGTTCTAATAAGTTTTAATATAAATTCACATATTTGTAATAAAAATAAAATAATATTTAAATATCTCCATAACAAATCATTTGTTACCTATGATTTTAAACATCTTTAAAATTTATTATATCTAAAATCATTTACCATACCACTGTTAGAATGTCAATCCCAATTTTCTTGAGAATGACATCTTACAAAATTTCCTCTTGTAAAGATAGTGCAACCTAGATTTCCATTCTTTAATGATTTTGTTTCCTCAAAGATTAAAGAAGGCCTATAAGATTCGCAATGGAGAACAAAGTGACAATTATTTCCTCTTTTAATGATTAATGAGTTGCAGACTAATCTTTTTTAATAGAAAAAACTAAGAACTATTGCATTATTGAAATTAGCAATTCATGTTAAGGGAATCTTATGAAATTGTGAAACATTTTAATATATATACTAGCATCTATTTTTAATAGAGGAAAAAGTGATAGATACATAACTTGCATGATAGATAGATTGTTAACAATCATATTTCCACACTCAAACTCATATAAGCCATTCTAGGTATATTTAGAATAATCATGAACCAATATTTCCTCCTTTCATCTTGTTAAGTCCAAATATGTTTATTCTATTCTCTCAGCCAAGCCTGTTGTCCTCGACCACCTTAATTCTTGTTGGAATTTGTCCCTTGCCCAAGATGAATGGAGGAATATGTTATCTAATCTTTGGACTTGGCCCATTGAACCCAAGGTCGCTTGCTTTTTGTGGAGAATGTTGCTCCACAAGTTGCTCTTCAAAAAGCCAGGGGGGGGTGCCTAATATCTATTATGTTTGCAGAAAGCTTGAATTTGTTTTTCATGTCTTTTTCCATTGCTTCTTTGCTCAAGAGATATGGATTCTGTTTGGTCTCAAACTTGATGACAATTTCTCTTTTGATAATATTATTTTTGAGAAAATTAGTGCTAGCAATAAATGGTCTAACATGTTTTGTTCTATTCTTTCCTTTGTTATTCTCTGATTTCTATGGAACTATAGCAATAATGACAGTTTTCAGGGTAAAGGTAGTGCCTTATTGAATCTTTGAGGAAACTCATATTTGTTGATGTTGGCTTGCAAGTTACAGCTGTCTTCAAGATTAAAGAAAATTAGTTTCTCCAACTTCTGAAAGATGAGAAAAGTGTATTGGAAAAGATAGAATTAGCCCATGGTTATACCAATGAGAAAGATGTTGACGATTTTAATATCTCATTGGCACGCTTCATTCAAAAACTTAAAGAGGAAGGAAACTGGAAGAGGAGAGTAGAGGAGAAAGATGCACCTGTCAAATTCTATGTGCCCTCTCTGGTCCATTTCACTACCAAGGAGTCTAGAGAGGAAGAGGAGGAATAAGAAATACTAGATTTCTAAAGTTTTATCATCAATTTTGATGTATTTATCATTGTAACTCTATTGCAATCATAATGATTGGTGTTTTTGTTGTGTGGTTGAGTGGATCTTAGAAAACAAATGTTAGAAATTGTTGTTTTTTTTTAGCATTGTAACTTTCTAAAAACTTTTCCATTAGATTCCTGATATGCAATAGCAATATTTCCTTAGTATTAGTGATCTATATTAAGTGTATTTTTATTAGTCTCCAGAATATTTTTGTTAGTCTCCAATCACATCAGTTGCCCATAAGTACGAATGGAAATCAGAAACTAAACGGAGAAAACTGAAACCTTAAAACATTCAGACGATGGTGAAAGAAATGTTGAAAGCAAATTGCATATAAAACTAGGCATTCAGATTAACTTCCCATTATTATTATTACCAGAGAGACATTCTTAACTTCTATGATCAGATCTCAATACAAATGCTTTTCGTTTCTCTTTGAAATGAAGCCAAAGCAGGGTGGTCAAGATGGGCCAAAAAGACTTGTGATCGCTCAAGCACCCTCAGACATCTGATCCTCCAATTATGGCTTACAAACTTTAATCCAATTATACCACCCACCTGAAACATCTGTCTTCACTTCTTCTTCGGCAGCAGGTGTCACAACTTCTGCTGTAGGAACAGATGTTTCCTCAGCAGCAGGGGTTTCTTCCTTCTCCACAGGAGATTCAGCAGCAGCAGCAGGGGCTTCTTCTTTCTCCACAACTTCTTGTGTTGGAGCCTCATTTTCCTCACCTACTTCCTTAGAAACCTCCTTTTCTTCTATTTCTTCTTTGGCAGCAGGGGATTCTTCTTCTGCTTCCTTTGCAGGTGTTGTTTCTTCCACCACATCTTCTTTCTCTTCCACAATTTCAGCAGGTGGGGCTTCAGCCTTCAGAGGCACTTCTTCAGTTGCAGGGCTCACTTCAGCGGGAATGGCAGCTACCTGCACAAATCGATCACAACATATAAGTTAACTCACATCATTCAAGACCGATTCTTTAGCATGCATGATCAATTGAACAGATCGATCCATGTGAGTCGATCTACATACCTCAACATCGGCCATTTTGGAATCTCAGATGAAGATTTGACAATACAGTAAATAAGATCTATAAATCCCAAAAATCCTGATCGCTGGATCAATTCTGGTGGGTGTTGGACAGTAGAAATAATTCATGCAATACAAGAAGCCTTGGCGACCTATTTATAGGAGAGGAAAGTTGGAAGGATGCTCTGGACTTTGCGTCGCTGGAAATATAAACTATTTAGTACTGAAAAAATAAAATCGGAATGAGAAGGCATCGTCCAAATCCACAAAATGTCATTTGACGTGGGGGAGTCTCGAGATAGTGGAGAGAGTGCGTGCAAACTAGAAAACGTTTAGTTTTGTAACCGTAAAGCATCACCGCTGTAATCGAAACATATAATTTAAGTTTTTAAGAATGATTGTATTCGTTGTAATTATTATATATATAATAATAATAATAATTACAACGAATACAATCATTCTTAAAAATTACAACTGTTATATATATAATAATTACAATGAATACAATCATTCTTAAAAACATAAATTATATGTTTCGATTACAGCGGTGATGCTTTACGGTTACAAAATTAAACATTTTCTAGTTAAGTCGAGAGGCTTCTACAATGGGAGCACATTTCGCTGTAAACAATCTAACATTTTAAACAAATTTGATAGGCAGTTGAACAGTTATACCACGTCCTTTATTGAAATTCTATTCGGACTTGACCAGCAATGCTTAACATTGACGCTTCCCATTCCCTGATTAACCACATTTTATTTTTGGTTTGAAGGATTCGATATTTCCAAACACTAAACACGCGTCCTGCGAGTACGTAATTTCAAACATCAGGTAATTGCAAACGTTAGGTGAAGTCAGGTCGTCATCAAATAACAGTTTATTGTTGACAGTGTGAAGACACATTCAGATGTTTCTAAATATATTTCTTCATCATTCACTCCAGCAAGAAGAAAGCCAATAATTTGTTATGACAAGAAAACCAAACGTCTTGCCTTATGCTCCATTTTGACGCGTTACATGTTTTCAATTCTTTGAAGTTGAACCATCACTCATCAACATTAATCTGTTATGACAAGAAAACCAAGTGTCTTGCCTTATGCTCAATTTTTACGCATTACATGTTTTCAATTCTTTGAAGTTGAACCATCATACATCAACATTATATATGGCAAGAGCCTATTTTGTTTTCTATTCAACATTGTATTGAATGACAGGATTGATATTCTGATTTCTATTCAACATTGGATTGAGTAACAGGATCAATATTCTGATTTCTATTCAACATTGGATTGAGCAACAGGATCATTATTTTGAGTATGTATGTTTATGTGTTTTGATTTCTTCTATTTAAGAAACTTTTATTGTGTTGTTTTTTCTTATTTTCAAAGCTTTATAATTTCCTTAATTTTCCTTAGAAACTTTGATAGAATAGAAATTCTTCTCAATTAGAAACATTGCAGATTTGTATTTCTTCCATTTTAGAAACTTTTATTGTGTAATTTTTTCCTATTTTGAAATCTGCATAGTTTCCTTAAATTTTCTTAGAAACTTTGATAGAATAGAAATTCTTCTCAATTAGAAACATTGCAGATTTGTATTTCTTCCATTTTAGAAACTTTTATTGTGTAGTTTTTTCCTATTTTGAAATTTGCGTAGTTTCCTTAAATTTCCTTAAAAACTTTGTTATATTAGAAATTCTACTCAATTGGAAAATTGCAGATTTCTTTCTATTTCTTTCTCTCCATTCAAAACATTAGATTTTTAGAATTTAGATATTATAGTATAAATTAATTAGACTTTTTCATTAGATTATTTGAATCAATGATTATATTCCTCTATCTATTATTAAAATAACATTACAAAGCTATTTGAAAATGGAAAACACATGATAGATGATTTAGACACAGAACTTTCAAAGTTTTAGGTTTTAACCATGGGATATATAATTAAGTTTCTAACATCCTTCTTTTAGAGCTAAAAATAACAGGATTAATAATTTGGTTTAAGAATCTAGGAAGCGGATTAATAATGGTAATTGTTTGCAATTTTTTATAATTATATGTTTTACAATTTTACAATTTTTTTAAATAAATAATTTTTTGTCAAGAAATATATTAGTATAAAATTATGATTCAGTTAAATTAATATTCAAAATATTTTAACAAGAATAAAAAATGTAGTAGTAGATGGGTTCAATGTTGTTTTTAGATTTGATCTTGTAAGATTTTAAATCTTTATATAAGTGCTGCATTCTATGAACTATCATCATCATGTTGAAGAGCAGTAGATAGATTTTAGATTAACTAATTATATAGTATGGGTCATGTGAACTATTATCATGATGTTAAATAAAAGTAGATGAGATTTATATTAGTTATAGCTCCTACAAACTATTATTAAGATTTTCAAAAAAAGTAGAAGAATTTTTAATCGACTAATTATATGCTATAGGTCCTATGAACTATTATTGTACTATTAAATAAAAGTAGATGGATTTGAGATTAGCTAATTATACTATTATAGGTTTTATCAACTACTATCATGATATTAAATAGTAGTAGAATAATTTAGATAAGCTCATTATACATCATGAAGCAATTTAAATCTAATACTTTAAAGAAACTCTTTAATAAAAATAGGAGTTATTTTTAAAAAAAAATCAAAAATTGATTTGAAACCAATCCATTATATAGTTTATCAAACATCCAAGTTTAGATAAATAAACATATGTACACATGTACAATTATAATTAATTTATATATTTATAATGCATGATACATTAATTTTTATTAATGAGTAGTAATCTTTTTAATAGATAGATCATTTTTAATATATAAAATTTTAGATTATACTATTTTTCATGTTATATTGTTAAAATTCAGATATGCTCTCAAATTATTGATATTAGAAAACCTTTTAATTTGTTTAGATTTATTTACTATATGGAGTAGGAAGAGTTGGGGTAATTTAGTTTTTAGGGAATTCTATTATTATTTGTCATTTTGATACTAACCATTTTAAATCCTTACATTATAGATATCAGAAAAAAATTACCTATGGATGCTCAACAAAATAATTCTGGAAACACTATCACAAGCCCACTTCTTGCAGACGACTCAGTGCAATCAAATCAAATTGCACAAAATTATTTGGATAGATTGAGAACAATCATTTCTAAGTCTTGTAAAAAAATTACAGATGAAATTCATACTGCGAGCTTTCATGTTCGAGGTGTTCAAGATTCTCAAATCTTACAGATGGGACAATATACAAAGGAAATTCATGACACATGGAAGAAATCATTTGGGTTCTTTGAATTTATGAAAGACATTCTAGAAATTCTAGAAAATAAATTCTAGAAAAGGGAATGAATGTCAAGGACTTTTGGTGTAGATATGAATGACAACATAGGGGGTCCCCACACATACATGGATTCATATGGATTGAAGGAGCACCTGATGTGGATAAAATTGACTGGTCAAATGAGGAGGAAAGGAGAAGTGCTAAAAGATATTTTCACTCCATTGTTCATGCATGGAACCCTAGAAATGATCCTCATCAACGAAATATATAGGCATGTTAATAAATATTTATACATATTCATGTAATGTGATATTAATTAGTGTACTTATCTTTTCTTACCTTTAATTGTAGGCATTGGTCAATTTTCAACAACATCCATGTCTCAAAAACACAAGACAACTTGCAGAGGTGGATTTGGACCGTGACTATGAGGAAATATTAAATTGTGTGGAGCAACACACAATTTGTAAGGAGGGTGCATGCCTACAAAAAAAGAAGGGAAAGATGGTTTGCAAGTAATTATTTCATCCCAATGAATATTTATTAAATATATATAAATAATTACTACAAAATGACAGGGCTTAATATAATATTTCTTACATGGAGTGTAGGTATAATGCTACCTAGCCATTAAACCTGGGGGGATCAAAATTATATGAAGACATGGAAATAGGGGAAAAGAAATTTGAACCAATGAGAAATGATGATAGAGTCAATTCACATAATCGCCACATGCTACAATTATGGAGAGAAAATATAGATTGGCAACCTGTTCTTTCCAAACATGCTGTCATAAAATATATCGCCAAGTATGGAGCAAAAGCAGAGAAAAGCTCAGAAACATACCAGCAAATGTTGATGCGTCTATCCAATATGGAAAATCCAGATGATTTAGTAGCACAGTCATATAGGAGGCTTCTAACTGAGACAATTGTAGAAAGATACATTGGTGCTCAAGAAACTTGCCATATGTTATTAGAGCTTCCATTGGTGGAGTGTAGTAGAAGATTTGTCAATCTAAATGTCTCACTTGAGATGTTCAAACCTGTAACTCTAAATAATGAAAATGAAAATGATGAAGAGAATAATGAAGAACAAACAAAATCTTTCATTGATGGTTATAAAAAAAGGCCATTATGTATGGAAGGTGTTACATTAATTGATGCAGCTAGATCATGGATATATAATCCTAAGAGAAAAAGAGACAACAAATGGGAGCCTAGGGAAAAAGCTGCAATTGTCAGAGTATTTCTTAGGTTTGTATCTATCCCTTCACATGAGTGAGGTAAATGGATCGAGTTTTTTTTATTAGAGTTACTTCTCTACAAGCCATTCCGTGATATTGAACGGGATATTGGTTATGATGATGCCTCTATCATACAAAGTTGGGAGACATTCACTTACAACCCTTGGCATGTTCAATGTATAATGTTTGCAGAAAATGTTGAAAACTCAAATGATTCTGAAATTGAAGATAATGAAGATGTTCATAGAAATACTACAGAACATGAATGGGAGATTATATCTAGGTTGCACCAAGGTCAAAATATACATTCCTTAGAAATAGACATGTTGGGGAGAAGAGATGTTGATAGACAAACAAATTGGTCTGTTGATTAAGGAGAAGAGTACACTTCTAGAGCAATCAATTTCATAAGTAACATGAAGAATCATGGGTGCCTTATCTATGATGAAATTCCTCAATGCACAAACTACATGACCCTTGGTGAGAAACAAAAAAAGGCAGTCAACATAATCATGATGCACTACCACAAAAATCAAAATGCAGAACCATTGTTTTTGATAATTCAAGGAACAACAGGAATAGGAAAATCATATATAATTGGTTCCATTATTCTATCTCTTCAAAATGCTGCAATGCCCTCCCATTCTCCACTTCTATTACTTGCACCAACAGGAGTTGCAACATTCAATATAGGAGCTTCTACAATTCATTCAAAATTGAAGATACCAATAAGAGATTTTTCTCAGCTGGAAGGAGCAAGACTCACAAGTTTTCAAGAAGAAATGTTACATATAAAATATATTTTGATTGATGAAATGAGCTTCATTGGTCAAAACATGTTGGAAAATATAGATTCACAACTAGGCCAAGCATTCCCACAATTTGCACATATAAGCTTTGGAGGTAAAGATTCTATTTTTGCATCATGAATAGCTTACTCATGTGTGAAATATACTATATTTGAATCAAATTTATGAATTAATACATAGTTTTTAAAATAATTATTTTTGTCAATTGTATTTCAGGTGTATCTATAATATTGGTGGGAGATTTGGGCTAGTTGCCTCCTGTCAATGATAGAGCAACATATGACAGTAATAAGCATGCAAAGTTTCTATGGCAAGAATTCAAGACTATTGTCACATTAGCTAATATATTTAGATGAGATGGGGAAGATATTGACCAACAAAGATTTCGACAACTTTTGACGAATCTAAGAGATGCAAACCCACAAATTGATGATTGGAGGTTGCTAATGTCAAGGACCCCTATCAACATAGATATTGCAACAAATTTTGAATTTTATAATGATGTTCATTTGTTCTCAACAAATGAAAATGTTCATGCTCATAATAAAAAAATTCTACATTCATTGAAGCATCCTGTTGCACGTTGTGTTGCATCAAAAGCAGGTACTATTAATACAATAGATGACTGTTCAAATGATGAGCTTGATCTAGAGTTGTTAATATGTAAGGATTCAAGGGTCATGCTAACTTCAAATGTATGGATAGAGGCTGGTCTTGTAAATGGGGCTCTTGGATACATTCGAAAAATTGTCTACAAGCAAGGCAGTGCTCCATCTGAGCCTCCAACATATGTGATGGTTGAGTTTGATGGTTATTCAGGGTTACCATTTGAAGATCATAATCCTAAGATAATTCCAATACCACCAATACAAAAGGGTAGAACACTTCAGCTGCCATTGAGGTTGGCATGGGCATTGACTATTCACAAATCTAAAGGATTGACTCTTCCCAAAGCAACAATTGATTTAGGACCAAGAGAAAGAGCAGGATTGACATTTGTGGCAGTTTCACGTGTAAAATCTCTTCAGTGTTTGAGAATAATGGCTCCTTTCACATATGATCGTTATGAGAAAATGAAAAAGGGTAGATAAATTTTGAAGCACAAGGATGAGGAAAATAGACTTAAGCGCCTTGGAGATAGTTGATGTGATATGTTATTCTTAAATGTTATGTCTATAAAAATCTTTTTGGACACATTAGTATTTTTTTTGTAACACTTCCTACTATATTCCATGTTTTAAAAATGTCTCTATTATACAATGATAAATGATAAAAATAACTTTCTTCATTTTAATTTATTCCATTTTGAGAAAACCTATCTTTTTTTCATGATCTTTTATTTTTATAGATCTTAATTAATTGTAATGATGTATTAAGTAATAATTATATCTTAACTAATTGTACTTATGTTTTAAGTAATTATTGTACTGATTCATTCAGTGATATCACTTTATGTTTACAAATTATATTTACTTTTGCTTCAATGTCTCTTAATATTTGATGACAATATTATGGATAACTTTTCTTTATTTAAACTATTAAATAAAAGATTCATTATATAATTTGAAAGAAAAAAACCAATGAATATAATTTACTTATTCTAATTATCATCCAATATTAATTTGATTTTGTTTCATACTTTTAAAATTAGTGAACTGAACTTTATTTGTATTGACTTTATTTGATCTATATTTAAGTATAAGTGCTAGATTTAATTTGTGTGTTCTATATTTGATTATATCTTATAATGGTTTTATATATTTTTATATTGATATTTTAAATTTTTTTTGCAGCATATCATCTGAGCTATGGATTCTTCTATTGGAGAGTCAAATATCATTGTTACGAGTCTTGCTGCTTCCATAACCTCCAATAATTTCTTTGAGACTGATTTAGATAAATGTAAACGAATAATCTGGGAATCGTGCTCACATATAATCAAAGCTTTGGAGAACGCTGCATTGTCAATTGATACTATTGATGAACTAGAAATAATGGAAATGGTAGATGTTGCCAAAGTTATGCATGCCACATCTGCAAAAGTAGATGCATTTCCAGAAATGATGAAAGAAGTCTTCCACGATCATTGCTCTAATAAAGGTTGCAACACCATCCTTATCACTGAGGAATATGTGATGCAGCTACATCATTATGGGGAAATGTTCTTTTTTTAGTTTCTTCTCATATTTCCTATACTTCATCTGAATACTTCTACTTGGGCTTATATTTCCTATTTCATCTATGTAAGTTTTATGAACAACAACATGAATAAGTTATTTTCACTATTCAACTCATGAACACATTTTTTTCATCTATGTGAATTTTATGAACAACAAAACAAATAAAAAAATTCCACTCTTCAAATGATGTTTAAAGGTATACTTACGATATTTGATGTTACATTTTCTATGCATAATCATCAACACTAATAATAATATTTATGAAATTGCTGACATTGATATGTATATTATGTATAAAATTTATGCTCTCATTCATATCTTAGATGCCATATTATCTATGCACAGTTATCAAAACTAAAAATAAAATGTATAAAAATATAAAATTGATACTGACCCTTTAAAAGATTAACATTTTATCAAGTCGTTCAAAATTAATTATTCAAATGCATTATTCCAAATTTTATTTTAATATTTATTAATAATTAAAGTTAGTAATTCTAATAATTAAATAACCTTAATAAATTAAAATAATCTTTTAAAAAATAAAAATATTAATAGAAAAATAATATAATATATTTAAACAAATAATATTATTAATTGTGCGCCACGTCTGCTACTAGCTTATATATATTTATATATATATATAAAAGCTGAGAGTTATCCTTCTCGAGGCGCCTATTTTCATAATCTATCTAAGTGCAATCGGCACCTCGAGAAGGATAACTCTCGGCTTTTATATATATATATATATATAAATATATATAAGCTAGTCTTATTGGACCCGCCTATAAATAGGCAAAGAGTACAGTTTTCAATCTATTATTTTCTATTAATCCTTGCTTTGGTAGTTGTGCAGTTTGTAAGAAAATTCATTTATACTATGGTACCACTAAATTTTGTCATTAAATGAAATTTATGAATTTATGGTATCACTAAATTATGTCATTAAATGAAATTTATGAATTTAATATTCTATAATGTGATTGGATGAGGCCATTTTTCCAAGCAATCTTTTTCATTTTTCTTTTGTAGGAAATATAAGTGAAAATAAGGTTTGACATTTGGCAAAGGTAACAAACATGTCATTTTGGAGGTTTTGTGTGCCTTATGCTACATGCCTATGACATATGTAATCGCACTATCCTATGTTTAATCTACCTCCTCCTCACAATTATGCACGTAACTTCTATTCTTAGTGAAATAGTAAAATTGGCTGTGGATTTGGGTACATTAACAAGGTTGAACCTTCTGTAATTTTGAGCTTCAGTATTTCTTCTATTAATGTGATTATTTTCATTTAAAAATATATGACCATTTCTTATCAAAAAATTAAAATGGTGATTCCTAAACTTGCTTCAATTTGAGAACTATTGTTGTTAATTTGTTTATTTTGATTAATTCAAAGGATAGATTGCAAAAGATTTGAAAAACTATAGTTCCTAAGGTTAAATTTGAAATGGAAGCTTTTCATTCTAAAAGAAATTGATAAATTCAGGGTGTCTCCCTTTTTAAATACCCTTTTCATCTACAAGTATCTTAAATGTTTATAATGCCATGTAAAAAAATGTTGTTGTGTTTTGGGAAATTCTTAAATGGCAAAATGTTATACATTGCCATGTTCAGAAAAATCTGATGATTTGATGTTATACAGTCCTCTATTATCTATAGTCTTTAACTTCATGATTAATTGTAGTAAGAAATTCAATTATATTTTTGGGCCAAGTTTATGTGATATCCTTGTTGGTGTAAATAAGTATTTACTTATTACACTTAAGTTTACTTAGGTTAATGCATTATTTTATTATTTCTTAGGTGAGACACTTAAGAGTTTGCATACTATTATGAATTGTCATGTTGACAACACTGGAGTAAGCGACTCTAATTCAATACATGGTGTCTACAACACTGGCATTTGCATAATTAACTGAGTTGTCATGTAGAAAACATAGTTATTCGCACTCCTAATTTAGCACATGGTGTTTACAACATTATTTTGTGTGCTACACCTTTGTAGGCTTATCCTCGCATCATCACACTTACTCTTGTGCTTAATGGAGGATAACCCATATCTGGTGGGCATGTGCCTAGTTGTATGACTTATCATGTTGTTCATTCCTATGTATTCTAGAAGCATTATAGAGGCCTTTATATATAGGCACTCCTAGTGTACTTTTAGACATTGAATCAATATTATATTATCATTTTGATCATACTCTTTTGGTCTACTATTGTGCTTGTGCTTGAGTTCCTTGGTCTTGGGTGAATTTTTCCCCAAGGAAAATTCTTACATGGTATCAAAGCTGAGGGAGATTTTCTTCACATAGTCGTTCGAGACCATTTTTGCTTCAACACCTCGACCTAGATCCAAAGAATCTGCAAAAATTGGGAGCGTCTAACGCCAAAACAGACCTTGCCATTGCGTCCAAAATGTTGATTCAGTGAAAATCGACTATCAATTTGCCTATGCTGGGCCAAAGTCTATTTTGAGGAAATTTTTTTTTGCAAACCGGTACTCGAAGGCTTGATTTGCAAACTAGGTATGGTCATTTATTTGATTTGTTGATTTATTGTTCAGATCTATAATTATTTATTCTCTGCAATTATCTGTATTTTTAAATTTTTTTCAGAATTTTTTTGCCCAATAGGGCTTGCAGAGAATTTTTTTTTGCAGGAACTAGGCAGTGTATATTCCATCAGCATCTTCAATATTTGGCAGGCAAATTTTCTGAATCTGACAACCACATCTAGCCAAGCCTATCCTCTTTCGACATGCTTCCTTTGTTAGAATACTATGGGTGTTTCATTTTACACATCTTGTAAGGTTGTCCCCCACGAATGTGGGACTAACCCCCGCTAGTTGTTTTCAAAATTTCTAGCGCAGTGATTTTGGCCATGGCGAGTGTTTTTCGACACTTGAACAGCTCCAGCGCTTGGCGCCGGCCCCTGACGTCTGTTCCACCTCCCGCGATGGCTTGTGCTTTGTTTTCACTTATGCAGCCTCATGTTTTTAGGCACTTCGAACATCTATCTACCCATGCATGTGGGATTAAACCAATTGTCACCATCCGCCATAAATTGTTGCTTGGCACCGAAATACCTATCGTTAGCCCACTCTAGCATATGTAACCACCATCGTCGACCTCTCAATTCCATGACAATCATGAAAGCTTCCTAGCAAGCCCTATTCACCCTGGCTTGAATCTCCAGAAACAACAATGAATGTCTTCGACATTGCAAAAAATCTCTAGCAGCTTGACACATGGACATTGCCACATCACTGATAACATCAGCCCGCCATCGCCCACGTGGACATTGCCAAATCAGTAGTAAATTCAGCGTACACATCACTATCTACATCCCTTTTCCATATATCTTGTATACATCTGTACAGTACACGCAGGCAGTCGTATATTGCTGACATCATCATTACATCACCATGACATCACTAGAGGGGCCCAAATATGCTGACATCAGTAGTTTGCTATCCTAAATTGGACGGTCGTCTGAATGTCATCTAGGGGAAATTTGAACTGCTACAAAAACCTCTTCACTATAAAATTTAACCCCATCTTTTATTGATCCAACCCTTCTTCAAATTGATTTTTGATTTTGTAATCCGACTTTGGGAGGCCATATCTCAGCCATCTAAACTCCAAATTAGGTGCATTTTTTAAAATTTTGGCTAGAATTTCTTAAAGTTTTCAGTGGTGTAGTTCTTTTCTGGTTTTAGTGCATGAATTTGTCAGAAATTGCATCTTTTGGTGATTGTACCTGTCCAATCCTACATTTTGCAACTTCAGTTGCTCCGTATGGGCTCATCTGGACACGAAAACAGGTTTTGTTTTGTTTGAAAGTATGTTATTTTTTGTCTACTTTCCATATCTATAATCATATTATAGGGTTGAGTGGACAAAAATATCACTTTCAACATTAGGTCTTTTTCTCCATTGTAATGTTTTGATATATCTTCAAAATTGTTGTATATCTGAGGTATATTGTAATGTTCCAGTTTTGAACTCCATAAGGAGGTGTTAAAAAGAAAAATTAGAAATCCACTAAGGCCAAAATTGGAAAGCAACCATTGTAAATGCACTACATATAAAGTGCCAAACACATCTTTGTTGGGGGGGGTTTCTTGATTGAGTGAAAAGGGAGGGTGTTCTTGGTGTTGTGTTCCTCTTTTCTTTCTATTTTCTTTCATTTTCCGTATCATGGGAAGTTTCAAGTCTCCAAAATTAACACCTCATAACTATGCTACATGGTCCACTAAAATGTGGTGTCATTTAATGCATAAAAAGAGTTTCTCAATATGTAGATGGTACCCTTCCTAAACCAATAGGTGATCAAGTATCTATAATGAACATCTCAGCTTGGGAAATAATGGATAGGAAATCCCTAGGTGATATTTGTTTGGGGATTGAAGAAAAGATCATCTATTAGCTCCAGAAGTCTCGTACATCCAAGGAAGCTTGGGATACCCTCAAAAACCTATATGGTAAAGTGTCTGAAGAAGATGTTTTCAAAATTGATGATGAGCTTGTCTCTTTAGATCCAAAGACATTTGATTTTATACAAGACTTTATCATAAATGTGAATGAATTAAGAGTGAAACTTGATGATTGTGGGAGTCTTATTAAAGATGACAGGTTAATCTATCTCATTCATAATAAGCTTCCATCTGAGTACTTCACATTTGTTTCTTCTTATAACACCTCAAAGACTACATTAAGGTCTACCTATCATAAAGTCTCTTTTGATTGCTATGCTATATTGTTGGATGAAGAAGAAAAGAAGTTGAAATCAATGGGGATTCTCAAGTCATCCAAGTCTAAGGCATTGGTGGCCAATAGTGAGGGTTCTCAATCTTCAAATAAAGGAAAGGGAAAGAAGAAGTGGAAAAATAACACAGAAGAGGATTCAAAAAAGAGAAACCCCCATCAAATCAACAAGGCAAGTCTTCGCCAAATTCAAACAAGAAGGGGGACACCAATAAGGAGAAGAAAAAGTGTGCTTATTGCAAGAAATCGGGTCATGATGAACATGAGTGTTATCATAAAAAAATTGATCAGTTGACAACCATCATAAAGAAACACAATGCTCCACTACCTAATGCTTATAAGGAGAAAGGATCCTCATCTTTAGATTCAAAGGGAAAAGGGTAAGCACTCATGGAAAACTCAAGTTCTTTAGCAAAATGGATTCTTGACTTAGGTGCCTCATATCATATGGGTTCTTGAAAGGGGGACTTTTCTTCATTGAAGCAATCAAAGGTACCACACATCTTTGTAGGCGATGATACAAAAATGGAAGTTAAAGGGAAAGGAAATGTGTAAATGGAAAATGGAGAATTCAAAGATGTTCTTTATGTTCCTAACCTAAGTTCTAATCTCCTCTCAATTTACCAAATCGCTCACCTTGGAGATGGAAATAAAGTTGAGTTCCTTCCAGATTCAGTAATGATGCGATCTCTAAAAGATGATTCAGTGTTTGCAATGGGGAAAGTTAATCATGACAACAAGTGTATTCTTTCTCCCACTTTGTGCCTAAGTCTCCTTCATATGCTTTGTTGACTCAATATAATCCACAAACCAAATTATGGCATGAGTGGTATGGTCATCTTGCCTTCCACTATCTTTAGCAACTTTGATCACAAAACATGGTCAAAGGTCTACCTGCAATCATCTTTTCCAAAGGCGAATGTTCAACATGTTCAATGGATATGCATCTAGAGGAGAAGTTAACTAAAGGGAAGTCTTCAAGAGAACTAGTTGTTCTTGAATTGGTTCACATGGTACTAGTAGGTTCTTTTGTAGTGACATTAGTCAGCCAGGGTCGCTACATACTTACTTTCATTGATGACTTTTCATGCTACACATGGATCTACTTTCTTCATCACAAGAATGAAGTGTTGGATAAGTTTCTAGCCTTCAAGAGTCATGTTGAAAAACAATCTAGGAAAGCCATCAAAGTTATAAGGATAGACAATGAAAGAAGGTATGCGAACAAAAGACTTAAAGACTTTTGCAAACTCGAGGGTATTGATCTCTAGAATCCACTAGCATTCTGTCCACACAAGATAGATGTTGCAACATGGAGGATACAAACTCTTAAGTCAATGGAAAGTTGCATGATACAAGCCAAGTCTCTTGATCCATCGCTTGAATTCAAAGCTATAAGTAGTTCCAATCACATACTGAGTAGGTCTCCTCATAATGCCTTAGGTGGAAAGACCCATTTTCAAGCATGGTGTTGTAGAAAACTAGTTGTGAGTCATTTCAGAGTCTTCGGTTGTCCAACATGGGCAAACATATCTTCCAGGGGATGCAAGGCACCACCACCTTGGCCTTTTACTTTCATCAGATACGAAGATAGTGTTAAGGAATACTTACTTATGGATCGTGAGACACATGAGATTTTCATAGAGAGGAATGTACACTTTGAGGAAAGTTGACCAAGCTTATCCTCTAATCCTATCCACACTTCATAAATTGTGGAAACTAATAGTGACACCAGTGATAGTGGTTCAACATACTTAGTTATGTAGGATCCTATTGACAGATGTAGGGAGAGGTCACAACATTAGCACATTCCACATGCATATATTGCCACAGTGATAGGTCAAGCACAATAGGGAACACCTTGTCTTCCAGCTCCAACATCAATGGATGACCTTTTGATAGACATTTTAAGTTTTTTTGTGGAGTCACACATATCATATTTGGGAGACATCATTGATAATATACATCTTCTCTTTGATGGAGAAGATCCTTCTTCAATTGTTGCAAGGTCTCACTCTGACCCTCATGTCCATTCTGTACATGATTGATCTTCACAGGTTGATATGATTGTGGATCCTTACGTACAATAGTTGTAGGAGGCCTCTTTATCAGTTGAGGAGATAGTAGATTAATTAGGATAGGTTCTATATACATCCTTGCTAGATCCGACATTGTTCTTTTCAGCGGCATTCGAAGGGGTGACAATCAATATCAACATAGGGATAGTTGAGCAAGTTTCAGAGGCATCATCGATCATCCAGATTCTTTCTACACATAGGGGAAGCATCTCATTTGTACCTATGGGGCATATGCACTGAGTTGTGGTGCCGAAAAGGTGACAAGGAATTTTTTTTTCCTATTTTAAACAACGCGTACACGCTATAGCGTGCACGTGCTATGGCTTGGGCAACCCAAGCCATAGCGCGTATGCGCTATAGTGCCTACGCACTATAGCGCATACACGCTTTTAAAAAAAAAAAAGGTATATATGATGGGCTGCAAACCTGTAGCCCATCATTTTCATTACCATTTTCTTCTACTCCTACAGCGAGCAACGCATACGCGAGTTGAAGACTCAACATTTGCACCACCATTTGCCAAAATGCCTCCTCGTCGACGAAATCCAAGACCACAAGCACGCCCACGACGACGCCGTAAGTGATATAAACCTAAATTTGCATTTTTTGATATATTTTTCATATTTTTTTGTAAGTTTTTTATATTTTTTTGTAGGGTTTTTACAAATTTCATTTAGATTTGTTTATTTATTTGAATTTCAATTGATTTTTTATCAGGAAATGTTCATAATCAACCATAAAATCCACAAGAACATCAAATCCCTCAAGAACCCCAAAACCAAAACCCTCCTCAAGAAGAAGAACAAATTCCACAACCTGAACCAATTGCAAGACCTCCACCAGGCAGACAAGAAAATCTAAGAAATGAAATAGAGAGAGGCAAAACTGAATTAGAAGGAATCATTGCTCAGTTGAAAGAATCTGGACAAACCAATCCAATGAGGGCTCAATTGGCATCATCCCTCAAATCCATTAACACTCAGATAGCCTCAGTTAGTGGTCAGTTAGATATTTGGCGGGCTAAGAGGGATGAACAAAAAAAATTTTATGCAAATAAATTGTCATATGAAGATGTTAGAAAAAAGGAAATACCAAAAGGTAGTATATGTGCATTATTTAGAAAACCCGGTGAGCAAAATACTGTTAGAGAGGGTACTAAACGATTCCCCATCCATTGGTGCATACATGATGCTATTAGAAATAATTTTTTGGATAGATGGTGGATGGTTTTTGATGCCCCTCCTTGCAACAATCACGAGGTCCCCATGTATTTTTTGAAGAAATTATATTGTGAGTTTGTCCTTGGGGAGATCCCTAATTATTTTGATATGTTAGACTCCCAGGGTAGAGGTGGGGGGTCATCATTTGAGAGGCCCAGAGCACGTCGTGACCCTAATGTAGTTAGGGCACCCATGGTCCATCCACAACATGAGCATGTGATTATTCCTTTAGTTGTGAAGGAACATGTAGAGGCCAGCACTCTAGCGGCCATTAATGCTTTGATGCAGATCCTCATCCATTCCACGAGCCCATTAGTTGAGGGGGAGCCTTCTATACGTCGTGGTCACATGTGCACTTCATGCGGATCCCTATGCACATTTGGCACTCATGTCAGAGATGGTGCAGATGACGGGCTTATCACCGATCAGTTCCTGAATGAGACATTTGGCGTTGACACACAGGTAAATTACTAATTTTATCACATTTCATACGTATAGTGAATGATTAATTAATTAGGATTTATTGACATTGTTCAAAATTTAGGGTCAAAGTGTTCCTGGGCCTAACAGTGATCCTCTAGGCCCATTTTTTGTCCCTTCGACGAGTCCTGAGGTATCTATCAATTTAATCATTTCAATTAATACATATATTTATTACGTAATCATATTAAGGATTGACCAAAAAAAATATGCATGTGCATCAGTTCTCCACAGGACTCTCAACCTTTACCACAGACGCAGAGCAGAGACATCATACGAGCTTCACACAGGTACAGTTGTTTCATGTTAATTTAATTTATTTGATTATATTTATTCCATGTTTCATGTTAGATATAACGTGTATTTTATGACGTGTAGCTCATGATGTCGGACACACCTCCTCATCTGCGACAGTCTGTTGATAGTGGAGTGGCTGCAACTGTGGCTAGCTCACAGCCACTGACGGAGGTATGAAAGAATTTTCTTCATTTTAGTTGTTGTTTATAATAGTTAATCTCAAAATTTCTAATGTTATTTATAAGTGATTATATTTATTGAATTGTTGTAGGGTCTTGTCACACCTGATCGTCCACGAGCATTTGAGGTGGACTTACAGAGTGACTATTTGTTGGCGGTAAGAAAATAATTGATTTTGTGAGTACATATATTTGATTTCAACATATAATAAATATTGATTCATATCTACTTTCTTTGTATTAGTTGGACCTGGAGAAGAGCCTCAACAAGAGGTCAAGTGAGCATGTCAGGAGGGCCCCGTCATTTCCACTGTCTCCCTCCACATGACGGCAGAGGACGTCGAGAGACTTGTTCCCTTCCCCTCGTGGGAAGGAAAAGATGTAGTTGAGATATTTGATACATATATATATAGAGACTTGTTTCCTTCCCCATGTATATATATATATATATATATATATATATAGGCATCTGAGAGACATATTCGATACACATTTGATGTACATATGACATTCTATATTTGATGTATGACATATTTGATGTATGTCATTATTGGTTAATATATGATATGTTTGTTCATATACGACATTATTGGTTATCATAATATATTATGTGTTTGTTAATGTATATGACATTATTGGTTATCATTTTATATTATATGTTTGTTCATGTATGACGTTAAATTAGAAATGTTCGTGTATGACATTAAATTAGATATGTGCATGTATGAAATTAAATTCAATTGCTAGAGAGTTGCCATTATGTCTACCAACTAGTAGATGTTCTTTTTTGCTTTATTAGTATTTCTCAAAAACTGCAAAGAAGTTGTTTTTGGTAGTATCTACTATAGTCCTTCTACTCAAATATGTTTTCAAAAATACCTAGTATGGCAAAGAAATGTCTATGGAAAGCTTGTCAAATAGGATATTGAAGAACTAAATGTGGATAGTCATTAGTACCCATCAATAAGAACACAGACATCTTTCTCAAGCAAGCCATATGAAATTAGCAAGTAATTTATAAATTTCCTTTGCAAATAACTAAAAGATGCTATGAATCTTAATACAGAGTTAATTACGAACTCATTATTCCATCCAAGAAGCATATATCACCCTAAGCCAATTAACCGACAGGATAAAAATTAATTCAATTTCAACAAAATTTTGAGTATAACAAGCATCTTAGGGATTCTTACAAGAATTAACATGATGTTCACAAGAGCATTACAAGTTCTTGTAATGCTATTTCACATATTGTAATCATATTCAGTTTTGAATAGCCATTTGTGTTACAAGCATAAATGTTCTTTAAGGTCTTTTAATTCTAGACATGAATTTTATTATGAAGCTTTTTAATGACAACCCACTCAATGCATATATTGTTGTTCCACATTATGCTAATTTGACTTTCATTGGTTGATTTGGGTCTAGACATGACGTTATTCACTACCTTTTTCATATATTATTTTTTTGTAGTGAGGTTCTGGCCTGAATGAATGTATTAATCATTGAAGTTGTGAACCTTGGTCGAGATCCTTACAAATATATTTTCAAATTGGACCTCAAATAGTTTTCTCAGTCACCCCTTGTACATAGATATTGAAATTGTAGTTAATTACAAAATTAATACTAAATTAACACAAGTTTAATTGAGAAGTATTATGTACCTCAATAGGCTAGATTATTATTGACCGGGAAGCTTTATCTTAGAGCAGTTGGTTTCCTAAATCTTTAGCGCAATGACAGTCTTATGGAATGTGGAATTAGGTCTGCTAGCTAAGGAACATTCTTTAAAAGGTAGAGGAAACTCAAGACTCACATGTTTCCAATCAATATAAATGTTTAAATCGCTTCACTAATTTTTTCTATTTATTGTCTTCTTAAAACTTAACTTTCTAAATGCATTGATGGGGAAATAAAGATCTTCTAGGAACTAAAGGCTAATCATGTTTAATACTTACAATTCTCTATTTTTATCTAATAATTTAAAAAAGATTGTACAAGTGTTTTCAAAGAGCAACACTTGTCACTAACATCATAAGAAGGAATATCCAAGGAGTCTTACAACTGAGCCCCCACCACCAAATTCAAGAGAAAAAAAATTCCACTACTAAAGAGATAGTAACAATGATCATCCCTAGTCTCTCCCTTATCACAAAATTATTACCATCAAAATTTGCATTTCCAATTGCGTCATGTGCGTTGAAGTGATAGTAACATTTTCACTCTCTTACCTAATGTCTCCCATTTTTGAAACTCCTGGTGAAGGGCAAGGCCATCTTCTTAGTACTTCAAAATACAATGAGTTCCATTTTTTCACATATTGATAACCGTTGACTTAAAGTATAGTCGAAGTATTGACAGCCCATAGATATGCCCCGTCAAAGATCGCAGCCCTGTGGCATTTAGTGACCCTTAGGGACATTCTAGTTCAGCGTGCCTGAGAACATTTGAGCACTGAAGGGGACAAGAAGAGGTTGGGGATAGGGTTTACCCAGCCACCCGAAGCTAATGGAGCTAACAGTTTGATCCCACGATGAAAGATGACAGAGATTTGGCAGTTGGCAACTTTGTACTGGCCAAGACTACAAGTTTCAACATCACCCGAGATGGCATTGTAGAATGAAAACGAAATGTGATCTCCAAAAAGTGAGAGAGGTTATTGTAGGTCTCTACAACATAGTCCTGTAGGAATTGGAATCTCATCCATATCTTGCACAAGCTCCGAGATATGCCCCGTCAAAGATCGCAGCCCTGTGGCATTTAGTGACCCTTAGGGACATTCTGGTTCGGTGTGCCTGAGAACGTTCAAGCATTGAAGGGGACAAGACAAGCTTGGGGATAGGGCTTACCCAGCCACCCAGAGCTAATGTAGTAGATAGTTTGATCCCACAACAAAAGATGAGAGAGATTTGGCAGTTGGCAACTTTGTACTGGCCAACACTACAAGTTTCAGCATCACCCGAGATGGCGTTGTAAAATGAAAATAGAATGTGATCTCCAAAAAGTGAGCGAGGTTATTGTAGGTCTCCACAACATGGTCTTGTAGGAACTAGAATTGCATCCATAACTCGCACGAGCTCCGAGATATGGCCCGTCCAAGATCGCAGCCCTATGGCATTTAGTGACCCTTGGGGACATTCCAGATTGGTGTGCCTGAGAACGTTCGAGCACTAAAGGGGATAGGACAAGGTTGGGGGTAGGGTTTACCCAGCCACCCGGAGCTAACGAAGCAGACAGTTTGATCCCACGATGAAAGATGAGAGAGATTTGGCAGTTGGCAAATTTGTACTGGCCAACACTACAAGTTTGAGCATCACCCGAGATGGCATTGTAGAATGAAAATTGAATGTGATCTCCAAAAAGTGAGAGAAATTATTGTAGGTCTCTGCAACACAGTCTTGTAGGAATTGGAATCTCATCCATATCTCACACAAGCTCCGAGATATTCCCTGTCAAAGATCGTAGCCCTATGGCATTTAGTGACCCTTGGGGATATTCTGGATTGGCGTGCCTAAGAACGTTCAAGCACTGAAGGGGATAGGATGAGGTTGGGGATAGGGTTTACCCGACCATGTGGAGCTAACAGAGTAGATATTTTGATCCCATGAGGAAAGGTGAGAGAGATTTGGCAGTTGGCAACTTTGTACTAGCCGACATTGCAAGTTTCAGCATCACCCGAGATGGCGTCGTAAAATGAAAATGGAGTGTGATCTCCAAAAAGTGAGAGAGGTTATTGTAGGTCTCCAAAAAGAGTGTTTAAAAATGCAAAAAAAGCAGGGGGTCCTTTGTATGGTTTGGGAGTTTGACCATTAAAACTAGAAATTGTCCTAGTAGTAAGTGCTGGTAATAGTTTTGAAATTTGATTGTTGAGTGTTGAGAAACCTCAAGTTTTGGATTTTTCTTGTTGGTTTGAGTCTATAATAACCATTTACATCTGAAAAGTTGAGTGTTGAAACCATTTAAGAAGTATTTGCATAGTTTTCCCTAAAATTTGAGTGCATAAAAAGGGGTATGTGATTGCTCCCAAGGTGGATTTAGTGTTTTCTCCAAAAAAGAGTTGCATTTTATGTTTGAAGTCATCTAATATAACCAAAGTGAAGGTGTTTGAACCATTTTGGGGTTCTAGAGATGTTGCAAAGTAAGAGTTCTAGAAAGCCCTAGGGTAAAGGGGCTAGAAAGGAGGGTTTTGTAAAAACCACTGTAAAGTTGATCATGAGACCAAAAAAATAAAAGAATCCTTGCATTTGAGTCATGTATTAAGACTTTTTTGGGTCATGGGAGTTCCAAAAGTCAAGGGATTGTGAGTTGCTTTGTAAATGGCCTCAAACTAGGCCTAGTTGGCAGACTCAAATAGCTAGTTTTGAGTGATATTTTACAAAACAAGTGTAGTTGGTTTTGGAGTATATTTTAGAGTGAGGAAAAGGGTGTTTTAATCACCCAATATTTTAGGAAGTTTTGTGGAAAATTTTGGAGAAAACAACAAATTAGTGACTGGCAAGGGCTAGTTGGAACAAGCCTAGAAGAGGCAAAATTAAGAAAGTGTAAGAGATGAGTTGCTGAGAGTGTGCAAGGAGTTGGAACATGTTAGATGAGATGTTTTGAGATGTTTTGAAAGAGATATAGACCAAATATTGGAGGTTCACCTTCAACAACTATAGAAATTATATTTACAACACTAGTGGAAGGAGATGCAATTGCACTAGCCCTAGAATCAATTAGTATGCCCAACATACCTCTTCTCCCATAGAATAAATAACATTCTGATATGTTCAATGCTCTAATCCCTAGATTAGGAAATATTCTTACTTAATAAGTGTAACCCCAAGCATTGTCACCATAGTTGGCAACAAATGGTGAGAGTCCCAATCAACTAGTGAAAAAAATGACTAAGTTGATGGAGCTGAATCCTACATTACACACATCTCCTAGTAGTGGACAGGAGGATGTTGGGATTGGGAGCATAGCACCTATTCCCTTTCCCGATTTTATGGACAATTTATGGGAACTCAAGTAGATGGGAGAAATTCCAATTTTTTTGAAGCGATAAAGTTTTGTGATGTATTTAGAATATCTAAGATAGACTTATCTTTTATGTGAACTAAACCATTCTTACATTACTATTTAAATGTATTTGTATTGTTATAATAGTTTGATTATTGGTCATGGTGTAAAATATGTAAAGTTTAGAAATATAAATAGTTCATCATAGAGATATTATAGAATTAATTTATTTTAAATAATAGAAATAATCATAACAAATAGATAGAAATAAAAAATAATAATTTTATACAAATTTTTTAAATTTATTTTAAATAATTAAATAATAGAAACATCGTAGAATTAATAATTCAATATAATCATAACAAATAGACACTAAACAATCTCAAATTCAAACATACGAAGGTCCAACTAGAATAATGACTTTAAATAACCAAATACCAAAGCCAAACAAAGGAAATGGGACTTTTACCTTAAATGAATAAATTACATGAAGAAGGGTGGCTGGCTGTTTGGAAATCTACTTATTTTTCTTCTCTCCCTCCTGTCATCCAAGAGAACATGCAATGAAAGAAAAATATCGTCACAATAAGAAAATATGAAAAATATTGTTCTAGCTTTAAAAAAATTGGAGACATCAAAACATAAAATCTAGATTCTAAACAAATCAAAACATAAAATCTATGATTTAAACTAAATCTCATCACTTACACATCATAACAATACGGTCCACCTTAGTCATGTGGACAGTCTTGGGGAAGAGGTTGCAACAATGTATTTGGATCTAGTTGATCACTCTTTCTCTCTCTCTCCCTCTCTCTGTATTCAATCTAATGAGCCAACTGGATCTGCTCGACATTTTAATGTCTAGTATTGCCTCGTGGTCTGACTCGCGAACTCTCCAAAGATTCTTATTATGTGGTTTTCCACCATATTTTATCAAGTGGACATTTGATGTGACAACAAGATTTAAATAATGAAGAATCTTCCTCTCTGTTTGCCAATCCTCGAATAACCACAAGTTAGGGTTCTTCATAGAATATCATCTAAGCCATGTGCCAGTTACAACCACCGCACCGACATGGTACTCTAAACCTTCACCATCTATAACCAAGTGATCCAATTTTTGTTTGGCTTGAACACAACGACACAAATAATAATCTGTCCCTTCTTCATTGTCTTCAGGTGCAATAACAACAAAAATATGGCCTGCAGTGACAAATGTACAAAATGCGGTCATTAATTCAGAAAATACTTGCGTAAAAGTTATTAAGTTACATATTGAAATTACAAAGATATATAAATATATATATTACTAGGTTGCACTAGACCAGACAAGCGGTCAAAGTCAATAGACGATTCCATTTGTACCATTTTCAGTGCTTGTGGGGGACGATAGGTGTTAATTGGGTCCAAAACTTGTATATCCCATTTGTCCACCCATTCAGTCGACTCACAGTCATCCCAATTTTCTTTTGCACATGATGGACAATAGCATGCCATTTTTCGTGTGTGGATACTCCATGAACCTGCATCAGAGCTTCTAAAAGAGTGCAACTCACTGGATCCTATTAGTGTGCAACAATCTTGATATGGTGCAATGTTAGTATTATCTATCAACCAAAAAAATCTACGAACCGTAGACTCACCTTCCTTACCTTGACCCATTGTAGCGTTACACCACTGGACGATGGATTTTGCATCTGTCAATATTGCTCCATCTTTGTACTTTAGTTCTTCACGAGCTAAGGCTCTTTTGATGCATGCGCCTGCACCATCGTGCTCTCCCTTTCCATGACCAGCCTCTATGAAATTCCACATGTATTGAATTCTACACAACTTGTGCATCTTTCTCAACCAATAGAACATCCGTGCATTCTTGAATTGAGATGCACAATTGTTTGACCAAATAATGTGCTGACAATATGTGATGCCCCTGTTAGCTAAATCTCCATAAAATAGTTGAAAAAAACCATGTACGAACTCCGTAGAATGTGATCGATCATCATTGATGTAAAAATGGTACTCCCTCATAATCTTCCTGTCATCCTCTGTACTTGTAGGTGAATGCATGAATGTTATGTGAACAAATATGGAAACCTGTTGAGAAGTATAATACTTTTCTTGCACCTCATTTTGTGGTTGTAGTGTGTAGTTCTTTGCGAAATCTACAACCGAAACAATGGTATCCAGTGGAAATGTATCCTTGCACAACTTGAATTGCAAATCTAGCCATCGAGCTCTATGGGTATGCCTTGCATACTCGTAAATAATGTTTTCAGGAAAAATCTTCATGAACTCATACACTGGAATCTTTTCAATGACTAAATCACATCTTTTACCATGTTTCCCATCTTTTAGAGCATATGTCACTATCTTAAATTTTCCATAATCTACTATTTCATTTCCAATTGCATGTGTACTATCCATATGTTGACAAGTTGATAAAAGTTGCAAAGAACCACAAAATAAGCATGTACCATCCAAGCATGATGTCTTGTAAAATTGTTGGTCGTCCCTTATTTCACATAAAATGTTGGATATGAATTCCCTTGAAGATCTTGGTGGCTCTTTTATGTCACAATCCTGCAAAACAAACTGAGAATGCAAAAATATGCATATATGCCTAAAAACATCAAAATGGTTAGAAAATTCAATATGTATCCTACAACAAAAAGTTGTGCATGTGTGATTTATCTTCACATAAAAAGGTTTACCCATCTCAAAAAATCTTTGACTTATTCGAATTTGAGGATACATACCAATAAATTTTGTAAAAAATTGTGTCTGAGTTGTGTCCAAAAAATGTTTTGCATGTGGCTCGCGATTTTGGCTACCAATCCTCCTTCTTACAACATCTCTTTGATTAGGGGAAACACACGTGTTATTTTTCCAAAAATCTTTGATCAATGATTTCAAAGCTTCACTAATTTTTTTATCCTTTCGTGGTAGTCTACCACTAGATGTCCATAACTCATTTTTTGTTGGATCTTCCAATCTCTCATGCCTTAGCATGGCTCTCCTTAGAGTACCTCTACCGATTTTTAATGTTTTTCTTGTCTTTCTCATGAGTCAAGCTTTCTTCATTTGGCTACTTACTATTGTCGATGTAAGTACTCATCTTGTGATATTACTATCTTTGGTGCGTGATTTAGAACCTACTTTGTCATAAGCATTCATTAGATTCTTTACAATGTTTTTTTCATTTGAATCATCCATCGTTCTTAGCCCAAGAATCTTCATGATAGGCTTAGATTTTAAATTCCTCATCATTTCAACAAATAATTGGCATTGACCTGTAATATTTAATTCATCAAAAAATAATCTCCACATACGATTAACTTTTCTTTGACAAGTACGCTTGCTAATCTTGTCAGGCATTGATTTCAAAATGTTACTATCAATATCAATCAAATATTTTGGTCTTCTAAAATGAATTCTAGAAGGTGTTATAATCTCTTCAATTCTCTCAACATTTTGAACATCAACATAAGGTTGAGTGTATTTTGTACCTTGAACCAAAGATGATGTGCCTTGGCAATAAGATGCAAAAGATGGAATATCACCTACTTGATGTGTTGATGTTGTGCCTTCAACATGACATGATGGAGTGTGTATATCATCGGATCTACAAATCGGTGTCTCTTCAACATTAGAGGACGATATGACTTCAACATTGGAAGATGGTGTAATGGACGATATGACTCCAACATTAGAAGATGGTGTAGCTTCAAAATTCAATTGTCTTCTTGAGCGTAACAGTCTCATTCGTTCTCTTTGTCTTTCCAATTCTTCCTCTTTGTTTCTTGGTACTGGTGGTTCTTGATCCTCTTCGAAAGTCAATTCTTCATTATTGCTTTGCAATTTTCTTTGCTCATGTAGTAATTTCATTTTATCTCTTTTAATTCCCAAATCTCTCTCCCTATCTTCATTTGTTTGATTTTTTGGTTTCTTCCTTGGCATGATGATGATTTCTACATGTCAAATTATTCAAACATTTGAATTACTTAAAATGTGTAAATTAAAAATTATTCAAATACATATAAAAATTATAATTATTTGAATGAATACACAATATATATATAAAACGACTTGTTAAATTTCTAACCATTTCGAAATAACATTTCATTGAAACATACAAATTTCAATGAATTCACTATATATTAAACAACATGTCAAATTATAATCAAATTTGTATCTATATATCAACAAACAATATTTAAAATAGATTGCACTAACCTTTTCTATACAAGGAATATTCAAAAAGTCTTCAAATCATGTATCCAATGATTGAATTTGGTGTTTGTTAGCTTCCAAAAGTGTTTGCCACCTTCAAATAGTGTTTGTTAGCTTGAAATAGTGTTTGCCACCTTGAAAGAGTGTTTACTGTGTTGAAACCCACGATTTTTGTCGGGATAACAGAGTGCAGAATAGAACAAAAGAAAAGAATGAATGAAACGGGCCCCAAAGTTTCTTTTTGACCATTTTTAGGTGATTTCACATAGTGCGTATGCACTATAGCACATACGCACTATATGATAACACATCACTCTCCACCCTTCCTACTCTCTGTCTCTCCCTACTCTCTCTCTCTTCCTACTCTCTCTCCCCTCTCCCATCCCCTACACACACTCTCTCTCTCCCCTCTCCCATCCCCTACACTCTCTCTCTCCCCTCTCCCATCCTTTACTCTCTCTCACTCTCCCTCTCCCACCGCCTACTCTCTCTATCTCTCTCACCCTCTCTCCTCTCCCATCCCCTCCTCTTTAGATCTCTCACACACATTCCCATCCTCCCTCTCTCACTTCTTACTCTCTCTCTCTGCCACCTCCTACTCTCTCTCACACTCTCTCCCATCCCCTACTCTCTCTTACACACACTCCCATCCGCTACTCTCTCTCTCCCCTCTCCCATTCCTTACTCTCTAGATTGCTCACACGCACTCCCATCCCTCTCTCTCCTCCTCTCCCACTCCCTCTCCCACCACCTACTATCTCTTTCTCTCTTAAGTTCTCTGTCTCCCTCTCTACTCTCTCTCTCTATCCCATCCCCTACTCTTACTCTCTCTCTCTCCAATCCCCAACTCTCTCTCACACTCTCTCCCATCCCCTACTCTCTCTGATACTCTCTCTCATCCTTTCACTCTGTCTCTCTCATCTCGTACTCTCTCTCTGTCACCTCCTACTCTCTCTCACACTCTTTCCCATCCTTTCACTCTGTCTCTCCCATCTCATACTCTCTCTTTGCCACCCCTTACTCTCTCTCACACTCTCACACTCTCTCCTATCCCCTACTCTCTCTCTTTCACAGACACACACACACTCACACAGATACACACACTCACACTCCCATCCCCCCTCTCTCTTCTCTCCCATCCCCTACTCTCTAGATTTGTCACATGCACTCCCATCCCTCTCTCTCCTCCTCTCCCACTCCCTCTCCTAGGTCACCTACTATTTCTCTCTCTCAAGTTCTCTCTCCCCCTCTCCACTCTCTCTCTCCCATCCCCTACTCTTACTCTCTCTCTCTCCCATTCCCAACTCTCTCTCACACTCTCTCCCATCCCCTACTCTCTCTCACACTCTCTCCCATCCTTTCACTCTGTCTCTCCCATCCTGTACTCTCTCTCTCTCTCTCTGTCTCTCTCTCTCTCTCTCTTTCTGCTGCCCCCTACTCTCTCTCTCACTCTTTCCCATCCTTTCACTCTATCTCTCCCATCCTTTCACTCTGTCTCTCCCATCCTGTACTCTCTCTCTCTCTCTCTCTCTCTCTCTCTCTCTCTCTCTCTCTTTCTGCTGCCCCCTACTCTCTCTCTCACTCTTTCCCATCCTTTCACTCTATCTCTCCCATCCTTTCACTCTGTCTCTCCCATCTCGTACTCTCTCTGCCACCCCAACTCTCTCTCACACTCTCACACTCTCTCCCATCCCCTACTCTCTCTCTTTCACAAACACACACACACTCTTATCCCCCCACTCTCTTCTCTCCCATCCCCTACTCTCTACATCTGTCACGCACACTCCCATCCCCCCTATCTCTCTCCCTCTCCCTCTCCTACCACCTACTAGATCTCTCTCTCTCAAGTTTTCTCTCTCTCCCTCTCTACTCTCTCTCTCTCTCTCTCTCCCATCCCATCCCTTACTCTCACTCTCTCTCTCTCTCCCATCCCCTACTCTCTCTCACACTCCCATCCCCTAATCTCACTCTCTCTCTCCCATCCTGTACGAGCTCTCTCTGCCACCACCTACTCTCTCTCACACTCTCACACTCTCACACTCTCTCCCATCCCCTACTCTGTCTCTCTTACACACATTCCCATTCCCCCCCTCTCTCTCTCCCTCTCCCACTGCCTACTTTCTCTCCCCCATCCCCTACTCTCTCTCTCCCCTCTCCCATCCCCTAATCTCTCTCTCTCTCTTTCATAGACACACACTCCCATCCCCCCCCTCTCTCTCTCCTCTCCCATCCCCTACTCTCTAGATTTGTCACACACACTCCCATCCCCCCTCTCTCTCCCTCTCCCACTCCCTCTTGCACCACTTACTATCTCTCTCTCTCTCTCTCAAGTACTCTCTTTCCCTCTTTACTTTCTCTCTCCCATCCCCTACTCTCACTCTCTCTCTTCCATCCCCTACTCTCTCTAATACTCTCTCCCATCCCCTACTCTCTCTCTCTCTCACCCCCATCCTATACAAGCTCTCTCTACCACCCCCTACTCTCTCTCAAACTCTCACACTCTCTCCCATCCCCTACTCTATCTCTCTTATACACATTCCCATTCCCCCCCCTCTCTCTCTCTCACTCCCTCTCCCATTGCCTACTCTCTCCCATCCCCAACTCTATCTCTCTTACACACTTCCATTCCCCCTCTCTCTCTCCCTCCCACTCCCTCTCCCATCGCCTACTATCTCTCTCTCTCTCTCTCTCTCTCTCTCTCTCTCTCTCTCTCTCTCTCTCTCTCTCCCATCCCCTACTCTCACTCTCTCTCTTTGCCACCCCTACTCTCTCTCACACTCTCTCCCATCCCCTACTTTCTCTCTTACACACACTTCCATCCCCCCCTCTCTCCCTCTCCCACTCCCTCTACCATTGCCTAATCTCTTTCTCTTCCATCCACCCTCTCTCTCCCTCTCCCACTCCCTCTGCCATTTCCTACTCTCTTTCTATCCCATCCCCTACTCTCTCTATCTCTCTCTCCCCTCTCTCATTCCCTACTCTCTCTCTTTCACACACACCCATCCCCCCTCTCTCCTCTCCCATCCTCTACTTTTTCTCTCACTCGCTCTCCCTCTCCCACTGCCTACTCTCACTCTCTCTCTCTCTCTCTCTCTCTCTCTCTCTCTCTCTCTCTCTCACTTTCTCCCTCTCTACTCTCTCTCTGCTACCCCCTACCCTCTCTCACATTTTCACACACTCTCTCTTTCTCTCTTACACACATTTCCATCCCCCCTCTCTCTCTCCCTCTCCCACTCCCTCTCCCATCGCCTACTCTCTCTTCCATCCCCTACTCTCTCTCAAGCTACTCTATCTTCCCCCTCTCCCATTCCCTACTCTCTCTCTTTCACACACATGCACTCCCATCCTCCTCTCTCTCGCTCTTCCTCTCCCACTCCATCTCCCACCACCTACTCTCTCTCTCCCCCATCCCCTACTCTCAATCTCTCTCTCCCAACTTGTACTCTCTCTCACACTTCCTCTCTCTCCCATCCCCTACTTTCAATCTCTCTCCCCCATCCCATAATCTCTCTTTGCCACCTCTACTCTCTCTCTCACACTTCCTCTCTCTTGCATCTTGTACTCTCTTTGCCACCCCTACTCTCTCACATTTCCTCTATCTCCTATCCTATACTCTCTCTGCCACCCCTACTCTTTCTCACTTCCTCTCTCCCCTCTCCCATCCCCTACTTTCTCTCTATCTCTCTCTCACACAAAAATAGCCATTCCCTTGCCCCACCCCCTAGCTCTCTCTTGGTTTTGGTTTGCAATTTAGGTCTCAATAGTGCGTGCGCACTACCTCAAATTTAATAGCGTTTTAATAGCGCGTGTGCACTATAGGGCGCATGCACTATAGGGCGCACACGCTATTCAAAGCTTTGCATTAAAACCAAGCCTAAGGCTTGGTTTTGCCTTGGAGATCCAACCCAAAGGTTTGGAGTTTATAAACAAGTCTGAGATGTGTTTTCCAGCAAACATACAAAAAATGATTGATTTTTCTTGTGTGCTCCCCTTCAAGATTCCTCGTGGTTGGGTATCGATAAGATTAGGTTACATAACATTATAGGTCTCTGTGTTAGCTATCTAACCATATAATTTATTTTTAATTTGAACTATTTTAAGTCTTTCATCTATAATTTCTTTTGAATCTATGTTCATTTTTTGTCAAAAACAACCATGTACTAATTGGGCTGTAGATTTTAGCTCATTCATCGAATTTTGTAACAACTTAGTTTTTTAGAAACTAGACTCCATTCTACACACTTTGAAAAAAAGAAGTTTGATTTTAGATTAGTTTTCAATCATTTCTAGGGGGAGCACACAGATATTTCAAATTTTTTGGATGGGTCTAATTTAAAAATTCATTAAAAAAAAAATACACATTATAAAATTACTCAAAAAATCTGGGATAAACTACATAGTGTTAGGTAACTTTTGACCGGAGCGATTAAAGAATTTCAAAAAAAAGTTAAAATTTTAGGGGGGCCACACTTTGTACTATGTTATGTTTTTTTGGAATAAACAGTACCACTTTCTATGGCCCCCTTTTTTGAGGACCTAAAACTAAACCATTTTGAAAAAAAATTAGTAGTTTAGAAACTAGATTCAAAGGACTACGACTTTTGATTTTGTCATATCTTAAAATTTTGAGCGTAACTATCTTCAAATTCTTTTTGAAGTCCAGAATTTGCTGATTTCAGGAAAAAGGTGTCCACTTATTACCCCCTTTTGGCACCACAACTTGGTGCACTTACCCTATGATATTGTTTCTTTCAAAGGGAAGGAACATTATTTAGCAGTCTTGGATCAGCTTTTTCATCAGAGCAACTATCACTAATTGACACACTTCATTAGGGGGGGGACACCCTGGTCTCTCTTCTTCTTCTCTTTTATTGGGGGACCTTTTCCTCTTTTGGGATTATGTTCTTCTCATATTTCTCTTTTTTATATACTAGATGTATGTCGTAATGGGGGGGTCTTGATTACTCCATCCATCCATGCATCTTGTATTTTCATCTCTCTTTTTGGGGGAGGGTTTTTCCCATGAGGTTTTCCCTCTTTCTCCACTTTATGAGAGATTGCATTTTATTATACCTAGCATGGCCTAGTAGTAGAGACCCTTTATACAATGCTATAGACTTCAGAGTTCTAGCTTCATTGTATTTATTACTTTTATGATGTTTTTGCTTATTATTATAAATTTTAAAAATAAAAATATTAATCTTATTTGTCCTGCCTATAATAGGTGAAGACTACAATTACCAATCTATTATTTTCTATTAATCCTTGTTTTGGTAGTTGAGCAATTTGTGATGATCATCCAAAAATAATGAAATTACAAAGTTGGATTTGTGCATTCCAAGATGCTAAGATGATAGAAGATGAGTCCATGAAAAATTATATAGGAACAATACAAAAAATTGTTGTAGGTATTCAATCTCTTGGTGGAACTGAACATGATGATGAGGTTATGGAAGATCTTGAAAAGTCTATCACCACCATTCAAGAAAACAACCTTGATGATTTAACTAGTAATTCCTTGCACCAATGATTTCACAAAGGAATTTTTTTTTGGAAGATTAGAATCTATTGAAGTAGAAATTAGACAGTCTAGGGAACTAGCTAGAGTTAAGACAGCTTTCAGTGCTATGCACATTCGACCTAATCTATCAAGAAGTACAAGCACATGAGGAGACTTTGCGAGTAATAGCAGATATGAAGAAGGAATAGGCCTTCTGGTAAGAAGAGAAAAAGATGGTAAGAAAATATTTAAATGTTGGACTTGTGATGAATATGGTCATTTTGCATCTAAATGTCCTAAAAGAGAGAAAACGTTCAGAGGAAAATTTAAGCCTAGAAGAGATAAGGATAGAAATTTTTTATATGCTAATGAGGACGAAGAATCTAATGAAAAGCATCAAACTGAAAGTGATGATGAATTAGGATTTGTGGATATTAAGGAAGATAACCTTGATAAAAAAATTAGAGAAGAGAGAGCTCTAGTTAGCCAAGTTGAGAAGAAATCAGATTGGATAATTGATAGTGGATGTTCACATCACATGACTGGTGAAACTAACATTGATGATGTTTACAATGTAACCTATCATATTACAAGGATTAAATCTATTACTATTGATGGTGAAACTAACACTGATGATGTTTACTTTGTTGATGGTTTGTAACATAATTTATTAAGTGTTGGAAAATTGGTAGACAAGGGATATTTGTTGTAGTTCATAGAGAAGACTTGCATTATCAAAGGCAAGGATGGTATGCTGATTGGTATTGGAACTAGGTCCAAAGGTAATGTATTTTAGTTGAATCTTATTGAAATAACATGTTTTATTGTAAACGTTGATAATAGTTGGTTATGACATAGAAGGTTCTTTCATATAAACTTTGATAATATCATGAAAGTTAGCAGTACATTTGTAATGAGAGATCTACGCAAAATTATTAAGCCTAATAATGTTGTCTACGAGGAATGTATTTTGGCTAAATAGAGGAAAGTGTCTTTTACTAGCAAGAAGTTCTAGATACTACAGAGAAATTGGAGACTTTTCACATAGATCTGAGTGGTCCTCTAAGAACTAGAGGATTCTGTGGTGAAAGGTACTTTATGATTTTTGTTGATGATTTCACTAGGATGACATGGGTAGCATTTCTTAAAGAAAATTCTGAAGTTTTTGAGAAATTTAGGATATTCAAAAATAGAGTTAAAAATGAATCTGGTGTTAAGATTAATTGTTTAAGATCAGATAGAGGAGGAGAGTTCACCTCTAGAGAGTTCAACATGTTTTGTAAAGATAATGTAATCAAAAGAAAATTATCTTCACCTAGAACACCTGAACAAAATGGGATTTTTTAAATAAGGAACAAATACATAGCAGAAGCAACAAGAGAGATGTTATTTGACAATGATGTCTCAAAGAGATTTTGGAGAGAAGTAGTTAACACTATAGTATATACTCTAAATAGAGTATAGATTAGAAAAGTTATGAGTAAGAAACCCTATGAGTTATGGTTTGGTCACTCACCATTAGTCAAGTATTTTTGAATATTTGGAATTAATTGTTACATAAAGAGAGATGATGATATAGGTAAGTTTGATCCTAGAAGTGATGGAGGTAAGTTTCTTGGTTACTTTTTGAAAAGAAAAGCCTATAGATGCTTCAACTATAGAACTAAGACAATAGTTGAGTGTACAGATGTAAGGATTAATAAAAAGTTTGGTACTAAAGAGAAGATGGTAGATTATAACTCTAATGAAGAAGAGGATAATTTTGGATTTGTTATACATAATGCCAAAATTATTTTTGAGACTAACAATGATTTGCAGAATAAAGTATCTGTTGAGCATAGAGAAGAACATAGATCTAAACCTAGGGAAGAGATCAGAATTGAGATGTCCACTACTACTTCTACTAGAAACATGACAAAGACTCACCCTCTAGGGTAGATAATTAGAAGCAAGAATAAAAGTTTGATGACAAGGAATAAAGCAAATGAGGAATTGGGTCTGATTTCTCAAGTGGAACCTAAGAGCAGAGATGAGGCATGTAAGGATGATCATTGGATGCAAGCTATGAAAGAAGAACTAGATTAGATTGTGAAAAATGAGACATGGGATTTAGTTCCTAGACCTATAGACAAGAATGTGATAGGAACCAAATAGGTATTCAAAAATAAGATGAATGAGAAAGGAGAAGTTGTGAGAAACAAGGCCATACTTGTTTGCAAAGGTTACTCACAATAGGAAGGCATAGATTATGAAGAAACCTATGCACCCATGGAAAGAATGGAAGTAGTAAGGATGTTCTTGGCTTATGCAGAAAGCAAAATTTTTAAAGTTTATCAGATGGATGTCAAGTCAACTTTTCTAAATGGAGAACTTGAAGAAGTCTACATTGAGCAACCTGATGGATTCCCTCTAATAGAAGATAAAGATTTTGTATGTAGACTAAATAAAGCACTGTATGGTCTGAAGCAAGCTCCTAAAACCTGGTATGCAAGGTTGGATAGGTATTTATCAAAGCTTGGATTTATTAAAGGTATAATAGATGGTAATTTGTATTTGAAGAAACTAATGATGACCTATTCATCATTATAATATTTGTGGATGACATAATATTTGGATGAAATAATGAAGAAAGTGATAAATTTGCTAAAGAGATGAAAAATGAATTTGAAATGAGCATGATAGGAGAAATGATGTTTTTCCTAGGATTGTGAATTGTGCAAAATAAAGATGGAATATTTATTTCACAAACTAAGTATCTAAAATATATTTTAAAAATATTTGGTTTGGAGAATTGCATACTTGTAGGTACACTTGTGATAATTGGTCACAAGTTATCTAGTAAAGATGAAACATCTATAGTTGAGTAGAAGAAGTATAGATCTATGATTATAGGATTGCAACATCTAACTCACACAATACTAGATATAGAAAATGTAGTCGGGATTGTAGCAAGATTTCAAGATGATCCAAAAGAGTATCATTATGCAACAGTAAATATGATCTTCATATATTTGAAAGGTACATCTAACTATGGAATATGGTATGATAGATCAAGTGATAACACCTTGTACAGATGTACTGATGCAAATTGTATAGGCAATATAGATGACAGAATGAGCACCAGTGGTGGAGCATTATTTCTTAGATGAATATTGGTTTCTTGGTTGAGCAAGAAATAAGATTGTATATCTCAGAGTATAGCTGAGGCAAACTATATTCCAGCAACAAATAACTGTAATCGAGTTATGTGGATGAAAAAAATGTTGAAGGATATTGGAATTGAGTTTATAGAATATGTTATCATTTACTATGATAACAAAAGTACAATAAGTATGTCTAAGAATCTAGTATTTCATTCTAAGAGTAAGCACATATTTATAAAATATCATGTTTTGAGAGAAAAGGCAAAAAAGAAAGAAATAAGGTTGGAGTATGTAAGCACTAAAGATCAAATTGTAGATATCTTTAAAAAGCCTTTTCTTAAAGATACTTTTGAGTACCTAAGAGGTGTGTTAGGGGTTATGCCCCTACCTAATTCTGAGTAGTTGATGCAAGGAGTGCATTAGTCTAGTGGTACAAAGAACTATGGTTACACTGGACTAAATGCTAATGCTTCCTATATGGGGGAGTATTTGATATGAACTAAGTCATGAAGAACTCTAGGTATTTTGTATTGAACAATGTCTTTGGACACTTGAGCTGGTTTGAAGAGCTGGTTAGCAATTGGTATTGAGATTGACACCTTTGACATTGATTTCAATGAGAGAGAGAATGTACATGAATTTTTTTTTAAGAGAATGTACATAAGTAGTGAGAAGAGATGAATCTATTGAGATGGAAATAGGGGAGAGTTATCTCTCTAGTGAGATTTAGAAAGATTCATGCAAGTGCATAGAAGGATGTTTAAGTGCACAAATTCAACTAGCAAGTATAGGAAGTTGTTTATTTTGGACAACTGTTGCCGATCCTAAAAGAAGAAGTAGAAAAATACAACAATTCAAAAGATCTCAAATTAATGAAGACAATTTGAGAAGAATACAAAAGAAAAGTATAGTTTGGTATTCTTGGAACTAAGATATTTTCCATCTATTTTTCCATCAATACCAAAGAGGGAGATTGTTACCATGAATGTTGATGATACTACATTGGGGGAGTATGCTAGAAATTGAAGAGCATTGATATGTTGCATTCATGATTGTATTTGTCATTGATGTCAACACTATACTAATTCTATTAAGACTGGAAGAATACCAGTCAAAAATCTTAGTATGCACAATAGCTGAGGAAGTTTCAAATGATGCATAGTGAATGACATGTTCTTGAGGCTGTATTGATGACATGGTTCAAAGGACTAAGTTTGATTCAATGTTGTATGGAAGTTACACCTGTTTTACTAAAAGCAATGGAGAAATAAAGCATTGGAAAACAAAGATTTGAGGATCTATCACTATCTTTCATCTAAGATGTCATGATAGTGATGCACAAATAATAGTGATAGAGGATGATCGTATGGTGACACTACCATATGCACAAGATAGGGTTTACATGTGTAAAGTTTGGTATAGACTGTGAGCTGACAGTGTTGTTGTAATTGTGAATTAATTAATTATATTATTTTAATTAATTGATAGGGCCTCAATGCTAACTCAAGGAATTATTATGAAGATATGGTATAAGGAAAGTCTCTTTCCTTGTTAATAAAGAGACTTGGATAGAGAGGATCAAGTGGAATACAAAGTATTAATGCCCAACTCAAGAAGGAGAAAAATGCTTACTGAATGCACATAAGCAATCCAAGGGATTATTGGATGCATAGTATAAGATCTAGTTACAAGATTTGAAGGAGAAAAAGTCTGGTTGATAGGATAGAGACAAAGGAAGAAGTAAATTTTAGTTCTATTATTTTGCAAGGAATAATATAGAGATATTTGGACAATGGGTTCTTTGATCTTAACCTTGAAGCTATTTGGGTAGTGGGTAAAACTATCTTGCACAGCTCCTAACAAGGTTGACACAACTCCAAATAGAGTTGGAATCTCCTAATAGGGATTTAAAGTCTCCTAATAGACTCATATGTATTTAATATTGTAACAGGGTCTATCCCCTAACAAGGAATATTTATATTAGTACATCATCTTGTTGGTACCATCCCCATCGGGGGTTTCCCTCTAATCAAGGGTTTCCCTAGTTAACATATTCAGTGTTAATTGTGCATAAGTACCTTGTTGTGGTTTTCGTTTATACTAATCACATGGTTAAGTTTGTTTAAGATTAATATTTGTAATGATAGTTTTATAATTGATTCATCCCCACCTCTCAGTTATATCCATGGACTATATATTCTAATAATATAAGGATGTTCAAAAGTTTGTGAAGAGTTGTGAAATTCGTCAAGTTGCAAAAGGAGTAAGTTAGAATATTAGCTTGTACGCACCTATTTTTATTCTTGAGAAACCTTAGAGTATCATTTGATATTTGTTGTTGTGGATTGATTTTCTAAAATGACTCATTTTATACCATGTAAGAAGACATCAGATGCTAAGAATGTTGTTGAACTTTTATTCAAAGTGATTGTTAGATAGCATGGATTACCAAGAAGTATTATTTCTCATAGAGACACTAAATTTGTTGGTTATCTTTGGAGAACTTTGTGGAAGAAGATGGTTATAGAATTGAAGTTTAGTTCTACATTCCATCCATAAACTGATGGATAGACAGAGGTCGTGAATAGAAGATTGGGTAATTTTTTGAGATGGTTAGTTGGAGATGAACCGCATAATTGGGAGATGGAATTGGCACAAGCTGAGTTTACATATAATAATTCTATGAATAGAAGTAAAGGGAAAACACCTTTTGAGATTGTTACTAGAATGTAGCCTAGAGGAGTATCAGATTTAAAGGATGTTGCTAGTGAAGAAAAGAGAAGTGGTGTAGGAGAAGAATTTGGTGATTTTATGGAGTCTTTTTATAAGGAAGTGAAGCTAAATTTGGAACAAAGTAATCAAAAGTACAAAGAGAATCATGATAAGTCTATAAGGCATCATGTTTTTGAAGTTGGTGATGAGGTGATGGTTCATTTGAAGAAATGAAAATTTCATGTTAGAACATATAGTAAGTTGAAGATAAGAAGTTTAGACCTTCTAAGATCTTGAATAAGTTTGACAGTGGAAATGCTTATGAAGTTGAGTTACCTAATGACATGAATATATCCCCTATATTCAATTTTGCTGATCTGTATAAGTATCATGACTTAGATGATGGAGTTGGTGTACCTAATGATTATCCTAAGAAACATATTAAAGAGTTTAAATAGATATTGGATTAGAGGGTTGGTAAAGCACAAGAGAAAAGACTACTATGAATATTTGGTAAAGTAGAAAATAGACTAGTTGAAAATGCTACATGGATTTGTCAATCTGAGTTGGATTCAACTCACATTGTGACATTTCAATGATTAATGAAAATCATTTCTTTCTACCTTGGCTATCTAATGTAGGAGCATCTTGGGTTGATGTGTTATCATTCTCATTTGTGTTCATTCTATTAGATGTTTTTGAGTTGTAGTCATTGTCAAGTTGTATCAATTATTGAGTCCTAGTAATTTTGTAGTATTAACCGAGTTGTAGTTATCCCAAGTTGTGTTAACCTTTGGGTTAGTGTGTTACCCCATTTCACTTTGTAGTATTGATCAAGTTATCTAGTGTCTGTTGAGTTATCTAGTATTGGCCAAGTGTTCCTTCATGTGCCGAGTGAGCCTATTATTTGCTAATGCTTGGTTCCTTCTTTAGTTGAGTTTCCTTTGTTGGTTCTTAGTATGAGCTGACTTGAGTGTTTTATTTTCATTGTGAATTTAATGATAGGATCTTTTGTTGGGATGTGTGCAAACCATTTTTAGGTCAGTATTTCTATTGTGTAATATTCTCGAATCTTTTGTAAGTCATTTTTGCAAGTATAAATAGAGTGTTTAGGATTAGAAGTTGGGGGTACAAGTGAGAGCACCAAAAAGTTTAATGCATATGTGTTTGGAAGTGTGAATTCAAAGCTAGATCATGGATCTTGAATGTATGTATGTTGATAATTTGATAAATCAATAAAAGAATCTTTTTCTCTCTCCTTAGTGTTGTTCTCTTTGTGTGTTTTCTTCCATTGTGGTAACTCTACAAGGTGGTTTGGATTGCTAGGTGTGCCTTTGGCCCTAGCTATTAATATCCCTCCTTGCATAATTTGATAAGGAGGATCAAGTATAAATTAGGAAAGAGGAGATCTGATATCTAGCAGAGAGGTGCTGACTGAAGGATCAAGGCTAAAACATTCTAACAGGTGAATTGGTTAAAATCTCTTGACCGATTAGTCCTAGCAAGCTTTTATAAATGATTTAACATGGTGCTTACTTTATTGTAAGTTGAAGTCCTCAAACCAGGCACATTTCTAATAGGGTTTTGAAATTCTTTAAAATGGTAAGATTTAATAATCTTTGTAAGCCTTTAACAGGGCAGACCTTTCAAAGGGTAGATCATAGTTTATGATCAAACTTATTGTAACCTTAATTGGATACACCTTAAAAATGTAGTAGTGAAAATTTGTGGGTGTCATCTCCACTCCAGTTTTACCTTCTCATTGGAGGGTTTCTAGGTATCAAATTTAATGTGTTATGTGTTATTGGTTTCATGCCATGGATGAACATGTTTAGCATGCTATTTCAATTTACATGCAAATTATGAGATGGATGTGTGATGAATGATTTATGGTTAAATGTTTGAACTGTTGATTCACACCCCCCCCTCTTAGAGTTTACTTTCCCATTGTTAATTCCAACAATTGGAATCAGAGTGTTTTTCTTTGGAAAGAAAAGCTTTGTAGCTTTGTGGAAAGATCTTGAAGATGAAAGTCTACAAGTTGGAAAAGTCATTGAGAACTAGAAGATTGAAATCTAACTTGCCCTACACTAGCTCAATGAAGCAAGAGATGAGTTGAAGTGCTCATTCAAGAGAAAAAAAATATAGCTATTGAGGAAAATGATACACATTACCAAGAGGATGCTATTGAATTGTTTGCAGATGGAAACTCAAGTGATTTTGATGCAACAGTTGCATATCTGATGGAAAAGAATGGTGCCCTAACTAAAAAGGCTAGAAATCTTAAGATAGAGCAAGAAGTCCAATTAGTATTCCTATGTGAGGTGGCTGAGTAGAAAAAGAAAGCTGAGGAAGACAAAGTCATGTTTGAAGATGACAAAAGGACACTGACCAATAGACTGGAGGAGAAGACATCAGAGGTACAAAGGACTACTAATATGCAACTAGAGACAATGAATCAAGCGATGATTTCCAACCATGAGTTGAATAGAAAGGACATTGAGATCACAACCTTGAAGTTATAGAATAAACAACTAAGGAATGAACTAAGAAGAGAGAGAGAATTTGTTGAAAGTTTCAACAAACCTAGTAAAGCCATTAAATACTTGCGAAATTGATGAGATCTCCTAGATCTAACAATGATACAGATGGATTGGGATACACCAATGCTGAGGAAGGCGAATCATCCAAAAGTGGTGAACAAAGAAACAACAAATGTAAGAACTACATAGCCACTTGTCATAATTGTGAAAAGTTAGGTCATACAACAAATGTTTATAGGAGCAACAATGAAAATTATAATCCTAAGAAGAAATTCATAGGTTACTATTACAAGTACAAAAAGAAAGGACATCAGGTACATGAATGTAGGACCAAGAACTGAAGCACACAAATTTGAAGGATATTGCCATAATTGTTGGAAGTATTGACATACAACATATGAATGCAGATCTAATGCCAAGTGTACATCAAAAAAGTAGACAAAGGTACAATAAAAGGTACAGTTGTCACTATTGTCAAGAGTATGGACATGTTCTTGAAAATTGCATTAGAAAATATTTCAAAAGTGACTACAATAGATGGTTGAGTCAAACTAAATGTTTTAGCTATTTGAAGATTGGTCAAATCAACAAAAACTATACAACAAGGTACCAACCAAAGAATTCAATAAAGGAAAGGAGAAGGTTGATGTTGAGAAAGTCAAAGTGCAGATGAAAAAGACATGGAAGAAAAAGGAAGATTGCAACATAATCTTAGATGAGATCACTACAATCAATGGATCAGGTGATCACATCACCCCCAACTAGGAAATCAAAAGGTATGCATGGGACTGATATCTTAATGATATATTTTACGTCAATTCCAACAATCTAAGTTCTGAAAAGATTATATATGCATGAATTAAGATGTAATGTAATACTTAGAATGTAGAAGAAATCTTTAGTTTTTTTAGTTTTCATGTTGTTGTCGAGCATGAAAGATTTAATAGTTACTACAAAGTGTGAATGGAATGTTAGTTGATGCTGAGCTATGAAGGTATGGTAGTATTGACTATGCATGCTATGTAAATCAAGAAAAGTAGAAGTCATGTGTAAGTTGAGTGTGTTGGAAACTCTATATTGGCTGAGCGTACAACAATGTAACCGTTAAGCATTTAATGCAAAATTTTACAGGTTATATAGTCATTTCTTAACTCATTTGCATTTATTCAAGAGAAACGAGAGCATGAGGAGCATAAAGTTGAATTGCAATAGGAGATTATTGTGTTTTCAAACTAAATTCAATTGTAGCTCAACATATTCATCAGATTGTGAAGGTATTTTACTAGTGCCAAGTTTTGCTGTTTGAGTTTTTGTAAACCCTAGGTATCAAATATGGTAGCATGATCTTCTGAAAATGTTAGAAGAGAGGGAAAGGAAGTGTTGAATGTGTAATTGATTAGTAATGAGATTAGACAAACACCTTTCTAGGCACTAATTGAAATTGCATACAAAGGAGACCTGTCTGGTGTGTTATCAATGATACCACCAAAAGTCTTAATGATTTAGGATGTCAGGTGTTGCTATACATGGAAAGTTGGAAGTATAAGTGACGTGGAGATAAGGGAATTGTATACTCAATTTTTTGATGATGGAGTTTTAAAGGAAGAGAATAAAATTTTAGAAAGGAAAGGGTTAACTCGTGACCGAGATTTCCCTAATGTATTCAAGACTGAATGGATCAAGATTGCACTTAGTAGAATACAAGAAAACTTCATTTGGCTAGAAGATGGACCCATTAATATTATTAAAAGGATCATTAGCCAAGTGTTAGGATATCCTACCCTAGATCGACCTAAGAGCATGTGAAGTGATTCAAAAGAGATGATTAAGAAGAACACAGGTGCAATATGGAATAACAGGGGAATGTCTATTGATTCTATCTTAGACCCCCTAATTTCTTTTTCTATGAGAGTGATATCTCATAAGTTTTTTCAATCTTGCAGGATTAAATAGTGTATCTTACATGGTTATAGGTTTGGAATACAAAATAGTAAAGAGAGACCATACCTATGACCTTGTTGAGTTGCAACTTCAACAACTATCTAAAAATTTGTAGGCCATAAGGAAAACCAAGAGTGCATCTTACAAACTTGGCTCTTTTTTAGTTTGTATATTCTTTTATGTGTAGAACACATTTCCTTCATTTAGGAAAGTTGCTTGGAAGACCAACATGTATAATGCAGTTCAAATTGTAGAATTCATAGAGCAACTTAGAGACAACTCTGAGTCAGTAATGACAAGTTATTTTGAAAACTTTAAGAAGTCTATGAAGCAAAGGTTAAGAATTCTAGTGTCACTAGTTGAGAAACATTATAATGATGTTTTCCTTCTAGTTGATGTTGATTATACATATGTGCAAGCATTCCTACCCAGGATCAGATGGCTTAAGCCCTCGCCATATGAGATAAATATTGATGAAGCATCAATAGCTATTAAATATGTATTGGAAGAGAAAATAGATAAAAGTGCCACCTCATTTTGGAATTATGGAAGCCAAGTCCAAAATTACAATTGACTTGAAGACAACTTTTGTGGTAAGAAACAAGAATAAACTTGTGAAGAAGCCAAACGAGAGATTTGGTGAAGCCGGAGATGAAGATGAGGAAGAGGAAGAACATGTCCAAGCCCCTTTGGAAATTACTCAAGGACAAGGAGAATACGAGGAAGCTCATGAAGAAGTTTTTGAGGGAGACGAAGTCAAGGAAGAACCTAAGCCTGCTAAAAAGAAAAGGAAGGTCAAAGAGTCTATAGTGGAGAAACCCAAGAAGAAGGTTGTGAACTATCACAACAAAAGCCAGTGGTTCTTGTTACTAGGGCTAGCACAAGGGTAGCCACTAAGAAAGTCAAGGTTGTAGAGAAACCTAAAGGTAAGAGGACTATTACTTGAACAGAGCCAAGCCAAAGGGTGAAGAAGACATATGAACGAAGAAAATATGTAGCTCCAATTGAGTTAGATGAGGAGAACACAAAATAAGATTACGTGAGTCAATTTAAGGTGGTAAGCCACAATCCCTCCTCTAATTTAGATAATTTGTGTGACAATATAAATCAAATTCAGGATCTATTTGGTTTTGCACTCACTCATTGATTTTGATAAGATAGGTAAAGTTGAACAAAATACTATTGAAGAAGCCATATATGTGATGATGGCTACATTCAAAATAACTCCTATAGAGATCTCCAACTCATTACTTAAGAGTCTTTATGACTAAGTTGAGTAGAAATGGAAATACAATTTACAAATAGAAAGAGAGATAAGGGTAACCACTTTAGCTCAAGTCATGCCTAAATTGTGAAAGATAATGATAGACGAGGCTATGGAGTTGCACAAAAGTAAATTTACTCCAAAAAATAGAGCATTTAGTATATTGAAGAAGACCATAGAGAATGTGGTAAATAAGAGTAAAGAAATATGGAGAAATATTTACAAGTTATGCATTCTAGCTATAATAGAGAAAAGTAAGAAAAAAATGCAAAAACCTTAGAAAGTTGAAGAAAAAGGTAGCTGAGACTACAAAAGATGAGTCAGTCAAGGATGGTAATGTCAAAAGCACTAAGGAAAAAATAGGAGAAGAGACCACAACTAAGGATGAGTAACCAAATGATCCAAGTGTATCTAAGGTACAAGTGCTGAGTGCTAGTTGTCCACATGAAGACCAAGTAAATCAACAAGACTTAGTAAAAAATCAAGGATGTTTATGGCAATCACTCTCAGGACATTAATCCCTTAACAGATGATGCTTTGAAGAAGATATTGAATAATTCCACCATGATAACTAATTTATGTATAATTTTTGTATTGGTGAGAACTAATGAAATTTCAAAGGTACATATGGTAGTAGAAGGGGAGAAGAAAATTGACCCATTAAGTGTGCCCCTAGAGCTAAAAATTGTGGAAACATAGACTACAAGCACTGAAAAATAAGGTGTTCTTACAAAACTAGTTGCATTACCCCTTGTGCCATTCATTTCTCACAAGAAATCCTTGATTGCAATTGAGAAGGATGGAACATAAACTAGATTAGGTCAAGAAGCAAGTCCTGCACCTAGACCACAGACACAAGGCGAAGAGAAGAAAAACGATAGTCAGATTGACAAGCCTAAAGAATTGAAGGTGACTACTACTGCAGAGGAACAAATTGCTATCTAGACTCTAGTTACCTTACTAGTTTCTAAGACTCCTACTAGTAGTTAGGTTCTTTAGAGGCTGAGCACTCAAGACATGTCATTGAAGATATCCAAGCCAAGTGCAGAGACATCTAGTAGATTAGAAGACATATCTAATAGAGATGTGAGTCTTGATGAGGTGATTAAACTTCCAAATTTTTATCTTATTAAAATCACCATTGAGAAGATGATCATTCTACAAGAATCTTTACATAGCCAAAAACACGAAGAGTTGTTGATAAGGGAGCATAAGTAGAAGCAAAGGGTTCATGATATCAAAGACATATTTCTTGATGCTTTCAATCTCCCAAATCCTAATGAAGAGAAACCTATTCTTGAGTAATTAGTAAATATTGTTGACAAGATAAATGATGATGACCTAAATCAAACATTAAACTATTGGAGTGGTCAGAAAAGAAGTTTTAGAAAAAAGTTCTTGAATAGATATCTGGTGCCATTGTACTAAGATAGGTTGAGTTAGCAACCAAGATGGAACATGAGAAAAAGGTATTGGAGAATATCTTTTCTCTATACAAAAAGCTTTGTGATGTGAATTTATTCACACAAGAAGCATGAAGGGCTATTGATTGGTTTCAAGGAGATCTACAATCCATAGGTACTATATGGAAATTATCTCTAGGTCAAAGCCAAACTCATTTTCAATGATAACTCTCTATTGAAGGTCAACTAGTAGTAATCTAAGAAAAAAATGCTAAAATTTGTGCTACCATGATCCAATCCATCTTGACCCCGTACATGGAAGTGTTACACAAGGAACTAGCCTTTGTTACACATTGATGAAGAAAAATTCTCATCTTTGCACTCATGAAGGCTTAGTTAATCTTGCTTCCAAGCTAGATATCCAATATTAGTCTCTATAGGTAGCATGTAACAATTAGGATTCAACATTGAAGATCACCATGGAGGTCGACAAAACATTTTTGGACAAAGACACTATCAGTGTACCACCCAAATGACATGTGTGTCAAAAAAGAGGGAATGACAAAGTAAAGGAATGAAGATGATAAGGGGAACATAGTTTTGAGACAAAAATAGGGGACAACAATAGCACATCATATTTACTCATTGAGAGTTATACAAAATTTAGATACAACAAGGAACACTCAACTCAGGATGAGTTATAAAATTTTGCAGAGGTATGACTGTTAAGTCATCAGTTATACAAAATTTTGAAAATTTGAAAATTTGTAGGAGATACAAGTTATTTGTGTGATGCAAATGAGTTAGGTTGTATATGCATGCCAAAGTGTTTTTTCCACTCATGTCAAAGGGGGAGATTGTTGATCTTATTTTGGTTTTGACAAGCAGTGACAAAACACTTAAGTCATTACTTAACATAAATCTGTATGTACCAAGTAAGTAGTTTATGCCGAGCAATATATGCAATGAGTGCCGAGCACCAGTATGTGCCAAGTAGATGGCATGTGCTGAGTCACTCAAGTTTTGAGAAAGAAATATATGCTAAGTGATTCATATGCTGAGTAAAACAATGGATGCTAAGTCATTCATGAACTGAGTTGCAGCATTGAAGAATAGTGAATGCCGAGCATCAGAGCTTTCAAGTACCAAGTAAATAGTTTTGGACATAGTTTTTTGTAATAACATAAACTCCTATGTAAACCATTTTTGGGCTGACTTCAGGATTGTTTTATGATTCTAGAAGATATATATGAAGGTATATTGAGAATCCCTGAGTAGTGCATGCAATCAATCATATTGAGGGATGTTTTAAGCAATAAAATGGGTGAATCACAATCATTGATTCCTACCTAAACCTTGGTCACCTATGTCTTCTTAAGGAGGGAAAATCCTAAAGAATCATACATGTGCAGATGAGAAGAGAAGGAAGAATGCTAAGTATAATCAGAGCATTTGTGGTGACTATAGAGGTTGTGATCATCTTATGAATTGTAAAATCAGTTAGAGAGAATAGAGGAAAGAAAAGAAATGATAGAAGAGATACATCTGATCAGGAGGATCAAGTATACATTAGGAAAGAGGAGATTTGATATCTAGTAGAGAGGTGCTAACCGAAGGATAAGGGCTGAAACATTCTAAAATGTGAATCAATAAAAATCTCTTAATCTATTAGTCATAGCAAGCTTTTGTAAAGACTTTAACAAGGTGCTTACTTTATTGTAAGTTGAAGTGCTCTAACTAGACACAATTCTAATAGGGTGTTGAAATCCATTAACATGGTAAGATTTAACAATCTTTGTAAGCCTTTAATAGGGCATATCTTTCATAGGGTAGATCATACTCTATGATTAAACTTTTTGTAACCTTAATTGGATACACGTTACAACTGCAGTAGTGAAGATTTGTGGGTTTCATCCCCACTCTAGTTTACCTTCTCATTAGAGGGTTTGTAGGTAAAAAATTTACTATGTTATGTGTTATTTGTTTCACGCCATGGATGAACATGCTTAGTTTTCTATTTCAATTTACATGCAAATTGTGAGATGGATGTGTGGTGAATGTTTTATGGTCTATTGTTAATTCCAATAGTCTATTCTATCATCCCTTTGTCCACATTTTTGATTATTAGGCACACCTTTCATTTTCTACCAATCTTCACTATTGTAGTCTCATTTGGGGAAGGCATCATGATAGAGAGGTAGTGATTCTTCACCTTCATAAAATACTTGCCCATGATTTCTATCCATTTTACCAAGTACACAAAATCTAATTCTACTTATTTATGTTTAATTTGGCTTTATTAGAGCTTTATTGATTATAGGAAATACTTAACAAAAATAATGGTTGCCTAAAAAAATTAGCAAATCCAAATCATCATAGTGTATAAATGTGTCGCCTACCTAAAGTAAGCCTTGCAGTGCCAACGAGGGAAGCTAAAACTAGACTCCAACGTGCCTTGCAGACATCTAGGTGTGTATAATTTTCCCTCTTTTGAGGTCCACCATAGAAGTTGATTTTTTCAATACATTTGTTAGATGAAATGTTGATGAATGGTTCTCCCTTTAATACCATAAACCATAACAAAGAAAAAAGAAACAACAAAAAATGCAAGAACAAAATATGGACTTCATATTTGTGCTGCAAATGCAGAATTACATAATTCAAAAGCACAATTTGCTAACCCACATGGGTGGCTTCATTACCATAATTTGCAAGACAAGTTACGAATTATCACCCAAATATGTCTTAGACAATGTTCGAGCCTTTCTTAAATAGGCAATTTTATGCTGCTCAAGAAGGTTCTAGAAAATGAAACTTAATACATAGTTCTGATCGACCCTAACAATACATATAGAGTCAGCCAAATACATCTTTGACAATTATTTTAGATATTTTGGGTAGCCCAACTTTGAAAGGCCATAACTCTTGAATTGTTTCTTTGATTGGCTATTATAGCCACTTTTTGGAAATGCCAACTCTTGATCTACAAGCTAAAAATTGGATAAGTACCCTTTTGTCGAGTCTTTGGACCTCATCCAGGCACTCTAAGGCCTCCAAAGGTGAGCTTGAAGATTTTTCTGCAAATTTTTCCACCAAAAACCCATAATAGTTCTTCTCTGATACTTAAGCTAGAGCAATTAGATTTTTATGGTAGGCTTACAACTCTAAAATGAACCTTCATATAGAGAATGAGAAAATTCCAAGCTCGTAAGAAAAACTTACTAAAAATAGCAAGTTCCCATAAATAGTACCTCCCTATCTACTAGTCCTTATTAAAATAGAAAAGACTAAAAATATTTTTTTTTTGGGTGATGCAAGAATTCTCATACGCCCAAGATGCTCCTACATTAGACATGTGGGGAAATTTGAGAAGTGACTCTATCACGTCTCAAGTGTTTAGAGGAAAACTAAGATGGTGAACCTCCTCCCTTGCTAGCCATGATGAATCATCTACTTGCCTCACTTTCCATTTGACTAGGTATTCCTCATCAGTTCTATTCCTTGTACTTTTGCCAACATGACTTTCTAGTATCTCCTTAATCTCCTTTGTAGCCGAACTAGGTATTGGAATAATCCATTGCACTTTTGTAGTTTCATCTCCATCACCTTCTTCATAATACTTTGTCAAATCTAAAATATTAAATACTGGTGAAATATTCAATTTAGTAGGAAACTCCTATTCACCACTTCTATTTGTCCATCAGTCTGTGGATGATGTGTAAGAAGTCCATATTTTGTTCTCACATTTGCTTCTCTTCTTTTTTTTTTTTTTTCCCCTGTTATGGTTTATGGTATTAAGGGGAGCACCCTTTATCAAATGCCATGGTTGCAAGATATGTACAAATGATTATTGGGGATAATGATTTTTAATTTTTAGGAAAATATAGATGGAGCTAATGCCAAACTAATTTGCAAAGACTTCTATTCTTATGCCATATAAAATGAGTGTTAATTTGTACTACCCTTGAGGCTTTTGCTAAATAGAGGGACATTAAAAAGATCTAGTAGTAGAGCTAAGAAATCAGTAATAACCACACAAACTTGCAATGAATTACCAAACTATCATGACAATATAGGTATGTATATATCTGTCGATTGTCCTTTTCCACAATGAAATTGCAATTCTATGAGGTTTTAATTTTCAATAATAAAAATTGCAAAATATTAGTTACCTATCACATAGGTAGGCATAAATGATTTCTAACAGAATAAATATTTTTGGATGTTTGGGTGCGATAGAATTTTTTTTAACCTATTGTATATCATGGAAACAATAAAGCTAACATTTTTTTGATAACGCTTACTAAAGGTACACATTGGTTTTGTAAACTAATAATTTAGGATTTACAATTTGAAATTGAGATTATCACCAAGTGTTTACTCAAAAATTTTAAGGAAGAAGAGGTCTTAAATACAATGCTAGGAGAAAAATCTTCGCACCTGAATAGTAGGAAAGATGGTAAAATGTGTATAAAAGAAACATGAATAAAAAATGATTTCACATTATATTAAAAAAATAGTGTTACAAATAGGTTGTCATTAGATATGAGCACATTCACCTGTGACTATAATATAGGTAACATTGATCGGCAAGGACTCCAGTCATAGCCTATTAAACTTTGCTGGTGTGGGAGCACCTCAACTCATGTCAATTATGGCAAATTTCATAAGATTTTAATTTTTGAGTCCTTTTGATTTTAATGGAACCATGTTGTGAAAGGGTTAAAATCCCAAAGAATTACATTGTAATGTGCTTAAAATAGCATTGTAATTTGCATTGTTAAATGCTTGAGAGAATGGGAATATCGAGAAAATAAGCTAGTTGTATAACTACCTTTGCATCTCTTGAAATAGAGAAAAATTGTAACCGAATGAATATAGAGGATAGTAGGAAAGAAAAGAGTTACGAGAGGGAGAGAGCATAAGTGTGAGGAAAGAGTCAGCTCTCTGGTCTTCGACCAGAGAGCCGTGTTTGTATTAGCAATTGAATATTAATGTTTAAGTTTTGAGTTTCAAAGTCCCATTGTAAATTTTCTATCCTCTTAATTTTTTTTTGTTCTATTGAACTTAGCATTAGTTATGGTTCTTCTTTATTTGATTTCCTGTTACAACATATTGGTATCAGAGCTAGAAGCTCTTGAGTGTGTGAGAGATGCAAATCACACCTGGACCGTGTGGGAAAAGCAATGTGAGTATTTGGAGTTGCTGCAAGTGAAATGTAATGGTGTGTGTTTATAGGGTTCACAGTTTCATGAAGTAAGGAAGCAACCGAGAACAAGACGAAAGTTGGGATAATAGCAAAAAGGTGGCGGATAGTTGGTCTATGCATGTCAATGGTGAACTCCTGTAAGAGATTCAACTTTGGTTATTGAAGTTTGGTGGAGGCAAGGTGGTGACTGTTAATAGCTTATTGATGACCCGTAGGGTGAAGGAGTTGATACGCCTATTTTGATTGTAGCATGAGAGCCAACGTCTAGCCAATCATGGAGAAGAGGACAGGTTTTAGTGGAGACACCCGGTAGCAAAGAGAATGGGAGTGTAGAACCCAATAGGGTGATGAGATAGACGCTCATGCTTGAGCCACGGCCACTATGGTGGTGTAATAAAGGAAAGATTGTTTTGGTAGAGCCATAGGTTGCCGATGGTGGAAGAAGTGTGCCTGAAATGGCATGATAGTCGTGGAAAAGGTGGTCATACATCTCAACCTGATAATGGAGAATGAATGCACCCAATAGCAAATACATAAGAAGAGTGAAAGGTGGTGTAATTAGTAAGAAGGTGGAGAGTGTTATGAGGAGTTGTTTTTTGATGCAATATTTGATTGTAGGTGGAAATTCACAGCTGCAGTAAGGCAGACAAGCAGTCTATCATGTGGGTCATAGAGATGGTCCAATGGCCTGCGTGAGAGGTCCATGCGTGCCAATAGACCTGGGGAGAGAGGCAGCGAAAGGACTCCTGGGTGAGGCAGAGTTGTAGCAGCATTGCGAAGTGGACATGAAGCAACACCGTCATAGCAACCCCCAAGCACTCCATTGATGGGAGTCTATTGCAGCATCAGAGCGAGCAGCAAAAGCATGCCCATGAATTTTTTTTTAGCATTTCCATGGGACATGGAAACCTTTCAAGCCTGGGAGTATGGTGTGGGAGCACCTCAAATCATGTCAATTATGGCAAATTTCATAAGATTTTAATGTTTGAGTCCTTTTGATTTTAATGGAACCATGTTGTGAAAGGGTTAAAATCCCAAAGAATCACATTGTAATGTGCTTAAAATAGCATTTTAATTTGCATTGTTAAATGCTTGAGATAATGAGAATATCGAGAAAATAAGTTAGTTGTATAACTACCTTCGCATCTCTTGAAATAGAGAAAAAGTGTAACCGAATGAATATAGAGGATAGTAGGAAAGAAAAGAGTTACGAGAGGGAGAGAGCATAAGTGTGAGGAAAGAGTCAGTTCTCTGGTCTTCGACCAGAGAGCCATGTTTGTATTAGCAATTGAATATTAATGTTTAAGTTTTGAGTTTCAAAGTCCTATCGTAACTTTTCTATCCTCTTAATGTTTTTTTTTTCTTTTGAACTTAGCATTAGTTATGGTTCTTGTTTATTTGATTTCCTGTTACAACATTTGCTTTAGTCCTAAGCCCATCAATAGAGTGTTCTACTGCCTTGAAATATTATATGCATTTTACTCAATCAACTTGAATTGCAATTGAAATTAAAAATCACTTTATAAAGTCAGACCTAAAAAATGATAGTAATTAATGAATCCAGGAATCGTAATTTAGATTAAAAGAAAATGGTCATAACTCACAAGCTTAAAGTGAATATTATTGGTCCCTGTTGTAGCCTTTGCTGCTCTTCTATTTTGAGCTTCTTAATTGCAATGATCATTGTTGAACCAAATACAAATTTTCTTGAAATTGAAGAGGGAAATATGCATTGTTGAATCATTTATTTATAAAATCTTTGAAAAGTCCATATTTAAAAGTTTAAAACATCAATGTTTCGAAACTTTTTTTATAAAAAGTCACGAAAGTTATCTATCTATACTAAAAAAAAGATACTATATAAATTTATTATGTTACTAAACTTTTTTTATACAATATAATAATTTGAGGTTCTCACAATTATATTTCCATTTTAAATTAACAATTGATTTTAAAACTTTAATACGAAGTTTATAGTTTATATTATCATTATTTTACTAAAACATATTGTCATATGATACAACTTTTCTTTGTTGTATCGTTATTACAGTAGCATTTATTTTATTTCTAATATAATTTTTTGTTATTCTTATTATTATATTTACGTTATACAAAACTAAGATATTGATGTTTTACTTCCTAATTGCTTTCTCAATTACTTTCATTTAAAACATTCCTTTTTTCATAACCTTTTTTTGTTAGTACACATTATAGTTTATTAAATATATCTTTTGTTTAGGACTTAAAGTAATTGCAGTTGTAAAAAACCTCAAAAGCCTTTTTAACAAAATATAAATACTTTTTAATTTTTAATTTATTAAGTTTTTACTATTTTGATAATAATACTTTATTTCTATACGTTAAGAATACTTTATCTAATTTTAAATTTGATATTATCCTATGAATATTAAGATATGATCCATAATATACGTATTATTATTATTATTATTATTATTTTTATATTAAGTAATTTACTATCAAATATATGAGGTCTATAATTTTTAATATTAAAAACTATATTTATTAAATTGGAATATCACTTTACATATTGATATACGAGTTCACCAAAAAATATTTCTTATGGTAGAAAATTAGTTGAAATTCTATGAATCTTGAAAAAATATATTAAAAAAATGTTAATAAATGAGTTCACCAAAAAAATATTTCTTATGGTGGACAATTAGTTAATATTTTAGTAATGTTAATTTAAAATATATTAAAAAAATTTTGGAAGAACTTTTTTGTTGAGAGGTTTGAAAAACTAGAAATTTTTTATATAATACCTTTTAAATATTGAGATTTTCATAATGAAAATTAGATGTATATCTATGTCTATAATATGTCAATGTTTTTAATTTGGTCTATTATAAATATGAAATCACAACATTTGGTTTAGTATTTTTGAGTATTTCACTATTTCTCATAGCTTCTGTAGAAGACTAGTGCCCAAATGGCTACCAACACATTATAGAGGAGTTATTAAAAGCTACACAAACTAGGTGGCCAAATAATGAAACCGCAAAAGAAAATGAAAAATGAAAATGTCAACATGACCAACTTAACAACTATAGAACAATTGAAATAGAATTGAGACTGACCTATGGAAAAATATTTTTTATTAGGTTTGTGTTACAATTTTTTTGTTTTGTGATTTTATGGTGTGTGCTACTTTCTAAAGCATGTGGGAATTTTAACAAAGCTTTGTCTTTAACTAATGCATATAATATATCCTAATTATAGCTTTGAAGAAATGCAACCTATGACAAGTAAATGTTTCCCAAGAAGTCCACCTTCTATAAAAAAAATATATGAAAATAGAAAAAGAAATAGAGAGTATTATGCCTGTAATAAAGATGTAATAGCTACCCGTAGATACTGTAAAATATTATAGAGAGTTTCACCCACCTCTAAACAAATACAATCAGAGAGTACTGTAGAAGTAGTGACTGAGAAAGACCTTTGAAACAATTAGAGTTTCATTGATTACCACCTTTTGTACTACAAATACATGAAAGTAGAAAAATAATTAGAGAATATTATGCATGTAACAAAGATGTGATCATTGCTCATAGACAAGCTAAAAGATTATAGAGAGTTACAACCACCTCTGAACAAATAAAGGAAAACACTATTGTAGAAGAAGCCACAGAGAAATACCTTCAATAATTAGAGTTCCATAAATTAGAGAGACAACAAGCTCCACTACATGAACAGTATACTTACCACCCAGAAAATGCACTCCTTGAACTCCAATAACAATAGAGTAGAAAGAGAAATCAAGAATACTATGACAGATATAAAGATCAAATAGCTTCTTAGAGATGTGCTAATAGACTAGGAAAAAACTTAAATCCCTTGCAACAAATAGAAGCACAGAGTATTGAGCACATAAGCATAGAACAAATAGTTCCAACATTACAAGAGAAACTGCATGAAGTTTGACAAAATCCATTGCAAGAAAAAATAAATAAACATGCAAGGATTACACAAAGAAATGACTATATAATGGTACACAAATGACTATATAAGGATTACCTCTTGGATGATCCATGCTTTCTCAACACACATGACATATTATCTGAAGAGCTTGTTCATGACTATGAAGAATTAATTAATCATATTCAAAGACACACAAAATGTAAACAAGGTACATGCGTAAGAAAAAAGGGTACAAAACAAAGAAAAATGTATATCTACTTTATCATGTGATGAGGATGGAAAAAAAATATTAACCTGCCAGAAATGATGATAGACTTAATATTCACAATCAAGAAATATCAATAATTTGGAGAGAAAACATTGATTGCCAACAAGTTATCTCATAGGAGCTTGTTCTCAAATACTTTGCTAAACATGTATCTAAGGCTGAAAAATAATTTGAGACATATACTGACATGTTAAAAAGAATATCTTTATCGCAACAACCTGAAAAACTAGCTCTTATACCATACAATAAATTTATGACAAAAATTGTATCTGAACATGACATAGGTGCACAAAAAACATGTCACATGCTTCAAAAATTACCTCTTATTGTGTGCAGTCATCCTTTTACATCCTTGAATGTTGGTAAAATGATGTTCCGGTGGATAATAGACATATTAGATAGAAAAAAATAGAATCCACATACTTATAGGCACAGAATCACTGAACTCTAGAGCTTGAGATGCTAACACTTCTTGAATCTGCACGATCGTACACTTATTCTACAAATCCTAGAAATGACAGGTGGAAAGAAGAAAATGTGCAAGACATTGTAAATGTTTACCCAAAGTTTAATAGTATTCCACATGTTGAGTTAGACCAATTTGAAATATTCTATTGGAGTGAGCTACTCTTATACAAACATTTTTGTATCATAGAAAATGACAATGACTTGACAAAAGAAAGAATTATTACAAATTGGATAAGCATGAGCGCAAATAGATATCATGTTTTGAATGTCAATCACATGTTAGAATCTAAGAAGAAGAAGAAGAAGAAGAAGAAGAAGAAGAAGAAGAAGAAAAATAAGAAGAAGTAGAAGAGAAGCAAGAAATGATGTCGATGAATGAGTGGTAGATGTTGTCATAAATGGGAACTTTACATGGTATTACCCTCAATGAACTTGATATGCTTGGAAAGCATGATTTTGATAACAATAACAAATGGGATCAAATTTTCATTCCCCAAGATCTGCATGAAATTGTAACAAAGTTCATAAATACAAAAAAATAACATTGCACAATGTGATAATATCCTACCAAATTACCATATACTGAGCTATCCATTGTCAACAAGTCAACAGACAACACTTGCAATAATTATGGAACACAACGAATGTCGACCTCACAAACCTCTTTATATGATTATTCAAGGAAAAATTGGTATAGGAAAATCATACTTGATTTTCTCCATAAGAAATGCATTGAACAATAATGGTCAACCACAGAAAGGATAACTATTGGTATTGGCTCCTACAAGTGCTGTTTCATTCAACGTATATGCATCTACTATATATACAATGCTTAAGATACCTATTAAACAAATGCACCATTACAAGGGAAAGCATTAACTACATTGCAAGAGGAATTAAAATAAATAAGATATGTATTCTTATTAATGAACTAAGATTTATTGGCCCAAAGCAACTACTAAAAAAGGTAGTAGACTACGACAAGAATTTTGTGAAAATCAAAATCTCTTCTTTGGTGGCCTTTCCATCCTATTCGATGACCTTGCCCAACTACCCTTTGTGCTATACACATCACGTTCTACTACAAGAACATTTTGGGAGCAATTCAAAACAATCATCACATTAGATAAAATATTTCACCAACAAGGCGATAACATAGAGCAAACACAATTTCACTAACTTCTATGGAACTTACAAAATGAAAAATTGACAAAAAAGGACTTGGAGCTCCTACTCACACACACAAACCAAAAATTTCATCATATGAAAAGGATGAATTTGACAAATCAATAAACCTATTTTCTACAAATGATCTTGTAAAACTACACAATAAAAATATGTTGAAACTATTGAATTATCCAATTGCAATAAGTATAGCAATAAGGACTACATACAACATGGATAATGCAACTGTTGAAGGAAACTTGTAAAGGAAATCCCATTGTCCAAAGGAAAACATATCATGCTCACAAAAACATATGGACACAAGCAGGGCTTGTAAATGGAGCATTGGGTGAAATAATTGAGTTTGTTTATAGTGATGGTTCCAAACACCCATAACTTTCAGTATACATTGCAACAAGGATTGATAATTACAATGGTCCTCCATGGGATAAAAATGATCCAAAATTAGTACCAATAATTTTGTTGACCTTGGGCACACGGAGGAAAATACCCATAACAATTGCATGGGCTTTAACCATTCACAAATCCCAAGGGATTACACTACACAAAACAAAAACTGACTTTGGTAAAATTGAAATGCAAGGACTCACATTCACAACAATATCTAAAGTCAAATCACTAAAAAGCTTTCACATCTAACTAGTTTTCCCCCTCGAAAGGTTCTCCAAAATGGAAAACAATCCATACTCAATCGTAACGAAAGGAGAAGAAGCTCGATTACATCAAATTGCTCTCTCAACAATCAAGGTTGCAACATTTTCATAGAATGTGCTCTTGTTATGAAATACATGTACAATCATGCTCTTCTCAATATTCTAAAATAATTATGTCTCCACTAATGAAATCTAATTACTTATACAAAAGACCCCAACTCAACATTTCAATGATAGGAAATTGTTCAAATGAATGTCTCAAGATTATTTGGTTAGGTCTACCAATCACTTCATGTTTTATTAATTTTTTTACTCAATGTCATGTTTGAGAAATCATATATTCTTTGATATCTAGTAGTGAGCTACTCACCAATTCATATATCACCGTAGAAGGTTTGAGTCAACAAATTTTTTATCAAAATATATTTTACAAATTGGATGATATAGATGTAGTAAGTATACTATGCTTCACAATATGAAAAATTTTACTTGGACCGAATATGTACATTACTTTGGTTTTATTTGGCTAATTTTGTTGTTGTTTCAAACCAAATAGTCCACGATAAATTTGAACATTCCTTATTGTGTTTGGAAACCAACTTCATAGAATAGTTCTTTGAAGACAACAACACAATTTTCCATGCTTCGACATAGAGTTAGAATACATATTTTGGTGTGTATCGATCATTTGTCATTCTCATGAAAAAATTAACAATTTTTTAATTTGACAATTGGCTTGACCCTTAGACCTATGGGTACAAGTACTAGTTAAGTCGATAGGATTTTCACTATGGACATCGCCCACTGGTGGGAAATTATCTAATGCTAGAAAATTATCGGATGGTCCCAAATTGTCTTATGCCATTAAATTCACAAAGTTCTTTGGCCATTAGGATGTTGTGATGCCCAAAAAGATGACTGTTGCATACATTTAGGAAATTTCAGCTAGGTAAATTAACGCTGAGATGTTTAGAGTGACTAAGGTTATTGCAGTGTAGAGCACAAAGGCAACATGAAAGGAGTTATTTGGACACCAAGCAACATGTGGTTGATTGCTATGGCTCGGTGATATTTTTTAAATATATGGATTAATGCCACCATCATTTGAGAAATAACTGGATTGAAAATGGAAGAGGGAAATGATTGGATTGAAAATGGAAGAGAGAAAATTATAGAAAACATTCTAAAGAACGCTTTATCTACCACTAATTTTTTAATAAATCTAAATAAAAATATGCTTCGTGTCAAAGAGCTCAGTACAAAGAACAAGGCGAGAGTTTCAACAACATATCATTCTATGTTGTGGATATTTGAAAATGGAAATGACAGAGATTGGTTTCATGGCCTTAGTCACCACTCTTTACCATTGTCTTTTAGGATTGTAATTAACCGAGAGCTTCGTTGGAGACAAAAACTAGTGGTTTACCAAGAACTCTAGGAAACAAAATGTATGTTATTTCATATAGGAAAGGAAAAAAAATGAGCAAAGGAAAATGTGTTAAAAGAACTCACAATTTAGACATGGAGGAGAAAATATGAAAACTACCAAAAATCCCAATAAAGAAGAAGTTCTTAGGACCTGTTTGGTTGCTGGAATAGGAATATAAAATTTGGAATATGTTGTATATTTTCTATTTGGTTCGTCAATATGAATATGTATTTTCATTTTGCCACTAAAATGAGCTTATACCCATTCTAAAAAATAACTATTATTGGAATAACCATTCTCATTCCCAATATTACATTCCTATTCTCCATTCCTATGCCTGCAACCAAATGGTCCCTTAGAGGATAACGATATCCCCTAGAGAAGATGCCATGATTCTCCAACTACGATGCCCAAATTTGTGACATTTTCTACACTTTATAAGACAAAAGAACATCTTAGAAAATAAGTTGTTTGGAGACAAGCAATGGTAAAAATTCCCTATAAATCATAATTCACTTGAAGAAAAATTATGATTTTATCCTTTGCATATGTTTTAGCTCAATAGTCCATCCAGTAGTTCAATATCCACTTGTTAGAGTCCAATGTCCACGAATGCCTCTCAAAGGTTTTGAGAAAAATTTGGGCCTCTCCTGCCCTCCAAATTAGGTATGAAAACCTCAATTGTAGTCTCATTATTTGCATTAGTGATGAAGGTCCTAAATGAAAATGACCAAATATTTGGCATTTCATATGATGCCTTGGATATTTAATGGACCTCTAATTGACCTAGATAATGCTTGCCAATAAGATTATGTTTTAGCCTCAAACATACAGAGGATCTGCATCTTCTAAAAAGAAAGGAAGTGTAAGGAACAATTATAAAAACTTTGCTAATGAGGTAGGTGTTGATGTGGGGTAGAGAGAATTTTCTATTTCATTGAATCTTATTAAAAATATGATATGTAGTACCAGAATCAAAACCTAGTGAAAAAGGGGTGGAATTAGGGTAACAATAACAGCTTCTAATAGAGTACTCTAAGAACTATATATTTATTACATACCATGGCCCCAAAACTATAATAGGATAGATGTTTAATAATCTCTAGATTTCAATGCATGGAGTAAGAAACATTACCAACCAGCTAGTTTTGAGACATCTAGGTGGTCTTCTTCAGATGCTCCATTTATTTCCTGATGAAGCTTTTTTCAATATTTTGTTATCTCTACAAGTGACAACTAGGTCATGAAAATGATATAAACATTATAGGTGTGCATATAGAATGGCCACCAAATCAAGAAATATTAACACATTCCTAATTAATAAAGAAGGATTTGAATATAGTAAATCCCCATCAAAAAGCTTAAATCAAATAGCAACACACCGGCCTAAGTTGTGATATTTAAACAATTTCATCATATTTAAATTTCATAAATCTTATGATAAATATCATTGAGAGATTATTATTCAATTAGAACAAATAAGAATAAATGATCATTTAAATATTAAAAAAAGATAAATTACACAAAGTCTCATAACCAAACTCCATTTTTTTCTTATCTTAATTGTTCAAATTTTATCGATAATTAATTTCAAGAATATGCCATCAATTTTATTTTATTGATTTTAAATTAAAATTGAGTTAACAATATTAATTTTTCATATATTAAATCATATAATTTATTATTCATGAATATACTACTTAATTTAATAAAAAATCTTATAATAATATTAACTAAATTTCATTCATTTTTTTAATATAATAAAAGTTTAAAATATATATTACTAGTTTTCTAAGATGAAAACTGGTAGCTCACAATAACTAAGTAAATGTTTTAATAACTAAGAATGATAAGATGAGAGAGTCCTAAAAGGATGAAGAAATTCTTTCCCTCAAGAAATATAAATTATGCAATTTTAAAAAGTTCCATTTACAATAACCATATAATAAGTAATTGGATTTAAGTGCTCACTAGGGAAAGAATCGGGAAAGAAAACCCCAATTCATAGCCAATACAAATGAAAAATTCAACATCAAATACAATTACAACGGGTGAAAGTATTTCTAGGGAGAAACACTGTAATCTTTATCTATAATATTTAAATGCGCTAAGTGTGGAAAGTCATTCACATAAATAGTTACGAGACATGCTAATCTCCATCAAAAATGCACTAAAGAAAAAACAAAGTCAAATTTTTTTTCCCAGATTCATGAAACGTAGTGATTTTTGTTTCCAAATTTTTTGTTGTTTTTGACTACAAACTATGTGTTGGAATAATGATACATTTTGTCATTAGTTAGAACACTTATTTGATTCTGAATGCTTACCAAGTTCATCAATCAATTTACAGTTCATACCGAGCATTCGTTTGTTACCAAGTATGTTCAGCAGTGTTTACCGAGTTAGGAAGGTAAACGAAGGATTTAGTGTTTACCGAGTCAGAAAGGTAAACAAAGGATTTAGTGTTTACCGAGTCAGAAAGGTAAATGAAGGATTTAGTGTTTACCGAGTCAGAAAGGTAAATGAAGGATTTAATGGTTACCGAGTCAGAAAGGTAAATGAAGGATTCAGTGATTACCAAGACAGAAAGGTAAAAGAAGTATTCAATGCTTACCAAGTGAATCGAAGGAGTTAGTTTCTACCGAGTGATACAATGTTTACCGAGTCACCAGTGGTTACCAAGTTCCAAGCTACTCAGAGTTATTAGTATGGACCGAGCCCCTACCTCTACCGAGTGCATGACGATGCCATGTAATGTAGTGGATACCGAGTGTCAGAAGGTCACCGAGTAAGTTTGAGGAACCTGAGTATTCTACTATCTGGCCGAATCAGTAAAGTTTTGTCCACTTGTATTTGGCCGACCTTGTTGCTGAAAATATTGGAATGGTATATATGTAATGTATTATGCCATTTACAAGATAAAAAAAAAAAATAGAAGCAGAAGTGAAGCAAGAGCGAAGTAAGAATGTAATTGAGCGAATTGAAAGAGAATCAGCAACGAAGTATTCAACAAGGCCATTAAGGAGCAGCAAAGATATATCCATCACATCAAGTGATCAGTACATAAGATCTAATCAGCAAACCAGTTGCAAGCAGATCCACTGCTTCATCCTAACAGGTGAATCAGTTTTGTAAATCCTTTAACAAGGTAGACTTAACAGTCTTTTGTAAATCTCCTAACAGAGTGCATACTTCATTGTATGTTTGTAAATCCTCTAACAAGGTGGATCTAGCAGTCCTACTTGCTCCTAACAGGGCAGATCACCAGAAGTGATCATTGTAAGCCTTAACCGACCAACTTTATACTGCAGTATTGAAGTTTCATGGGCATCATCCCCACCCCAATTTTACTTTCAAATTGAAAGGTTTCTAGGTCACCAAATCTATGTGTTCATTGTTACAGATGTTTATCTTTCATGCATACAATAGATTAAATGGATGAATGGTGAATTTATTATTATGCTGAATTGGTTTAAAGTTTTCAAGTTACTGATTCACCCCTCCCCTCTCAATAACATTGTTAGACCTCAATATTTCCAACAATTGGTATCAGAGCTTTGTGGTTCTCAGGACAGAGCTTGATAGCTTGAGCAAATATCAAGGAGAATGGAGATATTCAGACTTGACAAAACTATTGAGAATGAGAAGCTAGATCTAGAAATAGCCATAACTCAACTCAAAGAAGCAAAGGAGCATCTTTCTCAATCTCTGAAAAGAAGAAAGGAACTTGCAAAACAAATGAATGATCATCAGTATATTGAAGAAAGGATTGAAGACCTTTTACCATCAAGTAGTTCCAATGAAGCTAATGAAGCAATCAAGGAACTCCTAGCAAAGAATGGTTCTCTACAGGAAGAAGTAAGAAAGCTTAAAAGAGAACAAGAAATCCAATCCATCAGGCTATGTGAAGTTTTGGAATAGAGAAACAAGGAAAATGAAGACTTAGAGGTAAGAAATAATCAATCCCTTCAGCATGAAAATCTTGTAAGTCAACTATCTGATGCAAATGAAGAAATTATGAATCTAAGATCTGAGAATGAAAGCTTGAGAAATGATTTAATCACTGAAAGACAAATCAATGCAAGCTTACAAAGTGATTTAAGATCTGAAAGACAAATCAATGAAAGTTTGGAAAATGACTTAAATGTTGAAAAACAAGTCAATGAAAGAATGATAAGATCTCAAACAGATATGTATCAATTGAATCAACAAAATGAGCAAAATCTTCATAGACAAAAAGGTAAAGCAGGCCTTGGATACAATGAAGAAGGTGAATCTTCCAAACAGGGTACCCAAAAGAATCAAAAACTTATTTGCAATCACTGTGGCAAGTTAGGACATACATATAACAGATGTTGGAGCAATGGTAAATGAAAATTCAATGGTAAATGCTACAATTGCAATCAGCATGGTCACAAAGCAAATGAATGCAAAGAAAAACCAAAGTTTGAAGGAAAATGTCACAAATGCAAGAAACAAGGTCACAAGGCATCTGAATGTAGATCTAAATCATTCAATCCAGCAGAACAAATTATCAATGCATTATTTGGTTGGAACTATAATACTTGGTGCAGATGTCACTATTGTGGAGAATATGGACACATTGGAACAAACTGTGCAAGGCATCACCTAAGGAAGAAAGATACAACCATAAGATGCTATACTTGTACTGAACTTGGTCATATAGCCAAGAATTGCATGAATATAGGAAAGGTTGAAGATGAAAAGAAAGCTAGAGCTGATAATATTCGAAAACAAATGAAACAACAATGGATTCCTAAGTCTACTGAGCAAGAAAATTCAAATGATGGAAATGTCACTCTAGAAATGGGTGACTCCACCATTTCTAATTAGACTTATCAAGAAGGATAAGGGACTGCATCTTGAAGCCATATCCTAGGCAGTTCCAGAAAGAAGAAGTGAAAATGATAAATCAGTATTACAAATACAAGTCATAATTCGCAGTGTTGCTTTTATCGAGTAAGGTTGGTTTTCAGACTTTACCGAGCTTGGTCGGGAAAATAAGAAAGGTTTTGTGTGTTCATCGAATTGCAAAGCTTACTGAGTAAGGTTGGTTTTCAAACTTTACCGAGCTTGGTCGGGAAAATAAGAAAGGTTTTGTGTATTCACCGAGCTGCAAGGTTTATCGAGTAAGTCGGTGACTATTTATAAAACCCTAATTCTCAGCTACCTTTGTACCCGAGCATTAATGGCAGATTTTTCATCAAAAGGGAAAAATTTGATCTCATTTTTCACCGCGAATTCAGAGTTCACAGAGAAAATATATTTTCAAGTGCATCCAAGTGAGTTAAAGTGATTTGAAGCAATTTTCCAGCAAAGAAATTGTGTTACGAAATCGTTCTCTCACCAAGCAGCAATGGCATCTGCAAGCACCAGTAGCAGCAAGGCAAAAAGAGGTTCTAAAATTCTTGTCAAAGGAGTCGAATGGAAAGCGCCCAATTTCAAAATTGTTCCTGCCATCGCTGAATCGCTCGACCCGCGTGGAGCTCAATCGCAGATCCCTCCAAAGGTACTTCTAATCAATGATATTCGTGCTCATTTCAAGTGTACTATTCAAGAGATAGGGACACTAGATATGGATAATGCCCTAGCTGAGTTATGTGTGGATGGATCCCTCAAACCCGAGCACAAACATCTTGAAACCAAGGGCTTGACTCATATCTCGCATATGCCTAGAAACTTCCAAACCAAATGGATTAGGTATATCCTGAGTTGGGTGCATAATGGTCAAATGTGGTTAGATCAACCCATCCTCATAACAAAGAAAATGATTCACAAAATCACAGGTCTCCCTATGCTCAACAAAAACAAAACCACCAAAACCCTAGGATGGGAAGAGCTGCAAAAACAAACCCTAGCTGAATGGGATGGAAGAGGTTTAAAGCTCAACAATGTTTCAGATATAGAACTGAAATTTGGTATTCATATAATTGCATACAAATTATACAGTTCTAGCAGATTAAATAGTGTACCTTGTGAAGCTGTGGATTTGGCCCTTAAAATTGTAAAGAAAAACCTTGAATTTGATCTGTCGGAAGTAATGCTGAGACAGCTAAATAAAAACATGGAGAGCATAACAAAGAATAATCCCTATAAATTTGGTTCTCTGTTAATATGTTTATTTTTCTATGTACAAAAATTCTTTCCATCAAAAGGAATAATAGAATGGAGAAAAGACACTCAAATTTTGTATCAAATAAATGAATTCATAGCAGAGATGGGTAAAAATTTTGATAGTATTATGGATAATTATTTTGAAGACTTCAAGGAAAGGATGAATAACAGATTTAGAATTCCTCCTAAGCTTGTTGAAGAGTACAAAGATGATGTATGCTTCATGGTTGACTGTGACAAGGTATATATTCAAGCAGTCAGACCCCGAGTTGCATGGGTAAAACCTCTTCCTTATAAGGTAAATATTGATGAAACCAAAGACATAATAGAGGCACTGGTAAATGAGCCAGTAGACCCAAGGCAACAAATTTTTGGAACCTATGAAGATGCTAAGGCCAGAATTGAGCTTGAAATCAAGCTACCACAGGCCATAAGCAAGGGCAAGAGGAAAATAGCCAAATTGAAAACTTCTATCAGTCCTCTTATGCTCACCGAGGGAAAAGGTGAAGAAGAAGAAGGTGAAGAACAAGAAGGAGAAGAAGAAGAAAAAGAAGAAGGAGAACAAGGAGAAAAAAGAATCTATAGAAATACTGCCAAGGAAGAAAGGTAAGGTAATCATTACCAAACCTAAAAGGAAGCCTACTGCGGTATTCTCCAGAAGAACCAGGAAAGGTAAGTAGGAACCTATACTAGTTAGGCCTGCACCCACATTCGAGAAAAGGCTCAAACAATTGGAAGAAGGAGGTGGCATTGCAAACTTCAAAGCATTAAGATTTGAGACCAGAACAGAACAGGAGAAAATGCAGATTGAGGAACTGGTACTGAACAAAATGGGTAAATGGAAATACTCTCCAGACTAGATAGCCTCTCAAATCTCCAAAGAACTATTGGAAAGATTGCAACCAAGATGGGAAGCTGCAACCAAGACTGTCAAAGACATTTATGAGCAGACCCTGAGGAATCTCCTGCCAAATCTCTCAAATGCTGAAGTAAAGAAATCACTGAAGGATCATGAAGGTAATATGATGATCAGATTCCAAACGTGTTTAATTTTGACTAAAGATATTGAACATGTTGTAAATGATGCTACAAAAATGTGGAAAAATATCTATCATCTACACAAACCCAGTGAAGATACCGTTGAAATCACGAAAAATGACAGCAGTGATGATAATAATAATGATGATGGTGATGATATTGAAGATATTCCAGAAGACCTGCAATCAATAATGTTAGAAATTGAGGAAGAAGCTGAAAGAGAAATGGAGGAAGAAGACAAGGAGAAAGAAGCTGAAGAGGCAGATAAGGAGGAAGATGATCCGATGAAAATTGCAACAGCAACTATTGCATCTCTTCCTCACTCCCCACCTAAAAATGTGACATCATTAAGGTTGGAGTCAGCTTCAGCAGGTTTGCACACATCCACATCAGATAAATCATCCACACCTGCCACATCTCAGCTCCAGGTATCATCAATGGAAGTGTCTACCACTTCATCTACCAAGCTGCATTCCTCTTCTTCAGCTACCAAGCAAGCCTTCTTAGCTCCATCATCACCAATCAGAATAGCAGTAAGTTCTGCAATTTTGTCAATTCCAATTTGTTCTACAATTTTGTCAACACTATTTGCATCTGCTTCAACCCTAGTTAGTTCAGATACTGCATTACCGAGTGTATCACCATTTTCAGCAATTACTTCAGTTTTTGACGCGGTATATACTCCTATTGGCACTCCACCCTCAAGTATCCCAATTTTTGCTGCTAGCCCTTCCATCTCTACCATTGTGTCTATTCCCAAGGTCAAATCAGTCATCACAGAAGTCAAACAAAAGCAACCATTAAGACTTATGATCACTGGAAAGGATATTCCTAAAGACATTGACCTAGACACTGAGATAGTAATTCCAAAGATTGAATATGAAAATGCTACCATTGAAGAAATGAGGTATGCTAGTCAACTAATTGAGATGAAGGCTACGCAGAAGCAACTAAGGTCTGAAAGGGATAGGGAATATAAAATAATTGAGAATGCTTGAAATATAATTACAGAGGCTATAGGTGTTGATGTAGATTCTACTCAACACATTTTGATCCAGTTAGAAGAGGCAGTCAATAAATTCAATGAGGATATCTCCAGTCAAGAAAAATTGATGGAGAAGGTAGAAAAGAAATTTGATAATAAGGTGCTTGAGCACATTTCTCAGCACATAGCAATAAAACAGGTTGAATTAACCTCAGTTTTGGCTAATATTGAAAATTCTTTTAATAATGTAACATCTCTTTTTTCTAAGCTCTGTGATGTTACCAAGTATACTAAGGAGAAAAGAGAGCAATTGAATAAGATAGATGAGGATCTGAAGGCAAGCGCACAAAACCTAAAGGTTGACCCCAATTCAACCTCATCTCATCACCTTAGAATCAAATTTTTGGCAGAGAAACATGCAGAGTTACTAAGAGAGGAAGCAAGGATCAGATCTACTCTCATTGACATCCAGAATATGATCCTTCCTGTCATGAACACAATGCAATAGCACATTGCATATTCAAAAACATTGATCCATGACAATCATTTCTTTGTTGCAGACCATGTGATTGAACTTTCTACAGAAGTTCAAGTCGCTCTCTCCACATGTAATATCCTGCAAGACAATTGGGATAAAACTCTGCAACTAATTCTTCAGGTACATTCTGAGTTTATCACACATTTTAGTGTTTCTTTGTAGATACATTCTTTATTCTTTGGCATTATTGTCAAAAAAGGGGGAGAAAGCAATATATAGAGGAAAATCAAAAAATCAGAGGAAAATCAGAGAATCAGACACAAAAAAGGGGAGAAGGTAATAAAGTAATAAAGAATAAAGTCATATAACTCATGTAAAAACCTTGTGTATATTGTATGGGGGAGTTATATGTAAAGTAGCTCATGTATATTCAGCACATAGCACAGCAGAATCAAATCAGTTTTGTCAGATCGTGTATATAAAATTTTGGCTCATAAGTGTTTTTGTCACTAATGCCAAAGGGGGAGATTTTTGGAATAATGATACATTTTGTCATTAGTTACAACACTTATTTGATTCTGAATGCTTACCGAGTTCATCAATCACTTTACAGTTCATACCGAGCATTCGTTGGTTACCAAGTATGTTCAACAGTGTTTATCGAGTCAGGAAGGTAAATAAAGGATTTAGTGTTTATCGAGTCAGAAAGGTAAATGAAGGATTTAGTGTTTACCGAGTCAGAAAGGTAAATGAAGGATTTAGTGTTTATCGAGTTAGAAAGGTAAACGAAGGATTTAATGGTTACCGAGTCAGAAAGGTAAATGAAGGATTCAGTGATTACCAAGACAGAAAGGTAAAAGAAGTATTTAGTGCTTACTAAGTGAATCAAAGGAGTTAGTTTCTACCGAGTGACAGAATGTTTACCGAGTCACTAGTGGTTACCAAGTTCCAAGCTACTCAGAGTGATTAGTATGGACCGAGCCCCTACCTCTACCGAGTGCATGACGATGCCGTGTAATGTAGTGGATACCGAGTGTCAGAAGGTCACCGAGTAAGTTTGAGGAACCTGAGTTTTCTACTATCTGGTCGACTCAGTAATGTTTTGTCCACTTGTGTTTGACCGACCTTGTTGCTGAAAATATTGGAATGGTATATATGTAATGTATTATGCCATTTACAAGATATAAAAAAAATAATAGAAGCAGAAGAGAAGCAAGAGCGAAGTAAGAATGTAGTTGAGCGAATTGAAAGAGAATCAGCAAGGTCATTAAGGAGCAGCAAAGATATATCCATCACATCAAGTGATCAATACATAAGATCTAATCAGCAAACCAGTTGCAAGCAGATCCACTACTTCATCCTAACAGGTGAATCAGTTTTGTAAATCCTTTAACAGGGTAGACTTAACAGTCTTTTGTAAATCTCCTAACAGAGTGCATACTTCATTGTATGTTTGTAAATCCTCTAACAAGGTGGATCTAGCAGTCCTACTTGCTCCTAACAGGGCAGATCACTAGAAGTGATCATTGTAAGCCTTAATCGGCCAACTTTATACTACAGTATTGAAGTTTCATGGGCATCATCCCCACCCCAGTTTTACTTTCAAATTGAAAGGTTTCTGGGTCACCAAATCTGTGTGTTCATTTTTACAAATGTTTATCTTTCATGCATACAATAGATTAAATGGATGAATGGTGAATTTGTTATTATGCTGAATTGGTTTAAAGTTTTCAAGTTACTGATTCACCCCTCCCCTCTCAGTAACATTGTTAGACCTGAATATTTCCAACACTATGCAGATCATGAAGATCAAATGCTGAAATTTTGAAAAAAAATCTATGATGTTTTTGATTTTTTGAAAATTGGTTAACTGTATAGTATAGCTGCGTCCAATACTTAGTCTTGTGGAACCAAGATTGATACCACTAGACTTCCATAAACTTATTAATCTAAATTCCATTACAACAATTTATATTATTGAAGTATTCCATTTAAATATTATAACAATATATTAATTATTTTTTATTAAATAATAATTTAATCATAAACTATAATCTATAACTAATATATAATACCCGCATACTAATCTGGGTGGCTACAAACTATTTTAAGGTGGCAAAATGTAAAATGAACTAACATGAACCTCCAATAAGATTACAATTGTAGTGATAGCAAAATTATTTATTTATTGATTTTAATTTTCCACATATGAGTGACTGTTTTCTCATCACCAAAAAATGTTTATCGATTCCCTCCCTTTTTCATGTGTTGTTTTTCCTTGTATTGTAAATATCTGATACTATCACTTTTTAAATTTATGGTACCATTTTATGATAACATAGATCCTCCAATTAGAGACAATGAAATAGCATAAGCATTGCACACAGAAGAGGGTGAAGTGGGTGAACAAAATACTGCTTAAGGAATGGTGAAAATGGAGTGACTCGTATCCCTCTTCATAGGAGCCTAAAGAGAATCTGGACAAAGACAATCAAATAGTTCACATTCACTTCCAAATTCAGCATGCACAACTGCAAAGATAGTCACAATTGTGAGGTCTAATTTAAAATCCCCCTTCCCTTATGCTATGATGGATACTTTACTCTTGCATTATTATTAGATTGATTGCATTTCATTTTCTTCAACAACTTTAACCGCCTGCGAAGTAGCGATGACTTGTAATCTTTTTTTTGTTGTAGTTACCCTTTTTTCACCTCCGTAAACTTGTTTGAGAGCTAACATCAACACCTTGCAATGCTTTAAAAATTTCATAAAAAACTGCTATCTTATTTCATGGCTTTACGACCAAACAATTTAATTGTTAATGAGACCGTGTGACAATGTGATAACTGTATGAAAATAATTGCTACCATTCATCGCAACCTCATAACTTGGAGCTTTAACTGATCTTTTATCCCTATGATGATGAGAGTACATGATTTTTCTCCTTTGTAACCTTAACCTTAGGTTACTCTTGACCATATTCGACAATGCAAATACATTTTTTCACTCCTTCGCAACCTTTACAAATTTTGCTTTATCAAAATAACAAGATATTGCTTCATTCCATCACCTAACTCATTCAATCATTGACTTCAAGCTAAGCTTGTTTGCACCATCACAACTTAAATTTTTTTAAGCCAGAACTAAATCATGATCATGCGATCTTTATCTTTCGTTGCTTTGATGACTTAATTCTTGAGGTTAACTTTATTTAATTGTGAAGATGTGATAGCCTTAGATCTTAACTGCTATGGTTAGCTCTTCACAGTTTTGTGACTTACCTTTCATCATATGGAATATAGGTTGTGATGTTGTGAAAACCTTTGATATGATCTTCATTTGACAGTTAGGAATCTATCTCCAAGGGAAATTGACCTTTCAATATGTGACATGGAGATTTCAATGCATTCTACGTCATTGATTTGGTTTCCATCTTTGTTCTTTCCACCTTTGACCAAGGTGTTCACCATTGTCTAACAAAATGAGCATTCTTGAAGGCTTCTACTACTTTCTCTACACTGGATTTGAATGCTCTTCCTTCTAACCTATTTCCATGATCTGTATCATATCCTCTGGCCTTGATCTCCATGTTCTTTGCTGCCTTTTGCTTTGAATGTAAGTGTGATCTTCTTTTCGAATGCATCTTGTCTTCATCATGCATACTTGATCAAAGCATTATAGTTTTAGAATAACTTCCCTCTCATCTAGGAAATGCATAAACTTACCCTCCCTTTCCTAATCACCTAATATGGATGAATGCATTATATTTCTTTTGAATGCCCACCTAGATGCACACAAAGGGATAAATGAGAGGAGAAGTTCCTTAAGGGAAATCTAGACATAGTCATGACATCACATTGACTCATCCCTAATCCTAGAAGTTTGAAAAATATAGGGGGAATAAAATCATGCAATAGGATCCTAGGACCCCTAGGGACACATTATTCTTGTTCGTATGGGTCATAAGGGGTCATTGGATAACAATGACATTTGATGATGATATATGTCCCTAAGGGTCCTAGGACTCTTAGGGACACATTATGCTTGTTAATATGGGTTAAAAGGGGTCATTTGATAACCTATGACCCCTTTCAATACATTTGATGATGACATATGCCCTGAGGGGCCCTATGATCCCTAGGGATACATTAAAATTGTTCAAAGTCATCGAAAGAGCTCATAGGATAACCTATGACCCCTTTTGATACATTAGATGATGGCATATGTCCTTGGGGATCCTAGGACCCCTAGGGACAATTTAATATGGGTCAAAAGGGGTCACAGAATAACCTATGCCCTCTTTCAACACATTTGATGATGACATATGTCCCTAGGGGCCTAGGGACACATTACACATATTCATATGCGTCGAAAGGGGTCATTAGATAACTTATGACCCCTTTCAACACATTTGATGATGACATATGTCCTTAGTGGTCCTAGGACCTCTAGGGACACATTTTTCTTGTTCATATGGGTTGAAATGGGACATAAGATAATCTATGATCCCTTTCGACACATTTGATTATGACATATGTCCCTAGGAATCTTTGGACCCCTAGGGACACATTATGCTTGTTCATATGGGTCAAAAGGGGTCATTGGATAACCTATGAGCCTTTAAACATATTTGATGATGCCATATGTCTCTAGGGGTCCTAGGACCCCTAGCGACACACTATACTTGACCCCTTTCAACACATTTGATGACAACATATGCCCCTAGGGGTCCAAAGATTCCTAGGGACACATTATGCTTGTTCATATGTATCAAAAGAACACATTTGTCCCTATTTATAATATGGGTTTAATATCTTATATACTATATAATATAATATAATATAATATTTTAAAATTTAATATAATTTAGTAAAATTTGTTATAATGTAATATGTTAAACTATGTATAATAAAATATATTATAATATAATAAGCTATACTATATTTAATATAATATATTATAAATATATATCTTATAAACTATATATATTAAATATCACAATTTGTAATCACATGGATCATGAAAATAAAAAATACACTTGAATAGGACATCACATGGATCATGGAGGGGATAATCATGACCCTTCCTCAATTTTCAATCCCTACCCTCCACTTTTGATGTGATTCATTTGCATATTTGCATGGGAGGATATTAGGTATCCAATATATTGGATATTTGATTAGGCCTTCTATTAACCAAGCCTCCTTGGTCAACTCAAAAAACATGAATTTGTAGCAGTGAGGGGTGTTCCAAACTTTGATGATATATTAGATGACTTCTAATCTAATGGAATTCACTAAAACAAAAAGGGTTTGTAGATGACATTCTCATCTTTTTAGTGATATAATTGTTATCAAGATATTAGTTCAATAAGTATTTATTACTTATTTTTAAATGAATATACTTGTAAGATGTTGATTTACACACTAATCTAAAAAATGGCTATAACTTTCAAACTATCAAATAAATTTAAAATCTGAAAGATGTGTCACATTCTATGCTTTTTCTAATACAATTTTTAAATAAATAAATAATTTTTGTCTTAAATTCATTAAGGTGGTCAGACACAGGCCCTTTTTTTCTTGATAACATTGTAGCAGAAAATTCAAAATTAATTGTTTATTTGGAATAAAAATACCGAATAAATGTGTCACATCTAGACATGAGTCTCTTCTAATATTTAAAATCTTATAAAAAAATATTATTAATTATGATTAAGGCAGTTAGACATACACCTACTTCTTAATTTTGTCCTAAAATTTTTGTAACACTGTATTAAAATATGAATTTTCAACTGATCAAATTAAATTATTTTTAGGTAAGACCTAGTAGTTTAGAAACTAAATTCAATTTCCTAAAGATTTTATTCTTACAACTTTTAATATAAACTTCATAACTATTTCAAAATTGCACACCAAGTTGACATAAACCTGATTTGCTAATTTTGCATTGTTACCTGAGGGTAGAGTTTCACCCACCATGATCCTACACATATGCAACTAGAAGAATCTGATGGTGGTGTGGTTAGGTTTGGAAACAACTCACCCTAGTTGGTAAAAGGTAAATGTTCAATCTTTGAATGGAAAAAAAAACAATGTTGATGATGTCTATTTGGTAGAAGGTCTGAAACATAATTTTTTGAGTGTTGGTCAGTTAAATGACAAAGTTTATTACCTAGAGTTCAAAGGAGGTATATACAGGATACTTGGAAGATCAAGATATCTGATTGCTTCTAGAAAGAAAAATAAATGTAATATATTAGATCTGAATACTATTGTTAATAGTTGTTTGGTCAATACTAGAGTTAAAGATAGTTCACTATGGCATAGAAAGTTCTGTCGTGTGAATTTTGATAGCTTGATCAATAGTAAGTCAAATGTCGTTACAGGATTGTCTCAACTAGTAAAGCCAGACAATATAATGTTCAAAGAATGTTAGTTGGGTAAATTAACTAGTTCTATTGTTGCTAGTGAGACTTTATCATTTAGAATAAATTTTATTTGGTATATATTGCTCTTTGTGGCCTTATGAGAATAAGAAGTTATCATGGTGAAAAATAATTTATGACATTTATTGATGATAACTCAAGAATGATGCCAGTGACCTTCTTGAAGAAGTCTGAAGCCTTCCAGAGGTTCAAAGTATTGAGAGCACTTGTTGAGAACACACAAGTTTTCAAATGACATTATGTATTTCAGACTTCTTCAAACATTACATCTATATAAGGTATGCCTACCTCCTGTTGGAAGATGCATGGGAGATTTTTAGTCTATGACTAGAGAAAAAAATATTTTAATGATGCTCTCTCTCTAGTGTTGAAGATTTTCAAGAATACTTGTTTATTTAAAGGCATATGGTATACATCAACATGATATGTTTAGAACTATGTGCCTATTTGTTGCTAACTTTTTGTACAAGTTTTTAATATAAAAAAGGGCCAATATAAAATGTACAATAAGATAAATGATTAAAAATAAAAATATTCTTATTTAATGTCAGGATGTTGCACAATTTCTTACTATTTGAAAATATTATGAATAAAGTAAATTAAATATATACGTATTTGTTTATAGTTTTTTTAAAAAAGGAAGTTTTTATTTTTCAAAATATTAATTAATAAATTGTAGTTCATTATGGAATTCAAGTTCAACAACTTTGAAATACAACATTGAAAGGATCTTGTAATATAATAGTCTCCTTAAAAGTATAAGGCTTGAAAAAAATAAATCTTGAACTATTAGACAAATGATGTACATTATCTTTTATTAATATTTATAATTTTTATTTGTCCATTACTCATAGGCACTGCATTGACAACCTCCTAGCCACTCCTCTAGTTGGGGTGAGATTCTTAGAGGTACCAACCAACCTCTCCACTCCATGGTTGTTTTTCCTTAGGTTGATCTTCTTCTAGCCCTTATCCTATCACTTAGAGTGGCTCTAGCTGGCCAAACACTAACAATGGTTGTCCCACTTATTCCAAGTGGCTCCTACAATCATCTCTTGCAATTTCTCCCACCAAAAAGGATTCAATAGAAGAAGATATATGAGGATGGATGGTTCCTCCTAGACCTAACTCCCTGTTGATGCATGGGACCAAAAGGATGATCACAATCATCCTCCTTCTATTGGAACTCAACCCATGTTAATTTCATGTTTTTTTTTCTTACTAGGTTTAGTCTTGTATAATCTCTCATAGGATGATTTCATATACCCTAGATTTAATTGTGAATATGTACTTTTAAGTTATAAATACTTAATGGTAAATGACTATTTATAAAAAAAGATGTTGGATGTTTAGAGTTTGAAATGGTATTAAGATATGGAGAAGTCGATGCAAGAGAATATTGCATTCAAAGCAATCTCGCATCAACCAAAAATTATTCTAGTTTGATTTGCCAGTTTTTCCATTTCTTTGTTTCATTTCAACAATCATTTATTTGATCAATTCAACACTTGCGATGTTTATTGTATAATTTAGATCTATTCTATTTCCTATTCCTATGTTCAAAGCTCTTTTAGTACATTGTTACTCAAGTTATGATTCATCTTCTCTTAGGTAGTGTGTCCTTGTGAATTTTGATCTTCCGTTGGGATTCTACATCTGTGGATATTTGGTGGCACTTTCAACAATGCTCTTGGATCATGTGTGAACCCAAATATGGGACAACAAACTTTCAAACATGTTATGCCATTTTTTCCTTATGATTAAAAGGACTAAATCTATTTTCATGTAATAGGTTTCTTGGTCTTTAGGAATGTCCTTGATCTTGAGGTTGACCCATGTGTCATAGTGCTTATATATTGTGAGTGATGTACTACTAGAGGTAGTAGTATATTTATTAGTGAAGAACCATAAATTGTTTTATCTTTAGAATTGGGTCTAATGCCTCTGACCAAAGACTATAAGAAAGTAGACATCTATGAACCTGACTTATAAGAGGTCAAATGTCCAACCTTTGTTATACATAAAATTAAGAAGCCCAGAAATTTTTCAATTAAAATTGGTTATACATAAAAATTAAGAAGCAACAAATTTTTTGTAATGGAAACTATTTCTTCTTTAATCATTAATGAATCACCACCAATAAATTTACTTTTTTTTAGAACAAACCAATAGATATTCTTTCCTCAATATGATTAATTCACATTAAGTTAATCTTGTGAAATTCTAAAACATTGTCTCATAAATGTACTTGCATCTATTTCTAATGTATATTAAAGTGATGGTTATAATGCATTCATGTTAAATTGTTTATTATGAATCAAGTTTTCATCTTTAGAAGTGATCAGGAGTCTTTGCTTCCTTAATATTAGTGATTCATATTGAGGGAACCTTTTTGAACTAAAAGAATAGTTTTTGTATATACATATTAGCATATTTTGGAATGGAAATTGAAGTGATACTTACATCTTCATTTGTGAAAAAGTAATTATTACTACTCAAATCTTTAGAATTAATCATGAGCTCTTGTTTCCTTCATATTAGGGGGATTCATATTGAGTGTATATTTGAACTTATAAAAGTAATACCTCAATCCTCATCTATGGTAATCAATTTTAGTTAGCTTTGGAGTGTATTATGAACCATTGCTTCTTTATAATTAGTGACTCATATTAATTTTTTTGAAGTTCTAAAATACTTCAGTACACATTAACACCTTGTATAATGAAAGTGAAATGAAAGCTACATTCTACTCTATAACATCTTAATTTTTATATATATTTCTAAGCATCTTCTTAAATATCAATGATCAAAAAAATTATCAAGTTCTAAAATGCTTTAATATAAATTCACATATTTGTAATAAAAATAAAATAAAATTTATATCTCCAGAACAAATCATTTGTTTCCTATGATTTTAAACATCTTTAAAATTTATTATATCTAAAATCATTTACCATACCACTGTTAGAATGTGAATCCCAATTTTTTTGAGAATGACATCTTACAAAATTTACTCTTGTAAAGATAGTGCAACATAGATTTCCATTCTTTAATTATTTTGCTTCCTCAAAGATTAAAGAAGGCCTATAAGATTTGCAATGGAGAACAAAGTGACAATTATTTTCTCTTTTAATGATTAATGAGTTGCAGACTAATCTTTTTTAATATAAAAAACTAAGAACTATTGCATTATTGAAATTAGCAATTCATGTTAAGGGAATCTTATGAAATTGTGAAACATTTTAATATATATACTAGCATCTATTTTTAATAGAGGAAAAAGTGATAGATACATAACCTGCATGATAGATAGATTGCTAACAATCATATTTCCATGCTCAAACTAATATAAGCCATTCTAGGTATATTTAGAATAATCATGAACCAATATTTCCTCCTTTCATCTTGTTAAGTCCAAATATGTTTATTCTATTCTCTCAGCCAAGCCTGTTGTCCTCGACCACCTTAATTCTTGTTGGAATTTGTCCCTTGCCCAAGATGAATGGAGGAATATCTTATCTAATCTTTGGACTTGGCCCATTGAACCCAAGGTCGCTTGCTTTTTGTGGAGAATGTTGCTCCACAAGTTGCCCTTCAAAAAGCCAGGGGGGTTGCCTAATATCTATTATGTTTGCAGAAAGCCTGAATTTGTTTTTCATGTCTTTTTCCATTGCTTCTTTGCTCGAGAGATATGGATTCTGTTTGGTCTCAAACTTGATGACAATTTCTCTTTTGATAATATTATTTTTGAGAAAATTAGTGCTAGCAATAAATGGTCTAACATGTTTTGGTCTATTCTTTCCTTTGTTATTCTCTGATTTCTATGAACTATAGCAATAGTGACAGTTTTCAGGGTAAAGGTAGTGCCTTATTGAGCCTTTGAGGAAACTCATATTTGTTGATGTTGCCTTGCAGGTTACAGCTGTCTTCAAGATTAAAGAAAATCAGTTTCTCCAACTTCTAAAAGATGAGAAAAGTGTATTGGAAAAGAAAGAATTAGCCCATGGTTATACCACTGAGAAAGATGTTGACGATTTTTATATCTCATTGGCACACTTCATTCAAAAACTTAAAGAGGAAGGAAACTGGAAGAGGAGAGTAGAGGAGGAAGATGCACCTGTCAAATTCTATGTGCCCTCTCTGGTCCATTTCACTACCAAGGAGTCTAGAGAGGAAGAGGAGGAATAAGAAATACTAGATTTCTAAAGTTTTATCATGAATTTTGATGTATTTATCATTGTAACTCTATTGCAATCATAATGATTGTTGTTTTTGTTGTGTGATTGAGTGGATCTTAGAAAACAAATGTTAGAGATTGTTGTTTTTTTTTAGCATTGTAACTTTCTAAAAACTTTTCCATTAGATTCCTGATATGCAATAGCAATATTTCCTTAGTATTAGTGATCTATATTAAGTGTATTTTTATTAGTCTCCAGAATATTTTAATACACGTGTACTAACGCATATTTGGCCGAAGATTGATGTGAAACGAACTGTTACCTATAATTTTGGGTATCTTCAAACTGAATCAGAACTTTTACTTCCCAACATCTAAGACATTGCAACACAGATATCCATTGTTCAGTTATTTTGTATCCTCGCTGCTTTAGATTCCAATGTTTTGTTTGATTATTCCTTGCAATCCAACTTCCAATCACATCAGTTGCCCATAAGTACGAATGGAAATCAGAAACTAAACGGGGAAAACTGAAACCTTAAAACATTCAGACGATGGTGAAAGAAATGTTGTAAGCAAATTGCATATAAAACTAGGCATTCAGATTAACTTCCCATTATTATTATTATTATTACGAGAGAGATCAGATCTTAATACAAATGCTTTTGGTTTCTTTTTGAAATGAAGCAGGGTGGTCAAGATGGGCCAAAAAGATCCCAAAATCCTGATAGCTGGATCAATTCTGGTGGGTGTTGGACAGTAGAAATAGCAGGGCTCACTTCAGCGGGCATGGCAGCTACCTGCACAAATCGATCACAACATATCAGTTAACTCACATCATTCAAGACCGATTCTTTAGCATGCATGATCAATTGAACAGATCGATCCATGTGAGTCGATCTACATACCTCAACATCGGCCATTTTGGAATCTCAGATGAAGATTTGACAATACAGTAAATAAGATCTATAAATCCCAAAAATCCTGATCGCTGGATCAATTCTGGTGGGTGTTGGACAGTAGAAATAATTCATGCAATACAAGAAGCCTTGGCGACCTATTTATAGGAGAGGAAAGTTGGAAGGATGCTCTGGACTTTGCGTCGCTGGAAATATAAACTATTTAGTACTGAAAAAATAAAATCGGAATGAGAAGGCACCGTCCAAATCCACAAAATGTCATTTGACGTCGAGGAGTCTCGAGATAGTGGAGAGAGTGCGTGCAAACCAGAAAACGTTTAATTTTGTAACCGTAAAGCATCACCGCTGTAATCGAAACATATAATTTAAGTTTTTAAGAATGATTGTATTCGTTGTAATTATTATATATATAACAGTACTAAGTTACAATGCTATAGAGTTCAGAGTTAGTTTCGTTGTATAAATTTGATTTTGTTTCATACTTTTAAAATTAGTGAACTGAACTTTATTTGTATTGACTTTATTTGGTCTATATTTAAGTATAAGTGCTAGATTTAATTTGTATGTTCTATATTTGATTATATCTTATAATGGTTTTATATATTTTTATATTGATATTTTTAAAAAATTTTGCAGCATATCATCTGAGCTATGGATTTTTCTATTGGAGAGTCAAATATCATTGTTACGAGTCTTGCTGCGTCCATAACCTCCAATAATTTCTTTGAGACTGATTTAGATAAATGTAAACGAATAATCTTGGAATCGTGCTCACATATAATCAAAGCTTTGGAGAACGCTGCATTGTCAATTGATACTATTGATGAACTAGAAATAATGGAAATGGTAGATGTTGCCAAAGTTATGCATGCCACATCTGCAAAAGTAGATGCATTTCCAGAAATGATGAAAGAAGTCTTCCACGATCATTGCTCTAATAAAGGTTGCAACACCATCCTTATCACTGAGGAATATGTGATGCAGCTACATCATTATGGGGAAATGTTCTTTTTTTAGTTTCTTCTCATATTTCCTATACTTCATCTGAATACTTCTACTTGGGCTTATATTTCCTATTTCATCTATGTAAGTTTTATGAACAACAACATGAATAAGTTATTTTCACTATTCAACTCATGAACACATTTTTTTCATCTATGTGAATTTTATGAACAACAAAACAAATAAAAAAATTCCACTCTTCAAATGATGTTTAAAGGTATACTTACGATATTTGATGTTACATTTTCTATGCATAATCATCAACACTAATAATAATATTTATGAAATTGCTGACATTGATATGTATATTATGTATAAAATTTATGCTCTCATTCATATCTTAGATGCCATATTATCTATGCACAGTTATCAAAACTAAAAATAAAATGTATAAAAATATAAAATTGATACTGACCCTTTAAAAGATTAACATTTTATCAAGTCGTTCAAAATTAATTATTCAAATGCATTATTCCAAATTTTATTTTAATATTTATTAATAATTAAAGTTAGTAATTCTAATAATTAAATAACCTTAATAAATTAAAATAATATTTTAAAAAATAAAAATAATAATAGAAAAATAATATAATATATTTGGACAAATAATATTATTAATTGTGCGCCGCGTCTGCTACTAGCTTATGTATATTTTTATATATATAAAAAAGCCGAGAGTTATCCTTCTCTAGGCGCCTATTTTCATAATCTAACTAAGTGCAATAGGCGCCTCGAGAAGGATAACTCTCAGTTTTTTTATATATATAAAAATATATATAAGCTAGTCTTATTAGTCCCGCCTATAAATAGGCGAAGACTACAGATTTCAATCTATTATTTTCTATTAATCCTTGCTTTGGTAGTTGTGCAGTTTGTAAGAAAATTCATTTATACTATGGTACCACTAAATTTTGTCATTAAATGAAATTTATGAATTTAATTTTCTATAATGTGATTGGATGAGGCCATTTTTCCAAGCAATCTTTTTCATTTTTCTTTTGTAGGAAATATAAGTGAAAATAAGGTTTGACATTTGGCAAAGGTAACAAACATGTCATTTTGGAGGTTTTGTGTGCATTATGCTACATGCCTATGACATATGTAATCGCACTATCCTATGTTTAATCTACCTCCTCCTCACAATTATGCACGTAACTTCTATTCTTAGTGAAATAGTAAAATTGGTTGTGGATTTGGGTACGTTAACAAGGTTGAACCTTCTGTAATTTTGAGCTTCAGTATTTCTTCTATTAATGTGATTATTTTCATTTAAAAATATATGACTATTTCTTATGAAAAAATTAAAATGGCGATTCCTAAACTTGCTTCAATTTGAGAACTATTGTTGTTAATTTGTTTATTTTGATTAATTCAAAGGATAGATTGCAAAAGCTTTGAAAAACTATATTTCCTAAGGTTAAATTTGAAATGGAAGCTTTTCATTCTGAAAGAAATTGATAAATTCAGGGTGTTGGATCTACTTTCTAGCCTTCAAGAGTCATGGATCTACTTTCTTCATCACAAGAATGAAGTGTTGGATAAGTTTCTAGCCTTCAAGAGTCATGTTGAACAACAACCCAGGAAAGACATCAAAGTTATAAGGATAGACAATGGATGAAGATATGCAAACGAAAGACTTAAAGACTTTTGCAAACTTGAGGGTATTGATCTTTAAAATCCACTAGCATTCAGTCCACACAAGATAGATGTTGCAACATTGAGGATACAAACTCTTAAGTCAATTGCAAGTTGCATGATACAAGCCAAGTCTCTTGATCCATCACTTGAAGTCAAAGCTATAAGTAGTTCCAATCACATACAGAGTAGGTCTCCTCATAATGCCTTAGATGGAAAGACTCATTTTCAAGCATGGTGTTGTAGAAAACTAGTTGTGAGTCACTTTAGAGTCTTCGGTTGTCCAACATGGGCAAACATATCTTCTAGGGGATGCAAGGCACGACCACCTTGGCCTTGTACTTTCATCAGATATGAAGACAGTGTTAAGGAATACTTACTTATGGATCCTGAGAGACTTGAGATTTTCATAGAGAGGAATGTACACTTTGAGGAAAGTTGACCAAGCTTATCCTCTAATCCTATCCACACTTCATACATTGTGGAAACTAATAGTGACACCAATGATAGTGGTTCAACATACTCAGATATGGAGGATCCTATTGACAGATGCAGGGAGAGGTCACAACATTAGCACATTCCACATGCATATATTGCCACAGTGATAGGTCAAGCACAATAGGGAACACTTGTCTTCTAGCTCCAACATCAATGGATGACCTTTTGATAGACGTTTCAAGTTTTTTGGTGGAGTCACACATGGCAGATTTGGGAGACATCATTGATGATATACATCTTCTCTTTGATGGAGAAGATCCTTCTTCAGTTGTTGCAAGGGCTCACTCTGACTCTCATGTCCATTCTGTACATGATTGATCTTCACAGGTTGATATGATTGTGGATCCTTATGTACAATGGTTGTAGGAGGCCTCTTTATTAGTTGAGGAGATAGTAGATTGTTTAGGATAGGTTCTACATACATCCTTGCTAGATCTGACATTGTTCGTTTCAGCAACATTGGAAGGGGTGACAATCAATATCAACACAGGGATAGTTGAGCAAGTTTCAGAGGCATCATCGATCATCCAGATTCTTTCTACACATAGGGGAAGCATCTCATTTATACTTATGATATTGTTTCTTCCAAAGGGGAGGAACATTATTTAGCAATCCTAGATAAGCTTTTGCATCAAAGCAACTATCACTAATTGACACACTTCATTAGGGGGGCAACAACCTAGTCTCTCTTGTTCTTCTCTTTTATTGGGGGACCTTTTCCTCTTTTGGGATTATGTTCTTCTCATATTTCTCTATTGTATATACTTGATGTATCTCGTAATCGGGGGGTCTTGATTACTCCATCCATCCATGCATCTTGTATTTTCATCTCTCTTTTTGGGGGAGGGTTTTTTCCATGAGGTTTTCCCTCTTTCTCCACTTTATGAGAGATTGCATTTTATTATACCTAGCATGGCCTAGTAGTAGAGACCCATTATACAATGCTATAGAGTTCAAAGTTCTAGCTTCATTGTATTTATCACTTTTATGATGTTTTTTCTTATTATTATAAATTTTAAAAATAAAAAAATTAATCTTATTTGTCCTGCCTATAATAGGCGAAGACTACAATTATCAATCTATTATTTTCTATTAATCCTTGCTTTGGTAGTTGTGCAGTTTGTGATGATCATCAAAAAAAAAAGAAATTATAAAGTTGGATCTGTGCATTCCAAGATGCTAAGATGATAGAAGATGAGTCCATCAAAAATTATATAGGAAGAATACCAAAAATTGTTGTAGGTATTCAATCTCTTGGTGGAACTAAACATGATGATGAGGTTATGGAATATCTTGAAAAGTCTATCACCACCATTCAAGAAAACAACCCAGATGATTTAACTAGTAATTCCTTGCACCAATGATTTCACAAAGGAGATTTTTTTGGAAGATTAGAATCTGTTGAAGTAGAAATGAGACATTATAGGGAACTAGCTAGAGTTGAGATAGCTTTCAGTACTATGCACATTCAACCTAATCTATCAAGAAGTACAAGCACACGAGGAGACTTTGCCAGTAATAGTAGATATGAAGAAGAAATAGGCCTTCTAGTAAGAAGAGAAAAAGATGGTAAGAAAATATTTAAATGTTGGACTTGTGATGAATATGGTCATTTTGCATCTAAATGTCCTAAAAGAGAGAAAAAGTTCAGAGGAAAATTTAAGCCTAGAAGAGATAAGGATAGAAATTGTTTATATGCTAATGAGGACGAAGAATCTAATGAAAAGCATCAATGTGAAAGTGATGATGAATTAGGATTTGTGGATATTAATGAAGATAACCTTGATAAAGAAATTAGAGAAGAGAGAGCTCTAGTTAGCCAAGTTGAGAAGAAATCAGATTGGATAATTGATAGTGGATGTTCACATCACATGACTGGTGAAACTAACATTGATGATGTTTACAATGTAACCTATCATATTATAAGGATTAAATCTACTACTATTGATGGTGAAACTAACACTAATGATGTTTACTTTGTTGATGGTTTGTAACATAATTTGTGAAGTGCTGGACAATTGGTAGACAAGGGATATTTGTTGTAGTACATAGAGAAGACTTGCATTATCAAAGACAAGGATGGTATGCTGATTGGTATTGGAACTAGATCCAAAGGTAATGTATCTTAGATGAATCCTATTGAAATAACATGTTTTATTGTAAAGGTTGGTAATAGTTGGTTATGGCATAGAAGGTTCTATAATATAAACTTTGATAATATCGTGAAAGTTAGCAGTACATTTGTAGTGAGAGATCTACATAAGATTATTAAGCCTAATAATGTTGTCTACGAGGAATGTATTTTGGCTAAATAGAGGAAAGTATCTTTTAATAGCAAGAAGTTCTAGATACTACAGAGAAATTGGAGACTGTTCACATAGATCTGAGTGGTCCTGTAAGGACCAGAGGATTCTATGGTGAAAGGTACTCTATGATTTTTGTTGATGATTTCACTAGGATGATGTGGGTAGCATTTCTTAGGGAAAAGTTTGAAGCTTTTGATAAATTTAGGATATTCAAGAATAGAGTTGAAAATGAATCTGGTGTTAAGATTAAGTGTTTAAGATCAGATAGAGGAGGAGAGTTCACCTCTAGAGAGTTCAACATGTTTTGTAAAGATAAAGGAATCAAAAGACAATTATCTTCACCTAGAACACCTGAAAAAAATGGGATTTTTGAAATAAGGAACAAATACATAGCAGAAGCAACAAGAGAGATGTTATTTGACAATGATGTCTCAAAGAGATTTTGGAGAGAAGTAGTTAACACTATAGTATATACTTTGAATAGAGTATAGATTAGAAAAGTTATGAGTAAGAAACCCTATGAGGTATGGTTTGGTCACTCACCATCAGTCAAGTATTTTTGAATACAGAATTAAGTGTTACATAAAGAGAGATGATGATATAGGTAAGTTTGATCCTAGAAGTGATGAAGGTAAGTTTCTTGGTTAGTCTTTGAAAAGAAAAGCATATAGATGCTTCAACTATAGAACTAAGACAATAGTTGAGTGCACGAATGTAAGGATTGATAAAAAGTTTGGTACTAAAGAGAAGATGGTAGATTATAACTCTAATGAAGAAGAGGATAGTTTTTGATTTTTTAGACATAATGCCAAAGTTATTTTTGAGACTAACAATGATTTGCAGAATAAAGTGTCTATTGAGAATAGAGAAGAACATAGATCTGAACCTAGGGAAGAGATCAGAATTGAGATGTCAACTACTACTTCTACTAGAAACATGACAAAGACTCACCCTCTAGGGTAGATAATTCGAAGCAAGAATAAAAGTGTGATGACAAGTAATAAAGAAAAAGAGGAATTGGATCTAATTTCTCAAGTGGAACCTAAGAGCAGAGATAAGGCATGTAAGGATGATCATTGGATGCAAGCTATGAAAGAAGAACTAGATCAGATTGTGAAAAATGAGACATGGGAATTAGTTCCTAGACCTAAAGACAAGAATGTGATAGGAACCAAATGGGTATTCAAAAATAAGATGAATGAGATTTCACCTTGTACAGATGTACTAATTTAAATTGGGTAGGCAATATAGATGATAGAATGAGCACTAGTGGTGGAGCATTATTTCTTAGAGGAAGATTGGTTTCTTGGTTGAGCAAGAAATAATATTGTATATCTGAGAGTATAGCTGAGGCAAACTATATTGTAGCAACAAATAATTGTAATCGAGTTATGTGGATGAAACAAACATTGAAGGGTATTGGAATTGAGTTTATAGAACATGTTATCATTTACTATGATGATAAAAGTACAATAAGTATGTCCAAGAATCAAGTATTTCATTCTAAGACTAAGCACATATTTATAAAGTATCATGTTTCGAGAGAAAAGGCAAAAAAATAAGAAATAAGGTTGGAGTATGTAAGCACTAAAGATCAAATTGTAGATATCTTTACAAAGCCTTTTCTTAAAGATACTTTTGAGTACCTAAGAGGTGTGTTAGGGGTTATGTCCCTACCTAATTCAGAGTAGTTGATGCAAGGAGTGCATTAGTCTAGTGGTACAAAGAACTATGGTTAGACTGGACTAAATGCTAATGCTTCATGTATGGGGGAGTATCTGATATGAACTAAGTCATGAAGAACTCTAGGTATTTGGTATTGAACAATGTCTTTGGACACTTGAGCTAGTTTGAATAGCTGAATAACAATTGGTATTGAGATTGACACCTTTGACATTGATGTCAATGAGAGAGAGAATGTACATGAAAAACATTTTGAGAGAATGTACATAAGTAGTGAGAAGAGATGAATCTATTGAGATGGAATTAGGGGAGAGTTATCTCTTTAGGGATATTTAGAAAGATTCATGCAAGTGCATAGAAGGATGTGTAAGTGCATAGATTCAACTAACAAGTATTGCAAGTTTTTTTATTGTGAACAACTATTGCCGATCCTAAAAGAAGAAGCAGAACAATACAACATTCCATAAGATCTCAAATTAATGAAGAGAATTTGAGAAGAATATAAAGGAAAAGTATAGTTTGGTATTCTTGGAACTAAGATATTTTCCATCTATGTTGCCATCAGTACCAAAGAGGGAGATTTTTAGCATGAATGTTGATGATACTACATTGGGGGAGTATCCTAGAAATTGAAGAGCATTGATATGTTGCAGTCATGATTGCATTTTTCATTGATGTCAACACTATAGTAATTCTATTAAGAGTGGAATAATACCAGTCAAAAAACTTAGTATGCACAATAGCTGAGGAATTTTCAAATGATGCATAATGAATGACATGTTCTTGACATTGTATTGATGACATGGTTCAAAGGACTAAGTCTGATTCAATGTTGTATGGAAGTTACACTTGTTTTACTAAAAGCAATGTAGAAATAGAGCATTGGAAAACAAATTTTTGATGATCTATCACTATCTTTCATCTAAGATGTAATGAAGGTGATGCACAGATAATAGTGATAGAGGATGATCGTATGGTGACACTAGCATATGCACAAGATAGGGTTTCACATGTGTAAAGTTTGGTATAGGCTGTGAGGTGACAGTGTTGTTGTAATTGTGAATTAATTAATTATATTATTTTAATTAATTGAGAAGGCCTCAATGCTAACTCAAGAATTTATTATGAAGATATGGTATAAAGGAAAGTTTCTTTCCTTATTTATAAAGAGACTTGGATAGAGAGGATCAAGTGGAATACAAAGTATTAATGCACAACTCAAGAAGGAGCAAAATGCTTATTGAATGCACATAAGCAATCCAAGGGATTATTGGATGCATAGTATGAGATCTAGTTACAAGATCTGAAGGAGAAAAAGTCTAGTTGATAGGATAGAGACAAAGGAAGAAGTACATTTTAGTTCTATTATTCTGCAAGGAATAATATAGAGATATTTTGACAATGGGTTCTTTGATCTTAACCTTGAAGCTATTTGGGCAGTGGGTCCAACTATCTTCCACAACTCCTAACAGGGTTGACACAACTCCTAATAGGGTTGGAATCTCCTAATAGGGATTCAAAGTCTCCTAATAGACTCATATGTATTGAATATTGTAATAGGGTCTATCCTCTAACAAGGAATATTAATATTAGTACATCATCTTGCTGGTACCTTCCCCACCAGGGTTTTCCCTCTAATCAAGGGTTTCCCTAGTTAACATATTTGGTGTTAATTGTGCATGAGTACCTTGTTGTGGTTTTAGTTTATATTACTCACATGGTTAACTTTGTTTAAGGTTAATATTTGTAATGATGGTTTTATAATTAATTCATCCCCCCCTCTCAGTTATATCCGTGGACTATATATTCTAACAATATAAGAATGTTCAAAAGTTTGTGAAGAGTTGTGGAATTTGTCAAGTTGCAAAAGGAGTAAGTTAGAATATTAGATTGTATGCACCTATTTTTATTTCTAAGAAACCTTAGAATGCCATTGATATGGATTTTTTTCTTAGATTTCCTAAAACAACAAAGGGGTATTATTTGATATTTGTTGTTGCGGATCAATTTTCTAAAATGACTCATTTTATACCATGTAAGAAGACATTAGATGCTATGCATGTTGCTGAACTTTTATTCAAAGAGATTGTTAGATTGTATGGATTACCAAGAAATATTATTTCTCATAGAGACACTAAATTTGTTGGTTATCTTTGGAGAACTTTGTGGAAGAAGATGGGTATAGAGTTGAAGTTTAGTTCTACATTCCATCCGTAAACTGATGGATAGATAGAGTTTGTGAATAGAAGATTGGGTAATTTTTTGAGATGGTTAGTTGGAGATAAACCGTATAATTGGGAGATTGAATTGGCACAAGCTGAGTTTACATATAATAATTTTATGAATAGAAGTAAAGGGAAAACACCTTTTGAGATTGTTACTAGAATGTAGCCTAGAGGAGTATCAGATTTAAAGGATGTTGCTGGTGAAGTAAAGGGAAGTGTTGTAGGAGAAGACAATGGTGATTTTATGGAGTCTTTTTATAAGGAAGTGAAGCTAAAGTTGGAACAAAGTAATCAAAAGTACAAGGAGAATTTTGATAAGTCTATAAGACATCATGTTTTTGAAGTTTGTGATCAGGTGATGGTTCATTTGAAGAAATGGAAATTTCATGTTAGAACATATAGTAAGTTGAGGATAAGAAGTTTAGACCTTCTAAGATTTTGAAGAAGTTTGACAGTGGAAATACTTAGATGATGAAGTTGGTATAATTGATGATTATCCTAAGAAGCATATTAAAGAGGTTGAATAGATATTGGATTAGAGGGTTGGTAAAGCACAACAAGAAAATACTACTATGAATGTTTGGTAAAGTAGAAAATAGACTAGTTGAAAATGCAACATTGATTTCTCAATCTGAGTTGGATTCAACTCACGTTGTGACATTTCAATGATTGATGAAAATCATTTCTTTCTACCCTGGTTGTCTAATGTAGGAGCATCTTGGGTTGATGTGTTATCATTTTCATTTGTGTTCATTCTATCAGATGTTTTTGAGTTGTAGTCATTGCCGAGTTGTATCAATTATCGAGTTCTAGTAATTTTGCAGTATTAATCGAGTTGTAGTTATCCCAAGTTGTGTTAACCTTTGGGTTAGTGTGTTACCGCATTTCACTTTTTAGTATTGATCAAGTTATCTAGTGTGTGTTGAGTTATCTAGTATTGGCCAAGTGTTCCTTCATGTGCCGAGTGATCCTATTATTTGTTGATGCTAGGTTCCTTCTTTAGTTGAGTTTTCTTTGTTGGTTCTTAGTGTGAGATGACTTGTGTGTTTAATTTTCATTGTGAATTTAATGATAGGATATTATCTTGGGATGTTTACAAACCATTTTTAGGTTAGTCTTTCTATTGTGTAATGTTCTAGAATCTTTTGTAAGTCATTTTTGCAAGTATAAATGGGTTGTTTAGGATTAGAAGTTGGGGCCAGAAGTGAGAGCACCAAAAAGTTTAATGCATATGTGTTTGGAAGTGTGAATTTGAAGCTAGATCATGGATCTTGAATGTATGTATGTTGATAATTTGATGAATCAATAAAAGAATCTTGTTCTCTCTCCTTAGTGTTGTTCTCTTTGTGTGTTTTCTTCCATTGTGGTAACTCTACAAGGTGGTTTGGATTGCTAGGTGTTCCTTTGGCCCTAGCTATTAATATCCCTCCTTGCATCATCTGATCAAGAGGATCAAGTATACATTAGGAAAGAGGAGATCTGATATCTAGTAGAGAGATGCTGACCGAAGAATCAAGGCTAAAACATTCTAACAAGTGAATAGGTTAAAATCTCTTGACATATTAGTCCTAGCGGGCTTTTATAAATGCTTTAACATGGTGCTTACTTTATTGTAAATTGAAGTCCTCAAACCAGGCACACTTCTAATAGGGTTTTGAAATCCTTTAAAATGGTAAGATTTAATAGTCTTTGTAAGCCTTTAATAGGGCATACCTTTCAAAGGGTAGATCATAGTTTATGATCAAACTTATTGTAACCTTAATTGGATACACTTTACAACTATAGTAGTGAAAATTTGTGGGTGTCATCTCCACTCCAATTTTACCTTCTCATTGGAGGCTTTCTGGGTAACAAATTTACTGTGTTATGTGTTATTTGTTTCATGCCATGGATGAACATGTTTAGCTTTCTATTTCTATTTACATGCAAATTACGAGATGGATGTGTGGTGAATTATTTATGGTTAAATTTTTGAACTGTTGATTGAAATCCAACTTGATTTATGGTCATTGAGAACTAGAAGATTGAAATCCAACTTGGCCTACACTAACTCAATGAAGCAAGAGATGAGTTGAAGCACTCATTAAAGAGAAGGAAAGAGATAGCTATTGAGGAAAATGATACACATTACCAAGAGAAGGACACTATTGAATTGTTTGTAGATGGAAACTCAAGTGAGTTTGATGCAACAGTTGCATATCTGATGGAAAAGAATGGTGCCCTAACTGAAAAGGTCAAAAATCTTAAGATAGATCAAGAAGTCCAATTAGGATTGCTATGTGAGGTGATTGAGTAGAAAAATAAAGCTGAGGAAGACAAAGTCATGTTTGAAGATGAAAAAAGGACACTAACCAATAGACTGGAGGAGAAGACATCAGAGGTACAAAGGACTACTAATATGCATCTAGAGATAATGAATCAAGCAATGATTTCCAACCATGAATTGAATAGAAAGGACATTGAGATGACAACCTTGAAGTTATAGAATAAACAACTAAGGAATGAACTAAGAAGAGAGAGAGAATTTGTTGAAAGTTTCAACAAACCTAGCAAAGCCATCAAATACTTGCAAAATTGATGAGATCTCCTAGATCTAACAATGATATTGATGTATTTGGATACACCAATGCTGAGGAAGGTGAATCATCCAAAAGTGGTGAACAAAGAAACAACAAAGGTAAGAACTACATATCCACTTGTCATAATTGTGGAAAGTTAGGTCATACAAAAAATGTTTATAGGAGGAACAATGAAAATTATAATCCTAAGAAGAAATTCATAGGTTACTATCACAAGTACAAAAAGCAAGGACATCAGGTACATGAATGTAGGACCAAGACCTCAAACACACAAAGATTTGAAGGATATTGCCATAATTGTTGGAAGTATTGACATACAACATATGAATGTAGATCTAATGCCAAGTGTACATCAAACAAGTAGACAAATGTACAATAAAAGGTACAGTTGTCACTATTGTCAAGAGTATGGACATGTTCTTGAAAATTGCATTAGAAAACATTTCAAAAGTGATTAAAATAGATGGTTGAGTCAAACTAAATGTTTTAGCTATTTGAATACTGGTCAAATCAACAAAAACTATACAACAAGGTACCAACCAAAGAATTCAATAAAGGAAAGGGGAAGGTTGATGTTGAGAAAGTCAAAGTGCAGATGAAAAAGACATGGCAAAAAAAGACAGATTGCAACACAATTTTAGATGAGATTACTTCAATCAATAGATCAGGTGATCACGTCACCCCCAAGTAGGAAATCAAAAGGTATGCATGGGACTGATATCTTAATGATATAGTTTACATTAGTTCTAAGAATCTATGTTCTGAAAAGATTATATATGCATGAATTAAGATGTAATGCAATAGTTAGAAGCTAGAAGAAATCTTTATTTTTTTTAGTTTTCATGTTGTTGCCGAGCATGAAAGATTTAATAGTTACTACAGAGCATGAATGGAATTTCAGTTGATGCTTAGCTCTGAAGGTATGGTAGTATTGATTGTGCATGCTATGTGAATCGAGAAAAGTGGAAGTCATGTTTAAGTTTAGTTAGTTGGAAACCCTATATTGATTGAGCTTACAACTATGTAAGCATTAAGCATTTAATGCAAAATTTTAGGGGTTATATAGTCATTTCTTGACTCATTTGCATTCATTCAAGAGCAAAGAGAGCATGAAGAGAATGAAGGTGAATTGCAATAGGATATTCTTATGTTTTCAAATTGAATTCAGTTGTAGCTCAACATATTCATCAGATTGTGAAGGTATTTTACTAGTGCCAAGTTTCACTGTTTGAGTTTTTGTAAACCCTAGGTATCAAATATGGTAGCATGATCTTCTGAAAATGTTAGAAAAGAGGAAAGGAAGTGTTGAATGTGTAATTGATTAGTAATGAGATTAGACAACCACCTTTGTAGGCACTAATTGAAATTGCATACAAAGGAGACCTGTCTGGTGCATTATCGATGATACCACCAAAAGTCTTAATGATTTAGTATGTCAAGTGTTGCTATACATGGAAAGTTGGAAGTATAAGTGATGTGCAGATAAGGGAATTTTATAGTCAACTTTTTGATGATGGAGTTTTAAGGGAAGAGAATAAAATTGTAGAAAGGAAAGGGTTGACTCGTGCCCTAGATTTCCCTAATGTATTCAAGACTGAATGGATCAAGATTGCTCTTAGTAGAATACATGAAAACTTCATTTGGCTAGAAGATGGACCCATTAATATTACTAAAAGGATCATTAACCGAGTGTTAGGATATCCTACCCTAGATCAACCTAAAAGCATGTGAAGTGATTCAAAAGAGATGATTAAGAAGAACACAAGTGCAATATGGAATAATAGGGGAATGCCTATTTATTCTATCTTAGACCCCCCAATTTCTTTTTCTATGAGAGTGATATATCATAAGTTTTTTCAATCTTGCAGGATTAAATAGTGTATCTTACATGGCTATAGGTTCGGAATACAAAATAGTAAAGAGAGACCATACCTATGACCTTGTTGATTTGCAACTTCAACAACTATCTAAAAATTTGTAGGACATAAGGAAAACAAAGAGTGCATTTTACAAATTTGGCTCTTTTTTAGTTTGTATATTCTTTTATGTGTAGAACACATTTCCTTCATTTGGGAAAGTTTCTTGGAAGACCAATAGGTCTATTGCAATTCAAATTGGAGAATTCATAGAGAAACTTAGAGACAACTCTGTGTCAGTAATGACAAGTTATTTTGAGAACTTTAAGAAGTCTATGAAGAAAAGGTTAAGAATTCTAGTGTCACTAGTTGAGAAACATTATAATGATGTTTTCCTTCTAGTTGATGTTGATTATACATATGTGCAAGCATTCCTACCCAAGGTCAGATTGCTTAAGCCCTTGCCATATGAGATAAATATTGATGAAGCATCAGTAGCTATTACATCTCTATTGGAAGAGGAAATAGCTAAAAGTGCCACCTCATTTGATAATTATGAGGAAGCCAAGTCCAAAATTACAATTTAGTTGAAGACAACTTTTGTGGTAAGAAAAAAGAATAAACTTGTGAAGACGCCAAAAGAGAGATTTGGTGAAGGGGGAGATGAAGATGAGGAAGGAAGGCCAAAGAGTCTATAGTGGAGAAACCCAAGAAGAAGGTTGTGAACTATCACAACAAAAGCATGTGGTTCTTGTTACTAGGGCTAGCACAAGGGTAGCCACTAAGAAAGTCAAGGTTTTCGAGAAAGTTAAATGTAAGAGGACTATTACTTCAACAGAGCTGAGCCAACCAGTGAAGAAGACATATGAAAGAAGAAAATATGTAGCTCCAGCTAAGTCAAATGAGGAGAAGACAAAATTAGATGACACGAGTCAATTCAAGATGGTAAGCCACAATTCCTCCTCTAATTTAGATAATTTGTGTGACAATATAAAATCAAATACAAATTTGTTTGGTTTTGCACTCACAGATTTTGATAAGATAGGTAAAGTTGAACAAAACACTATTGAAGAAGCCATATATGTGATGATGGCTACATTCAAAATAACTCCTATAGAGATCTCCAACTCATTACTTAAGAGTCTTTATGACTGAGTTGAGCAGAAATGGAAATACAATTTACAAATAGAAAGAGAGATAAGAGTAAGCACTTTAGCCCAAGTCATGCCTAAATTATGAAAGATAATGATAGATGAGGCTATGGAGTTGTAGAAAAGTAAATTTACTCCAAAATATAGAGCATTCAGTATATTGAAGAAGACCATAGAGAATGTGGTAAATAAGAGTAAAGAAATATGGAGAACTATTTACAAATTATGAATTCCTGCTGTAATACAGAAAAGTAAGCAAAAAATGCAAAAACCTTAGAAAGTTGAAAAAAAAGGTAGCTGAGATTGCGAAAGATGAGTCAATCAAGGATGGTCATGTCAAAGGCACTAAGGAAACAATAGAAGAAGAGACCACAATTAAGGAGGAGCAACCAGATGATCAAAGTGTATCTAAGGTACAAGTGCCGAGTGCCAGTTCTCCACATGAAGACCAAGTAAATCAACAAGACTTAGTGAAAAATCAAGGATGTTTATGACAATCACTCTCAGAACATCAATCCCTTAACAAATGATGCTTTGAAGAAGATATTGAAGAATTCCACCATGATAACTAATTTATGTACAATTTGTGTATTGGTGAGAACTAATGAAATTGCAAAGGTAGATATGGTAGCAGAAGGGGAGAAGAAAAATGACCCATTAAGTGTGCCCCTAGAGGTAAAAATTGTAGAAACATAGAGTACAAGCATTGAACAATAAGGTGTTGTTACAAAACTAGTTGTATTACTTCTTGTACCATTCATTTCTCACAAGCGAGCCTTGATTACAATTGAGAAGGATGGAACATAAACCAGATTAGGTCAAGAAGCAAGTCCTGCACCTAGACCACAGACACAAGGTGAAGAGAAGAAAAAGGATAGTCATATTGACGAGCCTAAAGAATTGAAGGTGACTACTACTATAGAGGAACAAATTGCTATCTAGACTCTAGTTACCTTACTAGTTTCTAAGACTCCTACTACTTGTCAGGTTCTTTAGAGGCCATGAGCACTCAAGACATGCCATTGAAGATATCCAGGCCAAGTGCAGACACATCTAGTAGCTCAGAAGACATATCCACAAGAATCTTTACATAGGAGAAAACACGAAGAGTTGTTGAGAAGGGAGCATAAGCAGAAGAAAATGCTTCATGACATCAAAGACATATTTCTTGATGCTTTCAATCTCCCAAATCCTAATGAAGAGAAACCTATTCTTGACTAATTGGTAAATATTGTTGACAAGATAAATGATGATGACCTAGACTCAAACATTAAACTATTGGAGTGGTCAGAAAAGAAGTTTTAGAAAAAAGTTCTTGAATAGATATCTAGTGCCATTATACTATGATAGGTTGAGTTAGCAACCTAGATGGAAGATGAGAAAAAGGTATTGGAGAATATCTTTTCTCTATACATAAAGCTTTGTGATGTGAATTTATTCACACAAGAAGCATAGAGGGCTATTGATCAGTTGCAAGGAGATCTACAATCCATAGGTCAACTAGTAGTACTCCAAAATAAAGATGCTAAAATTTGTGCTACCTTGATCAACATCCAATCAATCTTGACCCCATACATGGAAGTGTTACACAAGGATCTAGCCTTTGTTGACACATTGATGAAGAAAAATTCTCATCTTTCCACTCATGAAGGCTTAGTTAATCTTGCTTCTGAGCTAGATATCCAATATTAGTCTCTACAGGTAGCGTGTAAAAATTGGGATGCAACATTGAAGATCACCATGGAGGTCCACAAAACATTTTTGGACAAAGACACTATCAGTGTACCACCCAAATGACATGTGTGTCAAAATGGGGGAATGAGAAAGTAAATGAATGAAGATGATAAGGGGAACATAGTTTTGAGACGAAAATAGGGGACAAAAATAGTACATCATATTTAATCATCGAGAGTTATATAGAATTTAGATACAACAAGGAACACTCAACTTGGGATGAGTTATAAAATTTTGGAGAGGTATGACTGTTAAGTCATCAGTTGTGCAAAATTATTAAATTTTGTATGAGATACAGATTATCTGTGTGATGCAAATAAGTTAGGTTGTATATGCATGCCAAAGTGTTTTTTCCACTCATGTCAAAGGGGGAGATTGTTGATCTTATTTTGGTTTTGACAAGCAGTGAAAAAACACTTAAGTCATTACTTAACATAAATCTGTATGTACCAAGTAAGTAGTTTATGCCGAGCAATATATGCAGTTAGTGCTGAGCACCAGTATGTGCCAAGTAGATGGTATGTGCTGAGTCACTCAAGTTTTGAGAAATAAATATATGCTAAGTGATTCATATGCTGAGTAAAACAATGATTGCTAAGTCATTGATGAACTGAGTTGCAACATTGAAGAATAGTGAATGCCGAGCATCAGAACTTTCAAGTACCAAGTAAATAGTTTTGGACATAGTTGTTTGTAATGACATAAACTCCTATGTAAACCATTTTTGCGCTGACTTCAGGATTGTTTTATGATTTTAGAAGATATATATGAAGGTATATTGAGAACCCCTATGCAGTGCATGCAACCAATCATATTGAGGGATATTTTAAGCGATAAAATGGGTGAATCACAATCATTGATTCCTACCTAAACCTAGGTTACCTATGTCTTCTTAAGGAGGGAAAATCCTAAAGAATCATACATGTGCAGATGAGAAGAGAAGGAAGAATGCTAAGTATAATCAGAGCATTTGTGGGGACTATGGAGGTTGTGATCATCTTATGAATTGTAAAATCAGTTAGAGAGAATAGAGGAAAGAAAAGAAATGATAGAAGAGATACATCTGATCAGGAGAATCAAGTATACATTAGGAAAGAGGAGATTTGATATCTAGTAGAGAGGTGCTAACCAAAGGATAAGGGCTGAAACATTCTAACATGTGAATCAATAAAAATCTCTTAATCGATTAGTCCTAGCAAGCTTTTGTAATGACTTTAACAAGGTGCTTACTTTATTGTAAGCCGAAGTCCTCTAACCAGACACAATTCTAACAGGGTGTTGAAATGCATTAACATGGTAAGATTTAATAGTCTTTGTAAGCCTCTAATAGGGAATACCTTTCATAGGGTAGATCATACTTTATGATTAAACTTATTGTAACCTTAATTGGATACACTTTACAACTGCAATAGTGAAGATTTGTGGGTTTCATCCCCACTCTAGTTTATCTTCTCATTGGAGGGTTTCTAGGTAACAAATTTAGTATGTTATGTGTTATTTGTTTCATGCTATGGATGAACATGTTTAGTTTTCTATTTCAATTTAAATGCAAATTGTGAGATGGATGTGTGGTTAATGTTTTATAGTTAAAGTTTTGAAGTGCTAATTCACACCCACCACCCCCCCCCGCTTCCCCCCTTCGGAATTTACTTTCCAATTGTTAATTCCAATAGTCTATTCTATCATCCCTTTGTCCACATTTTTGATTATTAGGCACACCTTTCATTTTCTATCAATCTTCACTATTGTAGTCTCATTTGGGGAAGGCATGATGATAGAGAGGTAGTGATTCTTCACCTTCATAAAATACTTGCCCATGATTTCTATCCATTTTACTAGGTACACAAAATCTAATTCTACTGATTTATGTTTACTTTGGCTTTATTAGAGCTTTAATGATTATAGGAAATACTTAACAAAAATTATGGTTGACTAAAAATATTAACAAATCCAAATCATTATAGTGTATAAATGTGTCACCTACCTAAAGTAGGCTTTGCAGTGCCAACAAGGGATGCTAAAACTAGACTCCAATGTGCCTTGCAGACATCTAGGTGTGTATAATTTTCCCTCTTTTGAGGTCCACCATAGAAGTTGTTTTTTGAAATACATTTGTTAGATGAAATGTTGATGAATGGTGCACCATTTAATACCATAAACCATAACAGAGAACAAAGAAACAACAACAAATGCAAGAACAAAATATGGACTTCATATTTGTGTTGCAAATGCAGAATTACATAATTCAAAATCATAATATGCTAACCCACATGGGTGGCTTCATTACCATGATCTGCAAGACAAACTGCAAATTATCACCTAGAGATGTCCTAGACAATGTTCAGGCCTTTCTTAAATAGGCAATTTTATGCTGCTCAGGAAGGTTCTAGACAATGAAACTTAATACATAGTTCTTACTGACCCTACAATACATATAGAGTCAGCCAAATACATCTTTGACAATTATTTTAGATATTTTGGGTAGCCCAACTTTGAAAGGCCATAACTCTTGAACTGTTGCTTTGATTGGCTATTATAGCCACTTTTTGGAAATGGCAACTCTTGATCTACAAGCTCAAAATTGGATAAGAACCCTTCTGTCAAGTCTTTGGACCTCATCCAGGAACTCTAAGGCCTCCAAAGGTGAACTTGAAGATTTTTTTGCAAATTTTTCCACCAAAAATCCATAATAGTCCTTCTCTGAAACTTAAGCTAGAGTAAATAGATTTTTATGGTAGGCTTATAACTCTAAAATGAACCTTCATATAGAAAATGAGAACATTCCAAGCTCGTATGAAAAACTTACTAAAAATAGCAAGTTCCCAAAAATAGTACCTCCCTATCTACTAGTCCTTATTAAAATAGAAAAGACTAAAAATAATTTTTTTTTGGGTGATGCAAGATTGCTCATACACCTAGGATGCTCCTACATTAGACACTTGGGGAAATTTGAGAAGTGACTCTATCACGTCTCAAGTGTTTAGAGGAAAACCAAGATGGTGAACCTCCTCCCTTGCTAGCCATGATGAATCATCTACTTGCCTCACTCTCCATTTGACTAGGTATTCCTCATAAGTTCTATTCCTTGTACTTTTCCAACATGACTTTCTAGTATCTCCTTAATTTCCTTTGGAGCCGAACTAACTACTAGAATAATCCATTGCGCTTCTGCAATGTCATCTCCATCACCTTCTTCATAATATTTTGTCAAATCTAAAATATTAAATACTAGTGAAATATTCAATTTAGTAGGCAACTCCACTTCATAAGCATTTCTAAAATCATGCCTTTTCACTATCTTGCATAGTCCAAACTTCTTCATCTTCAACTTATTATATGTGCCCACTGGAAAATGCTCCTTTTTCAAATGAACCATGACTTCATCTCCAACATGAAATTCTTTATACCTCCTTTTTACATCTGCCTTAGTCTTGTATTGTGTATTTATCTTTATGATGTGCTTCCTCACCTCCTCATGGATGTTCTTCAAATGTCCAACAAATTCTTCTGCTTTAGCACTACTTATCTTGCCTTTATCCAATTACCCAAATTCAGAAGCATTTCTGGGACTACTCCCATATACAATCTGGAATGGTGATTTACTAGTACTCTTATTGACAAAATTATTATATGAAAATTTCTTTTGTGGCAAAATCATATCCCATCCTTATGGCTTGTCTCCAACCAAACATCTCAGAAAATTTCCCAAACTCCTATTCACCACTTATGTTTGTCCATCAGTATGTGGATGATGTGTAAGAAGTCCATATTTTGTTCTCACATTTGCTTCTTTTTTTTTCTTTTTTTTTCTTTTTTTTTCCTGTTATGGTTTACAGTATTAAGGGGAGCACCCTTCATCAAATGCCATGGTTGCAAGATATGTACACATGATTATTGGGGATAATGATTTTAATTTTTAGGAAAATATAGATGGAGCTGATGCCAAACTAATTTGCAAAGACTTCTATTCTTATGCCATATAAAATTAGTGTTAATTTCTACTACCCTCGAGGTTTTCGCTGAATAGAGGGACATTAAAAAGATCTAGTAGCAGAGCCAAGAAATCAGAAATAACCACACAAACTTGCAATGAATTACCAAACTATCATGACAATATAGGTATGTATATATATCTGTCGATTCTCCTTTTCCACAACGAAACTGCAATTCTATGAGGTTTTAATTTTCAATAATAAAAATTGTAAAATATCAGTTACCTATCACATAGGTAGGCATAAATTATTTCTAATAGAATAAATATTTTTGGATGTCTGGGTGCGATAGAAATTTTTTCAACCTATTGTATATCATGGAAACAATAAAGCTAACATTTTTTTGATAACACTTACTAAAAGTACACATTGGTTTTGTAAACTAAGAATTTAGGATTTACAATTTGAAATTGAGATTATCACCAAGTGTTTACTCAAAATTTTCAAAGAAGAAGAGGTCTTAAATACAATGCTAAGAGAAAAATCTTCGCACCTGAATAGTAGGAAAGATGGTAAAATGTGTTTAAAAGAAACATGAATAAAAAATGATTTCACATTATGTTAAAAAAATAGTGTTACAAATAGGTTGTCATTAGATATGAGCACATTCACCTGCGACTATAATATAGGTAACATTGTTCGGCAAGGACTCCAGTCATAGATTATTAAACTTTGCTTTGGTCCTAAGCCCATCAATAGAGTGTTCCACTGTCTTGAAATATTATATGCATTTTACTCAATCAACTTGAATTGCAATTGAAATTAAAAATTACTTTATAAAGTCAGACCTAAAAAATGATATTAATTAATGAATCCAGGAATCCTAATTTAGATTAAAAGAAAATGGTCATAACTCACAAGCTTAGAGTGAATATTATTGGTCCCTATTGTAGCCATTGCCGCTCTTCTATTTTGAGCTTCTTAATTGCAATGATCATTGTTGAACCAAATACAAATTTTCCTCTTGATTATTGAAATTGAAGAGGGAAATATGCATTCTTGAATCATTTATTTATCAAATCTTTGAAAAGTCCATATTTAAAAGTTTAAAACATCAATGTTTTGAAACTTTTTTTATAAAAAGTCACGAAAGTTATCTATCTATACTAAACAAAAGATACTATATAAATTTATTATGTTACTAAACTTTTTTTATACAATATAATAATTTGAGGTTCTCACAATTATATTTCCATTTTAAATTAACAATTGATTTTAAAACTTTAATACAAAGTTTATAGTTTAAATTATCATTATTTTAATATAAAACATATTGTCATATGATACAAGTTTTCTTTGTTGTATCATTACTATAGTAGTGTTTATTTTATTTCTAATATAATTTTTTGTTATTCTTATTATTATATTTAAGTTATACAAAACTAAGATATTGATGTTTTACTTCCCAATTCCTTTCTCAATTACTTTCATTTAAAACATTCCTTTTTTCATAACCTTTTTTTGTTAGTACACGTTATAGTTTATTAAATATATCTTTTGTTTAGGACTTAAGGTAATTGGAGTTGTAAGAAAACTCAAAAGCCTTTTTAAGAAAATATAAATACTTTTTAATTTTTAATTTATTAAGTTTTTATTGTTTTGATAATAATACTTTATTTCTATACGATAAGAATACTTTATCTAATGTTAAATTTGATATTATCCTATGAATATTCAGATATGATCCATAATATATGTATTATTATTATTATTATTTTTATATTAAGTAATTTACTATCAAATATATAAGGTCTATAATTTTTAATATTAAAAACTGTATTTATTAAATTGGAATATCACTTTACATATTCATATACGAGTTCACCAGAAAATATTTCTTATGGTAGAAAATTAGTTGAAATTCTATGAATCTTGAAAAAATACATTAAAAAAATGTTAATATATGAGTTCACCAAAAAAATATTTCTTGTGGTGGACAATTAGTTAATATTTTAGTAATGTTAATTTAAAATATATTAAAAAAATGTTCGAAGAACTTTTTTGTTGAGAGGTTTGAAAAACTAGAAAATTCTTATACAATACTTTTTAAATATTGAGATTTTCATAATGAAAATTAGATGTATATCTATGTCTATAATATGTCAATGTTTTTAATTTGGTCTATTATAAATATGAAATCACAACATTTGGTTTAGTATTTTTGAGTATTTCACTATTTCTCATAGCTTCTGTAGAAGCCTAGTTCCCAAATGGCTACCAACACATTATAGAGGAGTTATTAAAAGCTACACAAACTGGGTGGCCAAATAATGAAACCGCAAAAGAAAATGAAAAATGAAAATGTCAACATGACCAACCTAACAACTATAAAACGATTGAAATAGAATTGAGACTGACCTATGGAAAATTAATTTTTATTAGGTTTGTATTACAATTTTTTTGTTTTGTGATTTTTTGGTGTGTGCTACTTTCTAAAGCATGTGGGAAATTTAACAAAGCTTTGTCTTTAACTAATGCAATAATATATCCTAATTATAGCTTTGAGGAAATGCAACCAATGACAAGTAAATGTTTCCCAAGAAGTCCACCTTCTATACAAAAGATATATGAAAATAGAAAAAGAAATAGAGAGTATTATGCCTGTAATAAAGATGTAATAGCTACCCGTAGACACCGTAAAATATTATAGAGAGTCTCACCCACATCTAAACAAATACAATCAGAGAGTACTGTAGAAGTAGCGACTGAGAAAGACCTTTGAAACAGTTAGAGTTTCATTGATTACCACCTTTTGTACTACAAATACATGAAAGTAGGAAAATAATTAGAGAATATTATGCATGTAACAAAGATGTGATCATTGCTCATAGACAAGCTAAAAGATTATAGAGAGTTACAACCACCTCTAAACAAATACAGGCTAACCCTATTGTAGAAGAAGCCACAGAGAAATACCTTCAATGATTAGAGTTCCATCAATTACAGAGACAACAAGCTCCACAACATGAACAGTGTACTTACCACCTAGAAAATGCACTCCATGAACTACAACGACAATAGAGTAGAAAGAGAAATCAAGAATACTATGACAAAGATAAAGATCAAATAGCTGCTTAGAGATGTGCTAATAGACTAGGAAAAACCTTAAATACCTTGCAACAAATAGAAGCACAGAGTATTGAGCACATAAGAATAGAAAAAATAGTTCCAACATTACAAGAGAAACTGCATGAAGTTCGACAAAATCCATTGCAAGAAGAAATGAATAAACATGCAAGGATTACACAAGGAAATGACTATATAATGGTACACAAATGACTATATAAGGATTACCCCTTGGATGGTCCATGTTTTCTCAACACACATGACATATTATCTAAAGAGCTTGTTCATGACTATGAAGAATTAATTAATCATATTCAAAGACACACAAAATGTAAACAAGGTACATGCATAAGAAAAAAGGGTACAAAACAAAGAAAAAAGTATATCTACTTTATCATGTGATGAGGATGGAAAAAAATAATGAACTTGCAAGAAATGATGATAGACTTAATATTCACAATCAAGAAATATCAATAATTTTGAGAGAAAACATCGACTGCCAACAAATTATCTCATAGGAGCTTGTTCACAAATACATTGCTAAACATGCATCTAAGGCTGAAAAATAATTTGAGACATATACTAACATGTTAAAAAGAATATCTTTAGCCCAACAACCTAAAAAACTATCTCTTATAGCATACAATAAATTTATGACAAAAATTGTAGCTGAACATGACATAGGTGCACAAAAAACATGTCACATGCTTCAAAAATTGCCTCTTATTGTGTGCAGTCATCCTTTTACATCCTTGAATGTTGGTAAAATGATGTTCTAGTGGATAATAGACATGTTAGATAGAAAAAAAATACAATCCACATACTTATAGGCACACAGTCACTGAACTCTAGAGCTTGAGATGCTAACACTTCTTGAATCTGCACGATCGTACACTTATTCTGCAAATCATAGAAATGACAGGTGGAAAGAAAGAAATGCACTAGACATTGTAAATGTTTAGCCAAAGTTTAATAGTATTCCACATGTTGAGTTAGACCAATTTGAAATATTCTATTGGAGTGAGCTACTCTTATACAAACATTTTTGTATCATAGAAAATGACAATGACTTGACAAAAGAAAGAATTATTACAAATTGGACAAACATGAGTGCAAATAGATATAATTTTTTGAATATCAATCACATGTTAGAATCTAAGAAGAAGAAGAAGAAGAAGAAGAAGAATAAGAAGAAAAAGAAGAAGAAGTAGAAGAGGAGCAAGAAATGATGTCGATGAATGAGTGGTAGATGTTGTCATAAATGGGAACTTTACATGGTATTACCCTCAATGAACTTGATATGCTTGGCAAGCCTAATTTTGATAACAATAACAAATGGGATCAAATTTTAATTCCCCAAGATCTGCATGAAATTGTAACAAAGTTCATAAATACAAAAAAATAACATTGCACAATGTGATAATATCCTACCACATTACCATATACTGAGCTATCCATTGTCAACAAGTCAATAGACAACACTTGTAATAATTATGGAACACAATGAGTGTCAACCTCACAAACCTCTTTATATGATTATTGAAGGAAAATTTGGTACAGGAAAATCATACTTGATTCACTGCATAAGAAATGCACTGCACAATAATGGTCAACCATAGAAAGGATAACTACTAGTATTAGCTCCTACAAGTGTTACTGCATTCAATGTACATGCGTCTACTATATATAATGCTTAAGATACCTATTAAACAAATGCACCATTACAAGGGAAAGCATTAACTACATTGGAAGAGGAATTAAAATAAATAGGATATGTATTCTTATTAATGAACTAAGATTTATTGGCCCAAAGCTACTACTGAAAATAGGTAGTAGACTACGACAAGAATTTTGTGAAAATCAACATCTCTTCTTTGGTGGCCTTTCCATCCTATTCGATGACCTTGCCCAACTACCCTTTGTGCTATACACATCACATTCTACTACAAGAACATTGTGGGAGAAATTCAAAACAATCATCACATTAGATAAAATATTTCACCAACAAGGTGATAACATAGAGCAAACATAGATTCACTAACTTCTACGGAACTTACAAAATGGAAAATTGACAAAAAAGAACTTCGAGCTCCTACTTACACACACCAACCAAAAATTTCATCATATGAAAAGGATGAATTTGACAAATCAATACACCTATTTTCTACAAATGATCTTGTAAAACTACACAATAAAAATATGTTGAAACTATTAAATTGTCCAATTGCAATAAGTATAGCAATAAGGAGTACATACAACATGGAATATGCAACTGTTGAAGGAAAATTGAAAAGGAAATCCCATTGTCCAAAGGAAAACATATCATGCTCACAAAAACATATGGACACAAGCAGGGCTTGTAAATGGAGCATTGGGTGAAATAATTGAGTTTGTTTATAGTGATGGTTCCAAACACCCATAACTTCTAGTATACATTGCAACAAGGATTGATAATTACAATGGTCCTCCACAGGATAAAAATGATACAAAATTAGTACCAATAATTTTGTTGACCTTGGGCACACGGAGGAAAATACCCATAACAATGGCATGGGCTTTAACCATTCACAAATCCCGAGGGATTACACTACACAAAACAAAAATTGACATTGGTAAAATTGAAATGCAAGGACTCACATTCAAAAAAATATCTAAAATCAAATCACTAAATAACTTTCACATCTAACTAGTTTTTCCCCTCGAAAGGTTCTCCAAAATGGAAAACAATCCATACACAATCATAACGAAAAGAGAAGAAGCTCGATTACATCAAATTGCTCTCTCAACAATCAAGGTTGCAAAATTTTCATAGAATGTTCTCTTGTTATGAAATACATGTACAATCATGCTCTTTTGAATATTCTAAAATAATTATCTCTCCACTAATGAAATCTAATTACTTATACAAAAGACCCCAACTCAACATTTCAATGACAGGAAATTGTTCAAATGAATGTCTCAAGATTATTTGGTTAGGTCTACCAATCACTTCATGTTTTATTAATTTTTTTACTCAATGTCATGTTTGAGAAATCATATATTCTTTGATATCTAGTAGTGAGCTACTCACCAATTCATATTTCACCGCAGAAGGTTTGAGTCAACAAAATTTTTACCAAATTATATTTTACAAATCAGATGCTATAGATGTAGTAAGTATACTATGCTTCACAATATGCACAATTTTACTTGGACTGAATATGTACATTACTTTGGTTTTATTTGGCTAATTTTGTTTTTGTTTCAAACCAAATAGTCCACGATGAATTTGAACATTCCTTATTGTGTTTGGCAACCCACTTCATAGAATAGTTCTTCGAAGAAAAGAACACAATTTTCCATGCTTCGACATAGAGTTAGAATACATATAGAAACAACCAAGATTGAAATAGGCAAGATGATTGATCCAAGAAAATTGGGCAATTAGTTCTAAAATATACTAGCATTTACTTGTAATAGGTGTGATATTATATAACCATATAAATTTGCTATTAATTTTTAGCTTGGCATTGTAAAAGAAGAAGATTTACAAATGCAATTATTTTGGGGTGTATCGATCATTTGTCATTCTCATGAAAAAATTAACAATTTTTTAATTTGACAATTGGCTTGACCCTTAGACCTATGGGTACAAGTACTAGTTAAGTCGATAGGCTTTTCACTATGGACATCGCCCACTGGTGGGAAATTATCTAATGGTAGAAAATCATTGGATGGTGCCAAATTGTCTTATGCCATTAAATTCATGAAGTTATTTGGCCATCAGGATGTTGTGATGCCCAAAAAGATGAGTGTTGCATACATTTAGGAAATTTCAGCTAGGTAAATTAACGTCGAGATGTTTGGAGTGACTAAGGTTATTGCAGTGCAGAGCACAAAGGCAGCATGAAGGAAGTTATCTGAACACCAAGCAACTCTCATGGTCGATTGCTATGGCTTGGTGATATTGTTTAAATATATGGATTAATGCCACCATCATTTGGGAAGTAACTGGATTGTAAATGGAAGAGGGAACTGATTGGATTGAAAATGGAAGAGAGAAAATTATAGAAAACCCTGGAAAGAATGCTTCATCTAACACTAATTTTTTAATAAATCTAAATAAAAATATGCTTCGCATCAAAGAGCTCAGTACAAAGAACAAGGCGAGAGTTTCAACAACATATCATTCTATGTTGTGGATATTTGAAAATGGAAATGACAGAGATTGGTTTCATGGCCTTATTCACCACTCTTTACCATTCTCTTTTAGGATTGTAAATAATCGAGAGCTTCGTTGGAGACAAATACTAGTGGTTTACCAAGAGGTCTAGGAAAAAAAATGTATTTTATTTCACATAGGATAGGAAAAAAAATGAGCAAAGGAAAATGTGTTAAAAGAACTCACAATTTAGACATGGAGGAGTAAATATGAAAACTACCAAAAATCCCAATAAAAAAGAAGTTCTTAAGACCTGTTTGGTTGCTAGAATAGGAATAGAAAATTTGGAATATGTTGTATATTTTCTATTTGGTTCGTCAATATGAATATGTATTTTCATTTTGCCTCTAAAATGAGCTTATACCCATTCTAAAAAATAACTGTTATTGGAATAACCATTCTCATTCCCAATATTACATTCCTATTCTCCATTCCTATGCCTACAACCAAACGGTCCCTTAGAGGATAATGATATCCCCTAGAGAAGATGCCATGATTCTTCAACTACGACACCCAAATTTGTGACATTTTCTACACTTTATAAGACAAAAGAATATCTTAGAAAATAAGTTGTTTGGAGACAAGAAATGGTAAAAATTCCCTGTAAATCATAATTCACTTGAAGAAAAATTATGATTTTATCATTTGCATATGTTTTAGCTCAATATTCCATCCAGTAGTTCAATATCCACTTGTTAGAGTCCAATGTCCATGAATGCCTCTCAAAGGTTTTGAGAAAAATTTGGGCCTCTCCTACCCTCTAAATTAGGTATGAAAACCTCAATTGTAGTCTCATTATTTGCATTAGTGATGAAGGTCCTAAACGAAAATGACCAAATATTTGGCATTGCATATGATGACTTGGATATTCAATGGACCCCTAATGGACCTAGATAATGCTTGCCAATAAGATTATGTTTTAGCCTCAAACATACAGAGGATCTGCATCTTCTAAAAAGAAAGGAAGTGTAAAGAACAATTATAAAAAATTTGCTAATGAGGTAGGTGTTGATGTGGGGTAAAGAGAATTTTCTATTTCATGGAATCTTATTACAAATATGATATGTAGTACCAGAATCAAAACCTAGTGAAAAAGGGGTGGAATTAGGGTAACAATAAGAGCTTCTAATAGAGTACTCTAAGAACTATTTATGTATTATGTCCCATGGCCCCAAAACTATAATAGGATAGATGTTTAATAATCTCTAGATTTCAATGCATGGAGCAAGAAACATTACCAACCAGCTAGTTTCGAGACATCTAGGTGGTCTTCTTTAGATGCTCCATTTATTTCCTGATGAAGCTTTTTTCAATATTTTGTTATCTCTACAAGTGACAATTGGGTCATGGAAATGATATAAATATTATAGGTGTGCATATAGAATGGACACCAAATCAAGAAATATTAACACATTCCTAATTAATACAGAAGGATTTGAATATAGTAAATCCCCATCAAAAAGAATAAATAAAATAACAACACACTGGCCTAAGTTGTAATATTTAAACAATTTCATCATATTTAAATTTCATAAATCTTATGATAAATATCATTGAGAGATTATTATTCAATTAGAAAAAATAAGAATCAATGATCATTTAAAGATTAAAAAAAATATAAATTACACAAAGTGCCATAACCAAACTCCATTTTTTTCTAATCTTAATTGTTCAAATTTTATCAATAATTAATTTCAAGAATATGCCATCAATTTTATTTTATTGATTTTAAATTAAAATTGAGTTAACAATATTAATTTTTCATATATTAAATCATATAATTTATTATTCATGAATATACTACTTAATTTAATAAAAAATCTTATAATAATATTAACTAAGTTTCATTAATTTTTTTTAATATAATAAAAGTTTAAAATATATATTACCAGGTAGCTCACAATAACTAAGTAAATCTTTTAATAACTAAGAATGATAAGATGAGAGAGTCCTAAAAGGATGAAGAAATTCTTTCCCTCAAGAAATATATATTATGCAATTTTAAAAATTTGCATTTACAATAACCATTTAAAGGAAAGTCTAATGCAAAATATTAAATCTTAAATACGTCCAAAAAATTCTTACAATTTCACAATTTTACTTGTATAACAAACAAATATCACATACTTATCACATAACATGGTAACATGATTATAAATTTAAAAATTTTATTGTTGACTTTCTATATATATATATATATATATATATATATATATATATATATATTATAAGTAATTGGATTTAAGTGCTCACTAGGGAAAGAATCGGGAATGAAAACCCTAATTCACAACCAATACAAATAAAAAATTAAACATCAAATACAATTCCAACGGGTGAAAGTATTTCTAGGGAGAAACACTGTAATCTTTATCTATAACAATTAAATGCACTAAGTGTGGAAAGTCATTCACATAAATAGTTAGGGGACATGCTAATCTCCATCCAAAACGCACTAAAGGAAAATCAAAGTAAATTTTTTTTTCCTAGATTCATGAAACGTAGTGATTTTTGTTTCCAAATTTTTTGCTGTTTTTGACTACAAACTATGCAGATCATGAAGATCAAACATTGAAATTTTCAAAAAAAATCTATGATGTTTTCGATTTTTTGAAAATTGGTCAACTGTACAATATAGCTGCATCCAATACTTAGTCTTGTGGAACCAAGATTGATACCACTAGACTTCCATAAACTTATAAATCGAAATTCCATTACAACAATTTATACTATTCAAATATTCCATTTAAATATTATAACAATATATTAATTATTTTTTATTAAATAATAATTTAACCATAAACTATAATCTATAACTAATATATAATACCCTCACACTAATTTGGGTCACTACAAACTATTTTAAGGTGGAAAAATGTAAAATGAACTAACATGAACCTCCACTAAGATGGATACTTTACTCTTGCATTATTATTCATGATTTTGATGCAAACTATTCTTCTTTCTCCTGCAAGATTGATTGCATTTCATTTTCTTCAACAACTGTAACCGCCTATGAAGTAGCGATGACTTGTAATCTTTTTTTTTTGTAGTTACCCTTTTTTCACCTCCATAAACTTGTTTGAGAGCTAACTTTAACACCTTGCAATGCTTTAAAAATTTCATAAAAGACTGCTATCTTATTTCATGGCTTTATGACCAAAGAATTTAATTGTTAATGAGACCGTGTGACAATGTGATAACTGTGTGAAAATAACTGCTACCATTCGTCACAACCTCATAACTTGGAGCTTTAACTCATGTTTTGACCCTACAATGATTAGAATACATGCTTTTGCTCCTTTGTAACCTTAACCTTAGGTTACTCTTGACCATATTCGACAATGCGAATACATTTTTTCACTCCTTCGCAACCTTTATAAATTTTTCTTTATCAAAATAACAAGATATTGCTTCGTTCCGTTACCTAACTCATTCGATCATTGACTTCAAGCTAACCTTGTTTGCACCATCACAACTTAAATTTCTTTAAGCCAGAACTAAATCACGATCATTCAATCTTTATCTTTCATTGCTTTGCTGACTTAATTCTTGAGGTTAACTTTATCTAATTGTGAAGATGTGATAGCCTTATATCCTAACTACTATGGTTGACTCTTCATAGCTTTGTGACTTACCTTTCATCATATGGAATATAGGTTGTGATGTTGTGAAAACCTTTGATATGATATTCATCTGACAGTTAGGAATCTATCTCAAGGGAAACTAACCTTTCAACATGTGACATGGAGATTTCAATGCATTCTACATCATTGATTTGGTTTCCATCTTCGTTCTTTCCACCTTTGACCAGGGTGTTCACCATTGTCTAACAAAATGAGCATTCTTGAAGGCTTCTGCTACTTCCTCTACACTCAATTTGAATGCTCTTCCTTCTAACCTATTTCCATGATCTGTATCATATCCTCTAGCCTTGATCTCCATGTTCTTTGTTGCCTTGTTCTTTGAATGTAAGTGTGATCTTCTTTTTGAATACATCCCGTTTTCACCATGCATACTTGATCAAAGCATTATATTTTTAGAATAACTTCCCTCTCATCTAGGAAATGCATAAACTTACCCTCCCTTTCCTAATCACCTAATATGGATGAATGCATTATATTTCTTTTGAATGCCCACCTAGATGCACACAAAGGGATAAATGAGAGGAGAAGTTCCTTAAGGGAAATCTAGACATAGTCATGACATCACATTAACTCATCCCTAATCCTAGAAGTTTGAAAAATATAAGGGGACTAAAATCATGCAGTAGGATCCTAGGACCCCTGGGGAAACATTATTCTTTTTCATATGGGTTGTAAGGGGTCATTGGATAACAATGACATTTGATGATGATATATGTCCGTAAGGGTCCTACGACTCTTAGGGACACATTATGCTTGTTCATATGGGTCAAAAGGGGTCATTGGATAACCTATGAGCCTTTCAACATATTTGATGATGCCATATGTCTCTAGGGGTCCTAGGACCCCTAGCGACACATTATACTTGACCCCTTTCAACACATTTGATGACAACATATGCCCCTAGGGGTCCAAAGATTCCTAGGGACACATTATGCTTGTTCATATGTATCAAAAGAACACATTTGTCCCTATATATAATATGGGTTTAATATCCTATATACTATATAATATAATATAACACAATATTTTAAAATTTAATATAATTTAGTAAAATTTGTTATAATGTAATATGTTAAACTATGTATAATAAAATATATTATAATATAATAAGCTATACTATATTTAATATAATATATTATAAATATATATCTTCTAACTATATATATTAAATATCACAATTTGTAATCACATAGATCATGAAAATAAAAAATACACTTGACTAGGACATCACATGGATCATGGAGTGGATAATCATGACCCTTCCTCAATTTTCAATCCCTACCCTCCACTTTTGATGCGATTCATTTGCATATTTGGGTGGGAGGATATCAGGTATCCAATATATTGGATATTTTATTAGGCCTTGTAATAACCAAGCCTCCTTGGTCAACTCAAAAAACATGAATTTGTAGCATTGACGGGTGTTCCAGACTTTGATGACATATTAGATGACTTCTAATCTAATGGAATTCACTAAAACAAAAAGGGTTTGTAGAGGACATTCTCATCTTTTTAGTGATTTAATTGTTATCAAGATATTAGTTCAATAAGTATTTATTACTTATTTTTAAATGAATATACTTATAAGATGTTGATTTACACACTAATTCAAAAAATAGCTATAACTTTCAAACTATAAAATAAATTTAAAATCTAAAAGATGTGTCACATTCTATGCTTTTTCTAATACAATTTTTAAATAAATAAATAAATTTTGTCTTAAATTCATTAAGGTGGTCATGTTAGTGTAGTTTTTTATTTTTACTATTTTGCTAGGTTTTTCCTACACTTTTAGTAATCTCGCTTAGGTTAATAAAGCATGTCTTATTAGGTGAATGGTTGTGAGGTGTCACCTTCCTACATGTGAGCATCCATTCACTATCTTGGGAAGATACTTTTCTATCTTTAGTCCGATAGATGGTTGCTCCTTATTGGTTGGTATTGCCACCTCCTCCCTCTTCCTAGCCTATATAAGCATGCTACTTGGCTTGTATTTGCATCTCTTGTTTTTGCATCCTCTTAATGCTATTTTGCTTCCAACATTTACATTAATCTCTTCAAGACTAACTCTATGATGCTATTTAGATTTTGTATCATTTGCATTCATAGTTTAGATATTTATTCTTTACACTAGTTTTCTGAGTTATTAATCTTATCAGATTCTAGCATGGTATCAGAGCTTTTCTATGTGCAAGAGTAGATTTTAGCTTCCTTATTTGAGAGATTCGGGGGGGGGCTAATAAACTTTATTGTAGCTCTTCTCTTGCATCTTTGGATGATCCTGAGAATCAGAAAAGTTTTGACAAAAATGATTTTTCTCTGGGGTTTCAATCTCAAATCTGTCAACCAACTTGCATATTTAGAGTTTTAAATCAGTATTGCAGGTTCCAACATGCCATTGATGGACTTAGAAGCTGATTGAGCATTTGCATGTCATATTTTGGTTGCTGGGGTCATTTTTTGATTTTTGGAGCTATTTTTTACTGTTAAAGGCATCTAATTTACACTACAACATGATCTTTTGTACATCAACAAGAAAAACGCTTTCTAAGTTTTGTTCGCAGCCTCGAAAAACCATTTGGGTATCTTTTAGATTTTGCATACAAGCTGCATATTTTGCAGAATCGAGCATGAAAGGCTACAACCATACCCCTCTCCATTGGCAGTCGTAGATTTGAATGCAATTTTAAAATGTCTCGTTCTTCCTTATACAGACTCTGATTTTGATGATTCTTGTTATGAACTTGGCTATTTTTTTGTGCTCTATCCACTAGTGGAGTTGTTTTTTGATTTTCATACATGAATTCTTCAGAAATTGCAAATTCTCAGCCATGACTGTGCACAATTCTCGATTTGGAAACTTTGGAGGATCATAACTTTCTCATACGACCTCGTATCGAGGTGATTCTTTTTTTGAAAGTGCATGAATTTTTGAGTAGATTGTCATGGCTAGGTTCTCTTCTTTTTAGCATTTCTTCTCTACATTTCTTCATCATGGATTAAACAAATATGCACATCCTAACTCCATACAATTACTTTGAGTGGAAATCACGCATGACAATTCACTTAAGGAAAGCTAGATTAAATAGGATAACTATGGGACTTGAAATTGAACTTACTAAAGATGAAGATAAGCCTAAGTGGTTTAACAAATGCGATGAGGCATATGGAACATTGTGTTTGTCTGTTTCTCTTGACTTGCTATTTCACATTGAGCCTTTGGAAGCACCAAATGAAGTATGGACAAAGCTAGAAACATTATTTGGCACACAAGATTCAATGAGGGGTCATATGTTGGAATATGAATTAATTAGTTTGAGTCCAGGCAATTTCAACACAATCCAAGATTTCTTCACCAAATTTAAATCACTAAGGCTACAGTCAAAATAATGTGGAATTGAAAAGAAAGATGAACAACTAATTCTTAGTATTCTCTCTAAGCTAAGTTTAGAATATTCTATGTTTGCCTCTACCTTCTATGATACTAAGGATGCACTTGGTACTCAATTCACCATGCCATCTTTAGATGATTTTGCTATCAATCTCACTTGAGAACAGGACAAGCTAATCTAGATGGGCACTCTTAAGTCCTCTAAGTCAGATGCCGTGGCTGCCAACCAAGGCACAAAAGAACAACAAGGACAAAGTAGTAACAACAATAGTAAGGACAAGAAACAAAAGAATAGCGAGGAGAAGAAGGATCAGATACCAGTTTCTTCAAAATAAACTATTGATACACCATCTTCCAAGGGCGATAAGCCTAAGAAAGAAAAGGTGAAATGTGCCTATTATAAAAGACCTAGTCATGATGAACATAAATGTTTGCAGAAACAACTTGATCACTTGACATAAATTCTTGAGAAGAATAATATCAGTGTTCTCGAGTCTATCAAACAAAGTTCTAATGAAGGGTCTAACAAAGAAAAAGAAAATAGCAAGGAGAAAGGAAAAGGCAAGGCTCTTTTTGTAGTTGCTTCCTCACCATCCACTTGGGTTCTTGATTTGGGTACTTCACACCACATGGCTTAATCTAAGGAAGAAATTGCATCCTTAGAGCCATGTAGTATGCCTTCTATGTTGATGGATGATAACACTCCTGTTGAGGTGTGTGGGAGAGGGTTTGTTGATGTATGGGACATTCCATGATGTTCCTTGTGTACCCTCAATGTCAACTAATCTCCTATTAGTATACCAGATCACTCACACAAGTTTAGGCAAGCAGGTTGAGTTCACTCCTAGTTCAGTGGAGATATGTGAGGTTCACAATGATTCTACAATTGCAGTTGGGAGAGCAGATCATCAATCACGACTCTATATTTTTTCTCACTTTGTACCTGATCCTCCTTTGACTATTCTTCTCACTCACTCTAATGATGTGAGCAGATTATGACATGAGCCGTTTGGCCATCTTAACTTCCACTACTTGCATCAGCTTAACCAACAAAGCATGGTCACAGGGTTGCCTTCTACTTTGACATTGGAGTCACTTGGAATACATGATAGATCTAATGGGTCAGATTCACTTGAGCAGTCTTCTACTTCCACTTCTGATGCAAAGAGTAATTCAGAGGATTCACCTCCTTCCTCTCCTAGTCATCATTCACAGGTTGATGATTCTCCTCTAGATTCTCCATCTTCTGGTCCACTTTGGGCTAGATAGACCTTGCAATTTGCAGGTGATTGGGTTGGAGATCCATCAGACACCAGGCAAACTCGTTCACAATTCCAAGATGCTCCACATGTCTTCGTTGCTACTTCCTCAAATCCATAGTCCTTTCATGAGGCTTCTAGTATTTCTAAGTGGGATACAGCTATGTAGGAAGAGTATAGTTCCTTGATGAGGAACCACACTTGGGATCTTGTCCCTTTTCTTAAGGGAAGAAAACTTGTTCGATGTAAGTTGATCTACCAGATAAAATTTGCAAGATTTGCTAGAGGTGCGGGATGCTTCATCTTTTGGGGGGGCCTCTTCCTCTCACTTGGAGTCCTAATTTTGTCCTAAAATTTTTGTAATACTATATTAAAATATGAATTTTCAACTGATCAAATTAAATTATTTTTAGGTAAGACCTAGTAGTTTAGAAACTAAATTCAATTTCCTAAAGATTTTATTCTTACAACTTTTAATATAAACTTCATAACTAGTTCAAAATTGCACACCAAGTTGACATAAACCTAATTTGTTAATTTTGCATTGTCACCTGAGGGTAGAGTTTCACCCACCATGATCCTACACATATGCAGCTAGAAGAATCTAATGGTGGTGTGGTTAGGTTTGGAAACAACTCACCCTAGTTGGTAAAAGGTAAATGTTCAATCTTTGAATGGAAAAAAAAACAATGTCGATGATGTCTATTTGGTAGAAGGTCTGAAACATAATTTTTTGAGTGTTGGTTAGTTAAATGACAAAGTTTATTACCTAGAGTTCAAAGGAGGTATATACAGGATACTTGGAAGATCAAGATATCTGATTACTGCTAGAAAGAAAACTAAAGGTAATATATTAGATCTCAATACTATTGTTAATAGTTGTTTGGTCACTACTATAGTTAAAGATAGTTGGGGTGAGATTCTTAGAGGTACCAACCAACCTCTCCACTCCATGGTTGTTTTTCCTTAGGTTGATCTTCTTCTAGCCCTTATCCTATCACTTTGAGTGGCTCTAGTTGGCCAAACACTAACAATGATTGTCCTACTTATTCCAAGTGGCTCCTACAATTGTCTCTTGCAATTTCTCCCACCAAAAAAGATTCAATAGAAGAAGATATATGAGGATGGATGGTTCCTCCTAGACCTAACTCCTTGTTGATGCATGGGACCAAAAGGATGATCACAATCATCCTCCTTCTATTGGAACTACTTTAGCCACCTAGGGAAGATCTAGCTTATATGGGCTCAACCCATGTTAATTTCATGTTTTTTTTTTTTATTACTAGGTTTAGTCTTGTATAATCTCTCATAGGATGATTTCATATACCCTAGATTTAATTGTGAATATGTACTTTTAAGTTATAAATACTTAATGGTAAAAGACTATTTATAAAAAAAGATGTTGGATTTTTAGAATTTGAAATGGTAATAAGATATGGAGAATTCGATGCAAGAGAATATTAGGTTCAAAGCAATCTTGCATCAACCAAAAATTATTCTAGTTTGATTTGCTAGTTTTTCCATTTCTTTTTTTCATTTCAACAATCATTTATTTGATCAATTCAACACTTGTGATGTTTAGAGTATAATTTAGATCTATTCTATTTCCTATTCCTATGTTCAAAGCTCTTTTAGTACATTGTTACTCATGTTATGATTCATCTTCTCTCAGGTAGTGTGTCCTTGTGAATTTTGATCTTGCAATGGGATTCTACATCTGTGGATATTTGGTGGCACTTTCAACAATGCTCTTGGATCATGTGTGAACCCAAATATGGGATAACAAACTTTCAAACATGTTATGCCATTTTTTCCTTATGATTAAAAGGAATGAATCTATTTTCATGTAATAGGTTTCTTGGTCTTTAGGAATGTCCTTGATCTTGAGGTTGACCCATGTGTCATAGTGCTTATATATTGTGATTGACGTACTACTAGAGGTAGTAGTATATTGATTAGTGAAGAACCATAAATTGTTTTATCTTTAGAATTGGGTCTAATGCCTCTGACCAAAGACTATAAGAAAGTAGACATGTATGAACCTAACTTATAAGTAGGTCAAATGTCCAACCTTTGTTATACATAAAATTAAGAAGCCTTGAAATTTTTCAATTAAAATTGGTTATACATAAAAATTAAGAAGCAACAAATTTTTTGTACTGTAAACTATTTCTTCTTTAATCATTAATGAATCACCACCAATAAATTTACTTTTTTTTTAGAACAAACCAATAGATATTGCTTCCTCAATATGATTAATTCATATTAAGTTAATCTTGTGAAATTCTAAAACATTGTATCATAAATGTACTTGCATCTATTTTTAATGTATATTAAAGTGATGGTTATAATGCATTCATGTTAAATTGGTTATTATGAATCAAGTTTTCATCTTTAGAAGTGATCAGGGGTCTTTGCTTCCTTAATATTAGTGATTCATATTGAGGGAACCTTTTTGAACTAAAAGAATATTCTTGCTATATACATATTAGCATATTTTGGAATGGAAATTGAAGTGATACTTACATCTTCATTTGTGAAAAAGTACTTATTACTACTCAAATCTGTAGAATTAATCATGAGCTCTTGTTTCCTTAATATTAGGGGGATTCATATTGAGTGTATATTTGAACTTATAAAAGTAATACCTCAATCCTCATCTATGCTAATCAATTTTAGTTAGCTTTGGAGTATATTATGAACCATTGCTTCTTTATAATTAGTGACTCATAATAATTTTTTTGAAGTTCTAAAATACTTCAGAACACATTAACACCTTGTATAATGAAAGTGAAATGACAGTTACATTCTAGTCTATAACATCTTAATTTTTATATATATTTCTAAGCATCTTCTTAAATATCAATGATCCATAAAATTATCAAGTTCTAAAAAGCTTTAATATAAATTCACATATTTGTAATAAAAATAAAATAATATTTATATCTCCATAACAAATCATTTGTTACCTATGATTTTAAACATCTTTAAAATTTATTCTATCTAAAATCATTTACCATACCACTGTTAGAATGTCAATCCCAATTTTTTTGAGAATGACATCTTACAAAATTTACTCTTGTAAAGATAGTGCAACGTAGATTTCCATTCTTTAATTATTTTGTTTCCTCAAAGATTAAAGAAGGCCTATAAGATTCGCAATGGAGAACAGAGTGAAAATTATTTCCTTTTTTAATGATTAATGAGTTGCAGACTAATCTTTTTTAATATAAAAAACTAAGAACTATTGCATTATTGAAATTAGCAATTCATGTTAAGGGAATCTTATGAAATTGTGAAACATTTTAATATATATACTAGCATCTATTTTTAATAGAGGAAAAAGTGATAGATACATAACCTGCATGATAGATAGATTGTTAACAATCATATTTCCACGCTCAAACTGATATAAGCCATTTTAGGTATATTTAGAATAATCATGAACCAATATTTCCTCCTTTCATCTTGTTAAGTCCAAATATGTTTATTCTATTCTCTCAGTCAAGCCCATTGTCCTCGACCACCTTAATTCTTGTTGGAATTTGTCCCTTGCCCAAGATGAATGGAGGAATATCTTATCTAATCTTTGGACTTGGCCCATTGAACCCAAGGTCACTTGCTTTTTGTGGAGAATGTTGCTCCACAAGTTGCCCTTCAAAAATCCTTTTTCCATTGCTTCTTTGCTCGAGAGATATGGATTCTGTTTGGTCTCAAACTTGATGACAATTTCTCTTTTGATAATATTATTTTTGACAAAATTAGTGCTAGCAATAAATGGTCTAACATGTTTTGGTCTATTCTTTCCTTTGTTATTCTCTGATTTCTATGGAACTATAGCAATAATGACAGTTTTCAGGATAAAGGTAGTGCCTTATTGAGCCTTTGAGGAAACTCATATTTGTTGATGTTGCCTTGCAGGTTACAGCTGTCTTCAAGATTAAAGAAAATCAGTTTCTCCAACTTCTAAAAGATGAGAAAAGTGTATTGGAAAAGAAAGAATTAGCCCATGGTTATACCACTGAGAAAGATGTTGACGATTTTAATATCTCATTGGCACACTTCATTCAAAAACTTAAAGAGGAAGGAAACTAGAAGAAGAGAGTAGAGGAGGAAGATGTACCTGTCAAATTCTATGTGCCCTCTCTGGTCCATTTCACTACCAAGGAGTCTAGAGAGGAAGAGGAGGAATAAGAAATACTAGATTTCTAAAGTTTTATCATGAATTTTGATGTATTTATCATTGTAACTCTATTGCAATCATAATGGTTGTTGTTTTTGTTGTGTGGTTGAGTGGATATTAGAAAACAAATGTTAGAGATTGTTTTTTTTTTTAAGCATTGTAACTTTCTAAAAACTTCCCATTATTATTATTACTATTATTACCATTGTAACTAGGCATTCAGGTTAACTTCCCATTATTATTATTATTACCAGAGAGACATTCTTAACTTCTATGATCAGATCTCAATACAAATGCTTTTGGTTTCTCTTTGAAATGAAGCCAAAGCAGGGTTGTCAAGATGGGCCAAAAAGACTTGTGATCGCTCAACACCCTCAGACATCTGATCCTCCAATTATGGCTTACAAACTTTAATCCAATTATACCACCCACCTGAAACATCTGTCTTCACTTCTTCTTCAGCAGCAGGTGTCACAACTTCTGCTGCAGGAGATTCAGCAGCAGCAGGGGCTTCTTCTTTCTCCACAACTTCTTGTGTTGGAGCCTCATTTTCCTCAGCTACTTCCTTAGAAACCTCCTTTTCTTCTATTTCTTCTTTGGCAGCAGGGGATTCTTCTTCTGCTTCCTTTGCAGGTGTTGTTTATTCCACCACATCTTCTTTCTCTTCCACAATTTCAGAGGCACTTCTTCAGTTGGAGGGCTCACTTCAGCGGGCATGGCAGCTACCTGCACAAATCGATCACAACATATAAGTTAACTCACATCATTCAAGACCGATTCTTTAGCATGCATGATCAATTGAACAGATCGATCCATGTGAGTCGATCTACATACCTCAACATCGGCCATTTTGGAATCTCAGATGAAGATTTGACAATACAGTAAATAAGATCTATAAATCCCAAAAGTCCTGAACGCTGGATCAATTTTGGTGGATGTTGGACTTTGCGTCGCTGGAAATATAAACTATTCATGCAATACAAGAAGCCTTGGCGACCTATTTATAGGAGAGGAAAGCTCTGGACTTTGCGTCGCTGGAAATATAAACTATTTAGTACTGAAAAAATAAAATCGGAATGAGAAGGCACCGTCCAAATCCACAAAATGTCATTTGACGTGGGGGAGTCTCGAGATAGTGGAGATAGTGGAGATAGTGGAGATAGTATTCATTTCTTTACGATGTTTTCGCTTATTAGTATAAATTTTAAAATAATATTATTCTTATTAGTCCCGCATATAAATAGGCGAAGACTACAGTTTTCAATCTATTATTTTCTATTAATCCTTGCTTTGGTAGTTGTGCACTTTTAAGAAAATTCATTTATACTATGGTACCACTAAATTTTGTCATTAAATGAAATTTATGAATTTATGGTATCACTAAATTTTGTCATTAAATGAAATTTATGAATTTAATTTTCTATAATGTGATTGGATGAGGCCATTTTTCCAAGCAATCTTTTTCATTTTTCTTTTGTAGGAAATATAAGTGAAAATAAGGTTTGACATTTGGCAAAGGTAACAAACATGTCATTTTGGAGGTTTTGTGTGCATTATGCTACATGCCTATGACATATGTAATCGCACTATCCTATGTTTAATCTACCTCCTCCTCACAATTATGCACGTAACTTCTATTCTTAGTGAAATAGTAAAATTGGTTGTGGATTTGGGTACGTTAACAAGGTTGAACCTTCTGTAATTTTGAGCTTCAGTATTTCTTCTATTAATGTGATTATTTTCATTTAAAAATATATGACTATTTCTTATGAAAAAATTAAAATGGCGATTCCTAAACTTGCTTCAATTTGAGAACTATTGTTGTTAATTTGTTTATTTTGATTAATTCAAAGGATAGATTGCAAAAGCTTTGAAAAACTATAGTTCCTAAGGTTAAATTTGAAATGGAAGCTTTTCATTCTGAAAGAAATTGATAAATTCAGGGTGTCTCCATTTTTAAATACTCTTTTCATCTACAAGTATCTTAAATGTTTATAATGCCATGTAAAAAAATGTTGTTGTGTTTTGGGAAATTCTCAAATGGAAAAATGTTATACATTGCCGTGTTCGGAAAAATCTGATGATTTGATGTTATACAGTGTTCTATTATCTACAATCTTTAACTTCATGATTAATTGTAGTAAGAAATTCAATTATATTTTTGGGCCAAGTTTATGTGATATCCTTGTTGGTGTAAATAAGTATTTACTTATTACACTTAAGTTTACTTAGGTTAATGCATTATTATTATGCATTATTTTATTATTTCTTAGGTGAGACACTTAAGAGTTTGCATACTCTTATGAGTTGTGATGTTGATAACATTGGAGTAAGCGAGTCTAATTCAACACATGGTGTCTACAACACTGGAGTTTGCATAATTAACTGAGTTGTCATGTACACAACATAGTTATTCGCACTCCCAATTTAGCACATGGTGTTTACAACATTATTTTGTGTGCTACACCTTTGTAGGCTTATCCTTGCATCATCACACTTACTCTTGTGCTTAATGGAGGATAACCCATATCTGGTGGGCATGTGCCTGGTTGTATGACTTATCATGTTGTTCATTCCTATGTATTCTAGAAGCATTCCAGAGGCCTTTATATATAGGCACTCCTATTGTACTTTCATACACTGAATCAATATTATATTATCATTCTGATCATACTCTTTTGGTCTACTATTGTGCTTGTGCTTGAGTTCCTTGGTCTTGGGTGAATTTTTCTCCAAAAAAAATTCTTACATGGTATCAAAGCTGAGGGAGATTCTCTGCACATAGTCGTTCGAGACCATTCTTGCTTCAACACCTCGACCTAGATCCAAAGAATCTGCAAAAATTGGGAGTGTCTAAAGCCAAAACAGACCTTGCCATTGCGTCCAAAATGTTGATTCAGTAAAAATCGACTATCAATTTGCCTATGCTGGGCCAAAGTCAATTTTGAAGCAATTTTTTTTTGCAAACCGGCACCCGAAGGCTTGATTTGCAAACTAGGTATGGTCAGTTATTTGATTTGCTGATTTATTGTTCAGATCTATAATTATTTATTCTTTGCAATTATCTGTATTTTTAAATTTTTTTCAGAATTTTTTTGCCCAATAGGGCTTGCAGAGAATTTTTTTTATGCAGGAACTGGGTAGTGAATATTCCATCAGCATCTTCAATATTTGGCAGGCAAATATTCTGAATCCGACAACCACGTCTAGCCAAGCCTATCCATTTTTGACATGCTTCCTTTGTTAGAATATTGCGGGCGTTTCATTTTACACATCTTGTAAGGTTGTCCCCCATCGAATGTGGGACTAACCCCTGCTAGTTGTTTTCAAAATTTCTAGTGCAATGATTTTGGCCATGGCAAGTGTTTTTCAACACTTGAACAGCTCTAATGCTTGGCACCGGCCCCCGATGTCTGTTCCACCTCCCGCGATGGCTTGTGCTTTGTTTTCACTTATGCAGCCTCATGTTTTTAGGCACTTCGAACATCTATCTACCCATGCATGTGGGATTAAATCAATTGTCACCATCCGCCATAAATTGTTGCCTGGCACCGAAATACTTATCGCTAGCCCACTCTGGCATTTGTAACCACCATTGTTGACCTCTCAATTCCATGAAAATCATGAAAGCTTCCTAGCAAGCACTATTCACCCTGGCTTGAATCTCCAAAAACAACAATGAACGTCTTCGACACTGCGAAAAATCTCTAGCAACTTTTCACATGGACATTGCCACATCATTGATAACATTAGCCCGCTGTCGCCCACTTGGACATTGCCAAATCAGTAGTTCAGTCAGCATACACATCACCATCTGCATCCTTTTTCCATATATCTTCTATACATCTATACAGTACATGCAGACAGCCGTATAATGCTGACATCATCATTACATCACAATGACATCACTAAAGGGGCCCAAATATGGTGACATCAGTAGTTTGCTATCCTAAATTGGATGGTCGTCTGAATGTCATCTAGGGGAAATTTGAACTACTACAAAAACCTCTTCACTATCAAATTTAACCCCATCTTTTACTGATCCAACCCTTTTTCAAATTGATTTTTGATTTTGCAATCTGACTTTGGGAGGCCATATCTCAGCCATATAGACTCCAAATTAGGTGAATTTTTTAAAATTTTGGCTAGAATTTCTTAAAGTTTTCAATGGTGTAGTTCTTTGCTGGTTTTGGTGCATGAATTTGTCAGACATTGCATCTTTTGGTGATTGTACCTGTCCAATCCTACATTTTGCAACTTCAATTGCTCCGTATGGGCTCATCTGGACATGAAAATAGGTTCTTTTTTTTTTTAACGTGTGTTATTTTTTGTCTACTTTCCACATCTATAATTATATTATAGGGTTGTGTGGTCAAAAATGTCACTTTCAGCATTAGGTCTTTTTCTGCATTGTTATGTTTTGATATATCTTCATAATTGTCTTATAGCTAAGGTACATTGTAATGTTCCAGTTTTGAACTCCATAAGGAGGTTGTAAAATGGAAAATTAGAAGTCCACTAAGGCAAAAATTGGCAAGCAACCATTGTAAATGAACTACTTATAAAGTGCCAAACGCATCTTTGTTGGGGGGGTTTCTTGATAGAGTGAAAAGGGAGGGTGTTCTTGGTGTTGTGTTCCTCCTTTCTTGCTATTTTCTTTCATTTTCTGCATCATGGGAAATTTCAAGTCTCCAAAATTAACACCTCATAACTATGATACATGGTCCATTAAAATGTGGTGTCATTTAATGCATAAAAGGAGTTTGTCAATATGTAGATGGTACCCTTCCTAAACCAATAGGTGATCAAGTATCTACAATGAACATCTCATCTTGGGAAATAATGGATAGGAAAACCCTAGGTGATATTTGTTTCAGGGTTGAAGACAAGATCATCTATCAGCTCTAGAAGTCTCGTACATCGAAGGAAGCTTGGGATACCCTCAAAAACCTATATGGTAAAGTGTCCGAGGAAGATGTTTTCAAAATTGAAGATGAGCTTGTCTCTTTAGATCCAAAGACATTTGATTCTATACAAGACTTTATCATAAACGTGAATGAATTAAGAGTGAAATTTGATGATTGTGGGAGTCTTATTAAAGATGACAGGTTAATCTATCTCATTCATAATAAGCTTCCATCTGAGTACTTCACATTTGTTTCTTCTTATAACACCTCAAAGACTATATTAAGATCTACCTATCATAAAGTCTCTTTTGATCGCTATGCTATATTGTTGGATGAAGAAGAAGAGAAGTTGAAATCAATGGGGATTCTCAAGTCATCCAAGTCTAAGGCATTGGTGGCCAATAGTGAGGGTTCTCAATCTTCAAATAAAGGAAAGGGAAATAAGAAGTGGAAAAATAACACACAAGAGGATTCAAAAAAGACAACACCACCATCAAATCAACAAGGCAAGTCTTCACCAAATTCAAACAAGAAGGGGGACACCAATAAGGAGAAGAAAAAGTGTGCTTATTGCAAGAAATTGGGTCATGATGAACATGAGTGTTATCATAAAAATATTGATAAGTTGACAATCGTCATAAAGAAACACAATGCTCCACTGCCTAATGCTTATAAGGATAAAGGATCCTCATCTTCAAATTCAAAGGGCAAAGGGTAAGCACTCATGGAAAACTCAAGTTCTTTAGCAAAATGGATTCTTGACTCAGGTACCTCATATCATATGGGTTCTTGAAAGGAAGACTTTTCTTCATTGAGACAATCAAAGGTACCACACATCTTTGTAGGTGATGATACAAAAATGGAAGTTGAAGGGAAAGTAACTGTGGAAATGGAAAATGGAGAATTCAAAGATGTTCTCTATGTTCCTAACATAAGTTCTAATCTCCTCTCAATTTACCAAATCACTCACCTTGGAGATGGAAATAAAGTTGAGTTCCTTCCAGATTCATTAATGATGCGATCTCTAAAAGATGATTCAGTGTTTGGAATGGGGAAAGTTAATCATGACAACAAGTTGTATTCTTTCTCCCACTTTGTGCCTAAGTCTCCTTCACATGCTTTGTTGACTCAATATAATCCACAAACCAAATTATGGCATGAGTGGTATGGTCATCTTGCCTTCCACTATCTTTAGCAACATTGATCACAAAACATGGTCAAAGGTCTACCTGCAATCATCTTTTCCAAAGGTGAATGTTCAACATGTTCAGTCGATATGCATCTAGAGGGGAAGTTAACTAAAGGGAAGTCTTCAAGAGCACTAGTTATTCTTCAATTGGTTCACATGGTACTAGCAGGTTCTTTTGTAGTGACATTAGTCAGCCAGGGTTGCTACATACTTACTTTCATTGATGACTTTTCATGCTACACATGCATCTAATTTCTTCATCACAAGAACGAAGTGTTGGATAAGTTTCTAGCCTTCAAGATTCATGTTGAACAACAATCCAGGAGAGCCATCAAAGTTATAAGGATAGAAAATGAAAGAAGATATGCAAACAAAAGACTTAAAGACTTTTGCAAACTTGAGGGTATTGATCTTTAGAATCCACTAGCATTCAGTCCACACAAGATAGATGTTGCAACATTGAGGATACAAATTGTTAAGTCAATGGAAAGTTGCATGATACAAGCCAAGTCTCTTGATCCATGGCTTGAAGTCAAAGCTATAAGTAGTTCCAATCACATACTAAGTAGGTCTCCTCATAATGCCTTAGGTGGAAAGACTCATTTTCAAGCACGGTGTTGTAGAAAAATCGTTTTCATGAAAGTGATGATGAATTAGGATTTGTGGATATTAAGGAAGATAACCTTGATAAAGAAATTAGAGAAGAGAGAGCTGTAGTTAGCCAAGTTGAGAAGAAATCAGATTGGATAACTAATAGTGGATGTTCACATCACATGATTGGTGAAACTAACATTGATGATGTTTACAATGTAACCTATCATATTACAAGGATTAAATCTATTACTATTGATGGTGAAACTAACACTGATGATGTTTACTTTGTTGATGGTTTGTAACATAATTTATTAAGTGTTGGACAATTGGTAGACAAGGGATATTTGTTGTAGTTCATAGAGAAGACTTGCATTATCAAAGGCAAGGATGGTATGCTGATTGGTATTGGAACTAGATCCAAAGGTAATGTATTTTAGTTGAATCTTATTGAAATAACATGTTTTATTGTAAAGGTTGAAAATAGTTGGTTATGGCATAGAAGGTTCTGTCATATAAACTTTGATAATATCATGAAAGTTAGCAGTACATTTGTAGTGAGAGATATACGTAAAATTATTAAGCCTAATAATGTTGTCTACGAGGAATGTATTTTGGCTAAATAGAGGAAAGTGTCTTTTACTAGCAAGAAGTTCTAGATACTACAAAGAAACTATAGACTGTTCACATAGATCTGAGTGGTCAGGTAAGAACCAGAGGATTCTATGGTGAAAGGTACTTTATGATTTTTGTTGATGATTTCAAGAGGATGATGTGGGTAGCATTTCTTAAGGAAAAGTTTGAAGTTCTTGAGAAATTTAGGATATTCAAGAATAGAGTTGAAAATGAATCTGGTGTTAAGATTAAGTGTTTAAGATCAGATAGAGGAGGAGAGTTCACCTCTAGAGAGTTCAACACGTTTTGTAAAGATAATGGAATCAAAAGACAATTATCTTCACCTAGAACACCTGAAAAAAATGGGATTTTTGAAATAAGGAACAAATACATAGCAGAAGCAACAAGAGAGATGTTATTTGACAATGATGTCTCAAAGAGATTTTGGAGAGAAGTAGTTAACACTACAGTATATACTCTGAATAGAGTATAGATTAGAAAAGTTATGAGTAAGAAACCCTATGAGTTATGGTTTGGTCACTCACCATCAGTCAAGTATTTTTGAATATTTGGAATTAAGTGTTACATAAAGAGAGATGATGATATAGGTAAGTTTGATCCTAGAAGTGTGGAGGTAAGTTTCTTGGTTACTTTTTGAAAATAAAAGCATATAGATGCTTCAACTATAGAACTAAGAAAATAGTTGAGTGCACGGATGTAAGGATTGATAAAAAATTTGGTACTAAAGAGAAGATGGTAGATTATAACTCTGATGAAGAAGAGGATAATTTTGGATTTGTTAGAGACAATGCCAAAGTTCTTTTTGAGACTAACAATGATTTGCAGAATAAAGTATCTGTTGAGCATAGAGAAGAACACAGATCTAAACCTAGGGAAGAGATCAAAATTGAGATGTCAACTACTACTTCTACTAGAAACATGACAAAGACTCACCCTCTAGAGTAGATAATTAGAAGCAAGAATAAAAGTTTGATGACAAGGAATAAAGAAAATGAGGAATTGGGTCTGACTTCTCAAGTAGAACCTTAGAGCAGAGATGAGGCATGTAATGATGATCATTGGATGCAAGCTATGAAAGAAGAACTAGATTAGATTGTGAAAAATGAGACATGGGAATTAGTTCCTAGACCTAACGACAAGAATGTGATAGGAACCAAAAGGGTATTCAAAAATAAGATGAATGCGAAATGAGAAGTTGTGAGAAACAAAACCATACTTGTTTGCAAAGGTTACTCACAATAAGAAGGCATAGATTATGAAGAAACCTATGCACCCATAGAAACAATGGAAGTAGTAAGGATGTTCTTTGGTTATGCAGCAATCAAAATTTTTAAAGTTTATCAGATGGATGTCAAGTTGACTTTCCTAAATGGAGAGCTTGAAGAAGTCTACATTGAGCAACTTGATGGATTCCCTCTAACAGAAGATAAAGATTTTGTATGTAGACTAAATAAAGCATTGTATGGTCTAAAGCAAGCACCTAAAACCTGGTATGCAAGGTTGGATAGGTATTTATCAAAGCTTGGATTCATTAAATGTACAATAGATGGTAATTTGTATTTGAAGAAAACTAATGATGATCTATTCATCATTGTAATATTTGTGGATGACATAATATTTGGAGGAAATGATGAAGAAAGTGATAAATTTGCTAAAGAGATGAAAAATGAATTTGAAATGAGCATGATAGGAGAAATGAAGTTTTTCCTAGGATTGTGAATTGTGCAAAATAAAGATGGAATTTTTATTTCACAAACTAAGTATCTAAAATATATTTTAAAAATATTTGGTTTGGAGAATTGCATACTTGTAGGTACACTTGTGATAATTGGTCACAAGTTATCTAGTAAAGATGAAACATCTATAGTTGAGTAGAAGAAGTATAGATCTATGATTGGAGGATTGCAACATCTAACTCACACCATACTAGATATAGAAAATGTAGTTAGGATTGTAGCAAGATTTCAAGCTGATCCAAAAGAGTATCATTATGCAATAGTAAATATGATCTTTATATATTTGAAAGGTACATCTAACTATGGAATATGGTATGATAGATCAAGTGATTTCGCCTTATACAGATGTACTGGTGCAAATTGGGTAGGCAATATAGATGAAAGAATGAACACTAGTGGTGGAGCATTATTTCTTAGAGGAAGATTGGTTTCTTGGTTGAGCAAGAAATAAGATTGTATATCTCAAAGTATAGCTGAGGAAAACTATATTGCAGCAACAAATAACTGTAATCGAGTTATGTGGATGAAACAAATGTTGAAGGATATTGGAATTGAGTTTATAGAACATGTTATCATTTAATATGATAAAAAAAGTACAATAAGTATGTCTAAGAATCTAGTATCTCATTCTAAGAGTAAGCACATATTTATAAAGTATCATGTTTTGAGAGAAAAGGCAAAAAAATAAGAAATAAGGTTGGAGTATGTAAGCACTAAAGATCAAATTGTAGATATCTTTACAAAGCTTTTTCTTTAAGATACTTTTGAGTACCTAAGAGGTGTGTTAGGCGTTAAGCCCCTACCTAATTCAGAATAGTTGATGCAAGGAGTGCATTAGTCTAGTGGTACAAAGAATTATGGTTAGACTGGACTAAATGCTAATGCTTCCTATATGGGGGAGTATTTGATATGAACTAAGTCATGAAGAACTCTAGGTATTTGGTATTGAACAATGTCTTTGGACACTTGAGCTAGTTTGAATAGTTGATTAGCAATTGGTATTGAGATTGACACCTTTGAAATTAATTTCAATGAGAGAGAGAATGTACATGTTTTTTTTTTTAAGAGAATGTACATAAGTAGTGAGAAGAGATGAATCTATTGAGATGGAAATAGGGGAGAGTTATCTCTTTAGGGATACTTAGAAAGATTCATGCGAGTGCATAGAAGGATGTGTAAGTGCATAGATTCAACTAGCAAGTATTGGAAGTTGTTTATTTTGAACAACTGTTGCCGATCCTAAAAGAAGAAGCAAAACAATACAACATTCCATAAGATCTCAAATTTATGAAGAAAATTTGAGATGAATACAAAACAAAAGTATAGTTTGGTATTCTTGGTACTACGATATTTTCCATCTATTTTTCCATCAATGGCAAAGAGGGAGATTGTTAGCATGAATGTTGATGCTACTACATTGGGGGAGTATCCTAGAATTTGAAGAGCATTGATATGTTGCATTCATGATTGTATTTGTCATTGATGTCAACACTATACTAATTCTATTAAGACTGGAAGAATACCAGTTGAAAATATTAGTATGCACAATACCTGAGAAAGTTTCAAATGATGCATAGTGAATGACATGTTCTTGAGGCTGTATTGATGACATGGTTCAAAGGACTAAGTTTGATTCAATGTTGTATGGAAGTTACACCTGTTTTACAAAAAGCAATGGAGAAATAGAGCATTGGAAAAAAAAGTTTTAATGATCTATCACTATCTTTCATCTAAGATGTAATGACAGTGATGCACAGATAATAGTGATAGAGGATGATCGTATGGTGACACTAGCATATGCACAAGATAGGGTTTCACATGTGTAAATGTTCGGTATAGATTGTGAGTTGATAGTGTTGTTGTAATTGTGAATTAACTAATTATATTATTTTAATTAATTGAGAGGGCCTCAATGCTAACTCAAGGAATTATTATGAAGATATGGTATAAGGGAAAGTTTCTTTCCTTGTTTATAAAGAGACTTGGATAGAGAGGATCTAGTGGAATACAGAGTATTACTGCCCAACTCAAGAAGGAGCAAAATGCTTACTGAATGCACATAAGCAATCCAAGGGATTATTGGATGCATAGTATGAGATCTAGTTACAAGATTTGAAGGAGAAAAAGTCTGGTTGATAGGATAGAGACAAAGGAAGAAGTAAGTTTTAGTTCTATTATTCTGCAAGGAATAATATAGAGATATTTGGACAATGGGTTCTTTGATCTTAACCTTGAAGCTATTCGAGCAGTGGGTCCAACTATCTTCCACAACTCCTAAAAAGGTTGAAACAACTCCTAATAGAGTTGGAATCTCCTAATAGGGATTCAAAGTCTCCTAATAGACTCATATGTATTTAATGTTGTAATAGGGTCTATCCTCTAACAAGGAATATTTACATTAGTACATCATCTTGTTGGTACCATCCCCACCGGGGGTTTCCCTGTAATCAAGGGTTTCCCTAGTTAACATATTCGGTGTTAATTGTGCATAAGTACCTTGTTGTGGTTTTAGTTTATACTACTCACATGGTTAAGTTTGTTTAAGGTTAATATTTGTAATGATAGTTGTATAATTGATTCACCCCCCCTCTCAGTTATATCCGTGGACTATATATTTTAATAATATAAGGATGTTCAAAAGTTTGTGAAGAGTTGTGAAATTTTTCAAGTTCCAAAAGGAGTAAATCAGAATATTAGATTTTATGCAAAGGTTACTCACAATAAGAAGGCATAGATTATGAAGAAACCTATGTACCCATGGAAAGAATGGAAGTAGTAAGGATGTTCTTGGCTTATGTAGCAAGCAAAATTTTTAAAGTTTATCAGATGGATGTCAAATCAACTTTTCTAAATTGAGAGCTTGAAGAAGTCTACAGTGAGCAACTTGATGGATTCCCTCTAACAGAAGATAAAGATTTTGTATGTAGACTAAATAAAGCACTGTACGGTCTGAAGCAAACACCTCAAACATGGTATGCAAGGTTGGATAGGTATTTATCAAAGCTGTGATTTATAAAAGGTAAAATAGACGGTAATTTGTATTCGAAGAAAACTAATGATGACCTATTCATCATTGTAATATTTGTGGATGACATAATATTTGGAGGAAATGATGAAGAAAGTGATAAATTTTCTAAAGAGATGGAAAATGAATTTGAAATGAGCATGATAGGAGAAATGAAGTTTTTCCTAGGATTGTGAATTGTGCAAAATAAAGATGGAATATTTATTTCACAAACTAAGTATCTAAAATATATTTTAAAAATATTTGGTTTGGAGAATTGCATACTTGTAGGTACACTTGTGATAATTGGTCACAAGTTATCTAGTAAAGATGAAACATCTATAGTTGAGTAGAAGAAGTATAGATCTATGATTGGAGGATTGCAACATCTAACTCACACCATACTAGATATAGAAAATGTAGTCAGGATTGTAGCAAGATTTCAAGCTGATTCAAAAGAGTGTCATTATGCAACAGTAAATATGATCTTCATATATTTGAGAGGTACATCTAACTATGGAATATGGTATGATAGATCAGGTGATTTCACCTTGTACAGATGTACTGATGCAAATTGGGTAGGCAATATAGATGACAGAATGAGCACCATTGGTGAAGCATTATTTCTTAGAGGAAAATTGGTTTCTTGGTTGAGCAAGAAATAAGATTGTATATCTCAAAGTATAGCTGAGGCAAACTATATTGCAGCAACAAATAACTGTAATCGAGTTATGTGGATGAAACAAATGTTGAAGGATATTGGAATTGAGTTTATAGAACATGTTATCATTTACTATGATAAAAAAAGTACAATAAGTATGTCTAAGAATCTAGTATTTCATTGTAAGAGTAAGCACATATTTATAAAGTATCATGTTTTGAGAGAAAAGGCAAAAAAATAAGAAATAAGGTTGGAGTATGTAAGCACTAAAGATAAAATTGTAGATATCTTTACAAAGTCTTTTCTTAAAGATACTGTTGAGTACCTAAGAGGTGCATTAGGGGTTATGACCCTACCTAATTCTGAGTAGTTGATGCAACGAGTGCATTAGTCTAGTGGTACAAAGAACTATGGTTAGACTGGACTAAATGCTAATGCTTCCTATATGGGGGAGTATTTGATATGTACTAAGTCATGAAGAACTCTAGCTATTTGGTATTGAACAATGTGTTTGGACACTTGAGTTGGTTTGAATACCTGATTAGCAATTGGTATTGAGATTGACACCTTTGATATTGATTTCAATGAGAGAGAGAATGTACATGATTTTTTTTTAAAGAGAATGTACATTAGTGAGAAGAGATGAATCTATTCAAATGGAAATAGGAGAGAGTTATCTCTTTAGGGAGATTGAGAAAGATTTGTGCAAGTACATAGAAGGATGTGTAAGTGTACAGATTCAACTAGCAAGTATTGGAAGTTGTTTATTTTGAACAACTGTTGCCGATCCTAAAAGAAGAAGCAGAACAATACAACATTCCATAAGATCTCAAATTTATGAAGACAATTTGAGAACAATACAAAAGAAAAGTATAGTTTGGTATTCATGGAACTAAGATATTTTCCATCTATTTTTCCATCAATGCCAAAGAGGGAGATTGTTAGCATGAATGTTGATGATACTATATTGCGGGAGTATCCTAGAAATTGAAGAGCATTGATATGTTGCATTCATGATTGTATTTGTCATTGATGTCAATACTATAGTAATTCTATTAAGACTGGAAGAATACCAATCAAAAATCTTAGTATGCACAATAGCTGAGGAAGTTTCAAATGATGCATAGTGAATGACATGTTCTTGAGTCTGTATTGATGACATGGTTCAAAGGACTAAGTTTGATTCAATGTTTTGATGATGTATCACTATCACTATCACTATCACTATCACTATCAAAGGACTAAGCTGGAAAACAAAGTTTTGATGATCTGTCACTATCTTTCATCTAAGATGTAATGATAGTGATGCACAGATAATAGCGATAGAGGATGATCATATGGTGACACTAGCATATGCACAAGATAGGGTTTCACATGTGTAAAGTTTGGTATAGACTATGAGCTGATAGTGTTGTTGTAATTGTGAATTAAGTAATTATATTATTTTAATTAATTTCAGAGGGCCTCAATGCTAACTCAAGGAGTTATTATGAAGATATGGTATAAAGGAAAGTTTCTCTCCTTGTTTATAAAGAGACTTGGATAGAGAGGATCAAGTGGAATACAGAGTATTAATGCCCAACTCAGGAAGGAGCAACATGCTTACTGAATGCACGTAAGCAATCCAAGGGATTATTGGATGCATAGTATGAGATCTAGTTACAAGATCTGAAGAAGAAAAAGTCTGGTTGATAGGATAGAGACAAAGGAATAAGTAAATTTTAGTTCTATTATTCTACAAGGAATAATATAGAGATATTTGGACAATAGGTTCTTTGGTCTTAACCTTGAAGCTATTTGGGTAGTGGGTCTAACTATCTTCCAATACTCCTAAAAAGGTTGACACAACTCCTAATAGAGCTGGAATCTCCTAATAGGGATTCAAAGTCTCCTAATAGACTCATATGTATTTAATGTTGTAACAGGGTCTATCCTCTATCAAGAAATATTTATATTAGTACATCATCTTGCTGGTACCATTCCCACCGGGGGTTTCCCTCTAATAAAGGGTTTCCCTAGTTAACATATTCAGTGTTAATTGTGCATAAGTACCTTGTTGTGGTTTTAGTTTATACTACTCACATGGTTAAGTTTGTTTAAGGTTAATATTTGTAATGATAGTTGTATAATTGATTCATCCCCCTCTCTCAGTTATATCCATGGACTATATATTCTAATAATATAAGGATGTTTAAAAGTTTGTGAAGAGTTGAGAAATTTGTCAAGTTGCAAAAGGAGTAAGTCAGAATGTTAGATTGTATGCACCTATTTTTATTCTTGAGAAACCTTAGATTTCCAATGATATGGATTTTGTTCTTGGATTTCCTAAAACAAAAAAGGGGTATCATTTGATATTTTTTGTTGTGGATCGATTTTCTAAAATGACTCATTTTATACCATGTAAGAAGACATCAGATGCTAAGAATATTGTTGAACTTTTATTCAAAGAGATTGTTAGATTGCATGGATTACCAAGAAGTATTATTTCTCATAGAGACACTAAATTTGTTGGTTATCTTTGGAGAACTTTGTGGAAGAAGATGGGTATAGAGTTGAAGTTTACTTCTACATTCCATCCATAAATTGATGGATAGACAGAGGTTGTGAATAGAAGATTGGGTAATTTTCTGAGATGGTTAGGTTGAGATGAGCCACATAATTGGGAGATGGAATTTGCACAAGCTAAGTTTACATATAATAATTCTATGAATGGAAGTAAAGGGAAAACACCTTTTGAGATTGTTACTAGAATGTAGCCTAGAGGAGTATTAGATTTAAAGGATGTTGCTGGTGAAGAAAAGAGAAGTAGTGTAGGAGAAGAATTTGGTAATTTTATGGAGTCTTTTTATAAGGAAGTGAAGCTAAAGTTGGAACAAAGTAATCAAAAGTACAAAGAGAATGCTGATAAGTCTATAAGGGATCATGTTTTTGAAGTTGGTGATGAGGTGATGGTTCATTTGAAGAAATTGAAATTTCATGTTAGAACATATAGTAAGTTGAAGATAAGAAGTTTAGACCTTCTAAGATCTTGAAGAATTTAGACATTGGAAATTTTTATGAAATTGAGTTACCTAATGACATGAATATATCCCCTATATTCAATGTTGCTGATCTATATAAGTATCATGACTTAGATGATGAAGTTGGTGTACCTGATGATTATCCTAAGAAGCATATTAAAGAGGTTGAGTAGATATTGGATTAGAGGGTTGGTAAAGCACAAGAGGAAAAAACTACTATGAATATTTGGTAAAGTAGAAAATAGACTAGTTGAAAATGCTACATGGATTTCTCAATCTGAGTTGGATTCAACTCACATTGTGAAATTTCAATGATTAATGAAAATCATTTCTTTCTACCCTAGTTGTCTAATGTAGGAGCATCTTGGGTTGATGTGTTATCATTCTCATTTGTGTTCATTCTATTAGATGTTTTTGAGTTGTGGTCATTGTCGAGTTGTATCAATTATTGAGTTCTAGTAATTTTGCAGTATTAACCAAGTTGTAGTTATCCCAAGTTGTGTTAACCTTTGGGTTAGTGTGTTACACCATTTCACTTTATACTATTGATCAAGTTATCTAGTGTGTGTTGAGTTATCCAGTATTGGCCAAGTGTTCCTTCATGTGCTGAGTGAGCCTATTATTTGCTGATGGTTGGTTCCTTCTTTAGTTGAGTTTTCTTTGTTGGTTCTTAGTGTGAGCCGACTTGTGTGTTTAATTTTCATTGTGAATTTAATGATAGTATCTTGTCTTGGGATGTGTGCAAATAATTTTTAGGTCAGTCTTTTATCGTGTAATATTCTAGAATCTTTTGTAATTCATTTTGGCAAGTATAAACAGAGTGTTTAGGATTAGAAGTTGGGGGTACAAGTGAGAGAACCGAAAATTTTAATGCATATGTGTTTGGAAGTGTGAATTTGAACCTAGATCATGGATATTGAATGTATCTATGTTGATAATTTGATGAATCAATAAAAGAGTCTTGTTCTCTCTCCTTAGTGTTGTTCTCTTTGTGTGTTTTCTTCCATTGTGGCAACTCTACAATGTGGTATGGATTGCTAGGTGTGCCTTTGGCCCTAGCTATTAATATCCCTCCTTGCATCATCTGATAAGGAGGATCAAGTATAAATTAGGAAATAGGAGATCTGATATCTAGCAGTGAGGTGCTGACTGAAGGATCTATGCTAAAACATTCTAATAGGTGAATTGGTTAAAATCTCTTGACCGATTAGTCCAAGCAAGCTTTTATAAATGCTTTAACATGGTGCTTACCTTATTGTAAGTTGAAGTCCTCAAACCAGGCACACTTCTTATAGGGTTTTGAAATCCTTTAAAATGGTAAGATTTAATAGCCTTTGTAAGCCTTTAACAGGGCAGACCTTTCAAAGGGTAGATCATAGTTTATGATCAAACTTATTGTAACCTTAATTGGATACACTATACAACTGTAGTAGTGAAAATTTGTGGGTGTCATCTCCACTCCAATTTTACCTTCTCATTGGAGGGTTTCTGGGTAACAAATTTACTATGTTATGTGTTATTTGTTTCATGCCATGGATGAACATGTTTAGCTTGCTATTTCAATTTATATTCAAATTACGAGATAGATGTGTGGTGAATGATTTATGGTTAAATTTTTGAACTGTTGATTCACCCCCTCTCTTAGAGTTTACTTTCCCATTGTTAATTCAATCAATTGGAATCAGAGTGTTTTTCTTTGGAGAGAAAAGCTTTGCAGCTTTTTGGAAAGATCTTGAAGATGAAAGTCTACATGTTGGAAAAGTCATTGAGAACTAGAATATTGAAATCCAACTTGCCCTACACTAGCCCAATGAATCAAGAGATGAGTTGAAGCACTCATTCAAGAGAAAAAAAGAGATAGCTATTGAGGAAAATGATACACATTACTAAGAGAAGGACACTATTGAATTGTTTGCAGATGGAAACTCAAGTGAGTTTCATGCAACAGTTGCATATCTGATGGAAAATAATAGTGCCCTAACTGAAAAGGCTAGAAATATTAAGATAGAACAAGAAGTCCAATTAGTATTGCTATGTGAGGTGACTGAGTAGACAGCTGAGGAAGACAAAGTCATGTTTGAAGATGACAAAAGGACACTGACCAATAGACTAGAGGAGAAGACATCAGAGGTACAAAGGACTACTAATATGAAACTAGAGACAATGAATCAAGCGATGATTTCCAACCATGAGTTGAATAGAAAGGACATTGAGATCACAACCTTGAAGTTATAGAATAAACAACTAAGGAATGAACTAAGAAGAGAGAGAGAATTTGTTAAAAGTTTAAACAAACCTAGTAAAGCCATCAAATACTTGCAAAATTGATGAGATCTCCTAGAGCTAACAATGATACTGATGGATTGGGATACACCAGTGCTGAGGAAGGCGAATCATCCAAAAGTGGTGAAAAAAGAAACAAAAAAGGTAAGAACTACATATCCACTTGTCATAATTGTGGAAAGTTAGGTCATACAAAAAATGTTTATAGGAACAACAATGAAAATTATAATCCTAAGAAGAAATTCATAGGTTACTATAACAAGTACAAAAAGCAAGGACATCAGGTACATGAATGTAGGACCAAGACCTCAAGCACACAAAGATTTGAACGATATTGCCATAATTGTTGGAAGTATTGACATACAACATATGAATGCAGATCTAATGCCAAGTGTACATTAAACAAGGAGACAAAGGTACAATAAAAGGTACAGTTATCACTATTGTCAAGAGTATGGACATGTTCTTTAAAATTGCATTAGAAAACATTTCAAAATTGATTACAATAGATGGTTGAGTCAAACTAAATGTTTCAGCTATTTGAAGATTGGTCAAATAAAAAAAAACTATACAACAAGGTACCAACCAAAGAATTCAATAAAGGAAAGGAGAAGGTTGATGTTGAGAAAGTCAAAGTGCAGATGAAAATGACATGGAAGAAAAAAGAACATTGTAAATTAATTTTAGATGAGATCACTTCAATCAATGTATCAGGTGATTACATCACCCCCAACTAGGAAATCAAAAGGTATGCATGTGACTGATATCTTAATGATATATTTTACGTGAGTTCCAAGAATCTAAGTTCTGAAAAGATTTAATAGTTACTACAAAGTGTGAATGGAATTTTAGTTGATGATGAGCTATGAAGGTATGGTGGTATTGACTATGCATGCTATGTGAATCGATAAAAGTGGAAGTCATGTGTAAATTGAGTGTGTTGGAAACCCTATATTGACTGAGCGTACAACAATGTAACCATTAAGTATTTAATGCAAAATTTTAGGGGTTATATAGTCATTTCTTGACTCATTTGAATTTATTCAAGAGAAAATAGAGCATTAGGAGCATAAAGGTGACTTGCAATAGGAGATTATTATGTTTTCAAACTGAATTCAATTGCAACTCAACATATTCATCAGATTGTGAAGGTATTTTACTAGTGCCAAGTTTCGGTGTTTGAGTTTTTGTAAACCCTAGGTATCAAATATGGTAGCATGATCTTCTAAAAATGTTCGAAGAGAGGGAAAGGAAGTGTTGAATGAGTAATTGATTAGTAATGAGATTAGACAACCACCTTTCTAGGCACTAATTGAAATTGCATACAAAGGAGACCTGTTTGGTGCGTTATTGATGATACCACCTAAAGTCTTAATGATTTAGGATGTCAGGTGTTGCTATACATGAAAAGTTGGAAGTATAAGTGACGTGGAGATAAGTGAATTGTATAGTCAACTTTTTGATGATGGAGTATTAAAGGAAGAGAATAAAATTTTAGAAAGGAAAGGGTTGACTCGTGCCCTAGATTTCCCTAATGTATTCAAGACTGAATGGATCAAGATTGCACTTAGTAGAATACATGAAAACTTTATTTGGCTAGAGGGTCATTAGAAAAGTGTTAGGATATCCTACCCTAGATCGACCTAAGAGCATGAAAAGTGATTCAAAAGAGATGATTAAGAAGAACACAGGTGCAATATGGAATCACAGGGGAATGTCTATTGATTCTATCTTAGACCCCCTAATTTCTTTTGCTATGAGAGTGATATCTCATAATTTTATTCAATCTTGTAGGATTAAATAGTGTATCTTACATGGCTATAGGTTTGGAATACAAAATAGTAAAGAGAGACCATACCTATGACCTTGCTGAGTTGCAACTTCAACAACTATCTAAATTTTTTTAGGCCATGCAGAACACATTCCCTTCATTCGGGAAAGTTGCTTGGAAGACCATAAGGTCTATTGAAGTTCAAATTGGAGAATTCATAGATCAACTTAGAGACAACTCTGAGTCAGTAATGACAAGTTATTTTGGGAACTTTAAGAAGTCTATGAAGCAAAGGTTAAGAATTCTAGTGTCACTAGTTGAGAAACATTATAATGATGTTTTCCTTCTAGTTGATGTTGATTATACATATGTGCAAGCATTCCTACCCAGGGTCAGATGGCTTAAGCCCTTTCCATATGAGATAAATATTGATGAAGCATAAGTAGCTATTAAATCTCTATTGGAAGAGAAAATAGATAAAAGTGCCACCTCATTTTGGAATGATGAGGAAGCCAAGTCCAAAATTACAATTGACTTGAAGACAACTTTTGTGGTAAGAAACAAGAATAAACTTGTGAAGAAGCCAATAGAGAGATTTGGTGAAGGGGGAGATGAAGATGAGGAAGGGGAAGAACATGTCCAAGCCCCTTTGGAAATTACTCAAGGACAAGGAGAATATGAGGGAGCTCATGAAGAAGTTTTCGAGGGAGAAGAAGTCAAGGAAGCACCCAAGGCTGCTAAAAAGAAAAGGAAAGCCAAAGAGTCTATAGTGGAGAAACCCAAGAAGAAGGTTGTGAACTGTCAAAACAAAAGCCAGCGGTTCTTGTTACCAGGGCTAGCACAAGGGTAGCCACTAAGAAAGTCAAGGTTTTAGAGAAACCTAAAGGTAAGAGGACTATTACTTCAGCAGAGCTGAGCCAAACAGTAAAGAAGACATATGAAAGAAGAAAATATGTAGCTGTAGTTGAGTCAGATGAGGAGAAGACAAAATCAGATGACATGAGACAATTCAAGGTGGTAAGCCACAATCCCTCCTCTAATTTGGATAATTTGTGTGATAATATAAAATCAAATGCAGGATTTTATTGGTTTTGCACTCACTCATAGATTTTGATAAGATAGGTAAAGTTGAACAAAATACTATTGAAGAAGCCATATATGTGATGATGGCTACATTCAAAATAACTCCTATAGAGATCTCCAACTCATTACTTAAGAGTCTTTATGACTAATTTGAGAATAAATGGAAATGCAATTTACAAATAGAAAGAGAGATAAGGGTAACCACTTTAGCTCAAGTCATGCCTAAATTGTGAAAGATAATGATAGACAAGGCTATGGAGTTGCACAAAAGTAAATTTACTCAAAAAAATAGAGCATTCATTATATTGAAGAAGACCATAGAGAATGTGGTAAATAAGAGTAAAGAAATATGGAGAACTATTTACAAGTTATGCATTCTAGCTATAATAGAGAAAAGTAAGAAAAAAATGCAAAAGCCTTAGAAAGTTGGAAAAAAAGGTAGCTGAGTCTACAAAAGATGAGTCATTCAAGGATGGTCATGTCTAAGACACTAAGGAAAAAATAGGAGAAGAGACCACAACTAAGGAGGAGTAACCAAATGATCAAAGTGTATCTAAGGTACAAGTGTTGAGTGCTAGTCATCCACATGAAGACCAAGTAAATAAAAAAGACTTAGTAAAAAATCAAGGATGTTTATGACAATCACTCTGAGAACATCAATCCCTTAAAAGATGATGCTTTGAAGAAGATATTGAAGAATTCCACCATGATAACTAATTTATGTACAATTTGTGTATTGGTGAGAACTAATGAAATTTAAAAGGTAGATATGGTAGCAGAAGGGGAGAAGAAAATTGACCCATTAAGTGTGCCCCTAGAGGTAAAAATTGTAGAAAAATAGACTACAAGAACTGAACAATAAGGTGTTCTTACAACACTAGTTCCATTACCTCTTGTGCCATTCATTTCTCACAAGCAAGCCTTGATTGCAATTGAGAAGGATGGAACATAAACCAGATTAGGTCAAGAAGCAAGTCCTACACCTAGACCACAGACACAAGGTGAAGAGAAGAAAGAGGATAGTCAGATTGACAAGCCTAAAGAATTGAAGGCGAATACTACTACAGAGGAACAAATTGCTATCTAGATTCTAGTTACCTTACTAGTTTCTAAGACTCCTAGTCAGTTTCTTTAGAGGCTGAGCACTCAAGACATGCCATTGAAGATATCCAGGCCAAGTGTAGAGACATCTAGTAGATTAGAAGACATATCTAATAGAGATGTGAGTCTTGATGAGGTGATTGAACTTCCAAAGTTTGATCTTGCTAAAATCACCATTGAGAAGATGATCATTCTACAAGAATCTTTACATAGGCAAAAACATGAAGAGCTATTGAGAAGGGAGCATAAGTAGAAGCAAAGGCCTCATGACATCAAAGACATATTTCTTGATGCTTTCAATCTCGCAAATCCTAATGAAGAGAAACCTATTCTTGAGTAATTAGTAAATATTGTTGACAAGATAAATGATGATGACCTAGACTCAAACATTAAACTATTGGAGTGGTCAGAAAATAAGTTTTAGAAAAAATTTCTTGAATAGATATCTGATGCCATTGTACTAAGATAGGTTGAGTTAGCAACCAAGATTGAAGATGAGAAAAAAGTATTGGAGAATATCTTTTCTCTATACACAAAGCTTTGTGATGTGACTTTATTCACACAAGAAGCAAAAAGGACTATTTATTGGTTGCAATGAGATCTACAATCCATAGGTACTACATTGAAACTATCTCTAGGTCAATGCCAAACTCATTTTCAATGATTACTCTCTACTCAAGGTCAACTAGTAGTACTCCAAGAAAAAAATGCTAAAATTTGTGCTACCTTGATCAACATCCAATCCATCTTGACCCCATACATGGAAGTGTTACACAAGGAACTATCCTTTGTTACACATTGATGAAGAAAAATTCTCATCTTTGCACTCATGAAGGCTTAGTTAATCTTTCTTCCAAGCTAGATATCCAATATTAGTCTCTATAGGTAGCATGTAACAATAAGGAATCAACATTGAAGATCACCATGGAGGTCCAAAAAATATTTTTGGACAAAGACACTATCAGTGTACAACCCAAATGACATGTGTGTCAAAAAGAGGGAATGAGAAAGTAAAGGAATGAGGATGATAAGGGGAACATAGTTTTGAGAAAAAAATAGGGGACAACAATAGTACATCATATTTACTCATCGAGAGTTATATAGAATTTGGATACAACAAGGAACACTCAACTTAGGATGAGTTATAAAATTTTGCAGAGGTATGACTGTTAAGTGATCAGTTGTGCAAAATTTTGAAAATTTGAAAATTTGTAGGGGATACAGATTATTTGGGTGATGCAAATAAGTTAGGTTGTATATGCATGCCAAAGTTTTTTTTTCACTCATGTCAAAGGGGGAGATTGTTGATCTTATTTTGGTTTTGACAAGTAGTGGAAAAACACTTAAGTGATTACTTAACATAAATCTGTATATACCAAGTAAGTAGTTTATGTCAAGCAATATACGCTGTTAGTGCCGAGCACCAGTATGTACCAAGTAGATGGTATGTGTTGAGTCACTCAAGTTTTGAGAAAGAAATATATGCTAAGTTATTCATATGCTGAGTAAAACAATGGATGCTGAGTCATTCATGAACTGAGTTGCAACATTGAATAATAGTGAATGCCGAGCATCAGAGCTTTCAAGTGGTGAGTAAATAGTTTTGGACATAGTTGTTTGTAATGACATAAACTGCTATGTAAACCATTTTTGGGCTGACTTAAGGATTGTTTTATGATTCTAGAAGATATATATGAAGGTATATTGAGAATCCCTATGCAGTGCATGCAACCAATCATATTGAGGGATGTTTTAAGCAATAAAATGGGTGAATCACAATCATTAATTCCTACCTAAATCTAGGTCACCTATGTCTTCTTAAGGAGGGAAAATCCTAAAGAATCATGCATTTGCAGATGAGAAGAGAAGGAAGAATGCTAAGTATAATTAGAGCACTCGTGGTGACTATGGAGGTTGTGATCATGTTATGAATTGTAGATTCAGTTAGAGAGAATAAAGGAAAGAATAGAAATGATAGAAGACATACATTTGATCAGGATGATCAAGTATACATTAGGAAAAAGGAGATTTGATATCTAGTAGAGAGGAGCTAACAAAAGGATAAGGGCTAAAACATTCTAAAATGTGAATCAATAAAAATCTCTTAACCGATTAGTCATAGCAAGCTTTTGTAAAGACTTTAACAAGGTGCTTACTTTATTGTAAGTTCAAGTCCTCTAACTAGACACAATTCTAACAAGGTGTTGAAATCCATTAACATGCTAAGATTTAACAATCTTTGTAAGCCTTTAATAGGGCATACCTTTCATAGGGTAGATCATACTCTATGATTAAACTCATTGTAACCTTAATTGGATACACTTTACGACTGCAGTAGTGAAGATTTGTGGGTTTCATCCCCACTCTAGTTTACCTTCTCATTGGAGGGTTTCTAGGTAAAAAATTTACTGTGTTTAGTGTTATTTGTTTCCATGATTTCTATCCATTTTACCAGGTACATAAAATCTAATTCTACTGATTTATGTTTAATTTGGCTTTATTAGAGCTTTATTGATTATAGGAAATACTGAACAAAAATAATGGTTGCCTAAAAAAATTAACAAATCCAAATCATCATAGTGTATAAATGTGTCGTCTACCTAAAGTAGGCCTTGCAGTGTCAACGAGGGAAGCTAAAACTAGACTCCAACGTGCCTTGCAGACATCTAGGTGTGTATAATTTTCCCTCTTTTGAGGTCCACCATATAAGTTGATTTTTGCAAAACATTTGTTAGATGAAATGTTGATGAATGGTGCTCCCTTTAATACCATAAACCATAATAGAGAACAAAGAAACAACAACAAATGCAAGAACAAAATATGGACTTCATATTTGTGCTACAAATACATAATTACATAATTCAAAAGCACAATATGCTAACCCACATGGGTGGCTTCATTACCATAATCTGCAAGACAAGTTGTGAATTATCACCCAGAGATGTCTTAGACAATATTCGGGCCTTTCTTAAATAGGCAATTTTATGCTACTTAGGAAGGTTCTAGACAATGAAACTTAATACATAGTTCTAATCGACCCTAACAATACATATTGAGTCAGCCAAAACCATCTTTGACATTTATTTTAGATATTTTGGGTAGCCCAACTTTGAAAGGCCATAACTCTTGAACTATTGCTTTGATTGGCTATTATAGCCACTTTTTGGAAATGCCAGCTCTTGATCTACAAGCTCAAAATTGGATAAGCACCCTTTTGTCGAGTCTTTAGACCTCATCCAGGCACTCTAAGGCCTCCAAAGGTGAGCTTGAAGATTTTTCTGCAAATTTTTCCACCAAAAATCCATAATAGTTCTTCTCTGATACTTAAGCTAGAGCAATTAGATTTTTATGGTAGGCTTATAACTCTAAAATGAACCTTCATATAGAAAATGAGAACATTCCAAGCTCGTATGAAAAACTTACTAAAAATAGCAAGTTCCCATAAATAGTACCTCCCTATCTACTAGTCCTTATTAAAATAGAAAAGACTGAAAATATTTTTTTTTGGGTGATGCAAGATTGCTCATACACCCAGGATGCTCCTACATTAGACACTTGGGGAAATTTGAGAAGTGAGTCTATAACCACACAAACTTGCAATGAATTACCAAACTATCATGACAATATAGGTATGTATATATCTGTTGATTCTCCTTTTCCACAATGAAATTGCAATTCTATGAGGTTTTAATTTTCAATAATAAAAATTGCAAAATATCAGTTACCTATCACATAGGTAGGCATAAATTATTTCTAACAGAATAAATATTTTTGGATGTCTAGGTGTGATAGAAAATTTTTTAACCTATTGTATATCATTGAAACAATAAAGCTAACATTTTTTTGATAACACTTACTAAAAGTACACATTGGTTTTGTGAACTAATAATTTTGGATTTACAATTTAAAATTGAGATTATCACCAAGTGTTTACTCAAATATTTCAAGGAAGAAGAGGTCTTAAATACAATGCTAAGAGCAAAATCATCACACCTGAATAGTAGGAAAGATGGTAAAATGTGTATAAAAGAAACATGAATAAAAAATGATTTCATATTATATTAAAAAAATAGTGTTACAAATAGTTTGTCATTAGATATGAGCATATTCACTTGTGACTATAATATAGGTAACATTGATTGACAAGGACTCTAGTCATAGCCTATTAAACTTTGCTTTGGTCCTAAGCCCATCAATAGAGTGTTCCACTGCCTTGAAATATTATATGCATTTTACTCAATCAACTTGAATTGCAATTGAAATTAAAAATCACTTTATAAATTCAGACCTAAAAAATGATATTAATTAATGAATCCAGGAATCCTAATTTAGATTAAAAGAAAATGGTCGTAACTCACAAGCTTAAAGTGAATATTATTGGTCCCTGTTGTAGCCATTGCCGCTCTTCTATTTTGATCTTCTTAATTTCAAAGATCTTTTTTGAACCAAATACAAATTTTCCTCTTGATTATTGAAATTGGAGAGGGAAATATGCATTGTTGAATCATTTATTTGCAAAATCTTTGAAAAGTCCATATTTAAAAGTTTAAAACATCAATGTTTCGAAACTTTTTTTTATAAAAAGTCACGAAAGTTATCTATCTATACCAAACAAAAGATACTATATAAATTTATTATGTTACTAAACTTTTTTTATACAATATAATAATTTGAGGTTCTCACAATTATATTTCCATTTTAAATTAACTATTGATTTTAAAACTTTGATACAAAGGTTATAGTTTAAATTATCATTATTTTAATATAAAACATATAGTCATAAGATACAACTTTTCTTTGTTGTATTGTTATTACAGTAGCGTTTATTTTATTTCTAATATAATTTTTTGTTATTCTTATTATTATATTTAAGTTATACAAAACTAAGATATTGATGTTTTACTTCCTATTTGCTTTCTCAATTACTTTCATTTAAAACATTCCTTTTTTCATAACCTTTTTTTGTTAGTACACATTATAGTTTATTAAATATATCTTTTGTTTAGGACTTAAGGTAATTGGAGTTGTAAGAAAACTCAAAAGCCTTTTTAACTAAATATAAATACTTTTTAATTTTTGATTTATTAAGTTTTTACTATTTTGATAATAATACTTTATTTCTATATGTTAAGAATACTTTATCTAATGTTAAATTTGATATTATCCTACGAATATTAAGATATGATCCATAATATATGTATTATTATTATTATTATATTAAGTAATTTACTATCACATCTATGAGGTCTATAATTTTTAATATTAAAAATTGTATTTATTAAATTGGAATATCACTTTACATATTCATATATGAGTTCACCAAAAAATATTTCTTATGGTAGAAAATTAGTTGAAATTCTATAAATCTTGAAAAAATATATTAAAAAAATGTTAATATATGAGTTCACCAAAAAAAAATTTCTTATGGTGGACAATTAGTTAATATTTTAGTAATGTTAATTTAAAATATATTAAAAAAATGTTGGAAGAACTTTTTTGTTGAGAGGTTTGAAAAACTAGAAATTTTTTATACAATACTTTTTAAATATTGAGATTTTCATAATGAAAATTAGATGTATATCTATGTCTATAATATGTCAATGTTTTTAATTTGGTCTATTATAAATATGAAATCGCAACATTTGGTTTAGTATTTTGGAGTATTTCACTATTTCTCACAGCCTCTATAGAAGCCTAGTGCCCAAATGGCTACCAACACATTATAGAGGAGTTATTAAAAGCTACACAAACTGGGTAGCCAAATAATGAAACCGCAAAAGAAAAAGAAAAATGAAAATGTCAACATGACCAACCTAACAACTATAAAACAATTGAAATAGAATTGAGACTGGCCTATGGAAAATTATTTTTTATTAGGTTTGTTTTACAATTTTTTTGTTTTTTGATTTTATGGTGTGTGCTACTTTCTAAAGCATGTGGGAATTTTAATAAAGCTTTGTCTTTAACTAATGCATATAATATATCCTAATTATAGCTTTGAAGAAATGCAACCTATGACAAGTAAATGTTTCCCAAGAAGTCCACCTTCTATACAAAAAATATATGAAAATAGAAAAAGAAATAGAGAGTATTATGCATGTAATAAAGATGTAATAGCTACCTATAGACACCATAAAATATTATAGAGAGTTTCACCCACCTCTAAACAAATACAATCAGAGAGTACTGTAGAAGTAGAGATTGAGAAAGACCTTTGAAACAGTTAGAGTTTCATTGATTACCACCATTTGTACTACGAATACATGAAAGTAGAAAAATAATTAGAGAATATTATGCATGTAACAAAGATGTGATCATTGCTCACAGACAAGCTAAAATATTATAGAGAGTTACAACCACCTCTGAACAAATATAGGCAAACTCTATTATAGAAGACGCCACAGAGAAATACCTTCAATGATTAGAGTTCCATCAATGACAAAGACAACAAGCTCCACTACATCAATAGTGTACTTACCACCTAGAAAATGCACTCCATGAACTCCAATGACAATAGAGTAGAAAGAGAAATCAAGAATATTATGACAAAGATAAAGATCAAATAGTTGCTTAGAGATGTGCTTATAGACTAGGAAAAACCTTAAATCCCTTGCAACAAATAGAAGCACAGAGTATTGAGCACATAAGCATAGAACAAATAGTTCCAAAATTACAAGAGAAATTGCATGAAGTACGACAAAATCCATTGCAAGAATAAATGAATAAACATGCAAGGATTACATAAAGAAATGACTATATAATGCTATACAAATGACTATATAAGGATATCCCCTTGGATGATCCATGATTTCTAAACACAGATGACATATTATCTAAAGAGTTTGTTCATGACTATGAAGAATTAATTAATCATAATCAAAGACACACAAAATGTAAACAAGGTACATGCGTAAGAAAAAAGGGTACAAAACAAAGAAAAAAGTATATCTACTTTATCATGTGATGAGGATGGAAAAAAATATGAGCATGCAAGAAATGATGATAGACTTAATATTCACAATCAAGAAATATCAATAATTTGGAGAGAAAACATTGACTGCCAACAAGTTATCTCATAGGAGCTTGTTCTCAAATACATTTCTAAACATGCATCTAAGGCTGAAAAATAATTTGAGACATATATTGACATGTTAAAAAGAATATCTTTAGCCCAACAACCTGAAAAACTAGCTCTTATAGCATACAATAAACTTATTACAAAAATTGTAGCTGAACATGACATAGGTGCAAGAAAAACATGTCACATGCTTCAAAAATTGCCTCTTATTGTGTGCAGTCATCCTTTTACATCCATGAATGTTGGTAAAATGATGTTCCAGTGGATAATAGACATGTTAGATAGAAAAAAAATAAAATCCACACACTTATAGGCACACAGTCACAGAACTCCAGAGCTTGAGATGCTAACACTTCTTAAATCTGCACGATCGTACACTTATTCTACAAATCATAGAAATGTTAGGTGGAAAGAAAGAAATGACCAATTTGAAATATTCTGTTGGAGTGAGCTACTCTTATACAAATATTTTTGTATCATAGAAAATGACAATGACTTGAGAAAAGAAAGAATTATTACAAACTGGACAAACATTAGTGCAAATAGATATCATGTTTTGAATGTCAATCACATGTTAGAATCTAAGAACAAGAAGAAGAAGAAGAAGAAGAAGAAAAACAAGAAGAAGTAGAAGAGGAGCAATAAATAATGTCGATGAATGAGTGGTAGATGTTGTCATAAATGGGAACTTTACATGGTATTACCCTCAATGAACTTGATATGCTTGGCAAGCATGATTTTGATAACAATAACAAATGGGATCAAATTTTCATTCCCGAAGATCTGCATGAAATTGTAAAAAATTTCATAAATATAAAAAAATAACATTGCACAATGTGATAATATCCTGCCACATTACCATATACCAAGCTATGCATTGTCAACAAGTCAACAGACAACACTTGCAATAATTATGGAACACGACGAATGTTGACCTCACAAACCTCTTTATATGATTATTCAAGGAAAAATTGGTACAGGAAAATCATACTTGATTCACTACATAAGAAATGCATTGAACAATAATGGTCAACCACAGAAAGGATAACTATTGGTATTGGCTCCTACAAGTGTTGCTGCATTCAATGGACATGCATCTGCTATATATACAATGCTTAAGATACCTATTAAAAAAATGCACCATTACAAGGGAAAGAATTAACTACATTGCAAAAGGAATTAAAATAAATAAGATATGTATTCTTATTAATGAACTAAGATTTATTTGCCCAAAGCTACTACTGAAAATAGTTAGTAGACTATGACAAGAATTTTGCGAAAATCAACATCTCTTCTTTGGTGGCCTTTCCATCCTATTCGATGACCTCACCCAACTACCCTTTGTGCTATACACATCATGTTCTACTACAAGAACATTGTGGGAGAAATTCAAAACAATCATCACATTGGATAAAATATTTCACCAACAAGGCGATAACATAGAGCAAACACAATTTCACTAACTTCTACGGAACTTACAAAATGCAAAATTGACAAAAAAGGACTTGGAGCTCCTACTCACACACACAAATCAAAAATTTCATCATATGAAAAGGATGAATTTGACAAATCAATACACCTATTTTCTACAAATGATCTTGTAAAACTACACAATAAAAATATGTTGAAACTATTGAATTGTCCAATTGCAATAAGTATAGCAATAAGGACTACATACAACATGGAATATGCAACTGTTGAAAGAAACTTGAAAAGGAAATCCCATTGTCGAAAGGAAAGCATATCATGCTCACAAAAACATATGGAGACAAGTAGGTCTTGTAGATGGAGCATTGGATGAAATAATTGAGTTTGTTTATAGTGATGGTTCCAAACACCCATAACTTCCAGTATACATTGCAAAAAGGATTGATAATTACAATGGTCCTCCATGTGATAAAAATGATCCAAAATTAGTACCAATAATTTTGTTAACCTTGGGCACACGGAGGAAAATACCCGTAACAATGGCATGGGCATTAACCATTCACAAATCTCGAGGGATTACACTACACTAAACAACAATTGACATTGGTAAAATTGAAATGTAAGGACTCAAATTCACAAGAATATCTAAAGTCAAATCACTAAAAACTTTCACATCCAACTATTTTTCCCCCTAGAAAGGTTTTCCAAAATGGAAAACAATCGATACACAATCATAACGAAAGGAGAAGAAGCTCGATTACATCAAATTGCTCTCTCAACAATCAAGGTTGCAAAATTTTCATAGAATGTGCTCTTGTTATGAAATACATGTACAATCATGCTCTTCTCAATATTCTAAACTAATTATGGCTGCAATAATGAAATCTAATTCCTTATACAAAAGTCTCCAACTCAACATTTCAATGACAGGAAATTGTTCAAATGAATGTCTCAAGATTATTTGGTTAGGTCTACCAATCACTTCATGTTTTATTAATTTTTTTACTCAATGTCATGTTTGAGAAATCATATATTCATTGATATCTAGTAGTGAGCTACTCACCAATTCATATTTCACTGCAGAAGGTCCGAGTCAACAAAATTTTTACCAAATTATATTTTACAAATTGGATGCTATAGATGTAGTAAGTATACTATGCTTCACAATATGCACAATTTTACTTGGACCGAATATGTACATTACTTTGGTTTTATTTGGCTAATTTTGTTGTTGTTTCAAACCAAATAGTCCACGATGAATTTGAACATTCCTTATTGTGTTTGGCAACCCACTTCATAGAATAGTTCTTCGAAGACAACAACACAATTTTCCATGCTTCGACATAGAGTTAGAATACATATAGAAACAACCAAGACTGAAATAGGCAAGATGATTGATCAAGGAAAATTGGGCAATTAGTTCTAAAATATACCAGCATTTACTTGTAATAGGTGTGATATTATATAACCATATAGATTTGCTATTAATTTTTAGCTTGGCATTGTAAAAGAAGAAGATTTACAAATACAATTATTTTTGGGAGTATCGATCATTTTTCATTCTCATGAAAAAATTAACAATTTTTTAATTGGACAATTGGCTTGACCCTTAGACCTATGGGTACAAGTACTAGTTAAGTCGATAGGCTTTTCACTATGGACATCGGCCATTGGTGGGAAATTGTCTAATGCTGGAAAATTATCGGATGGTGCCAAATTGTCTTATGCCATTAAATTCATGAAGTTGTTTGGACATCAGGATGCTGTGATGCCCAAAAAGATGAGTGTTGCATACATTTAGGAAATTTTAGCTAGGTAAATTAACGCCAAGATGTTTGGAGTGACTAAGGTTATTGCAGTGTAGAGCACAAACGCAATGTGAAAGGAGTTATCTGGACACCAAGCAACTCTCATGGTCAATTGTTATGGCTCAGTGATTTTATTTAAATATATGGATTAGTGCCACCATCATTTGGGAAATAACTGGATTGACAATGGAAGAGGGAAATGATTGGATTGAAAATGGAAGAGAGAAAATTATAGAAAACCCTGGAAAGAATGCTTCATCTAACACTAATTTTTTAATAAATCTAAATAAAAATATGCTTCGCATCAAAGAGCTCAATACAAAGAACAAGACAAGAGTTTCAACAACATATCATTCTACGTTGTGGTTATTTGAAAATGGAAATGATAGAGATTGGTTTCATGGCCTTAGTCACCACTCTTTACCATTCTCTTTTAGGATTGTAATTCATTGAGAGCTTCATTAGAGACAAAAGTTAGTGGTTTACCAAGAGCTCTAAGAAACAAAATGTATGTTATTTCATATAGGATAGGAAAAAAAAACGAGCAAAGGAAAATGTGTTAAAAGAACTCACAATTTAGACATGGAGGAGTAAATATGAAAACTACCAAAAATCACAATAAAGAAGAAGTTCTTAGGACATGTTTGGTTGCTGGAATTGGAATAGAAAATTTGGAATATGTTGTATATTTTCTATTTGGTTCGTCAATATGAACATGTATTTTCATTTTGCCTCTAAAATGAGGTTATACCCATTCTAAAAAATAATTGTTATTGGAATAACCATTTTCATTCCCAATATTACATTCCTATTCTCCATTCCTATGCTCGCAACCAAACGGTCCCTTAGAGGATAACGATATCCCCTAGAGAAGATGCCATGATTCTCCAACTACGATGCCCAAATTTGTGACATTTTCTACACTTTATAAGACAAAAGAACATCTAAGAAAATAAGTTTTTTGGAGACAAGCAATGGTAAAAATTCCACGTAAATTATAATTCACTTGAAGAAAAATTATGATTTTATCATTTGCATATGTTTTAGCATAATATTCCATCTAGTAGTTCAATATCCACTTGTTAGAGTCCAATGTCCAAGAATGCCTCTCAAAGTTTTTGAGAAAAATTTGGGCCTCTCCTGCCCTCCAAATTAGGTATGAAAACCTCAATTGTAGTCTCATCAGTTGCATTAGTGATGAAAGTCCTAAACGAAAATGACCAAATATTTGGCATTGCATATGATGCCTTGGATATTCAATGGACCCCTAATGGACCTAGATAATGCTTGCCAATAAGATTATGTTTTAGCCTCAAACATACAGAGGATTTGCATCTTCTAAAAAGAAAGGAAGTGTAAAGAACAATTATAAAAACTTTGCTAATGAGGTAGGTGTTGATGTGGGGTAAAGAGAATTTTCTATTTCACTGAATCTTATTACAAATATGATATGTAGTACCAGAATCAAAACCTAAGTAAAAAGGGGCAGAATTAGGGTAACAATAAGAGCTTCTAGGAGAGTACTCTAAGAACTATATATGTATTACGTCCCATGGCCCCAAAACTATAATAGGATAGATGTTTAATAATCTCTAGATTTCAATGCATGGAGCGAGAAACATTACCAACCAGCTAGTTTCAAGACATCTAGGTGGTCTTCTTCAGATGCTCCATTTATTTCACGATGAAGCTTTTTTCAATATTTTGTTATCTCTACAAGTGAAAATTGGGTCATGGAAATGATATAAACATTATAGGTGTGCATATAGAATGGCCACCAAATCAAGAAATATTAACACATTCCTAATTAATACAAAAGGATTTGAATATAGTAAATCCCCATCAAAAAGCTTAAATCAAATAACAACACACTGGCCTAAGCTGTAATATTTAAACAATTTCATCATATTTAAATTTCATAAATCCTATGATAAATATCATTGAGAGATTATTATTCAATTAGAAAAAATACAAATCAATGATCATTTAAATATTAAAAAAAGATAAATTACACAAAGTCTCATAACCAAACTACATTTTTTTCTAATCTTAATTATTCAAATTTTATCGATAATTAATTTCAAGAATATGCCATCAATTTTATTTTAAATTAAAATTGAGTTAACAATATTAATTTTTCATATATTAAATCATATAATTTATTATTCATGAATATACTACTTAATTTAATAAAAAATCTTATAATAATATTAACTAAATTTTATTCATTTTTTTAATATAATAAAAGTTTAAAATATACATTACCAGTTTTCTAAGATGAAAATTGGTAGCTCACAATAACTAAGTAAATTTTTTAATAACTAAGAATGATAAGATGAGAGAGTCCTAAAAGGATGAAGAAATTCTTTCCCTCAAGAAATATATATTATGCAATTTTAAAAAGTTCCATTTACAATAACCATTTAAAGGAAAGTTCAATGCAAAATATTAAATCTTAAATACGTCCAAAAAATTCTTACAATTTCACAATTTTACTTGTATAACAAACAAATATCACATACTTATCACTTAACATGGTAACAAGATTATAAATATAAAAATTTCATTGTTGACTTTATATATATATATATATATATATATATATATATATATATAAAATAAGTAATTGGATTTAAGTGCTCACTAGGGAAAGAATCGGGAAAGAAAACCCCAATTCACAGCCAATACAAATGAAAAATTCAACATCAAATACAATTACAATGGGTGAAAGTATTTCTAGGGAGAAACACTATAATCTTTATCTATAACAATTAAATGCGCTAAGTGTGGAAAGTCATTCACATAAATAGTTAGGGGACACGCTAATCTCCATCCAAAATGCACTAAAGAAAAAATAAAGTAAAATTTTTTTTCCCAGATTCATGAAACGTAGTGATTTTTGTTTCAAAATTTTTGTTGTTTTTGACTACAAACTATGCAGATCATGAAGATCAAACACTGAAATTTTCAAAATAAATCTATGATGTTTTCAATTTTTTGAAAATTGGTTAACTGTACAATATAGCTGCATCCAATACTTAGTATTGTGGAACCAAGATTGATACCACTAGAATTCCATAAACTTATAAATATAAATTCCATTACAACAATTTATATTATTCAAGTATTCCATTTAAACATTATAACAATATATTAATTATTTTTTATTAAATAATAATTCAAATATAAACTATAATCTATAACTAATATATAATACCCTCACACTAATTTGGGTGGCTACAAACTATTTTAAGGTGGCAAAATGTAAAATGAACTAACATGAACCTCCACTAAGATTACAATTGTAGTGATAACAAAATTATTTATTTATTGATTTTAATTTTCCATTTACGAGTGACTTTTTTCTGATCACCGAGAAATGTTTATTGATTCCCTCCCTTTTCCATGTGTTGTTTTTCCTTGTATTGTAAATGTCTGATACTATCACTTTTTAAATTTATGGTACCATTTTATGATAACATATATCCTCCAATTAGAGACAATGAAATAGCATAAGCACTGCACATAGAAGAGGGTAAAGTGGGCGGACAACATGCTGCTTAAGGAGTGGTGAAAATGGAGTGACTCGTATCCCTCTTCATAGGAGCCTAAAGAGAACCTGGACAAAGACAATTAAATAGTTCACATCCACTTCCAAATTTAGCATGCACAACTACAAAGATAATCACAATTTTGAGGTCTAATAAAAATTCCCCTTCCCTTATGCTATGATGGATACTTTACTCTTGCATTATTATTCATGATTTTGATCCAAACTATTCTTCTTTCTCCTGCAAGATTGATTGCATTTCATTTTCTTCAACAACTTTAACCACCTGCGAAGTAGCAATGCCTTGTAATATTTTTTTTTGTAGTTACCCTTTTTGCACCTTCGTAACCTTGTTTGAGAGCTAACATTAACACCTTGCAATGCTTTAAAAATTTCATAAAAGACTGCTATCTTATTTCATGGCTTTACAACCAAAGAATTTAATTGTTAATGAGACCATGTGACAATGTGATAACTGTGTGAAAATAACTACTACCATTCATCGCAACCTCATAACTTGGAGATTTAACTCATCTTTTAACCCTACAATGATTAGAATACATGCTTTTGGTCCTTTGTAACCTTAACCTTAGGTTACTCTTGACCGTATTCGACAATGCGAATACATTTTTTTGCTCCTTCGCAACCTTTATAAATTTTGCTTTATCAAAATAACAAGATATTGCTTCGTTCCATCACCTAGCTCATTTGATCATTGACTTCAAGCTAACCTTGTTCGCACCATCACAACTTAAATTTCTTTAAGCCAGAACTAAATCATGATCATGTGATGTTTATCTTTCGTTGCTTCGATGAATTAATTCTTGAGGTTAAATTTATCTAATTGTGATGATGTGATAGCCTTAGATCTTACTGCTATGGTTGGCTCTTCAGAGCTTTGTGACTTACCTTTCATCATATGGAATATAGGTTGTGATGTTGTGAAAACCTTTGATATGATCTTCATCTAACAGTTAGGAATCTATCTCCAAGGGAAATTGACCTTTCAACATGTGACATGGATATTTCAATGCATTCTACGTCATTGATTTGGTTTCCATCTTCGTTCTTTCCACCTTTGACCAGGGTGTTCACCATTGTCTAACAAAATGAACATTCTTGAAGGCTTCTGCTACTTCCTCTACACTAGATTTGAATGTTCTTCCTTCTAACCTATTTCCATGATCTGTATCATATCCTCTGGCCTTGATCTCCATGTTCTTTGCTGCCTTTTTCTTTGAATGTAAGTGTGATCTTCTTTTCAAATGCATACCGTCTTCACCATGCATACTTGATCAAAGCATTATAGCTTTACAATAACTTCCCTCTGAACTAGGAAATGCATAAACTTACCCTCCCTTTCCTAATCACCTAATATGTATGAATGCATTATATTTCTTTTGAATGCCCACCTAGATGCACATAAAGGGATAATGAGAGGAGAAGTTCCTTAAGGGGAATCTAGACATAGTCATGACATCACATTGACTCATCCCTAATCCTAGAAGTTTGAAAAATATAGGGGGACTAAAATCATGCAATAGGATCCTAGGACCCCTAGGCACACATTATTCTTGTTCGTATGGGTCGTAAGGGGTCATTGGATAACAATGTCATTTGATGATGATATATGTCCCTAAGGGTCCTAGGACTCTTAGGGACACATTATGCTTGTTCATATGGGTCGAAAGGGGTCATTTGATAACCTATGATCCCTTTCAACACATTTGATGATGAAATATGCCCTTAGGGGGCCTACGATCCCTAGGGATACATTGCAATTGTTCAAATTCATTGACAAAGCTCATAGGATAACCTATGACTCCTTTCAACACATTAGATGATGGCATATGTCCTTGGGGATCCTAGGACCCCTAGGGACAATTTAATATGGGTCAAAAGGGGTCATAAAATAACTTATGCCCTCTTTCAACACATTTGATGATGACATATGTCCCTAGGGGCCTAGGGACACATTACGCTTATTCATATGGGTCGAAAGGGGTCATTAGATAACTTATGACCCCTTTCAACACATTTGATGATGACATATGTCCTTAGTGGTCCTAGGACCTCTAGGGACTCATTTTTCTTGTTCATATGGGTTAAAATGGGTCATAAGATAATCTATGATCCTTTTTGACACATTTGATTATGACATATGTCCCTAGGAATCTTCAGACCCCTAGGAACACATATGGGTCAAAAGGGGTCATTGGATAACCTATGAGTCTTTCAACATATTTGATGATGCCATATGTCTCTAGGGGTCCTAGGACACCTAGCAACACATTATACTTGACCCCTTTCAACACATTTGATGACAACATATGCCCCTAGGGGTCCAAAGATTCCTAGGGACACATTTTGCTTGTTCATATGTAGCAAAAGAACACATTTGTGCCTATATATAATACAGGTTTAATATCCTATATACTATATAATATAATATAATATAATATTTTAAAATTTAATATAATTTAGTAAAATTTGTTATAATGTAATATGTTAAACTATGTATAATAAAATATATTATAATATAATAAGCTATACTATATTTAATATAATATATTATAAATATATATCTTATAAACTATATATATTAAATATCACAATTTGTAATCACATGGATCATGAAAATAAAAAATACACTTGAATAGGACATCACATGGATCATGGAGGGGATAATCACGACCCTTCCTCAATTTTCAATCCCTGCCCTCCACTTTTGATGTGATTCATTTGCATATTTGGGTGAAAGGATATTGGGTATCCAATATATTGGATATTTGATTAGGCCTTGTAATAACCAAGCCTCCTTGGTTAACTCTAAAAACATGAATTTGTAGCATTGAGGGTTGTTCCAGACTTTGATGATATATTAGATGACTTCTAATATAATGGAATTCACTAAAACAAAAAGGGTTTGTAGAGGACATTCTCATCTTTTTAGTGATATAATTGTTATGAAGATATTAGTTCAATAAGTATTTATTACTTATTTTTAAATGAATATAGTTATAAGATGTTGATTTGCACACTAATTGAAAAAATGGCTATAACTTTCAAACTATAAAATAAATTTAAAATCTGAAAGATGTGTCACATTCTATGCTTTTTCTAATAAAATTTTTAAATAAATAAATAATTTTTGTCTTAAATTCATTAAGGTGGTCAGACACAGGCCCTTTTTTTCTTGATAAAATTGTAGCACAAAATTCAAAATTAATTGTTTATTCGGAATAAAAATACCCAAAAATATGTGTCACATCTAGAGATGAGTCTCTTCTAATATTTAAAATCTTATAAAAAAATATTATTAATTATGATTAGGGTAGTTAGACATACAACTACTTCTTAATTTTGTCCTAAAAATTTTGTAACACTATATTAAAATATGAATTTTCAACTGATCAAACTAAATTATTTTTTGGTAAGACCTAGTAGTTTAGAAACTACATTCAATTTCCTAAAGATTTTATTCTTACAACTTTTAATATAAACTTCATAACTAGTTCAAAATTGCACACCAAGTTGACATAAACCTGATTTGCTAATTTTGCATTGTCACCTGAGGGTAGAGTTTCACCCACCATGATCCTACACATATGCAGCTAAAGGAATCTGATGGTGGTGGGTTAGGTTTGGAAACAACTCACCCTAGTTGGTAAAAGGTAAATGTTCAATCTTTGAATGGAAAAAAAACAATGTCGATGATGTCTATTTGGTAGAAGGTCTGAAACATAATTTTTTGAGTGTTGGTCAGTTAAATGACAAAGTTTATTACCGAGAGTTCAAAGGAGGTATATATAGGATACTTGGAAGATCAAGATATCTGATTGCTGCTAGAAAGAAAACTAAAGGTAATCTATTAGATCTGAATACTATTGTTAATAGTTGTTTGGTCACTATTAGAGTTAAAGATAGTTCACTATGGCATAGAAAGTTTTGTCGTGTGAATTTTGATAGCTTGATCAATTTTAAGTCAAATGCCACTACAGGATTGTCTCAACTAGTAAAGCTAGACAATATAATGTTCAAAGAATGTTAGTTGGGTAAATTAACTAGTTCTATAGTTGATAGTGAGACTTTATCATTTAGAATAAATTTTATTTGGTATATATTTCTCTTTGTGGCCTTATCAGAATAAGAAGTTATCATGGTGAAAAATAATTTATGACATTTATTGATGATTACTTTAGAATGATGCCAATGACCTTCTTGAAGAATTCCGAAGCCTTCTAGAGGTTCAAAGTATTGAGAGCACTTGTTGAGAACACACAAGTTTTCAAATGACATTATGTATTTCAGACTTCTTCAGATCTATAATTATTTATTCTCTACAATTATCTATATTTTTTAATTTTTAAAAGAATTTTTTCACCCAATAGGGCTTGCAGAGAATTTTTTTTTGCAGGAACTGGGCAGTGAATATTCCATCAGCATCTTCAATATTTGGCAGGGAATTATTCTGAATCTGACAACCACATCTAGCCAAGCCTATCCATTTTCGACATGCTTCCTTTGTTAGAATACTGCGGGTGTTTCATTTTACACATCTTGTAAGGTTGTCCCCCACCGAATGTGGGACTAACCCCCACTACTTGTTTTCAAAATTTCTAGTGTAGTGATTTTGGCCATGGCGAGTGTTTTTCGACACTTGAAAAACTCCAACGCTTGGCACTAGCCCTCGATGGCTTGTGCTTTGTTTTCACTTATCGCTAGCCCACTCCGGCATACGTAACCACCATCATCGACCTCTCAATTCCATGACAATCATGAAAGCTTCCTAGCAAGCACTGTTCACCCTGGCTTGAATCTCCAAAAACAACAATGAACATCTCCGACACTGCAAAAAATCTCTAGTAGCTTGACACATGGACATTGCCAAATAATTGATAACATCAGCACGCCATCGCCCACGTGGACATTGCCAAATCAGTAGTATAGTCAGCGTACACATCACCATCTACATCCTTTTTCCATATATCTTCTATACATCTGTACAGTACACGCAAGCAACCATATCATGTTGACATCATCATTACATCACCATGACATCACTATAGGGGCCCAAATATGTTGACATCAGCAGTTTGCTATCCTAAATTGGACGGTCGTCTGAATGTCATCTAGGGGAAATTTGAACTGCTAGAAAAACCTCTTCACTATCAAATTTAACCCCATCTTTTATTGATCCAACCCTTCTTTAAATTGATTTTTGATTTTGCAATCCGACTTTGGGAGGCCATATCTCAGCCATCTAGACTCCAATTTAGGTGCATTTTTTAAAATTTTGGCTAGAATTTCGTAAAGTTTTCAGTGGTGTAGTTCTTTTCTGGTTTTGGTGCATGAATTTTTCAGAAATTGCATCTTTTGGTGATTATACCTGTCCAATCCTACATTTTGCAACTTCAATTGCTCCGTATGGGCTCATCTGGACACGAAAATAGGTTCTATTTTTTTTGAAATTGTGTTATTTTTTGTCTACTTTCCATATCTATAATTATATTATAGGGTTGTATGGACAAAAATTGAACTCCATAAGGAGGTTGTAAAAAGGAAAATTAGAAGTCCAGTAAGGCCAAAATTGGCAAGCAACCATTGTAAATGCACTACATATAAAGTACCAAACGCATCTTTTTTGGGGGGTGGGTTTCTTGATTGAGTGAAAAGGGAGGGTGTTCTTGGTGTTGTGTTCCTCTTTTTTGGCTATTTTCTTTCATTTTCTACATCATGGGAAATTTCAAGTCTCCAAAATTAACACCTCATAACTATGCTACATGGTCCATTAAAATGTTGTGTCATTTAATGCATAAAAGGAGTTTCTCAATATGTAGATGGTACCCTTCCTAAACCAATAGGTGATCAAGTATCTACAACAAACATCTTAGCTTGGGAAATAATGGATAGGAAAACCCTAGGCGATATTTGTTTGGGGGTTGAAGACAAGATCATCTATCAGCTACAGAAGTCTCGTACATCCAAGGAAGCTTGGGATACCTTCAAAAACCTATATGGTAAAGTCTCTAAGGAACATGTTTTCAAAATTGAAGATGAGCTTGTCTCTTTAAATCCAAAGACATTTGATTCTATGCAAGACTTTATCATAAATGTGAATGAATTAAGTGTAAAACTTGATGATTGTGGGAGTCTTATTAAAGATGACAGGTTAATCTATCTCATTCATAATAAGGTGCCATCTGAGTACTTCACATTTGTTTCTTCTTATAACACCTCAAAGACTACATTAAGGTCTACCTATCATAAAGTCTCTTTTGATCGCTATGCTATACTGTTGGATGAAGAAGAAAAGAAGTTGAAATCAATGGGGATTCTCAAGTCATCCAAGTCTAAGGCATTGGTGGCCAATAGTGAGGGTTCTCAATCTTCAAATAAAGGAAATGGAAAGAAGAAGAAGTGGAAAAATAACACACAAGAGGATTCAAAAAAGACAACACCATCATCAAATCAACAAGGCAAGTCTTCATCAAATTTAAACAAGAAGGGGGACACCAATAAGGAGAAGAAAAAGTGTGCTTATTGCAAGAAATTGGGTCATGATGAACATGAGTGTTACCATAAAAAGATTGATAAGTTGACAACCATCATAAAGAAACACAATGCTCCACTGCCTAATGCTTATAAGGACAAAGGGTCCTCATCTTCAGATTCAAAGGGCAAAGGGTAAGCACTCATGGAAAACTCAAGTTCTTTAGTGGAATGGATTCTTGACTTAGGTGCCTCATATCATACAGGTTCTTGAAAGGGAGACTTTTCTTCATTGAAGCAATGAAAGGTACCACACATCTTTGTAGGTGATGATACAAAAATAGAAGTTGAAGGGAAAGGAAATGTGGAAATGGAAAATGGAGAATTCAAAGATGTTCTCTATGTTCCTAACCTAAGTTCTAATCTCCTCTCAATTTACCAAATCACTCACCTTGGAGATGGAAATAAAGTTTAGTTCCTTCCAGATTCAGTAATGATGCAATCTCTAAAAGATGATTCAGTGTTTGCAATGGGGAAAGTTAATCATGACAACAAGTTGTATTCTTTCTCCCAATTTCTACCTAAGTCTCCTTCACATGCTTTGTTGACTTAATATAATCCACAAACCAAATTATGGCATGAGTGATATGGTCATCTTGCCTTCCACTATCTTTAGCAACTTTGATCACAAAACATGGTCAAAGATCTACCTGCAATCATCTTTTCCAAAGGGGAATGTTCAACATGTTCAATGGATATGCATCTAGAGGAGAAGTTAACTAAAGGGAAGTCTTCAAGAGCACTAGTTGTTCTTCAATTGGTTCACATGGTACTAGCAGGTTCTTTTGTAGTGACATTAGTCAACCAGGGTCGCTACATACTTACTTTCATTGATGACTTTTCGCGCTACACATGGATCTACTTTCTTCATCACAAGAATGAAGTGTTGGATAAGTTTCTAGCCTTCAAGAGTCATGTTGAACAACAATCTAGGAAAGCCATCAAAGTTATAAGGATAGATAATGAAAGAAGATATGCGAACAAAAGACATTAAAGACTTTTGCAAACTTGAGGGTATTGACCTTTAGAATCCACTAGCATTCAGTCCACACAAGATAGATGTTGCAACATTGAGGATACAAACTCTTAAGTGAATGGCAAGTTGCATGATACATGCCAAGTCTCTTGATCCATCGCTTGAAGTCAAAGCTATAAGTAGTTCCAATCACATACTGAGTAGGTCTCCTCATAATGCCTTAGATGGAAAGACTCATTTTCAAGCATGGTGTTCTAGAAAACTACTTGTGAGTCACTTCAGAGTCTTCGATTGTCCAACATGGGCAAACATATCTTCCAAGGGATGCAAGGCACCACTACCTTGGCCTTGTACTTCCATCAGATATGAAGATAGTGTTAAGGAATACTTACTTATGGATCCTGAGACACATGAGATTTTCATAGAGAGTAATGTACACTTTTAGGAAAGTTGACCAAGCTTATCCTCTAATCTTATCCATACTTCATACATTGTGGAAACTAATAGTGACACCAGTGATAGTGGTTCAACATACTCAGATATGTAGGATCCTATTGATAGATGCAGAAAGAGGTCACAACATTAGCACATTCCAAATGCATATATCGCCACAGTGATAGGTCAAACACAATAGGGAACACCTTGTCTTCCAGCTCCAACATCAATGGATGATCTTTTGATAGACGTTTCAAGTTTTTTTGTGGAGTCAAACATAGCAGATTTGGGAGACATCATTGATGATATACATCTTCTCTTTGATGGAGAAGATCCTTCTTCAATTGTTGCAAGGGCTCACTCTGACCCTCATGTCCATTCTCTACATGATTGATCTTCACAGGTTGATATGATTGTGGATCCTTATGTACAATAGTTATAGGAGGCCTCTTTATCAGTTGAGGAGCTAGTAGATTATTTACGATAGGTTCTACATACATCCTTGCTAGATCCGACATTGTTCTTTTTAGCAACATTGGAAGGGGTGACAATCAATATCAACATAGGGATAGTTGAGCAAGTTTCAGAGGCATCATTGATCATCCATATTCTTTCTACACATAGGGGAATCATCTCATTTGTACCTATGATATTGTTTCTTCCAAAGGGGAGGATAATTATTTAGCAGTCCTGGATCAGCTTTTGCATCAGAGTAACTATCACTAATTGACACACTTCATTAGGGGGGGGACAACCTGGTCTCTCTTCTTCTTCTCTTTTATTGGGGGACCCTTCCCTCTTTTGGGATTATGTTCTTCTCATATTTCTCTATTGTATATACGTGATGTATGTCGTAATGGGGGGGTCTTGATTACTCCATCCATCCATGCATCTTTTATTTTCATCTCTCTTTTTGGGGGAAGGTCTTTCCCATGAGGTTTTCCCTCTTTCTCCACTTTATGAGAGATTGCATTTTATTATACCTAGCATGGCCTAGTAGCAGAGACCCATTATACAATGTTATAGAGTTCAGAGTTCTAGCTTCATTGTATTTATCATTTTTATGATGTTTTTGCTTATTATTATAAATTTTTAAAATAAAAATATTAATCTTATTTATCCAGCCTATAATAGGCGAAGACTACAATTATCAATCTATTATTTTCTATTAATCCTTGCTTTTGTAGTTGTGCAGTTTGTGATGATATTCCAAAAATAATGAAATTACAAAGTTGGATCTGTGCATTCCAAGATGCTAAGATGATAGAAGATGAGTCCATCAAAAATTATATAGGAAGAATACCAAAAAATGTTGCAGGTATTTAATCTCTTAGTGGAACTAAACATGATGATGACGTTATGGAAGATCTTGAAAAGTCTCCATTCAAGAAAACAACCCAGATGATTTAACTAGCAATTCCTTGCACCAATGATTTCACAAAGGAGATTTTTTTTAGAAGATTAGAATCTGTTGAAGTAGAAATGAGACAGTCTAGGGAACTAGCTAGAGTTGAGACAGCTTTCAGGTCTATGCACATTCGACCTAATCTATCAAGTAGTATAAGCACACGAGGAGACTTTGCTAGTAATAGCAAATATGAAGAAGGAATAGGCCTTCTGGTAAGAAGAGAAAAAGATGGTAAGAAAATATTTAAATGTTGGACTTGTGATGAATATGGTCATTTTGCATCTAAATGTTGTAAAAGAGAGAAAAAGTTTAGAGGAGAATTTAAGCCTAGAAGAGATAAGGATAGAAATTGTTTATATGCTAATGAGGACGAAGAATCTGATGAAAAGAATCAAAGTGAAAGTGATGATGAATTAGGATTTGTCGATATGAATGAAGATAACTTAGATGAAGAAATTAGATAAGAGAGAGCTCTACTTAGCCAAGTTGAGAAGAAATCAGATTGGATAATTGATAGTGGATGTTCACATCACATGACTAGTGAAACTAACATTGATGATGTTTACAATGTAACCTATCATATTACAAGGATTAAATCTATTACTATTGATGGTGAAACTAACACTGATGATGTTTACTTTGTTGATGGTTTGTAACATAATTTGTTAAGTGTTGGACAATTGGTAGAAAAGGGATATTTGTTGTAGTACATAGAGAAGACTTGCATTATCAAAGACAAGGATGGTATGCTGATTGGTATTGGAACTAGATCAAAAGTTAATGTATTTTAGTTGAAGCCTATTGAAATAACATGTTTTATTGTAAAGGTTGATAAAAGTTGGTTATGGCATAGAAGGTTCTATCATATAAACTTTGATAATATCGTGAAAGTTAGCAGTACATTTGTAGTGAGAGATCTACGCAAGATTATTAAGGCTAATAATGTTGTCTATGAGGAATGTATTTTGGCTAAATAGAGGAAAGTGTCTTTTACTAGAAAGAAGTTCTAGATACTACAAAGAAATTGGAGACTGTTCACACAGATTTGAGTGGTCCTATAAGAACCAGAGGATTCTATTGTGAAAAGTACTTTATGATTTTCTTTGATGATTTCACTAGGATGATGTGGGTAGCATTTCTTAAAGAAAAGTCTATTGCTTTTGAGAAATTTAGGATATTCAAGAATAGAGTTGAAAATGAATCTGGTGTTAAGATTAAGTGTTTAAGATCAGATAGAGGAGGAGAGTTCACCTCTGGAGAGTTCAACATGTTTTGTAAAGATAATGGAATCAAAAGATAATTATCTTCACCTAGAACACCTGAACAAAATGGGATTTTTGAAATAAGGAACAAATACATAGCAAAAGCAACAAGAGAGATGTTATTTGACAATGATGTCTCAAAGAGATTTTGAAGAGGAGTAGTTAACACTATAGTATATACTCTGAATAGAGTATAGATTAGAAAAGTTATGAGTAAGAAACCCTATGAGTTATGGTTTGGTCACTCACCATTAGTCAATTATTTTTTAATACGAAATTAAGTGTTACATAAAGAGAGATGATGATATAGGTAAGTTTGATCCTAGAAGTGATGAAGGTAAGTTTCTTGGTTACTCTTTGAAAAGAAAAACATATAGATTCTTCAACTATAGAACTAAGACAATAGTTGAGTGCATGGATGTAAGGATTGATAAAAAGTTTGGTACTAAAGAGAAGATGGTAGATTATAACTCTGATGAAGAAGAGGATAATTTTGGATTTGTTAGAAATAATGCCAAAGTTCTTTTTGAGACTAACAATGATTCGCAGAATAAAGTATCTGTTGAGCATAGAGAAGAACATAGATTTGAACCTAGGGAAGAGATCAGAATTGAGATGTCAACTACTAGTTCTACTAGAAACATGACAAAGAATCACCCTCTAGAGTAGATAATTAGAAGCAAGAATAAAAGTGTGATGAGAAGGAATAAAGAAAATGAGGAATTGGGTCTAATTTCTCAAGTGGAACCTAAGAGCAGAGATGAGGCATGTAAGGATGATCATTGGATGCAAGCTATGAAAGAAGAACTAGATCAGATTGTGAAAAATGAGACATGGGAATTAGTTCCTAGACCTAAAGACAAGAATGTGATAGGAACAAAATGGGTATTCAAAAATAAGATGAATGAGAAAGTAGAAGTTGTGGGAAACAAGTCCAGACTTGTTTGCAAAGGTTACTCACAATAAGAAGGCATAGATTATGAAGAAACCTATGCACCGATGAAAAGAATGGAAGTAGTAAGGATGTTCTTAGCTTATGCAGCAAGCAAAATTTTTAAATATCAGATGGATGTCAAGTCAACTTTTCTAAATGGAGAACTTGAAGAAGTCTACATTGAGCAACTTGATGGATTCCCTCTAACAGAAGATAAAGATTTTGTATGTAGACTAAATAAAGCACTGCACGGTCTGAAGCAAGCACCTAGAAGCTGGTATGCAAGGTTGGATAGGTATTTATCAAAGCTTGAATTTATTAAAGGTACAACAGATCGTAATCTATATTTGAAGAAAACTAATGATGAGTTATTTATCATTGTAATATTTGTGGATGATATAATATTTGGAGGAAATGATGAAGAAAGTGATAAATTTGCTAAAGAGATGAAAACTAAATTTGAAATGAGCATGATAGGAGAAATGAAGTTTTTCCTAGGATTGTGAATTGTGCAAAATAAAGATGGACTATTTATTTCACAAACTAAGAATAAAAAATATATATTTAAAAGATTTGGTTTGGAGAATTGCAAACTTGTAGGTACACTTGTGATAATTGGTCACAAGTGATCTAGTAAAGATAAAAAATCTATAGTTGAGTAGAAGAAGTATAGATCTATGATTGGAGGATTGCAACATCTGACTCACACCATACTAGATATAGAAAATGTAGTCAAGATTGTAGCAAGATTTCAAGCTGATCCAAAAGAGTATCATTATGCAGCAGTAAATATAATATTCATATATTTGAAAGGTACATCTAACTATGTAATATGGTATGATAGATCAAGTGATTTCACCTTATACAGATGTACTAATTCAAATTGGGTAGGCAATATAGATGACAGAGTGAGCACCAGTGGTTGAGCATTATTTCTTAGAGGAAGATTTGTTTCTTGGTTGAGCAAGAAATAAGATTGTATATCTTAGAGTATAGCTGAGGAAAACTATATTGTAGCAACAAATAATTGTAATCAAGTTATGTAGATGAAACAAATGTTGAAGGATATTGGAATTGGGTTTATAGAACATGTTATCATTTACTATGCTAACAAAAATACAATAAGTATGTCTAAGAATCAAGTATTTCATTCTAAGACTAAGCACATATTTATAAAGTATCATGTTTTGAGAGAAAAGGAAGAAAAATAAGAAATAAGGTTGGAGTATGTAAGCACTAAAGATCAAATTGTAGATATCTTTACAAATCCTTTTCTTAAAGATACTTTTGAGTACCTAAGAGGTGTGTTAGGGGTTATGCCCCTACTTAATTCAAAGTAGTTGATGCAAGGAGTAGATTAGTATAGTGGTACAAAGAACTATGGTTAGACTGGACTAAATGCTAATGCTTCATGTATGAGGGAGTATCTGATATGAACTAAGTGATGAAGAACTCTAGGTATTTGGTATTGAACAATGTCTTTGGACACTTGAGCTGGTTTGAATAGCTGATTAACAATTGGTATTGAGATTAAAACCTTTGACATTGATGTCAATGAGAGAGAGAATGTACATGAAAGACATTTTGAGAGAATGTACATAAGTAGTGAGAAGAGATGAATCTATTGATATGGAATTAGGGGAGAGTTATCTCTTTAGGGAGATTTAGAAAGATTCATGCAAGTGCATAGAAGGATGTGTTAGTGCACAGATTCAACTAACAAGTATTGGAAGTTGTTTATTGTGAACAACTATTGTCGATCCTAAAAGAACAAGTAGAACAACACAACATCCCATAAGATCTCAAATTAATGAAGAGAATTTGAGAAGAATACAAAGGAGAAGTATAATTTGGTATTCTTGGAACTAAGATATTTTTGTCTATGTTGCCATCAATACCAAAGAGGGAGATTGTTAGCATTAATGTTGACCATACTACATTGGGGGAGTATCCTAAAAATTGAAGAGCATTGATATATTACATTCATAATTTTATTTGTCATTGATGTCAACACTATAGTAATTCTATTAAGATTAGAAGAATACCAATCAATAATCTTAGTATGCACAATAGCTGAGGAAGTTTCAAATGATGCATAGTGAATGACATGTTCTTGCCATTGTATTGATGACATGGTTCAAAGGACTAAGTCTGATTCAATGTTGTATGGAAGTTACACCTATTTTACTAAAAGCAATGCAAAAACAGAGCATTAGAAAACAAAGTTTTGATGATCTATCACTATCTTTCATCTAAGATGTAATGAAGGTGATGCATAGATAATAGTGATAGAGGATGATCATATGGTGACACTAACATATGCACAAGATAGGGTTTCACATGTGTAAAGTTTGGTATAGGCTGTGAGGTGACAATGTTGTTGTAATTGTGAATTAACTAATTATATTATTTTATTTAATTGAGAAGGCCTCAATGCTAACTTGAGAAATTATTATGAAGATATGGTATAAAGGAAAGTTTCTTTCCTTGTTTATAAAGAGACTTGGATAGAGAGGATCAAGTGGAATAAATAGTATTAAAGCACAACTCAAGAAGGAGCAAAATGCTTACTAAATGCACATAAGCAATCCAAGAGAGTATTGGATGCATAGTATGAGATCTAGTTACAAGATCTGAAGGAGAAAAAGTCTAGTTGATAGGATAGAGACAAAGGAAGAAGTACATTTTAGTTCTATTATTCTGCAAGGAATAATATAGAGATATTTGGACAATGGGTTCTTTGATCTTAACCTTGAAGCTATTTGGGCAGTGGGTCCAACTATCTTCCACAACTCCTAATAGGGTTGAAATATCCTAATAGAGATTTAAAGTCTCCTAATAGACTCATATGTATTGAATGTTGTAATAGGGTCCATCCTCTAACAAGGAATATTTATATTAGTACATCATCTTGCTAGTACCTTCCCCACTGGGGTTTTCCCTCTAATCAAGGGTTTCCCTAGTTAACATATTTGGTGTTAATTGTGCATGAGTACCTTGTTGTGGTTTTAGTTTATATTACTCACATGGTTAAGTTTGTTTAAGGTTAATATTTGTAATGATAGTTGTATAATCGATTCATCCCCCCCTCTCAGTTATATCCATTGACTATATATTCTAACAATTTAAGGATGTTCAAAAGTTTGTGAAGAGTTGTGGAATTTGTCAAGTTTCAAAAGGAGTAAGTTAGAATATTAGATTGTATGCACCTATTTTTATTTCTGAGCAACCTTAGAGTGCCATTGATATGGATTTTTTTCTTGGATTTCCTAAAACAACAAAGGGGTATTATTTGATATTTGTTGTTGTGGATCAATTTTCTAAATGACTCATTTTATACCATGTAAGAAGACATTAGATGCTATGCATGTTGCTGAAATTTTATTCAAAGAGATTTTTAGATTGCTAGGATTACCAAGAAATATTATTTCTCATAGAGACAGTAAATTTGTTGGTTATCCTTGGAGAACTTTGTGGAAGAAGATGGGTATAGAGTTGAAGTTTAGTTCTACATTGCATCCGGAAAATGATGAATAGAAAGAGGTTGTGAATAGAAGATTGGGTAATTTTTTGAGATGGTTAGTCAGAGATAAACCACATAATTGGGAGATTGAATTGGCAGAAGCTGAGTTTACATATAATAATTCTATGAATAGAAGTAAAGGGAAAACACCTTTTGAGATTGTTAGTAGAATGTAGCCTAGATGAGTATTAGATTTAAAGGATGTTGCTGGTGAAGTAAATGGAAGTGTTGTAGGAGAAGAATCTGGTGATTTTATGGAGTCTTTTTATAAGAAAGTGAAGCTAAAGTTGGAACAAAGAAATCAAAAGTACAAGGAGAATGTTGATAAGTCTATAAGTCATCATGTTTTTGAAGTTGGTGATGAGGTGATGGTTCATTTGAAGAAATGGAAATTTCATGTTAGAACATATAGTAAGTTAAAGATAAGAAGTTTAGACCTTCTAAGATTTTGAAGAAGTTTGACAGTGGAAATGCTTATGAAGTTGAGTTACCTAATGACATGAATATATCCCCTATATTCAATGTTGTTGATCTGTATAAGTATCATGACTTAGATGATGAAGTTGGTGTACCTAATGATTATCCTAAGAAGCATATTAAAGAGGTTGAATAGATATTGGATTAGAGGGTTGGTAAAGCACAACAAGAAAAGACTACTATGAATATTTGGTAAAGTAGAAAATAGACTAGTTGAAAATGCAACATTGATTTCTCAATCTGAGCTAGATTCAACTCATGTTGTGACATTTCAGTGATTGATGAAAATCATTTCTTTGTACCCTAGTTGACCAATGTAGGAGCATCTTGGGTTGATGTGTTATCACTTTCATTTGTGTTCATTCTATTAGATGTTTTTGAGTTGTAGTCATTGCCGAGTTGTATCAATTATCGAGTTCTAGTAATTTTGCAGTATTAATCGAGTTGTAGCTATCCCAAGTTGTGTTAACCTTTGGGTTAGTGTGTTACCCCATTTCACTTTGTAGCATTGATCAAGTTATCTAGTGTGTGTTGAGTTATCTAGTATTGGCCAAGTGTTACTTCATGTGTCAAGTGAGCCTGTTATTTGTTGATGCTTGGTTCCTTCTTTAGTTGAGTTTTCTTTCTTGGTTCTTGTGTGAGCCGACTTGTGTGTTTAATTTTCATTGTGAATTTAATAATAGGATATTGCCTTGGGATGTGTACAAACCATTTTTAGGTTAGTCTTTCTATTGTGTAATGTTCTAGAATCTTTTGTAAGTCATTTTGGCAAGTATAAATAGGGTGTTTAGGATTAGAAGTTGGGGCCAGAAGTATGAGCACCAAAAAATTTAATGCATATGTGTTTGAAGCTAGATCATGGATCTTGAATGTATGTATGTTGATAATTTGATGAATCAATAAAAGAATCTTGTTCTCTCTCCTTATTGTTGTTCTCTTTGTGTGTTTTCTTCCATTGTGGTAACTCTACAAGGTGGTTTGGATTGCTAGGTGTGCCTTTGGCCCTAGCTATTAATATCCCTCCTTGCATCATCTGATCAAGAGGATCAAGTATACATTAGGAAAGAGGAGATCTGATATCTAGTAGAGAGGTGCTGACCGAAGAATCAAGGCTAAAACATTCTAACAGGTGAATAGGTTAAAATCTCTTGACCGATTAGTCCTAGCAGGCTTTTATAAATGCTTTAACATGGTGCTTCCTTTATTGTAAGTTGAAGTCCTCAAACCAGGCACACTTCTAACAGGGTTTTGAAATCCTTTAAAATGGTAAGATTTAATAGTCGTTGTAACCCTTTAATAGGGCAAACCTTTTAAAGGGTAGATCATAGTTTTTGATCAAACTTATTGTAACCTTAATTGGATAAACTTTACTACTATAGTAGTGAAAATTTGTGGGTATCATCTCCACTCTAGTTTTACCTTCTCATTGGAGGGTTTTTGCGTAACAAATTTACTGTGTTATGTGTTATTTGTTTCATGCCATGGATGAACATGTTTAGCTCCCTATTTCAATTTACATAAAAATTACAAGATGGATGTGTGGTGAATGATTTATGATTAAATTTTTGAACTGTTGATTCACCCCCCCTCTTAGAGTTTACTTTCCCATTGTAAATTCCAACAATTGGAATCAAAGGGTTTTTCTTTAGAAAGAAAAGCTTTGCAACTTTGTGGCAAGATCTTGAAGATGAAAGTCTACAAGTTGGGAAAAGTAATTGAGAACTAGAAGATTGAAATCCAACTTGCCCTACACTAGCTCATTGAAGCAAGAGATGAGTTGAAGCACTCATTAAAGAGAAGGAAAGAGATAGTTGTTGACGAAAATGATACACATTACCAAGAGAAGGACACTATTGAATTGTTTGTAGATGGAAACTCAATTGAGTTTGATGCACCAATTGCATATCTGATGGAAAAGAATGGTGCCCTAACTGAAAAGGTCAGAAATCTTAAGATAGATCAAGAAGTCCAATTAGGATTGTTATGTGAGGTGATTGTGTAGAAAAGGAAAGCTGAGGAAGAGAAAGTCATGTTTGAAGATGACAAAAGAACATTGACCAATAGACTGGAGGAGAAAACATCAGAGGTACAAAGGACTACTTATTGCAACTAGAGATAATTAATCAAGCAATGATTTCCAACCATGAATTGAATAGAAAGGACATTGAGATCACAACCTTGAACTTATAGAATAAACAACTAAGCAATGAACTAAGAAGAGAGAGAGAGAGAGAATTTGTTGAAAATTTCAACAAACCTAGCAAAGCCATTAAATACTTGCAAAATTGATGAGATCACCTAGATCTAACAATGATATTGATGTATTGGGATACACCAATGCTAAGGAAGGTGAATCATCCAAAAGTGGTGAACAAAGAAACAACAAAGGTAAGAACTACATATCCACTTGTCATAATTGCAGAAAGTTAGGTCATACAACAAATGTTTATAGGAGCAAAAATGAAAATTATAATACTAAGAAGAAATTCATAGGTTACTATCACAAGTACAAAAAGCAAGGACATTAGGTACATGAATGTAGGACCAAGACCTCAAGCACACAAAGATTTGAAGGATACTGCCATAATTGTTGGAAGTATTGACATACAACATATGAATGTAGATGTAATGCCAAGTGTACATCAAACAAGTAGACAAAGGTACAATAAAAGGTACAATTGTCACTATTGTCAAGAGTATGGACATGTTCTTGAAAATTGCATTAGAAAACATTTTAAAAGTGATTAAAATAGATGGTTGAGTCAAACTAAATGTTTTAGCTATTTGAATACTGGTCAAATCAACAAAAACTATACAACAACATACCAACCAAAGAATTCAATAAAGGAAAGGAGAAGGTTGATGTTAAGAAAGTAAAAGTGCAGATGAAAAAGACATGGCAGAAATAGGAAGATTGCAACACAATTTTAGATGAGATCACTTCAATCAATGGATCAGGTGATCACATCACCCTCAAGTAGGAAATCAAAAAGTATGCATGGGACTGATATCTTAATGATATATTTTACATTAGTTCCAAGAATCTAAGTTCTGAAAAGATTATATATGCATGAATTAAGATGTAATGCAATAGTTAGAACCTAGAAGAAATCTTTAGTTTTTTTAGTTTTCATGTTGTTGCCGAGCATGAAAGATTTAATAGTTACTATGGAGTGTGAATGGAATTTTAGTTGATGCTGAGCTGTGAAGGTATGGTAGTATCGACTGTGCATGCTATGTGAATTGAGAAAACTGGAAGTCATGTTTAACTTTAGTGAGTTGGAAACCCTATATTGACTGAGCTTACAACTATGTAAGCATTAAGCATTTAATGCAAAATTTTAGGGGTTATATAGTCATTTCTTGACTCATTTGCATTCATTCAAGAGAAAAGAGAGCATGAAGAGCATTAAAGTGAATTGAAATAGGAGATTCTTGTGTTTTCAAATTGAACTCAATTGTAGCTCAACATATTCATCAGATTGTGAAGGTATTTTACTAGTGCCAAGTTTCACTATTTGAGATTTTGTAAACCTTAGGTATCGAATATGGTAGCATGATCTTCTAAAAATGTTAGAAAAGATTGAAAGGAAGTGTTGAATGTGTAATTGATTATTAATGAGATTAGACAACCACCTTTCTAGGCACTAATTGAAATTGCATACAAAGGAGACCTGTTTGGTGCATTATCGATGATACCACCAAAAGTCTTAATGATTTAGGATGTCAAGTGTTGCTATACATGGAAAGTTGGAAGTATAAGTGATGTGCAGATAAGGGAATTTTATAGTCAACTTTTTGATGATGGAGTTTTAAGGGAAGAGAATAAAATTGTAGAAAGGAAAGGGTTGACTCGTGCCCTAGATTTCCCTAATGTATTCAAGACTAAATGGATCAAGATTACGCTTAGTAGAATACGTGAACAATTCATTTGGCTAGAAGATGGACCCATTAATATTACTAAAAGGATTATTAGGCGAGTGTTAGGATATCCTATCCTAGATTGACCTAAGAACATGCGAAGTGATTCAAAAGAGATGATTAAGAAGAACACAGGTGCAATATGGAAGAATAGGGGAACGTCTGGGGGAAATTTGAACTGCTACAAAAACCTCTTCACTGTCAAATTTGACCCCATCTTTTACTGATCCAACCCTTCTTCAAATTGATTTTTGATTTTGCAATCCGACTTTGGGAGGCCATATCTTAGCCATCTAAACTCCAAATTAGGTACATTTTTTAAAATTTTGGCTAGAATTTCTTAAAGTTTTCAGTGGTGTATTTCTTTTCTGGTTTTGGTGCATGAATTTGTCAAAAATTGCATCTTTTGGTGATTATACCTATCTAATCCTACATTTTGCAACTTCAATTACTCCATATGGGCTAATCTGGACATGAAAATAGGTTCTATTTTTTTTGAAAGTGTGTTATTTTTTGTCTACTTTCCATATGTATAATCATATTATAGAGTTGTGTGGACAAAAATGTCACTTTCAGCATTAGGTTTTTTTTTCTGCATTGTAATGTTTTGATATATCTTCAGAATTTTTGTATATCTAAGGTACATTGTAATGTTCCAATTTTGAATTCCATAAGGAGGTTGTAAAAAGGAAAATTAGAAGTCCACTAAAGCCAAAATTGGCAAGCAACCATTGTAAACGCACTACATATAAAGTACCCAATGCATCTTTGTTGGGGGGGGGGGTTTCTTGATTGAGTGAAAAGGGAGGGTGTTCTTGGTGTTGTGTTCCTCTTTTCTTGTTGTTTTCTTTCATTTTTTGCATCATGGGAAATTTCAAGTCTCCAAAATTAACACCTCATAACTATGCTACATGATCCATCAAAATGTGGTGTCATTTAATGCATAAAAGGAGTTTCTCAATATGTAGATGGTACCCTTCCTAAACCAATAGGTGATCAAGTATCTACAACGAACATCTCAGCTTGGGAAATAATGGATAGGAAAACCCTAGGTGATATTTGTTTGAGGGTTGAAGACAAGATCATCTATCAGTTGCAGAAGTCTCGTACATCCAAGGAAGCTTGGGATACCCTCAAAAACCTATATGGTAAAGTATCTAAGGAAGATGTTTTCAAAATAGAAGATGATCTTGTCTCTTTATATCCAAATACATTTGATTCTATACAAGACTTTATCATAAATGTGAATGAATTAAGAGTGAAACTTGATGATTGTGGGAGTCTTATTAAAGATGATAGGTTAATCTATCTCATTCATAATAAGCTGCCATCTGAGTACTTCACATTTGTTTCTTCTTATAACACCTCAAAGACTACATTAGGGTCTACCTATCATAAAGTCTCTTTTGATCGCTATGCTATATTGTTGGATGAAGAAGAAAAGAAGTTGAAATCAATGGGTATTCTCAAGTCATCCAAGTCTAAGGCATTGGTGGCCAATAGTGAGGGTTCTCAATCTTCAAATAAAGGAAAGGGAAAGAAGAAGTTGAAAAATAACACACAAGAGGATTCAGAAAAGACAGCACCACCATCAAATCAACAAGGCAAGTCTTCATCAAATTCAGACAAGAAGGGGGACACCAATAAGGAGAAGAAAAAGTGTGCTTATTGCAAGAAATCAGGTCATGATGAACATGAGTGTTATCATAAAAAGATTGATAAGTTGACAATCATCATAAAGAAATACAATGCTCCACTGCCTAATGCTTATAAGGAGAAAGGATCCTCATCTTCAGATTCAAAGGGCAAAGGGTAAGCACTCATGAAAAACTCAAGTTCTTTAGCGGAATGGATTCTTGACTTAGGTGCCTCATATTATATGGATTCTTGAAAGGGAGACTTTTCTTCATTGAAGCAATCAAAGGTACCACACATCTTTGTAGGCGATGATAAAAAAATGGAAGTTGAAGGGAAAGGAAATGTGGAAATAGAAAATCGAGAATTCAAAGATGTTCTCTATGTTCCTAACCTAAGTTCTAATCTCCTCTCAATTTACCAAATCACTCACCTTGGAGATGGAAATAAAGTTGAGTTCCTTCCAGATTTAGTAATGATGCGATCTCTAAAAGATGATTCAGTGTTTGCAATGGGGAAAGTTAATCGTGACAATAAGTTGTTTTCTTTCACCCACTTTGTGCCTAAGTGTCCTTCACATGATTTGTTGTCTCAATATAATCCACAAACCAAATTATGGCATGAGTGGTATGGTCATCTTTCCTTCCACTATCTTTAGCAACTTTGATCACAAAACATGGTCAAAGGTCTACCTGCAATCATCTTTTCAAAAGGTGAATGTTCAACATGTTCAGTGGATATGCATCTAGAGGAGAAGTTAACTAAAGGGAAGTCTTCAAGAGCACTAGTTGTTCTTAAATTGGTTCACATGGTACTAGCAGGTTCTTTTGTAGTGACATTAGTCAGCCAGGGTCGCTCCATACTTACTTTCATTGATGACTTTTCACACTACACATGGATCTACTTTCTTCATCACAAGAATGAAGTGTTGGATAAGTTTCTAGCCTTGAAGAGTCATGTTTAACAATAATCTAGGAAAGCCATCAAAGTTATAAGGGTAGACAATGAAAGAAGATATGCGAACAAAAGATTTAAAGACTTTTATAAACTTGAGGGTATTGATCTTTAGAATCCACTAGCATTCAGTCCACACAAGATAGATGTTACAACGTTGAGGATACAAACTCTTAAGTGAATGGAAAGTTGCATGATACAAGCCAAGTCTCTTGATCCATTGCTTGAAGTGAAAGCTATAAGTAGTTCCAATCACATACTGAGTAGGTCTCATCATAATGCCTTAGATGGAAAGACTCATTTTCAACCATGGTGTTATAGAAAACTAGTTGTGAGTCACTTCAGAGTCTTCGGTTGTCCAACATGGCCAAACATATCTTCCAGGGGATGCAAGGCACCACCACCTTGGCCTTGTACTTTCATCGGATATGAAGACTGTGTTAAGGAATACTTACTTATGGATCTTGAGACACATGATATTTTCATAGAGAGGAATGTACACTTTGAGGAAAGTTGACCAAGCTTATCCCCTAATTCTATCCACACTTCATACATTGTGGAAACTAATAGTGACACCAGTGATAGTGGTTCAACATACTCAGATATGTAGGATCCTATTGATAGATGGAGGGAGAGGTCACAACATTAGCACATTCCACATGCATATATTTCCAAAATGATAGGTCAAGCACAATAGGGAACACCTTGTCTTCCAGCTCCAACATCAATGGATGACCTTTTGATAGATGTTTCAAGTTTTTTTGTGGAGTCACACATAGAAGATTTGGGAGATATCATTGATGATATACATCTTCTCTTTGATGGAGAAGATCCTTCTTCAGTTGTTACAAGGGCTCACTTCGACCCTGATGTCCATTCTCTACATGATTGATCTTCACAGGTTGATATGATTGTGGATCCTTATGTACAATAGTTGTAGGAGGCCTCTTTATTAGTTGAGGAGATAGTAGATTATTTAGGATAAGTTCTACATACATCCTTTTTAGATCCGACATTTTTCTTTTCAACAACATTGGAAGGGGTGACAATCAATATCAACATAGGGATAGTTGAGCAAGTTTCTTAGGCATCATTGATCATCCAGATTCTCTCTACACATAGGGGAAGCATCTCATTTGTACCTATGATATTGTTTCTTCCAAAGGGGAGGATAATTATTTAGCAGTCCTAGATCAGCTTTTGCATCAGAGCAACTATCACTAATTGACATACTTCATTAGGGGTGGGGGACAACCTGGTCTCTCTTCTTCTTCTCCTTTATTGGGGGACCTTTTTCTCTTTTGGGATTATGTTCTTCTCATATTTCTCTATTGTATATACTTGATGTATGTTGTAATTGGGGGGTCTTGATTACTCCATCCATCCATCCATCTTGTATTTTCATCTCTCTTTCTAGGGGAGGGTTTTTCCCATGATGTTTTCCTTCTTTCTCCTCTTTATGAGAGATTGCATTTTATTATACCTAGCATGGCCTAGTAGCACAGACCTATTATACAATGCTATAGAGTTCAGAGTTCTAGCTTCATTGTATTTATCATTTTTATGATGTTTTTGCTTATTATTATAAATTTTCAAAATAAAAATATTAATCTTATTTGTCCTGCCTATAATAGGTGAACACTACAATTATCAATCTATTATTTTCTATTAATCCCTGCTTTTGTAGTTGTGCAGTTTGTGAAGATCATCCAAAAATAATGAAATTACAAAGTTGGATCTGTGCATTCCAAGATGCTAAGATGATAGAAGATGAGTCCATCAAAAATTATATAGGAAGAATACCAAAAATTGTTGTAGGTATTCAATCTCTTGGTGGAACTAAACATGATGATGAGGTTATGGAAGATCTTGAAAAGTTTCCATTCAAGAAAACAACCCAGATGATTTAACTAGTAATTCCTTGCACCAATGATTTCACAAAGGAGATTTTTTTTGGAATATTAGAATCTATTGAAGTAGAAATGAGACAGTCTAGGGAACTAGCCAGAGTTGAGACAGCTTTCAGGGCTATGCACATTCGACCTAATCTATCAAGAAGTACATGCACACGAGTAGACTTTGCCAATAATAGAAAATATGAAGAAGGAATAGGCCTTCTGGTAAGAAGAGAAAAAGATGGTAAGAAAATATTTAAATGTTGGACTTATGATGAATATGGTCATTTTCAATCTAAATGTCCTAAAAGAGAGAAAAAGTTCAGAGGAAAATTTAAGCCTAGAAGAGATAAGGATAGAAATTGTTTATATGCTAATGAGGATGAAGAATCTGATGAAAAGCATCAAAGTGAAAGTGATGATGAATTAGGATTTGTGGATATGAATGAAGATAACATTGATAAAGAAATTAGAGAAGAGAGAGCTCTAGTTAGCCAAGTTGAGAAGAAATCAGATTAGATAATTGATAGTGGATGTTCACATCACATGACTGGTGAAACTAACATTGATGATGTTTACAATGTAACCTATCATATTACAAGGATTAAATCTATTACTATTGATGGTGAAACTAACACTGATGATTTTTACTTTGTTGATGGTTTGTAACATAATTTGTTAAGTGTTGGACAATTGGTAGACAAGAGATATTTGTTGTAGTACATAGAGAAGACTTGCATTATCAAAGACAAGGCTGGTATGCTGATTGGTATTGGAACTAGATCCAAAGGTAATGTATTTTAGTTGAATCCTATTGAAATAACATGTTTTATTGTAAAGGTTGATAATAGTTGGTTATGGCATAGAAGGTTCTGTCATATAAACTTTGATAATATCGTGAAAGTTAGCAGTACATTTGTAGTGAGAGATCTATGTAAGATTTAAAGCCTAATAATGTTGTCTACGAGGAATTTATTTTGGCTAAATAGAGGAATGTGTCTTTTACTAGCAAGAAGTTCTAGATACTACAAAGAAATTGGAGACTGTTCACACAGATCTGAGTGGTCCTGTAAGAACCAGAGGATTCTATGGTGAAAGGTACTTTATGATTTTTGTTGATGATTTCACTAGGATGATGTGGGTAGCATTTCTTAAAGAAAAGTCTGAAGCTTTTGAGAAATTTAGGATATTCAAGAATAGAGTTGAAAATGAATCTGGTGTTAAGATTAAGTGTTTAAGATCAGATAGAGGAGGAGAGTTTACCTCTAGAGAGTTCAACATGTTTTGTGAAGATAATGGAATCAAAAGACAATTATCTTCACCTAGAACACCTGAACAAAATGGGATTTTTGAAATAAGGAACAAATACATAGGAGAAGCAACAAGAGAGATGTTATTTGACAATTATGTCTCAAAGAGATTTTGGAGAGAAGTAGTTAACAATATAGTATATACTCTGAATAGAGTATAGATTAGAAAAGTTATGAGTAAGAAACCCTATGAGTTATGGTTTGGTCACTCGCCATTAGTCAAGTATTTTTGAATTTAAAATTAAGTGTTACATAAAGAGAGATGATGATATAGGTAAGTTTGATCCTAGAAGTGATGAAGGTAAGTTTCTTGGTTACTCTTTGAAAAGAAAAACATATAGATGCTTCAACTATAGAACTAAGACAATAGTTGAATGCACAGACGTAAGGATTGATAAAAAGTTTCATACTAAAGAGAAGATGGTAGATTATAACTTTGATGAAGAAGAGGATAGTTTTTGATTTGTTAGACATAATGCCAAAGTTCTTTTTGAGACTAACAATGATTTGCAGAATAAAGTATCTGTTGATAATAGAGAAGAACATAGATCTGAACCTAGGGAAGAGATCAGAATTGAGATGTCTACTACTAGTTCTACTAGAAACATGACAAGGACTCACCCTCTAGAGTAGATAATTAGAAGCAAGATTAAAAGTGCGATGCCAAGGAATAAAGCAAATGAGGAATTGTGCATGAGTACCTTCATGTGGTTTTAGTTTATATTAGTCACATGGTTGAGTTTGTTTAAGGTTAACATTTGTAATGATAGTTGTATAATTGATTCATCCCCCCCTCTCAGTTATATACATGGACTATATATTCTAACAATATAAGGATGTTCAAAAGTTTGTTAAGAGTTGTGGAATTTGTCAAGTTACAAAAGGAGTAAGTTAGAATATTAGATTGTATGCACCTATTTTTATTTTTGAGAAACCTTAGAGTGCCATTGATATGGATTTTGTTCTTGGATTTCCTAAAACAACAAAGGGGTATTATTTGATATTTGTTGTTGTGGATCAATTTTCTAAAATGACTCATTTTATACCATGTAAGAAGACATTAGATGCTATGCATGTTGCTGAACTTTTATTCAAAGAGATTGTTAGATTGCACGGATTAACAAGAAATATTATTTCTCATGGAGACATTAAATTTGTTGGTTATCTTTGGAGAACTTTGTGGAAGAATATGGGTATAGAGTTGAAGTTTAGTTCTACATTCCATCCATAAACTGACGGATAGACAGAGGTTGTAAATAGAAGATTGGGTAATTTTTTGAGATGGTTAGATGCAGATAAACCGCATAATTGGGAGATTGAATTGGCACAAGCTAAGTTTACATATAATAATTCTATGAATAGAAGTAAAGGGAAAACACCTTTTGAGATTGTTACTAGAATGTAGCCTAGAGGAGTATCAAATTTAAAGGTTGTTTCTGGTGAAGCAAAGGGAAGTTCTATAGGAGAAGAATTTAGTGATTTTATGGAGTCTTTTTATAAGGAAGTGAAGCTAAAGTTGTAACAATGTAATCAAAAGTACACGGAGAATGTTCATAAGTCTATAAGGCATCATGTTTTTGAAGTTGGTGATGAGGTGATGGTTCATTTGAAGAAATGGAAATTTCATGTTAGAACATATAGTAAGTTGAAGATAAGAAGTTTAGACCTTCTAAGATTTTGAAGAAGTTTGACAGTAGAAATTCTTATGAAGCTGAGTTACCTAATGAGATGAATATATCCCCTATATTCAATGTTGCTGATCTGTATAAGTATCACGACTTAGATGATGAAGTTGGTGTACCTGATGATTATCCTAAGAAGCATATTAAAGAGGTTGAATAGATATTGGATTAGAGGATTGGTAAAGCACAATAGGAAAAGACTACTATGAATATTTGGTAAAGAAGAAAATAGACTAGTTGAAAATGCAACATTGATTTCTCAATCCGAGTTGGATTCAATTCATGTTGTGAAATTTCAGTGATTGATGAAAATAATTTCTTTCTACCCTGGTTGTCTAATGTAGGAGCATCTTGGGTTGATGTGTTATCATTTTCATTTGTGTTCATTCTATCAGATGTTTTTGAGTTGTAGTCATTGCCGAGTTGTATCAATTATCGAGTTCTAGTAATTTTGTAGTATTAATCGAGTTGTAGTTTTCCCAAGTTGTGATAACCTTTGGGTTAGTGTGTTACCCCATTTCACTTTGTATTACTGATCAAGTTATCTAGTGTGTGTTGAGTTATCTAGTATTGGCCAAGTGTTCCTTCATGTTCTGAGTGGGCCTATTATTTGCTGATGCTTGCTTCCTTCTTTAGTTGAGTTTTCTTTATTGGTTCTTAGTGTGAGTCAACTTGTGTGTTTAATTTTCATTGTGAATTTAATGAGAGGATATTGTCTTGGGATGTGTACAAACCATTTTTAGGTTAGTCTTTCTATTGTGTAATGTTCTAGAATCTTTTGTAAGTCATTTTGGCAAGTATAAATAGGGTGTTGAGGATTAGAAGTTGGGGCCAGAAGTGAGAGCACCAAAAAGTTTAATGCATATGTGTTTGAAGCTATATCATGGATCTTGAATATATGTATGTTGATAATTTGATGAATCAATAAAAGAATCCTGTTCTCTCTCCTTAGTGTTGTTCTTTTTGTGTGTTTTCTTCCATTGTGGTAACTCTACAAGGTGGTTTGGATTGCTAGGTGTGCCTTTGGCCCTAGCTATTAATATCCCTCCTTGCATCATCTGATCAAGAGGATCAAGTATACATTAGGAAAGAGGAGATCTGATATCTAGTAGAGAGGTGCTAACCGAAGAATCAAGACTAAAACATTCTAACAGGTGAATAGGTTAAAATCTCTTGACCGATTAGTCCTAGTAGGCTTTTATAAATGCTTTAACATGGTGCTTACTTTATTGTAAGTTGAAGTCCTCAAACCAAGCACACTTCTAACAGGGTTTTGAAATCCTTTAAAATGGTAAGATTTAATAGTCTTTGCAAGCCTTTAATAGGGTAGACCTTTCAAAGGGTAGATCATAGTTTATGATCAAACTTATTGTAACCTTAATTGGATACACTTTACAACTATAGTAGTGAAAATTTGTGGGTGTCACCTACACTCCAGTTTTACCTTCTCATTGGAGGGTTTCTGGGTAACAAATTTATCATGTTATGTGTTTTTTTTTCATGACATGGATGAACATGTTTAGCTTTCTATTTCAATTTACATGCAAATTACAAGATGGATGTGTGGTGAATGATTTATGGTTAAATTTTTGAACTGTTGATTCAGCCCCCCGTCTTAGAGTTTACTTTCTCATTGTTAATTCCAATAATTGGAATCAGAGTGTTTTTCTTTAGAAAGAAAAGCTTTGTAGCTTTGTGGAAAGATCTTGAAGATGAAAGTCTAAAAGTTGGGAAAAGTCATTGAGAACTAGAAGATTGAAATCCAACTTGCCCTACACTAGCTCAATGAAGCAAGAGATGAGTTGAAGTGCTCATTAAAGAGAAGGAAAGAGATAGCTGTTGAGGAAAATGATACACATTACCAAGAGAAGGACACTATTGAATTGTTTGTAGATGGAAACTCAAGTGAGTTTGATGCAACTGTTACATATTTGATGGAAATCAATGTTACCCTAACTGAAAACTTCAGAAATCTTAAGCTAGATCAAGAAGTCCAATTAGGATTGCTACGTGAGGTGATTGAGTAGAAAAAGAAAGTTGAGGAAGACAAAGTCATGTTTGAAGATGACAAAAGGACACTGACCAATAGACTAGAGGAGAAGACATAAGAGGTACAAAGGACTACTAATATGCAACTGGAGATAATGAATCAAGTGATGATTTCCAACAATGAATTGAATAGAAAGGACATTGAGATGACAGCCTTGAAGTTATAGAATAAACAACTAAGGAATGAACTAAGAAGAGAGAGAGAATTTGTTGAAAGTGTCAACAAGTCTAGCAAAGCCATCAAATACTTGCAAAATTGATGAGATCTCCTAGATCTAACAATGATATTGATGTATTGGGATACACCAATTCTAAGGAAGGTGAATCATCCAAAAGTGGTGAACAAAGAAACAACAAAGGTAAGAACTACATATCCACTTGTCATAATTGTGAAAAGTTAGGTCATACGACAAATGTTTATAGGAGCAACAATGAAAATTATAATCCTAAGAAGAAATTCGTAGGTTACTATCACAAGTACAAAAAGCAAGGACATGAGGTACATGAATGTATTACCAAGACCTGAAGCACACAAAGATTTGAAGGATATTGCCATAATTGTTGGAGGTATTGACATACAACATATGAATGCAGATCTAATGCCAAGTGTACATCAAACAAGTATACAAAGGTACAATAAAAGGTACAGTTATCACTATTATCAAGAGTATAGACATGTTCTTGAAAATTGCATTAGAAAACATTTCAAAAGTGATTAAAATAGATGGTTGAGTCAAACTAAATTTTTTAGCTATTTGAATATTGTCAAATCAACAAAAACTGTACAACAAGGTACCAACCAAAGAATTCAATAAAGGAAAGGAGAAGGTTGATGTTGAGAAAGTCAAAGTGTAGATAAAAAAGACATGGCAGAAAAAGGAAGATTGCAACACGATTTTAGATGAGATCACTTAAATCAATGGATCAGGTGATCACATCACCCTCAAGTAGGAAATCAAAAGGTATGCATGGGACTGATATTTTAATGATATATTTTACATTAGTTCCAAGAATCTAAGTTTTGAAAAGATTATATATGCATGAATTAAGATGTAATGCAATAGTTAGAACCTAGGAGAAATCTTTAGTTTTTTTAGTTTTCATGTTGTTGCTGAGCATGAAAGATTTAATAGTTACTATGGAGTGTGAATGGAATTTTAGTTGATGCTGAGCTGTGAAGGTATGGTAGTATTGACTGTGCATGCTATGTGAATTGAGAAAACTGGAAGTCATGTGTAACTTTAGTGAGTTGGAAACCCTATATTGACTGAGCTTACAACTATGTAAGCATTAAGCATTTAATGCAAAATTTTAGGGGTTATATAGTCATTTCTTGACTCATTTGCATTCATTCAAGAGCAAAGAGAGCATGAAGGTGAATTGCAATAGGAGATTCTTGTGTTTTCAAATTGAATTCAATTTTAGCTCAACATATTTATCAGATTGTGAAGGTTTTTTATTAGTGCCAACTTTTGCTATTTGAGTTTTTGTAAACCCTAGGTATCAAATATGGTAGCATGATCTTCTAAAAATGTTAGAAAAGAGGGAAAGGAAGTGTTGAATGTGTAATTGATTAGTAATGAGATTAGACAACCACCTTTCTAGGCACTAATTAGAATTGCATACAAAGGAGACCTGTCTGGTGCGTTATCGATGATACCACCAAAAGTCTTAATGATTTAGGATGGCAAGTTTTGCTATACATGGAAAGTTGGAAGTATAAGTGATGTGCAGATAAGGGAATTTTATAGTCAACTTTTTGATGATGGAGTTTTAAGGGAAGAGAATAAAATTGTAGAAAGGAAAGGGTTGACTCGTGCCCTAGATTTCCCTAATGTATTCAAGACTGAATGGATCAAGATTGGGCTAAGTAGAATACATGAAAACTTCCTTTGGCTAGAATATGGACCCATTAATATTACTAAAAGGATCATTAGCCGAGTGGTAGGATATCCTACCCTAGATCGACCTAAGAGCATGCGAAGTGATTCAAAAGAGATGATTAAGAAGAACCCAGGGTTAGATGGCTTAAACCCTTGCCATATGAGATAAATATTGATGAAGCATTAGTAGCTATTAAATCTCTATTGGAAGAGGAAATAGATAAAAGTGCCACCTCATTTGAGAATTATGAGGAAGCCAAGTCAAAAATTACAATTGACTTGAAGAAAAATTTTGTGGTAAGAAACAAGAATAAACTTGTGAAGAAGCCAAAAGAGAGATTTGGTGAAGGGGGAGATGATGATGAGGAAGAGGAAGAACAAGTCCAAGCTCCTTTGGAAATTACTCAAGGACAATGAGAATAAGAGGGATCTCATGAAGAAGTTTTTGAGGGAGAAGAAGTCGAGGAAGCACCCAAGCCTGCTAAAAAGAAATGGAAGGCTAAAGAGTCTATAGTGGAGAAATCCAAGAAGAAGGTTGTGAACTATCACAACAAAAGAATGTGGTTCTTGATACTAGGGCTAGCACAAGGGTAGCTACTAAGAAATTCAAGGTTGTAGAGAAACTTAAAGGTAAGAGGACTATTACTTCAATAGAGCCGAGCCAACCAATGAAGAAGACATATGAAAGAAGAAAATATGTAGCTCCAGCTGAGTTAGATGAGGAGAAGACAAAATCAAATGACATGAGTCAATTCAAGGTGGTAAGAAACAATCCCTCCTCTAATTTAGATAATTTGTGTGACAATATAAAATCAAATTCAAATTTGTTTGGTTTTGCACTCCAAAATATAGAGCATTCAGTATATTGAAGAACACCATAGAGAATGTGGTAAATAAGAGTAAAGAAATATGGAGAACTATTTGCAAGTTATGAATTCCTACTATAATAGAGAAAAGTAAGAAAAAAATGCAAAAACCTTAGAAAGTTGAAAAAAAGGTAGCTGAGATTGGAAAAGATGAGTCAATCAAGGATGGTCATGTCAAAGGCACTAAGGAAACAATAGGAGAAGAGACCACAATTAAGGAGGAGCAACTAGATGGTCAAATTTTATCTAAGGTACAAGTGTCGAGTGCTAGTTCTCCACATGAAGACCAAGTAAATCAACAAGACTTAGTGAAAAATCAAGGATGTTTATGACAATCACTCTTAGAACATCAATCCCTTAACAAATGATGCTTTGAAGAAGATATTGAAGAATTCCACCATGATAACTAATTTATGTACAATTTGTGTATTGGTGAGAACTAATGAAATTGCAAATGTAGATATGGTAGCAGAAGGGGAGAAGAAAATTGACCCATTAAGTGTGTCCCTAGAGGTAAAATTTGTAGAAACATAGAGTAGAAGCACTGAACAATAAGGTCTTGTTACAAAACTAGTTGCATTGCTTCTTGTGCCATTCATTTCTCACAAGAAAGCCTTGATTACAATTGAGAAGGATGGAACATACACCAAATTAGGTCAAGAAACAAGTCCTGCACCTAGACCACAGACACAAGGTGAAGAGAAGAAAGAGGATAGTCAGATTGACAAGCCTAAAGAATTGAAGGTGACTACTATTGTAGAGGAACAAATTGCTATCTAGACTCTAGTTACCTTACTAGTTTCTGAGACTGCTACTAGTTGTCAAGTTCTTTAGAGGCCATGAGCACTCAAGACATGCCATTGAAGATATCTAGGCCAAGTGCGAAGACATCTAGTAGATCAGAAGACATATCTAATAAAGATGTGAGTCTTGATGAGGTGATTGAACTTCCAAAGTTTGATCTTACAAAAATCACCATTGAGAAGATGATCATTCTACAAGAATCTTTACATAGGAAAAAACACGAAGAGTTGTTGAGAAGGGAACATAAGAAAAAGAAAATGCTTCATGACATCAAAGACATGTTTCTTGATGTTTTCAATCTCCCAAATCCTAAAGGAGAGAAACGTATTCTTGAGTAATTGGTAAATATTGTTGACAAGATAAATGATGATGACTAAGACTCAAAAATTAAACTATCCGAGCTAGATATCCAATATTAGTCTCTACAGGTAGCGTGTAAAAATTGGGATGCAACATTGAAGATCACCATGGAGGTCCACAAAACATTTTTGGACAAAGACACTATCAGTGTAAAACCCAAATGACATGTGTGTCAAAAAGGGGGAATGAGAAAGTAAAGGAATGAAGATAATAAGGGGAACATAGTTTTGAGATGAAAATAGGGGACAAAAATAGTACATCATATTTAATCATCGAGAGTTATATAGAATTTAGATACAGCAAGGAACACTCAACTCAGAATGAGTTATAAAATTTTGGAGAGCTATGACTGTTAAGTCATCAGTTGTGCAAAATTTTTAAATTTTGTATGAGATACAGATTATTTGTGTGATGCAAATTAGTTAGGTTGTATATGCATGCCAAAGTGTTTTTTCCACTCATGTCAAAGGGGTAGATTGTTGATCTTATTTTGGTTTTAACAAGTAGTGACAAAACACTTAAGTCATTACTTAACATAAATCTGTATGTACCAAGTAGTTAATGCCGAGCAATATACGCAGTTAGTGCTAAGCACCAGTATGTGCCAAGTAGATGGTATGTACCGAGTCACTCAAGTTTTGAGAAAGAAATATATGCTAAGTGATTCATATGCTGAGTAAAACAATGGATGTTGAGTCATTCATGAAATGAGTTGCAACATTGAAGAATAGTGAATGCTGAGCATCAGAGCTTTGAAGTGCCAAGTAAATAGTTTTGGACGTAGTTGTTTGTAATCACATAAACTCCTATGTAAACCATTTTTGGGCTGGCTTCAGGATTGTGTTATGATTGTAGAAGATATATATGAAGGTATATTGAGAATTCCTATGCAGTGCATGCAACCAATCATATTGAGGGATGTTTTAAGCGATAAAATGGGTGAATCACAATCATTGATTCCTACCTAAACCTAGGTCACCTGTGTCTTCTTAAGGAGGGAAAATCCTAAAGAATCAGAGCATTTGTGGTGACTATGGAGGTTTTGATCATGTTATGAATTGTAGAATCAGTTAGAGAGAATAGAGGAAAGAAAAGAAATGATAGAAGAGATACATCTGATTAGGAGGATCAAGTATACGTCAAGAAAGAGGAGATTTGATATCTAGTAGAGAGGTGCTAACCGAAGGATAAGGGCTGAAACATTCTAACATGTGAATCAATTAAAATATCTTAATCGATTAGTCCTAGCAAGCTTTTGTAAATATTTTAACAACGTGCTTACTTTATTGTAAGTTGAAGTCCTCTAACCAGACATAATTCTAACAAGGTGTTGAAATGCATTAACATGGTAAGATTTAACAGTCTTTGTAAGCCTTTAACAGGGCATACCTTTCATAGGGTAGATCATAATTTATGATTAAACTTATTGTAACCTTGATTGGATACACTTTACAACTACAGTAGTGAAGATTTGTGGGTTTCATCCCCACTCTAGTTTACCTTCTCATTGGCGGGTTTCTAGGTAACAAATTTAGTATGTTATGTGTTATTTGTTTCATGCTATGGATGAACATGTTTATTTTTCTATTTCAATTTACATGCAAATTGTGAGATGGATGTGTGGTGAATGTTTTATGGTTAAATTTTTGAAGTGCTAATTCACACACCCCCCCCCCTTCAGAAATTACTTTCCAATTGTTAATTCCAATAGTCTATTCTATCATCCCTTTGTCCAAATTTTTAATTATTAGGCACACCTTTCATTTCCTATCAATCTTCACTATTGTAGTCTCATTTGGGGAAGGCATCATGATAGAGAGTTAGTGATTCTTCACCTTCATAAAATACTTGCCCATGATTCCTATCCATTTTAACAGGTACAAAAAATCTAATTCTACCAATTTATGTTTACTTTGGCTTTATTAGAGCTTTATTGATTATAGGAAATACTTAACAAAAATTATGGTTGCCTAAAAACATTAACAAATCCAAATCATTATAGTGTATAAATGTGTCACCTACCTAAAGTAGGCTTTGCAGTGCCAACAAGGGAAGCTAAAACTAGACTCCAATGTGCCTTGTAAACATCTAGGTGTGTATAATTTTCCCTCTTTTGAGGTCCACCATAGAAGTTGATTTTTGCAATACATTTGTTAGATGAAATGTTGATGAATGGTGCTCCCTTTAATACCATAAACCATAATAGAGAACAAAGAAACAACAACAAATGCAAGAACAAAATATGGACTTCATATTTGTGCTGCAAATGCATAATTACATAATTTAAAAGCACAATATGCTAACCCAAATGGGTGGCTCCGTTACCATAATCTGGAAGACAAGTTGTGGATTATCACCCAGAGATGTCCTAGACAATGTTCGGGCCTTTCTTAAATAGGCAATTTTATGCTGCTTAGGAAGGTTCTAGACAATGAAACTTAATACATAGTTCTGACTGAACCTAACAATACATATAGAGTCAGCCAAATACATCTTTGACAATTATTTTAGATATTTTGGGTAGCCCAACTTTGAAAGGCCATAACTCTTGTACTGTTGCTTTGATTGGCTATTATAGCCACTTTTTGGAAATGCCAGCTCTTGATATATAATCTCAAAATTGGATAAGCACCCTTCTGTCGAGTCTTTGGACCTCATCCAGGCACTCTAAGGCCTCCAAAGGTGAGCTTGAAGATTTTTCTACAAAATTTTACACCAAAAATCCATAATTGTTCTTCTCTGATACTTAAGCTAGAGCAATTAGATTTTTATGGTAGGCTTATAACACTAAAATGAACCTTCATACCGAAAATGAGAACATTCCAAGCTCGTATGAAAAAATTACTAAAAATAGCAAGTTCCAATAAATAGTACCTCCCTATCTGCTAGTCCTTATTAAAATAGGAAAGACTGAAAATAATTTTTTTTTGGGTGATGCAAGATTGTTGATACACCCAGGATGCTCAACCATTAGACACTTGGGGAAATTTGAGAAGTGACTTTAACACGTTTCAAGTGTTTAGAGGAAAACCAAGACGGTGAACCTCCTCCCTTGCTAGCCATGATGAATCATCTACCTGCCTCGCTTTCCATTTGACCAGGTATTCCTCATAAGTTCTGTTCCTTGTACTTTTGCCAACATGACTTTCTAGTATCTCCTTAATCTCCTTTGTAACCGAACTAGCTACTAGAATAATCCATTGAGCTTCTGCAATGTCTTCACCATCACCTTCTTCATAATACTTTGTCAAATCTAAAATATTAAATACTAGTTAAATATTCAATTTAGTAGGCAACTCCACTTCATAAGCATTCCTAAAATCATGCCTTTTCACTATCTTGCACAGTCCAAACTTCTTGATCTTCAACTTATTATATGTGCCCACTAGAAAATGCTCCTTTTTCAAATGAACCATGACTTCATCTCCAACATGAAATTCTTTATACCTCCTTTTTACATCTGCCTTAGTCTTGTATTGTGTATTTATCTTTATGATGTGCTTCCTCACTTCCTCATGGATGTTCTTCAAATGTTCAACAAATTCTTCTGCTTCAGCACTACTTATCTTGCCTTTATCCAATTACCCAAATTCAGAAGCATTTCTGGGACTACTCCCATATACAATCTGGAATGGTGATTTACTAGTACTCCTATTGACAAAATTATTATATGAAAATTTCTTCTATGGCAAAATCATATGCCATCCTTATGGCTTGTCTCCAACCAAACATCTCAGCAAATTTTCCAAACTCCTATTCACCACTTCTGTTTGTCCATCAGTCTGTGGATGATGTGTAAGAAGTCCATATTTTGTTCTCACATTTGCTTCTTCTTTTTTTCTTTCTTTTTTCCTGTTATGGTTTACGGTATTAAGGGGAGCACCCTTCATCGAATGCCATAGTTGCAAGATATGTACAATTGATTATTGGGGATAATGATTTTTAATTTTCAGGAAAATATAGATGGAGCTAATGCCAAACTAATTTGCAAAGACTTCTATTCTTATTCCATATAAAATGAGTGTTAATTTCTACTACCCTCGAGGTTTTTGCTAAATAGAGGGACATTAAAAAGATCTAGTAGCAGAGCAAAGAAATGAATAATAACCACACAAACTTGCAATCAATTACCAAAATATCATGACAATATAGGTATGTATATATCTATTGATTCTCCTTTTCCACAATGAAATTGCAATTCTATGAGGTTTTAATTTTTAATAATAAAAATTGCAAAATATCAGTTACCTATCACATAGGTAGGCATAAATTATTTCTAAGAGAATAAATATTTTTGGATGTCTGGGTGCGTAGAAATTTTTTTAACCTATTGTATATCATGGAAACAATAAAGCTAACATTTTTTCGATAACACTTACTAAAAGTACACATTGGTTTTGTAAACTAATAATTTTGGATTTACAATTTGAAATTGAGATTATCACCAAGTTATTACTCAAAAATTTCAAGGAAGAAGAGGTCTTAAATACAATGCTAAGAGCAAAATCTTCACACCTGAATAGTAGGAAAGATGGTAAAATGTGTATAAAAGAAACATGAATAAAAAATGATTTCACATTATATTAAAAAAATAGTGTTACAAATAGGTTGTCATTAGATATGAGCACATTCACCTGGGACTATAATTTAGGTAACATTGATCGGCAATGACTCCAGTCATAGCCTATTAAAACTTTTCTTTGGTACTAAGCCCATCAATAGAGTGTTCCACTGCCTTGAAATATTATATGCATTTTACTCAATCAACTTGAATTGTAATTGAAATTAAAAATCACTTTATAAAGTCAGACCTAAAAAATGATATTAATTAATGAATCCAGGAATCCTAATTTAGATTAAAAGAAAATGGTCATAACTCACAAGCTTAAAGTGAATATTATTGGTCCTTGTTGTAGCCATTGCTGCTCTTCCATTTTGAGCTTCTTAATTGCAAAGATCTTTGTTGAACCAAATACAAATTTTCCTCTTGATTATTGAAATTGGAGAGGGCAATATGCATTGTTGAATCATTTATTTATAAAATATTTGAAAAGTCCATTTTTAAAAGTTATCTATCTATATTAAACAAAAGATACTATATAAATTTATTATGTTACTAAACTTTTTTTATACAATATAATAATTTGAGGTTCTCACAATTATATTTCCATTTTAAATTAACGATTGATTTTAAAACTTTAATACAAAGTTCATAGTTTAAATTATCATTATTTTAATATAAAACATATTGTCATATGATACAACTTTTCTTTGTTGTATCATTATTATAGATGCGTTTATTTTATTTCTAATATAATTTTTTGTTGTTCTTATTATTATATTTAAGTTATACAAAACTAAGATATTGATGTTTTACTTCCTAATTGCTTTCTCAATTACTTTCATTTAAAACATTCCTTTTTTCATAACATTTTTTTGTTAGTACATGTTATAGTTTATTAAATATATCTTTTGTTTAGGACTTAAGGTAATTGGAGTTGTAAGAAAACTCAAAAGCCTTTTTAACAAAATATAAATACTTTTTAATTTTTAATTTATTAAGTTTTTATTGTTTTGATAATAATACTTTATTTCTATACGTTAAGAATACTTTATCTAATGTTAAATTTGATATTATCCTATGAATATTGAGATATGATCCATAATATATGTATTATTATTATTATTTTTATATTAAGTAATATACTATCAAATATATGAGGTCTATAATTTTTAATATTAAGAACTGTATTTATTAAATTGGAATATCACTTTACATATTCATATACGAGTTCACCAAAAAATATTTCTTATGCTAGAAAATTAGTTGAAATTCTATGAATCTTGAAAAAATATATTAAAAAAATGTTAATATATGAGGTCACCAAAAAAAAATTTCTTATGGTGGACAATTAGTTAATATTTTAGTAATGTTAATTTAAAATATATTAAAAAAATGTTGGAAGAACTTTTTGTTGAGAGGTTTGAAAAACTAGAATTTTTTTATACAATACTTTTTAAATATTGAGATTTTCATAGTGAAAATTAGATGTATATCTATGTCTATAATATGTCAATGTTTTTAATTTGATCTATTATAAATATGAAATCACAACATTTGGTTTAGTATTTTGGAGTATTTCACTATTTCTCATAGCTTCTGTAGAAGCCTAGTGCCCAAATGGCTACTAACACATTATAGAGGAGTTATTAAAAGCTACACAAACTGGGTGGCCAAATAATGAAACCGCAAAAGAAAACGAAAAATGAAAATGTCAACATGACCAACCTAACAACTATAAAACAATTGAAATAGAATTGAGACTGACCTATGGAAAATTATTTTTTATTAGGTTTGTGTTACAATTTTTTTGTTTTGTGATTTTTTGTTACTGAACTCCAGAGCTTGAGATGCTAACACTTCTTGAATCTACATGATCGTACACTTATTCTGCAAATCATAGAAATGATAGGTGGAAAGAAAGAAATGCGCAAGACATTGTAAATGTTTACCCAAAGTTTAATAGTATTCCGCATGTTGAGTTAGAACAATTTGAAATATTCTATTGGAGTGAGCTACTCTTATACAAACATTTTTGTATCATAGAAAATGACAATGACTTGACAAAAGAAAGAATTATTACAAATTGGACAAACATGAGTGCAAATAGATATCATGTATTGAATGTCAATCACATGTTAGAATCTAAGAAGAAGAAGAAGAAGAAGAAGAAGAAGAAGAGGAAAAAGAAGAAGAAGTAGAAGAGGAGCAAGAAATGATGTCGATGAATGAGTGGTAGATGTTGTCATACATGGGAACTTTATATGGTATTACACTCAATGAACTTGATATGCTTGGCAAGCATGATTTTGATAACAATAACAAATGGGATCAAATTTTCATTCCCCAAGATCTGCATGAAATTGTAACAAAGTTCATAAATACAAAAAAATAACATTGCACAATGTGATAATATCCTACCACATTACCATATACCGAGCTATCCATTGTCAACAAGTCAACAGTCAACACTTGCAATAATTATGGAACACAATGAATGTCGACCTCATAAACCTCTTTCTATGATTATTCAAGGAAAAATTGGTACAGGAAAATCATACTTGATTCACTGCATAAGAAATGCATTGAACAATAATGGTCAACCACAGAAAAGATAACTACTGGTATTGGCTCCTACAAGTGTTGTTGCATTCAATGTACATGCATCTAGTATATATACAATGCTTAAGATACCTATTAAACAAATGCACCATTACAAGGGAAAGCATTAACTACATTGCAAGAGGAATTAAAATAAATAAGATATGTATTCTTATTAATGAACTAAGATTTATTGGCCCAAAGCTACTACTGAAAATAGGTAGTAGACGATGATAAGAATTTTGTTAAAATCAACATCTCTTCTTTGGTGGCCTTTCCATCCTATTTGATGACCTTGCCCAACTACCCTTTGTGCTATACACATCACATTTGCCTACAAGAACATTGTGGGAGAAATTCAAAACAATCATCACATTAGATAAAATATTTCACCAACAAGGCAATAACATAGAGAAAACACAGTTTCACTAACTTCTACGGAACTTACAAAATGCAAAATTGACGAAAAAGGACTTGGAGCTCCTACTCACACACACAAACCAAAAATTTCATCGTATGAATTTGACAAATCAATAAACCTATTTTCTACAAATGATCTTGTAAAACTACATAATTAAAATATGTTGAAACCATTGAATTGTCCAATTGCAATAAGTAAAGCAATAAGGACTACATACAAAATGAAATATGCAAGTGTTGAAGGAAACATGAAAAGAATATCCCATTGTCCAAAGGAAAACATATCATGCTCACAAAAACATATGGACACAAGTAGGGTTTGTAAATGGAGCATTGGGTGAAATAATTGAGTTCGTTTATAGTGATGGTTCCAAACACCCATAACTTCCAGTATACATTGCAACAAGGATTGATAATTACAATGGTCCTCCATGGGATAAAAATGATCCAAAATTAGTACCAATAATTCTGTTGACCTTGGGCACACAGAGGAAAATACCCATAACAATGGCATGGGCTTTAACCATTCACAAATCCCAAGGGATTACACTACACAAAACAACAATTGACATTGGTAAAATTGAAATGCAAGGACTCACATTCACAACAATTCTACAGTCAAATCGCTAAAAAAATTTCACATCCAACAAGTTTTCCCCCCAGAAAGGTTTTCCAAAATGGAAAACAATCCATACACAATCATAACAAAAGGAGAAGAAGCTCTATTACATCAAATTGCTCTCTCAACAATCAAGGTTGCAACATTTTCATAGAATGTGCTCTTGTTATGAAATACATGTACAATCATGCTCTTCTCAATATTCTAAAATAATTATGTCTCCACTAATGAAATCTAATTACTTATACAAAAGACCCCAACACAACATTTCAATGACAGGAAATTGTTCAAATAAATGTCTCAAGATTATTTGGTTAGGTCTACCAATCACTTCATGTTTTATTAATTTTTTTACTCAATGTCATGTTTGAGAAATCATATATTCTTTGATATCTAGTAGTGAGGTACTCACCAATTCATATTTCACCACAGAAGGTCTACGTCAACAAAATTTTTACCAAATTATATTTTACAAATTGGATGCTATAGATGTAGTAAGTATACTATGCTTCACAATATGCACAATTTTACTTGGACCGAATATGTACATTACTTTGGTTTTATTTCGCTAATTTTGTTGTTGTGATGTGAATATCAGGATTTAACTGTGTGATTTTGAGTCAAACTCGATGACCCATGTTTCATGAGTAGTGATTCAACATGAATCCATCTCTCATGAGAATAAATGGAACACTTAGCACTCATTGGATCTAGGTGATGCTCACAGGGGTTCCAATGAGCATCACCTAGATCCAATGAGTGCTAAGTGTTCCATTTATTCTCATGAGAGATGGATTCATGTTGAATCACTACTCATGAAACATGGGTCATCGAGTTTGACTCAAAATCACACAGTTAAATCCTGATATTCACATCACAATTTGACTAGCTGTGGAAATCATCTCCTACTTATCAATTTTGTTGTTGTTTCAAACCAAATAGTCCATGATGAATTTGAACATTCCTTATTTTATTTGGCAACCCACTTCATAGAATAGTTCTTCGAAAACAACAACACAATTTTCCATGCTTCGACATAGAGTTAGAATACATATAGAAATAACCAAGACTGAAATAGGCAAGATGATTGATCCAAGAAAATTGAGCAATTAGTTCTAAAATATACCAGCATTTATTTGTAATAGGTGTGATATTATATTCCCATATAAATTGGGTATTAATTTTTAGCTTGGAATCGTAAAAGAAGAAGATTTACAAATACAATTATTTTGGGGTGTATCGATCATTTGTCATTCTCATGAAAAAATTAACAATTTTTTAATTTGACAATTGACTTGACCCTTAGACCTATGGGCAAAAGTACTAGTTAAGTCGATAGGATTTTCACTATGGACATTGCCCACTCGTGGGAAATTGTCTAATGCTGGAAAATTGTCGGATGGTGCCAAATTGTCTTATGCCATTAAATTCACGAAGTTGTTTGGTCATCAGGATGTTGTGATGCCCAAAAAAATGATTGTTACATACATTTAGGAAATTTCAGCTAGGTAAATTAACACCAAGATGTTTGGAGTGACTAAGGTTATTGCAGTGTAGAGCACAAAGGCAGCGTGAAAGGAGTTATCTGGACACCAAGCAACTCTCATGGTCGATTGCTATGGCTCGGTAATATTGTATAAATATATGGATTAACGCCACCATCATTTGGGAAATAATTGGATTGAAAATGGAAGAGAGAAATGATTGGATTGAAAACGGAAGAGAGAAAATTATAGAAAACCCTGTAAAGAATGCTTCATCTAACACTAATTTTTTAATAAATCTAAATAAAAATATGCTTCGCGTCAAAGAGCTCAGTACAAAGAACAAGGCAAGAGTTTCAACAACATATCATTCTACATTGTGGATATTTGAAAATGGAAATGACAGAGATTGGTTTCATGGCCTTAGTCACCACTCTTTACCATTCGCTTTTAGGATTGTAATTCAATGAGAGCTTCGTTGGAGACAAAAGCTAGTGGTTTACCAAGAGCTCTAGGAAACAAAATGTATGTTATTTCATATAGGATAGGAAAAATAAATGAGCAAAGGAAAATGTGTTAAAAGAACTCACAATTTAGACATGGATGAGTAAATATGAAAACTACCAAAAATCCCAATAAAGAAGAAGTTCTTAGGACCTGTTTGATTGCTGGAATAGGAATAGAAAATTTGGAATATGTTGTATATTTTCTATTTGGTTCGTCAATATGAATATGTATTTTCATTTTGCCTCTAAAATGAGCTTATACCCATTCTAAAAAATAACTGTTATTGGAATAACCATTCTCATTGCCAATATTACATTCCTATTCTCCATTCCTATTCCTGCAACCAAACGGTCCCTTAGAGGATAACGATATCCCCTAGAGAAGATGCCATGATTCTCCAACTATGACGCCGAAATTTGTGACATTTACTACACTTTATAAGACAAAAGAACATCTTAGAAAATAAGTTGTTTGGAGACAAGCAATGGTAAAAATTCCTTATAAATCATAATTCACTTGAAGAAAAATTATGATTTTATCATTTGCATATGTTTTAGCTCAATATTCCATCCAGTAGTTCAATATCCACTTGTTAGAGTCCAATGTCCACGAATGCCTCTCAAAGGTTTTGAGAAAAATTTGGGCCATTCCTACCCTCCAAATTAGGTATGAAAACCTCAATTGTAGTCTCATTAGTTGCATTAGTGATGAAGGTCCTAAATGAAAATGACCAAATATTTGGCATTGCATATGATGCCTAGATATTTAATGGACCCCTAATGAACCTAGATAATGCTGGCCAATAAGATTATGTTTTAGCCTCAAACATACAGAGGATCTGCATCTTCTAAAAAGAAAGGAAGTATAAAGAACAATTATAAAAAATTTGCTAATGAGGTAGGTGTTGATGTGGGGTAAAGAGAATTTTCTATTTCACTGAATCTTATTACAAATATGATATGTAGTACAAAAATCAAAACCTAGTGAAAAGGGGGTGGAATTAGGGTAACAATAAGAGCTTCTAACAGAGTACTCTAAGAACTATATATGTATTACGTCCCATGGCCCCAAAACTATAATAGGATAGATGTTTAATAATCTGTAGATTTCAATGCATGGAGCGAGAAACATTACCAACCAGCTAGTTTCGAGACATCTAGGTGGTCTTCTTCAGATGATCCATTTATTTCCTGATGAAGCTTTTTTCAATATTTTGTTATCTCTACAAGTAACAATTGGGTCATGGAAATGATATAAACATTATAGGTGTGCATATAGAATGGCCACCAAATCAAGAAATATTAACACATTCCTTATTAATACAGAAGGATTTGAATATAGTAAATCCCCATCAAAAAGCTTAAATCAAATAACAACACACTGGCCTAAGTTGTAATATTTAAAAAATTTCATCATATTTAAATTTCATAAATCTTATGATAAATATCATTGAGAGATTATTATTCAATTAAAAAAAATAAGAATCAATGATCATTTAAATATTAAAAAAAGATAAATTACACAAAGTCTCATAACCAAACTCCATTTTTTTCAAATCTTAATTGTTCAAATTTTATCCATAATTAATTTCAAGAATATGCCATCAATTTTATTTGATTGATTTTAAATCAAAATTGAGTTAACAATATTAATATTTCATATATTAAATCATATAATTTATTATTCATGAATATACTACTTAATTTAATGAAAAATCTTATAATAATATTAACTAAATTTCATTCATTTTTTTAATATAATAAAAGTTTAAAATATATATTACCAGTTTTCTAAGATGAAAACTGGTAGCTCACAACAACTAAGTAAATCTTTTAATAACTAAGAATGATAAGATTAGAGAGTCCTAAAAGGAAGAAGAAATTCTTTCCCTCAAGAAATATATATTATGCAATTTTAAAAAGTTCCATTTACAATAACCATTTAAAGGAAAGTCTAATGCAAAATATTAAATCTTAAATACGTCCAAAAAAATTCTTACAATTTCACAATTTTACTTGTATAACAAACAAATATCACATACTTATCACTTAACATGGTAACATGATTATAAATATAAAAATTTCATTGTTGACTTTCTATATATATATAAAATAAGTAATTGGAATTAAGTGCTCACTAGGGAAAGAATCGAGAACGAAAACCCCAATTCACAACCAATACAAATGAAAAATTCAACATCAAATACAATTATAACGGGTGAAAGTATTTCTAGGGAGAAACACTGTAATCTTTATCTATAACAATTAAATGTGCTAAGTGTGGAAATTCATTCACATAAATAGTTGGGGGACACGCTAATCTCCATCCAAAATGCACTAAGGAAAAAACAAAGTCAAATTTTTTTTCCCAAATTCATGAAACGTAGTGATTTTTGTTTCCAAATTTTTTGTTGTTTTTGACTACAAACTATGCAGATCGTGAAGATCAAATGCTGAAATTTTGAAAAAAAATCTATGATTTTTTCGACTTTTTGAAAATTGGTCAACTGTACAGTATAGCTGCGTCCAATACTTAGTCTTGTGGAACCAAGATTGATACCACTAGACTTCCATAAACTTATAAATCTAAATTACATTACAAAATTTTATATTATTCAAGTATTGCATTTAAATATTATAACAATATATTAATTATTTTTTATTAAATAATAATTTAACCATAAACTATAATCTATAACTAATATATAATACCCTCACACTAATCTGGGTGGCTACAAACTATTTTAAGGTGGCAAAATGTAAAATGAACTAACATGAACCTTCACTAAGATTACAATTGTAGTGATAAAAAAATTATTTATTTATTGATTTTAATTTTCCACATACGAGTGACTATTTTCTCATCACCAAGAAATGTTTATCGATTTCCTCCCTTTTCCATGTGTTGTTTTTCCTTGTATTGTAAATGTCTGATAATATCACTTTTTAAATTTATGGTACCATTTTATGATAACATATATCCTCCAATTAGAGACAATGAAATAGCATAAGCACTGCACACAGAAGAGGGTAAATGGGTGAAAAACATGCTGCTTAAGGAATGGTGAAAATGGAGTGACTTGTATCCCTCTTCATAGGAGCCTAAAGAGAACCTGGACAAAGACAGTCAAATAGTTCACATTCACTTCCAAATTCAGCATTCACAACTGCAAAGATAGTCACAATTGTGAGGTCTAATAAAAATTACCCTTCCCTTATGCTATGATGGATACTTTACTCTTGCATTATTATTCATGATTTTGATCCAAACTATTCTTCTTTCTCCTGCAAGATTGATTTCATTTCATTTTCTTCAACAACTTTAACTGCCTGCGACATAGCGATGACTTGTAATCTTTTTTTTTTGTAGTTACCCTTTTTGCACCTTCGTAACCTTGTTTGAGAGCTAACATTAACACCTTGCAATGCTTTAAAAATTGCATAAAAGACTGCTATCTTATTTCATGGCTTTATGACCAAAGAATTTAATTGTTAATGAGACCATGTGACAATGTGATAACTGTGTGAAAATAACTGCTACCATTCATCGCAACCTCATAACTTGGAGCTTTAACTCATCTTTTAACCCTATGATGATGAGAATACATGATTTTTCTCCTTTGTAACCTTAACCTTAGGTTGCTCTTGACCGTATTCGACAATGCGAATACATTTTTTCACTCCTTCGCAACCTTTATAAATTTTTGTTTATCAAAATAACAAGATATTGCTTCGTTCCATCACCTAACTCATTCGATCATTGACTTCAAGCTAACCTTTTTCGCACCATCACAACTTAAATTTCTTTAAGCCATAACTAAATCATGATCATGCGATCTTTATCTTTTGTTGCTTCGATGACTTAATTCTTGAGGTTAACTTTATCTAATTGTGAAGGTGTGATAGCCTTAGATCTTAACTGCAATGGTTGGCTCTTCACAACTTTGTGACTTACCTTTCATCATATCGAATCTAGGTTGTGATGTTGTGAAAACCTTTGATATGATCTTCATCTGACAGTTAGGAATCTATCTCCAAGGGAAATTGACCTTTCAACATGTGACATGGAGATTTCAATGCATTCTACATCATTGATTCGGTTTCCATTTTCGTTCTTTCCACCTTTGACCAGGGTGTTCACCATTGTCTACCAAAATTTGAATTCTTGAAGGCTTCTGCTACTTCCTCTACACTGGATTTGAATGCTCTTCCTTCTAACCTATTTCTGTGATCTATATCATATCCTTTGGCCTTGATGTCCATGCATACTTGATCAAAGCATTATAGTTTTAGAATAACTTCCCTCTCATCTAAGAAATGCATAAACTTACCCTCCCTTTCCTAATCACCTAATATGGCTGAATGCATTATATTTCTTTTGAATGCCCACCTAGATGCACACAAAGGGATAAATGAGAGGAGAAGGTCCTTAAGGGAAATCTAGACATAGTCATGACATCACATTGACTCATCCCTAATCCTAGAAGTTTGAAAAATATAGGGGGACTAAAATCATGCAATAGGATCCTAGGACCCTTAGGGACACATTATTCTTGTTCGTATGGGTCGTAAGGGGTCATTGGATAACAATGACATTTGATGATGATATATGTCCCTAAGCGTCCTAGGACTCCTAGGGACACATTATGCTTGTTCATATGGGTCAAAAGGGGTCATTGGATAACCTATGAGCCTTTCAACATATTTGATGATGCCATATTTCTCTAGGGGTCCTAGGACCCCTAGCGACACATTATACTTGACCCCTTTCAACACATTTGATGACAACATATGCCCCTAGGGGTCCAAAGATTCCTAGGGACACATTATGCTTGATCATATGTATCACAAGAACACATTTGTCCCTATATATAATATGGGTTTAATATCCTATATACTATATAATATAATATTTTAAAATTTAATATAATTTAGTAAAATTTGTTATAATGTAATATGTTAAACTATGTATAATAAAATATATTATAATATAATAAGCTATACTATATTTAATATAATAGATTATAAATATATATCTTATAAACTATATATATTAAATATCACAATTGGTAATCACATAGATCATGAAAATAAAAAATACACTTGACTAGGACATCACATGGATCATGGAGGGGATAATCATGACCCTTCCTCAATTTTCAATCCATGCCCTCCACTTTTGATGCAATTCATTTGCATATTTGGGTGGGAGGATATTAGGTATCCAATATATTGGATATTTGATTAGGCCTTGTAATAACCAAGCCTCCTTGGTCAACTCAAAAAACATGAATATGCAGCATTGAGGGGTGTTCCAGACTTTGATGACATATTAGATGACTTCTAATCTAATGGAATTCACTAAAACAAAAAGGGTTTGTAGAGGACATTCTCATCTTTTTAGTGATATCATTGTTATCAAGATATTAGTTCAATAAGTATTTATTACTTATTTTTAAATGAATATGCTTATAAGATGTTGATTTACACACTAATTGAAAAAATGGCTATAACTTTCAAACTATAAAATAAATTTAAAATCTGAAAGATGTGTCACATTCTATGCTTTTTCTAATACAATTTTTAAATAAATAAATAATTTTTGTCTTAAATTCATTAAGGTGGTCATGTTAGTGTAGTTTTTTATTTTTCCTATTTTGCTAGGTTTTTCCTACACTTTTATTAATCTCGCTTAGGTTAATAAAGCATGTCTTATTAGGTGAATGGTTGTGAGGTGTCACCTTCCTACATATGAGCATCCATTAGCTATCTTGGGAAGATACTTTTCTATCTTTAGTCAGATAGATGGTTGCTCCTCATTGGTTGGTATTGCCACCTCCTCCCTCTTCCTAGCCTATATAAGCATGCTACCTGGCTTGTATTTGCATCTCTTGTTTTTGCATCCTCCTAATGCTATTTTGCTTCTAGCATTTGCATTACTCTCTTGGAGACTAACTCTATGATGCTATTTTGATTTTGTATCATTTTCATTCATAGTTTAGATATTTATTCTTTGCACTAGTTTTCTGGGTTATTAATCTTATCAGATTTTAACATGGTATTAGAGTTTTTCAATGTGCAAGAGTAGATTTTAGTTTCCTTATTTGAGAGATTCGGGGGGGGGGTGGGGGTGCATGGTGGGGGGGGCTAATAAACTTTATTGTAGTTTTTTGAAAAATGAAGTATGCTCTTCTCTTGCATCTTTGGATAATCCTGAGAATCAGAAAAGTTTTGACAAAAACAATTTTTCTCTAGGGTTTCAATCTCAAATCTAACAACCAACTTGCATATTTTGAGTTTTCAATCAGTATTGCAGGTTCTAACATGCCATTGATGGACTTAAGAAGCTGATCTAGCATTTGCATGTCATATTTTGGTTACTGGGGTAATTTTTTGATTTTTGGAGCCATTTTTTACTGTTAAAGGCATCTAATTTACACTACAACAACATCTTTTGTACATCAACAAGAAAAATGCTTTCTAAGTTTTTTTCGCAGCCCCGAAAAACCATCTGGGTATCTTTTAGATTTTGCATACAAGCTGTATATTTTACAGAATCAAGCATGAAAGGCTACAGCCATACCCCTCTCCATTGGCAGTCGCAGATTTGAATGCAGTTTTCAAATGTCTCGTTCTTGCTCATACAGACTCTGATTTTGATGATTTTTGTTATGAACTTGTCTTTTTTTTGTGCTCTATCCACTAGTGGAGTTGTTTTTTAATTTTCATGCATGAATTCTTTAGAAATTACAGATTCTTAGCCGTGACTGTGCATAGTTCTCATTTTGGAAACTTCGGAGGATCATAACTTTCTCATACGACCTCGTATCGAGGTGATTCTTTTCTTGAAAGTGCATGATTTTTCGAGTAGATCGCAGTGGTGCTATTTGTTTCCTTGATTATTGTGTCCAAGTTTCACCTTTAGCATATGCTCTTCATGAGGGTTTGTAATGCATTGAAATCAAGACCACTAAGTATTTCTTTCTAGTGGTAGTTGTAAACGCACTATAATAAAGTGCCAAATCATATTTCTTTCGAGGGGGGTTTTTTGATTGAGTAAAAAGGGGGAGGGGGGGGGGGGGGGGCATTCTCGTGGCTAGGTTCTCTTCTTTTTAGCATTTCTTCTCTGCATTTCTTCATCATGGATCAAACAAATATGCCCATCCTAACTCCATACAATTATTTTGAGTGGAAATCATGCATAAAAATTCACTTAAGGAAAGTTGGATTAAATAGGATAACTATGGGACTTGAAACTGAAGCTGCTAAAGATGAAGATAAGCCTAAGTGGTTCAACAAATGCGATGAGGCATATGGAACATTGTGTTTGTCTGTTTCTCCTGACTTTCTATTTCACATTGAGTCTTTGGATACACCAAATGAAGTATGGACACAGCTAGAAACACTATTTGGCACACAAGATTCAATGAGGGGTCATATGTTGGAAAATGAATTAATTAGTTTGAGTCCAGGAAATTTCAACACAATCCAAGATTTCTTCACCAAATTGAAATCACTAAGGCTGCAGTTAAAAAAATGTGGAATTGAAAAGAAAGATGAACAACTGATTCTTAGTATTCTCTCTAAGCTAAGTTTAGAATATTCTGTGTTTGTCTCTACCTTCTATGCTACTAAGGGTGCACTTCGTACTCAATTCACCATGTCATCTTTAGATGATTTTGCTGTCAATCTCACTCGAGAATAGGACAAGCTAATCTAGATGGGCACTCTTAAGCCCTCTAAGTCACATGCCTTGGCTACCAACCAAGGCACAAAATAACAACAAGGAAAAAGTGGTAACAACAATAGTAAGGACAAGAAACAAATGAATAGCAAGGAGAAGAAGGATCAGATACTAGTTTCTTCAAAAGAAACTATTGATACACCATCTTCCAAGGGTGATAAGCCTAAGAAAGAAAAGGTCAAATGTGCCCATTGTAAAAGACCTGGTCATGATGAACATAAATGTTTGCAGAAACAACTTGATCACTTGACATACATTCTTGAGAAGAATAATATCAGTGTTCTCGAGTCTATCAAACAAAGTTCTAATGAAGGGTCTAACAAAGAAAAAGAAAATAGCAAGGGGAAAGGAAAGTGCAAGGCTCTTTTTGCAGTTGCTTCCTCACCATCCACTTGGGTTCTTGATTCGGATACTTCACACCACATGGCTTCATCTAAGGAAGAAATTGCATCCTTAGAGCCATGTAGTATGCCGTCTATGTTGATGGGTGATAACACTCCTGTTGAGGTGTGTGGGAGAGGGTCTATTGATGTGGGGGATGGGACATTCCATGATGTTCCTTGTGTACCCTCAATGTTAACTAATCTCCTATCGGTATACCAAATCACTCACACAAGTTTAGGCAAGCAGGTTGAGTTCACTCCTAGTTCAGTGGAGATATGTGAGGTTCACAATGTTTCTACAGTTACAGTTGGGAGAGCAGATCATCAATCATGACTCTATATGTTTTCTCACTTTGTTCCTGATCCTGCTTTGACTATTTTTCTCACTTACTCTAATGATGTGAGCAGATTATGGCATGAGCGGTTTGGCCATCTTAACTTCCACTACTTGCATCAGCTTAACCATCAAAGCATGGTCACAGGGTTGCCTTCTACTTTGACATTGGAGTCACTTGGAATACATGATAGATCTAATGGGGCAGATTCACTTGAGCAGTCTTCTATTTCCACTTCTAATGCAAAGAGTGATTCAGAGGACTCACCTCCTTCCTCTCCTAGTCATCATTCATAGGTTGATGATTCTCCTCTAGATTCTCCATCTTCTGGTCCACTTTGGGCTAGATAGAACTTGCAATTTGTAGGTGATTGGGTTGGGGATCCATCAGACACTAGGAAAACTCATTCGCAATTTCAGGATGCTCCACATGTCTTCATTGCTACTGCCTCAAATCCACAGTCCTTTCATGAAGCTTCTGGTATTTTTGAGTGGGATACAACTATGCAGGAAGAGTATAGTTCCTTGATGAGGAACCACACTTGGGATCTTGTCCCTTTTCCTAAGGGAAGAAAACTTGTTTGATGTAAGTGGATCTACCAGACAAAATTTGCAAGCTTTGCTAGAGGTGTGGGATGCTTCATCTTTTGTTGGGGCCTCTTCCTCTCACTTGGAGTCCTAATTTTCTTTGGGGAGTCTCTTTTCTCTCTCTTTTGGGGGAATTTTATGTACATGGGTACCTCATCAGGCTTGACTTGCGGGGACCCATTTCTACATCCACCTAAGCTTCGCTTATGGGTGGGTGTTAGTGTAGTTTTTTATTTTTCCTATTTTTCTAGGATTTTCCTACACTTCTAGTAATCTCACTTAGGTTAATAAAGCATTTCTTATTAGGTGAATGGTTGTGAGCATCCATTAGCTATCTTGGGAAGATACTTTTCTATCTTTAGTCCGATAGATGGTTGCTCCTCATTGGTTGGTGTGTCCACCTCCTCGCTCTTCCTAGCCTATATATCCATGCTACCTGGCTTGTATTTGCATCTCTTGTTTTTGCATCCTCTTAATGCTATTTTGCTTCCAACATCTGCATTACTCTCTTGGAGACTAACTCTATGATGCTATTTTGATTTTGTATCATTTGCATTCATAGTTTAGATATTTATTCTTTGCACTAGTTTTCTGGGTTATTAATCTTATCAGATTCTAACAGGTCAGACACAGGCCCTTTTTTTCTTGATAACATTGTAGCAGAAAATTCAAAATTAAATATTTATTTGGAATAAAAATACCAAAAAAATGTGTCACATCTAGACATGAGTCTCTTCTAATATTTAAAATCTTATAAAAAATTATTATTAATTATGATTAAGGCAATTAGACATACACCTACTTCTTAATTTTGTCCTAAAATTTTTGTAACACTGTATTAAAATATGAATTTTCAACTGATCAAATTAAATTATTTTTAGGTAAGACCTAGTAGTTTAGAAATTACATTCAATTTCCTAAAGATTTTATTCTTACAACTTTTAATATAAACTTCATAACTAGTTCAAAATTGCACACCAAGTTGACGTAAACCTGATTTGCTAATTTTGCATTGTCACCTGAGGGTAGAGTTTCACCCACCATGATCTTGCACATATGCAGCTAGAAGAATCTGATGGTGGTGTGGTTAGGTTTGGAAACAAATCACCCTAGTTGGTAAAAGGTAAATTTTCAATCTTTGAATGGAAAAGAAAAAAACAATGTTGATGATGTCTATTTGGTAGAAGGTCTAAAACATAATTTTTTGAGTGTTGGTCAGTTAAATGACAAAGTTTATTACCTAGAGTTCAAAGGAGGTATATACAGGATACTTGGAAGATCAAGATATCTGGTTGCTGCTAGAAAGAAAACTAAATGTAATCTATTAGATCTGAATACTATTGTTAAAATTTGTTTGGTCACTACTAGAGTTAAAGATAGTTCGCTATGGCATAGAAAGTTCTGTCGTGTGAATTTTGATAGCTTAATCAATAGTTTGTTAAATGCAGTTACAGGAATGTCTCAACTAGTAAAGCCAAACAATATAATGTGCAAAGAATGTTAGTTGGGTAAATTAACTAGTTCTACTATTGCTAGTGAGACTTTATCATTTAGAATAAATTTTATTTGGTATATATTGCTCTTTGTGGCCTTATGAGAATAAGAAGTTATCATGGTGAAAAATAATTTATGACATTTATTGATGATTATTGAAGAATGATGCCAGTGACCTTCTTGAAGAAGTCTAAAGCCTTCCAGAGGTTCAAAGTATTGAGAGAACTTGTTGAGAACAAACAAGTTTTCAAATGACATTATGTATTTCAGACTTCTTCAAACATTACATCTATATAAGGTATGCCTACCTCTTTTTGGAAGGTGCATGGGAGATTCTTAGTCTATGATTAGAGAAAAAAAAAAATTTAATGATGCTCTCTCTCTAGAGTTGAAGATTTTCAAGAATACTTGTTTATTTAAAGGCATATGGTATACATCAACATGATATGTTTAGATCTATGTGCCTATTTGTTGCTAACTTTTTGTACAAGTTTTTAATATAAAAAGAGGGCCAATATTAACATGTACAATAAGATAAATCACGATAAAGAAAAATATTCTTATTCAATGTCAGGATGTTGCATAATTTATTACCATTTGAAAATATTATAAATAAAGTAAATTAAAGATATACGTATTTGTTCCTAGTTTTTTTTTAAAATGAAGTTTTTATTTTTCCAAATATTAATTAATAAATTGTAGTTCATTATGGAATTCAAGTTCAACAACTTTGAAATACAACATTGAAAGTATCTTGTAATATAATAGTCTCCTTAAAAGTATAAGGCTTGAAAAAAATAAATCTTGAACTATTAGACAAATGATGTACATTATCCTTTATTAATATTTATAATTTTTATTTGTCCATTACTCATAGGCATTGCATTCACAAGCTCCTAGCCACTCCTCTAGGTGGTGTGAGATTCTTAGAGGTACATACCAACCTCTCCACTCCATGGTTGTTTTTCCTTAGGTTGATCTTCTTCTAGCCCTTATCCTATCACTTTGAGTGGCTCTAGTTGGCCAAACACTGACAATGGTTGTCCCACTTATTCCAAGTCGCTACTACAATTGTCTCTTGCAATTTCTCCCACCAAAAAGGATTCAATAGAAGAAGATATATGAGGATGGATGGTTCCTCCTAGACGTAACTCCCTGTTGATGCATGGGACCAAAAGGATGATTACAATCATCCTCCTTCTATTGGAACTACTTTAGCCACATAGGGAAGATCTAGCATATATGGGCTCAACCCATGTTAATTTCATATTTATTTTTTTCTTACTAGGTTTAGTCTTGTATAATCTCTCATAGGATGGTTTCATATACCCTAGATTTAATTGTGAATATGTACGCTTAAGTTATAAATACTTAATGGTAAATGACTATTTATAAAAAAAGATGTTGGATTTTTAGAATTTGAAATGGTAATAAGATATGGAGAAGTCGATGCAAGAGAATATTAGGTTCAAAGCAATCTTGCATCAACCAAAAATTATTCTAGTTTGATTTGCCAGTTTTTCCATTTCTTTTTTTCATTTCAACAATTATTTATTTGATCAATTCAACACTTGTGATGTTTAGTGTATAATTTAGATCTATTCTATTTCCTATTCCTATGTTCAAAGCTCTTTTAGTACATTGTTACTCAAGTTATGATTCATCTTCTCTCAGGTAGTGTGTCCTTGTGAATTTTGATCTTGCAATGGAATTCTACATCTGTGGATATTTGGTGGCACTTTCAACAATGCTCTTGGATCATGTGTGAACCCAAATATGAGATAACAAACTTTCAAACATGTTATGCTATTTTTTCCTTATGATTAAAAGGGCTGAATCTATTTTCATGTAATAGGTTTCTTGGTCTTTAGGAATGTCCTTGATCTTGAGGTTGACCCATGTGCCATAGTGCTTATATATTGTGATTGATGTACTACTAGAGGTAGTAGTATATTGATTAGTGAAGAAACATAAATTGTTTTATCTTTAAAATTGGGTCTAATGCCTCTGACCAAAGACTATAAGAAAGTAAACATGTATGAACTTGAATTATAAGAAGGTCAAATGTCCAACCTTTGTTATACATAAAATTAAGAAGCCATGAAATTTTTCAATTAAAATTGGTTATACATAAAAATTAAGAAGCAAAAATTTTTTTGTAATGGAAACTATTTCTTCTTTAATCATTAATGAATCACCACCAATAAATTTACTTATTTTTAGAACAAACCAATAGATATTGCTTCCTCAATATGAGTAATTCATATTAAGTTAATCTTGTGAAATTCTAAAACATTGTCTCATAAATGTAGTTGCATCTATTTCTAATGTATATTAAAGTGATGGTTATAATGCATTCATCTTAAATTGGTTATCATGAATCAAGTTTTCATCTTTAGAAGTGATCGGGAGTCTTTGCTTCCTTAATATTAGTGATTCATATTGAGGGAACCTTTTTGAACTAAAAGAATATTATTTGTATATACATATTAGCATATTTTGGAATGGAAATTGAAGTGATAATTACATCTTCATTTGTGAAAAAGTAATTATTACTACTCAAATCTTTAGAATTAATTATGAGCTCTTGTTTCCTTAATATTAGGGGGATTCATATTGAGTGTATATTTGAACTTATAAAAGTAATACCTCAATCCTCATCTATGGTAATCAATTTTAGTTAGCTTTGGAGTGTATTATGAACCATTGCTTCTTTATAATTAGTGACTCATATTAATTTTTTTGAAGTTCTAGAATACTTCAGTACACATTAACACCTTGTATAATGAAAGTGAAATGACAGTTACATTCTACTCTATAACATCTTAATTTTTATATATATTTCTAAGCATCTCCTTAAATATCAATGATCCATAAAATTATCAAGTTCTAAAAGCTTTAATATAAATTCACATATTTGTAATAAAAATAAAATAATATTTATATCTCCATAACAAATCATTTGTTTCCTATGATTTTAAACATCTTTAAAATTTATTATATCTAAAATCATTTACCATACCACTGTTAGAATGTGAATCCCAATTTTTTTGAGAATGACATCTTACAAAATTTACTCTTGTAAAGATAGTGCAACCTAGATTTCCATTCTTTAATTATTTTGTTTCCTCAAAGATTAAAGAAGGTCTATAAGATTCGCAATGGAGAACAAAGTGACAATTATTTCCTCTTTTAATGATTAATGAGTTGCAGACTAATCTTTTTTAATAGAAAAAACTAAGAACTATTGCATTATTGAAATTAGCAATTCATGTTAAGGGAATCCTATGAAATTGTGAAACATTTTAATATATAAACTAGCATCTATTTTTAATAGAGGAAAAAGTGATAGATACATAACCTGCATGATAGATAGATTGTTAACAATCATATTTCTACGCTCAAACTGATATAAGCCATTCTAGGTATATTTAGAATAACCATGAACCAATATTTCCTCGTTTCATCTTGTTAAGTCCAAATATGTTTATTCTATTCTCTCAGCCAAGCCTGTTGTCCTCGACATCCTTAATTCTTGTTGGAATTTGTCCCTTGCCCAAGATGAATGGAGGAATATCTTATCTAATCTTTGGACTTGGCCCATTGAACCCAAGGTCGCTTGCTTTTTGTGGAGAATGTTGCTCCACAAGTTGCCCTTCAAAAAGCCAGGGGGAGTGCCTAATATCTATTATGTTTGCAGAAAGCTTGAATTTGTTTTTCATGTCTTTTTCCATTGCTTCTTTGCTCGAGAGATATGGATTCTGTTTGGTCTCAAACTTGATGACAATTTCTCTTTTGATAATATTATTTTTGACAAAATTAGTGCTAGCAATAAATGGTCTAACATGTTTTGGTCTATTCTTTCCTTTGTTATTCTCTGATTTCTATGGAACTATAGCAATAATGACAGTTTTCAGGGTAAATGTAGTGCCTTATTGAGCCTTTGAGGAAACTCATATTTGTTGATGTTGCCTTGCAGGTTACAGCTGTCTTCAAGATTAAAGAAAATCAGTTTCTCCAACTTCTAAAAGATGAGAAAAGTGTGTTGGAAAAGAAAGAATTAGCCCATGGTTATACCTCTGAGAAAGATGTTGACGATTTTAATATCTCATTGGCACACTTCATTCAAAAACTTAAAGAGGAAGGAAACTAGAAGGGGAGAGTAGAGGAGGAAGATGCACCTGTCAAATTCTATGTGCCTTCTCTGGTCCATTTCACTACCAAGGAGTCTAGAGAGGAAGAGGAGGAATACGAAATACTAGATTTCTAAAGTTTTATCATGAATTTTGATGTATTTATCATTGTAACTCTATTGCAATCATAATGATTGTTGTTTTTGTTGTGTGGTTGAGTGGATCTTAGAAAACAAATGTTAGAGATTGTTGTTTTTTTTAGCATTGTAACTTTCTAAAAACTTTTCCATTAGATTCCTGATGTGCAATAGCAATATTTCTTTAGTATTAGTGATCTATATTAAGTGTATTTTTATTAGTCTCCAGAATATTTTAGTACACGTGTACTAACGCATATTTGGCCCAAGATTGATGTGAAACGAACTGTTACCTATAATTTTGGGTATCTTCAAACTGAATCAGAACTTTTACTTCCCAACATCTAGAAGTGTGCGTTCCAGATTTATTCAGAACTTTTACTTCAAACACAGATTTCCATTGTTCAGTTATTTTGTATCCTCGCTGCTTTAGATTCCAATGTTTTGTTTGATTATTCCTTGCAATCCAACTTCCAATCACATCAGTTGCTTACAACCTTTAATCCAATTATACCATTCAGAAACTAAACGGGGAAAACTGAAACCTTAAAACATTCAGACGATGGTGAAAGAAATGTTGAAAGCAAATTGCATATAAAACTAGGCATTCAGATTAAGTTCCCATTATTATTATTACCAGATCAGATCTCAATACAAATGCTTTTGGTTTCTCTTTGAAATGAAGCCAAAGCAGGGTGGTCAAGATGGGCCAAAAAGACTCGTGATCGCTCAAGCACCCTCAGACATCTGATGTTTATGGCTTACAACCTTTAATCCAATTATACCACCCACCTGAAACATCTGTCTTCACTTCTTCTTCAGCAGCAGGTGTCACAACTTCTGCTGCAGGAACAGATGTTTCCTCAGCAGCAGGGGTTTCTTCCTTCTCCACAGGAGATTCAGCAGCAACAGCAGCAGCAGGGGCTTCTTCTTTCTCCACAATTTCTTGTGTTGGAGCCTCATTTTCCTCACCTACTTCCTTAGAAACCTCCATTTCTTCTATTTCTTCTTTGGCAGCAGGGGATTCTTCTTCTGCTTCCTTTGCAGGTGTTGTTTCTTCCACCACATCTTCTTTCTCTTCCACAATTTCAGCAGGTGGGGCTTCAGCCTTCAGAGGCACTTCTTCAGTTGCAGGGCTCATTTCAGCGGGCATGGCAGCTACCTGCACAAATCGATCACAACATATAAGTTAACTCACATCATTCAAGACCGATTCTTTAGCATGCATGATCAATTGAACAGATCGATCCATGTGAGTCGATCTAGATACCTCAACATCGGCCATTTTGGAATCTCAGATGAAGATTTGACAATACAGTAAATAAGATCTATAAATCCCAAAAATCCTGATCGCTGGATCAATTCTGGTGGGTGTTGGACAGTAGAAATAATTCATGCAATACAAGAAGCCTTGGCGACCTATTTATAGGAGAGGAAAGTTGGAAGGATGCTCTGGACTTTGCGTTGCTGGAAATATAAACTATTTAGTACTGAAAAAATAAAATCGGAATGAGAAGGCACCGTCCAAATCCACAAAATGTCATTTGACGTGGGGGAGTCTCGAGATAGTGGAGACAGTGCGTGTAATCGATGTTTTCGCTTATTATTATAAATTTCAAAATAATATTAATCTTATTAGTCCTGCCTATAAATAGGCGAAGACTACAGATTTCAATCTATTATTTTCTATTAATTCATTTATATTATGGTACCACTAAATTTTGTCATTAAATGAAATTTATGAATTTATGGTATCATAAATTTTGTCATTAAATGAAATTTATGAATTTAATTTTCTATAATGTGATTGGATAAGGCCATTTTTCCAAGCAATCTTTTTCATTTTTCTTTTGTAGGAAATATAAGTGAAAATAAGGTTTGACATTTGGCAAAGGTAACAAACATGTCATTTTGGAGGTTTTGTGTGCATTATGCTACATGCCTATGACATATGTAATCACACTATCCTATGTTTAATCTACCTCCTCCTCACAATTATGCACGTAACTTCTATTCTTAGTGAAATAGTAAAATTGGTTGTGGATTTGGGTACGTTAACAAGGTTGAACCTTCTGTAATTTTGAGCTTCAGTATTTCTTCTATTAATGTGATTATTTTCATTTAAAAATATATGACTATTTCTTATGAAAAAATTAAAATGGTGATTCCTAAACTTGCTTCAATTTGAGAACTATTGTTGTTAATTTGTTTATTTTGATTAAGTCAAAGGATAGATTCCAAAAGCTTTGAAAAACTATAGTTCCTAAGGTTAAATTTGAAACGGAAGCTTTTCATTCTGAAAGAAATTGATAAATTCAGGGTGTCTCCCTTTTTAAATACCCTTTTCATCTACAAGTATCTTAAATGTTTATAATGCCATGTAAAAAAATGTTTTGTGTTTTGGGAAATTCTCAAATGGAAAAATGTTATACATTGCCTTGTTCGGAAAAATCTGATGATTTGATGTTATACAGTCTTCTATTATCTATAGTCTTTAACTTCATGATTAATTGTAGAAAGAAATTCAATTATATTTCTGGGCCAAATTTATGTGGTATCCTTGTTGGTGTAAATAAGTATTTACTTATTACACTTATGTTTACTTAGGTTAATGCATTATTATTATGCATTATTTTATTATTTCTTAGGTGAGACACTTAAGAGTTTGCGTACTCTTATGAGTTGTCATGTTGAAAACACTGGAATAAGCGACTCTAATTCAACACATGGTGTCTGCAACACTGGAGTTTGTATAATTAACCGAGTTGTCATGTAGACAACATAGTTATTCGCACTCCTAATTTAGCACATGGTGTTTACAACATTATTTTGTGTGCTACACCTTTGTAGGCTTATCCTCACATCATCACACTTACTCTTGTTCTTAATGGAGGATTTAACCCATATCTGGTGGGCATGTGCCTAGTCTTATCATGTTGTTCATTCCTATGTATTCTAGAAGCATTCCAGAGGCTTTTATATATAAGCACTCCTAGTGTACTTTCATACATTGAATCAATCTTATATTATCATTCTGATCATACTCTTTTGGTCTACTATTGTGCTTGTGCTTGAGTTCCTTGGTCTTGGATGAATTTTTCCCCAAGGAAAATTCTTACATGGTATCAAAGCTGAGGGAGATTCTCTTCACATAGTCGTTCGAGACCATTCTTGTTTCAACAGCTCGACCTAGATCCAAAGAATCTGCAAAAATTGGGAGCGTCTAAAGCCAAAACGAACCTTGCCATTGTGTCCAAAATGTTGATTCAGTGAAAATCGACTATCAATTTGCCTATGTTGGGCCAAAGTCGATTTTGAGGTAATTTTTTTTTGCAAACCAGCACCCGAAGGTTTGATTTGCAAACTAGGCATGGTCATTTATTTGATTTGCTGATTTATTGTTCAGATCTATAATTATTTATTCTCTGCAATTATCTATATTTTTAAAAAAATTTCAATATTTTTTCGCCCAATAGGGCTTGCAAAGAATTTTTTTTGCAACAACCGGGCAGTGAATATTCCATCAACATCTTCAATATTTGGCGAGCAAATATTTTTAATCTGACAACCAAGCCTATCCATTTTCGACATGCTTCCTTTGTTAGAATAGTACGGGTGTCTCATTTTACACATCTTGTAAGGCTGTCCCCCATTGAATGTGGAACTAACCCTCGCTAGTTGTTTTCAAAATTTCTAGCACAGTGATTTTGGCCATGGCGAGTGTTTTTCGACACTTGAACAGCTTTAATGCTTGGCACTGGCCCCTGACGTCTGTTCCACCTGCCGCGATGGCTTGTGCTTTGTTTTCACTTATGCAACCTCATGTTTTTATGCACTTTGAACATCTATCTACCCATGCATGTGGGATTAAACCAATTGTCACCATCCACCATAAATTGTTGCATGTCACCGAAATACCTATCGCTAGCCCACTCCGGCATATGTAACCACCATTGTTGACCTCTCAATTCCATGACAATCATGAAAGCTTCCTAGCAAGCCCTATTCACCCTGGCTTGAATCTCCAGAAACAACAATGAACGTCCCCAAAACTACAAAAAAATTCTAGTAGCTTGACACATGGACATTGCCACATCATTGATAACATGAGCCTGTCGACGCCCATGTGGACATTGCCAAATCAATAGTATAGTCAACGTACACATCACCATCTACATCCTTTTTCCATATAACTTCTATACATCTGTACAGTACATGCAGGCAGTCGTATAATGTTGACATCATCATTACATCACCATGACATCACTAGAGGGGCCCAAATATGCTGACATCAGTAGTTTGCTATCCTAAATTGGGCAATTGTCTGAATGTCATCTAGGGGAAATTTGAACTGCTACAAAAACCTCTTCACTGTGAAATTTAACCCCATCTTTTACTGATCCAACCCTTCTTCAAATTGATTTTTGATTTTGCAATCCGACTTTGGGAGGCCATATCTCAGCCATCTAGACTCCAAATTAGGTGCATTTTTTTAAATTTTAGCTAGAATTTCTTACAGTTTTCAGTGGTCTAGTTCTTTTCTTGTTTTGGTGCATAAATTTGTCAGAAATTGCATCTTTTGTTGATTGTACTTGTCCAATCCTACATTTTGCAAATTCAATTGCTCCATATATGCTCATCTGGACACGAAAATAGGTTTTGTTTTTTTTGAAAGTGTGTTATTTTTTGTCTACTTTCCATATCTATAATCATATTATAGGGTTGTGTAAACAAAAATGTCACTTTCAGCATTAGGTCTTTTTCTGTATTGTAATGTTTTGATATATCTTCAGAATTGTTGTCTATTTGAGGTATATTGTAATGTTCCAGTTTTGAACTCCATAAGGAGGTTGCAAAAAGGACAATTAAAAGTCGACTAAGGCCAAAATTGGCAAGAAACCATTGTAAATGCACTACATATAAAGTGCCAAACACATCTTTATTGGGGGGGGTTTCTTGATTGAGTGAAAAGGGAGGGTGTTCTTTGTGTTGTGTTCCTCTTTTCTTGCTATTTTCTTTCATTTTCTGCATCATGGGAAATTTCAAGTCTCCAAAATTAAGACCTCATAACTATTCTACATGGTCCATTAAAATGTGGTGTCATTTAATGCATAAAAGGGGTTTCTCAATATGTAGATGGTACCCTTCCTAAACCAATAGGTGATCAAGTATCTACAACGAACATCTCAGCTTGGGAAATAATGGATAGGAAAACCCTAGGTGATATTTGTTTGGGGGTTGAAGACAAGATCATCTATCACCTCCAGAAGTCTCGTACATCCAAGGAAGCTTGGGATACCCTCAAAAACCTATATGGTAAAGTGTCTAAGGAAGATGTTTTCAAAATTGAAGATGAGCTTGTCTCTTTAGATCCAAAGACATTTGATTCTATACAAGACTTTATCATAAATGTGAATGAATTAAGAGTGAAACTTGATGATTGTGGTAGTCTTATTAAAGATGATAGGTTAATCTATCTCATTCATAATAAGCTGCCATCTGAGTACTTCACATTTGTTTCTTCTTATAACACCTCAAAGACTACATTAAGGTCTACCTATCATAAAGTCTCTTTTGATCACTATGCTATACTGTTGGATGAAGAAGAAAAGAAGTTGAAATCAATGGGGATTCTCAAGTCATCCAAGGTTAAGGCATTGGTGGCCAATAGTGAGGGTTCTCAATCTTCAAATAAAGGAAAGGGAAAGAAGAAGAAGTTGAAAAATAACACACAAGAGGATTCAGAAAAGACAACATCACCATCAAATCAACAAGGAAAGTCTTCATCAAATTCTAACAAGAAGGGGGACACCAATAAGGAGAAGAAAAAGTGTTCTTATTGCAAGAAATCAGGTCATGATGAACATGAGTGTTATCATAAAAAGATTGATAAGTTGACAACCATCATAAAGAAACACAATGCTCCACTACCTAATGCTTATATGGAGAAAGGATCCTCATCTTTAGATTCAAAGGGCAAAGGGTAAGCACTCATGGAAAACTCAAGTTCTTTAGCGGAATGGATTCTTGACTCAGGTGCCCCATATCATATGGGTTCTTGAAAGGGAGACTTTTCTTCATTGAAGCAATCAAGGTACCACACATCTTTGTAGGCGATGATACAAAAATGGAAGTTGAAGGGAAAGAAAATGTGGAAATGGAAAATGGAGAAGTCAAAGATGTTCTCTACGTTCCTAACCTAAGTTCTAATCTCCTCTAAATTTACCAAATCACTCACCTTGGAGATGGAAATAAAGTTGAGTTCCTTCCAAATTCAGTAATGATGCAATCTCTAAAAAATTATTCAGTGTTTGCAATGGGGAAAGTTAATCATGACAACAAGTTGTATTCTTTCTCCCACTTTGTGCCTAAGTCTCCTTCACATGCTTTGTTGACTCAGTATAACCCACAAACCAAATTATGGCATGAGTGGTATGGTCATCTTGCCTTCCACTATCTTCAGCAACTTTGATAAAAAAACATGGTCAAAGGTCTACCTGCAATCATCTTTTCCAAAGATGAATGTTCAACATGTTCAGTGGATATGCATCTAGAGGAGAAGTTAACTAAAGGGAAGTCTTCAAGAGCATTAGTTGTTCTTCAATTGGTTCACATGGTACTAGAAGGTTCTTTTGTAGTGACATTATTCAGCCAGGGTCACTACATACTTACTTTCATTGATGACTTTTCACGCTACACATGGATCTACTTTCTTCATCACAAGAATGAAGTGTTGGATAAGTTTCTAGCCTTCAAGAGTCATGTTGAAAAACAATCCAGGAAAGCCATCAAAGTTATAAGGATAGAAAATGAAAGACGATATGTAAACAAAAGACTTAAAGACTTTTGCAAACTCGAGGGTATTGATCTTTAGAATCCACTAGCATTCAGTCCACACAAGATAGATGTTGCAACATTGAGGATACAAACTCTTAAGTCAATGGCAAGTTGCATGATACAAGCCAAGTCTCTTAATCCATCACTTGAAGTCAAAGCTATAAGTAGTTCCAATCACATAATGAGTAGGTCTTCTCATAATGCCTTAGATGGAAAGACTCATTTTCAAGCATGGTGATGTAGAAAACTAGGTGTGAGTCACTTCAGAGTCTTCAGTTGTCCAACACGGGCAAACATATCTTCTAGGGGATGTAAGGCACCACCACCTTGGCCTTGTACTTTAATCGGATATGAAGACAGTGTTAAGGAATACTTACTTATGGATCCTGAGACACATGAGATTTTCATAGAGAGGAATGCACACTTTGAGGAAAGTTGACCAAGCTTATCCTCTAATCCTATCCACACTTCATACTGTAGACACCTAAAAACCTTTAGAAAATAAAGTATTTTTATTTTCTAAAAAATTCCTGATGACATCATCATTTATTAATTATTTATTTAATTAATTAATTAATTTAGTTTTATGCCATTAAATCCCTTTATCTTAATTAAAAATATTTAATTAAGGAATCCCTCCCAAAAATGTTTAAATCTTATTTAAACATCATTTCCTTATTTATTAATTATTTAATTAATAAATTGACCAAAAAACCCAAAAAAAATAAAAAATTTATTTTTTGCTCAAAACTTGGCCAATTTCCTTAAGACCACTAATCTCTTTCAAAATCTTCTAATCCTTCTTTAATTTTGATCAAAGGCTAATTCCATCATTTCCTACCCCTAATCCCAAATCAAAATATTTAATTAAGATTAATTATTAATCCTCATTTTTATTAATTTTTTTTTTAATAAATATCTCCTCAACTCAAACCCTTGAAATAAATAAAACCTTATTTATTTCCTAAAAATCTAATTTATCCTCATCCTAAGAAGTTCTAGACTCTTCTAGAAAGTCTTCATCCTCATCCTAGGAAGTTCTAGACTATTCTAGAAAGTCTTTATCCTCATCCAAAGTCTAGACTCTTCTGGAAGATGTCTTTAAACCTAATCCTAATCCCCTCCTAACCTTGTCACATTCTCTAAACATGTGTTAAACCTTACTAACCCAAGCCAAAGTTAACAAATATCCCCTCCTTCACCCACTCTCATTAAATGCCATCCACTTGCCTATCCCTAAGCTAATCCTAAACCATCGTAATCCATCCTCTAATCATTTGCACAATCCTAAGCAAGCTTAAAACCCTCCTAATCAAGCCCAAGTCGAAATTACTCTCATCTCCCTCAAAATATCTCAACCATAAAAGTTTATGAAGCCCACAAGGTCATAAATGACTCTTCCAAGCCCTTTTATTGCTCTTACAAGTCATTATGAGGGTCTTTATGAAGATTTTATCCCTTGAGCCTCCTTTGTTGACTCATCCTTCTCCTTTCCTCCATCCTCTCACCCTGTGACATGTGTCACTCCCTGATTGGCTGTGAGGAAGCACAATCCATGTGCTCTCCTCTCATGCAATCTGAGCCCTCCATGAGCTTTTTCCCATCCTTGCATCTTAGCCCTCAATACCTCAAGCCTCTTGCCTATAAATTGGATCCTTCCCCTTTGCAAAATAACACAATCCATGAAGTAAAGTCATAATTCTATTTTAAGAAGCCATTTTACATCAAAACCATACACTCACACTCAAATTCTAACTCCATTTGAAGCCCTTTTTGAAGCATAAGCTTAAGCATACATCCTATCTATTTAGACAAAGCCACTCAACAAGAGAGCTTCTCATTGAGAGAGCCCATTAATGGATCATATTCTCAATTGAGAGTTCATCTTAGTCTATCTTGAAGTTTATGAATTTTGTTTAGTTTGTAGAAGCTTTATTTAAATTTGGTTTCTATTAGCATACTAACATTGCTCATATACACATACATTGTGGAAACTAATAGTGACACCAGTTATAGTGGTTTAACATACTCAGATATGTAGGATCCTATTGATAGATGCAGGGAGAGGTCACAACATTAGCACATTCCACATGCATATATTGCCACAGTAATAGGTCAAGCACAATAGGGAACACCTTGTGTTCCAGCTCCAACATCAATGGATGAACTTTTGATAGATGTTTCAAGTTTTTTTGTGGAGTCACTAATAGCAGATTATGGAGACATCATTGATGATATACATCTTCTCTTTGATGGAGAAGATCCTTCTTTAGTTGTTGCAAGGGCTCACTCTGACCCTCATGTCCATTCTCTACATGACTGATCTTCACAGGTTGATATGATTGTGGATCCTTATGTACAATAGTTGTAGGAGGTCTCTTTATCAGTTGAGGAGATAGTAGATTATTTAGGATAGGTTCTACATACATCCTTGCTCGATCCAAATTTTTTCTTTTCAACAACATTGGAAGGGGTGACAATCAATATCAACATAGGGATAGTTGAGCAAGTTTCAGAGGCATCATTGATCATCCAGATTCTTTCTACACATAAGGGAATCATCTCATTTGTACCTATGATATTTTTTCTTCCAAAGGGGAGGAACACTATTTAGCAGTCCTGGATCAGCTTTTGCATCAGAGCAACTATCACTAATTGACATAGTTCATTAGGGGGGAGACAACCTGGTCTATCTTCTTCTTCTCTTTTATTGGGGGACCTTTTCCTCTTTTGGGATTATGTTCTTCTCATATTTCTCTATTGTATATACTTGATGTATGTTGTAATGAGGGGGTCTTGATTACTCCATCCATCCATGCATCGTGTATTTTCATCTTTCTTTTTGGGGGAGGGTTTGTCCCATGAGGTTTTCCCTCTTTCTCCACTGTATGAGAGATTACATTTTATTATACCTAGCATGGCCTAGTAGCAGAGACCCATTATACAATGCTATAGAGTTCAGAGTTCTAGCTTCATTGCATTTATCACTTTTATGATGTTTTTGCTTATTATTATAAATTTTAAAAATAAAAATAATAATCTTATTTTTATTGCGTATAATAGGTGAAGACTACAATTATCAATCTATTATTTTCTATTAATCATTACTTTGGTAGTTGTGCAGTTTGTGATGATCATCCAAAAATAACGAAATTACAAAGTTGGATCTGTGCATTCCAAGATGCTAAGATGATAGAAGACGAGTCCATCAAAAATTATATAGGAAGAATACCAAATATTTTTGCAGGTATTCAATCTCTTGGTGGAACTAGACATGATGATGAGGTTATTGAAGATCTTGAAAAGTCTATCACCACCATTCATGAAAACAACCCAGATGATTTAACTAGTAATTTCTTGCACCAATGATTTTACAAAGGAGATTTTTTTTGAAAGATTAGAATCTGTTGAAGTAGAAATGAGATAGTCTAGGGAACTAGCTAGAGTTGAGACAACTTTCAGTGCCATGCACATTCGACCTAATCTATCAAGAAGTACAAGCACACGAGGAGAATTTTCCAGTAATAGCAAATATGAAGAGGGAATAGGCCTTCTGTTAAGAAGAGAAAAAGATGGTAAGAAAATATTTAAATGTTGGACTTGTGATGAATATGGTCATTTTGCATCTAAATGTCCAAAAAGAGAGAAATAGTTCAGAGGAAAATTTAAGCCTAGAAGAGATAAGGATAGAAATTGTTTATATGCTAATGAGGACGAAGAATTTGATGAAAAGAACCAAAGCGAAAGTGATGGTGAATTAGAATTTGTGGATATGAATGAAGATAACCTGGATAAAGAAATTAGAGAAGAGAGAGCTCTAGTTAGCCAAGTTGAGAAGAAATTAGATTGGATAATTGATAGTGGATGTTCACATCACATGACTGGTGAAACTAACATTGATGATGTTTACAATGTAACCTATCATATTACAAGGATTAAATCTATTACTATTGATGGTGAAACCAACACTAATGATGTTTACTTTGTTGATGGTTTGTAACATAATTTGTTAAGTGTTGGACAATTGGTAGACAAGGGATATTTGTTGTAGTACATAGAGAATACTTGCATTATCAAAGACAAGGATGGTATGCTGATTGATATTGGAACTAGATCCAACGGTAATATATTTTAGTTGAATCCTATTGAAATGACATGTTTTATTGTAAAGGTGGATAATAGTTGGTTATGGCATAGAAGGTTCTATCATGTAAACTTTGATAATATCGTGAAAGTTAGCAGTACATTTGTAGTGAGAGATCTATGTAAGATTATTAAGCCTAATAATGTTGTCTACGAGGAATGTATTTTGGCTAAATAGAGGAAAGTGTCTTTTACTAGCAAGAAGTTCTAGATACTACAGAGAAATTGGAGACTTTTCACATAGATCTGAGTGGTCTTGGAAGAACTAGAGGATTCTATGGTGAAAGGTACTTTATGATTTTTATTGATGATTTCACTAGGATGATGTGTGTAGCATTTCTTAAAGAAAAGTCTGAAGCTTTTGAGAAATTTCGGATATTCAAGAATAGAGTTGAAAATGAATCTGGTGTTAAGATTAAGTGTTTAAGATCAGATAGAGGAGGAGAGTTCACCTCTAGAGAGTTCAACATTTTTTGTAAAGATAATGGAATCAAAAGACAATTATCTTCACGCAGAACACCTGAACAAAATGGCATTTTTGAAATAAGGAACAAATACATAGCAAAAGCAACAAGAGAGATGTTATTTGACAATGATGTCTCAAAGAGATTTTGGAGAGAAGTAGTTAACACTACGGTATATACTCTGAATAGAGTATAGATTAGAAAAGTTATGAGTAAGAAATCCTATGAGTTATGGTTTGATCACTCACCATGAGTGAAGTAGTTTTGAATATGGAATTAAGTGTTACATAAAGAGATATGATGATATAGGTAAGTTTGATCCTAGAAGTGATGAAGGTAAGTTTCTTGGTTACTCTTTGAAAAGAAAAGAATATAGATGCTTCAACTATAGAACTAAGACAATAGTTGAGTGCACGGATGTAAGGATTGATAAAAAGTTTGGTACTAAAGAGAAGATGGTAGATTATAACTTTGATGAAGAAGAGGATAATTTTGGATTTGTTAGAAATAATGCCAAAGTTCTTTTTGAGACTAACAATGATTTGCAGAATAAAGTATCTATTGAGCATAGAGAAGAACATAGATTTGAACCTAGGGAAGAGATCAGAATTGAGATGTCAACTACTACTTCTACTAGAAACATGACAAAGACTCACCCTCTTGAGTAGATAATTAGAAGCACGAATAAAAGTGTGATGAGAAGGAATAAAGAAAATGAGGAATTGGGTCTAATTTCTCAAGTGGAACCTAAGAGCAGAGATGAGGCATGTAAGGATGATCATTGGATGCAAGCTATGAAAGAAGAACTAGATCAGATTGTGAAAAATGAGACATGGGAATTAGTTCCTAGACCTAAAGATAATAATGTGAAAGGAACCAAATGGGTATTCAAAAATAAGATGAACGAGAAAGGAGAAGTTGTGAGAAACAAGGCCAGACTTGTTTGCAAAGCTTACTCATAATAAGAAGGCATAGATTATGAGTAAACCTATGCACCCATGAAAAGAATGGAAGTAGTAAGGATGTTCTTGGCTTATGCAACAAGCAAAATTTTTAAAGTTTATCAGATGGATGTCAAGTCAACTTTTCTAAATGGAGAACTTTAAGAAGTCTACATTGAGCAACTTGATGGATTCCCTTTAACAGAAGATAAATATTTTGTATGTAGACTAAATAAAGCACTGTAGGGTCTGAAGAAAGCACCTACAAGCTGGTATGCAAGGTTGGATAGGTGTTTATCAAAGCTTGGATTTATTAAAGGTACAACAGATGGTAATCTGTATTTGAAGAAAACTAATGATGACCTATTTATCATTGTAATATTTATGGATGACATAATATTTGGAGGAAATGATGAAGAAAGTGATAAATTTGCTAAAGAGATGAAAAACGAATTTGAAATGAGCATGATAGGAGAAATATAGTTTTTCCTAGGATTGTGAATTGTGCAAAATAAAGATGGACTATTTATTTCACAAACTAAGTATCTAAAATATATTTTTAAATGATTTGGTTTGGAGAATTGCAAACTTGTAGGTACACTTGTGATAATTGGTCACAGGTTATCTAGTAAAGATGAAACATCTATAGTTGAGTAGAAGAAGTATAGATCTATGAGTGGAGGATTGCAACGACTGAATCACACCATACTAGATATAAAAAATGTTGTCAAGATTGTAGCAAGATTTTAAGCTGATCTTAAAGAGTATCATTATGCAACACTAAATATAATATTCATATATTTGAAAGGTACATCTAACTATGGAATATGGTATGATAGATCAGGTGATTTCACCTTGTACAAAAGTACTAATTCAAATTGGGTAGGCATTATAGATGACAGAATGAGCACCAGTGGTGGAGCATTATTTCTTAGAGGAAGATTGGTTTCTTGGTTGAGCAAGAAATAAGATTGTATATCTTAGAGTATAGCTGAGGCAAACTATATTGTAGCAACAAATAATTGTAATCGAGTTATGTGGATGAAACAAATGTTGAAGGATATTGGAATTGAGTTTATAGAACATGTTATCATTTACTATGATAACAAAAGTACAATAAGTATGTCTAAGAATCAAGTATTTCATTCTAAGACTAAGAACATATTTATAAAGTATCATGTTTTGAGAGAAAAGGCAGAAAAATAAGAAATAAGGTTGGAGTATGTAAGCACTAAAGATCAAATTGTACATATCTTTACAAAGCATTTTCTTAAAGATACTTTTGAGTACCTAAGAGGTGTGTTAGGGGTTATGCCCCTACCTAATTTAGAGTAGTTGATGCAAGGAGTGCATTAGTCTGGTGGTACAAAGAACTATGGTTAGACTGGACTAAATGCTAATGCTTCATGTATGGGGGAGTATTTGATATGAGATAAGTCATGAAGAACTCTAGGTATTTGGTATTGAATACTGTCTTTGGACACTTGAGCTGGTTTGATTAGCTGATTAACAATTGGTATTGAGATTGAGACCTTTGACATTGATTTCAATGAGAGAGAATGTATATGAAAATCATTTTCAGAGAATGTACATAAGTAGTGAGAAGAGATGAATCTATTGAGATGGAATTAGGGGAGAGTTATCTCTTTAGGGAGATTTAGAAAGACACATGCAAGTGCATAGAAGTCTGTGTAAGTGCATAGATTCAACTAACAAGTATTGCAAGTTGTTTATTGTGAACAACTATTGCCGATCCTAAAAGAAGAAGAATAACAATACAACATTCCATAAGATCTCAAATTAATGAAGAGAATTTGAGAAGAATACAAAGGAAAAGTATAGTTTGGTATTCTTGGAACTAAGATATTTTCCATCTATGTTGCCATCAATACCAAAGAGGGAGATTGTTAGCGTGAATGTTGATGATACTACAGTGGGGGAGTATCCTAAAAATTGAAGAGCATTGATATGTTGCATTCATGATTGTATTTGTCATTGATGTGAACACTATAGTAATTCTATTAAGACTGGAAGAATACCAGTCAAAAATATTAGTATGCACAATAGCTGAGGAAGTTTCAAATGATGCATAGTGAATGACATGTTCTTGATGTTGTATTGATGACATGGTTCAAAGGACTAAGTCTGATTCAATGTCGTATGGAAGTTACGCCTATTTTACTAAAAGCAATGCAGAAATAGAGCATTGGGAAACAAAGTTTTGATGATCTATCACTATCTTTCATCTAAGATGTAATAAAGGTGATGCACAGATAATATTGATAGAGGATGATGGTATGGTGACACTTTCATATGCACAAGATAGGGTTTCACATGTGTAAAGTTTGGTATAGGTTGTGAGGTGACAGTGTTGCTGTAATTGTGAATTAATTAATTATATTATTTTAATTAATTGAGAAGGCCTCAATGCTAACTTGAGAAATTATTATGAAGATATGGTATAAAGGAAAGTTTCTTTCCTTGTTTATAAAGAGACTTGGACAGAGAGGATCAAGTGAAATACAGAGTATTAACGCACAACTCAAGAAGGAGCAAAATGCTTACAGAATGCACATAAGCAATCCAAGGGATAATTGGATGCATAGTATGAGATCTAGTTACAAGATCTAAAGGAGAAATAGTCTAGTTGATATGATAGAGACAAAGGAAGAAGTACATTTTAGTTCTATTATTCTGCAAGGAATAATATAGAGATATTTTGACAATGGGTTCTTTGATCTTAACCTTGAAGCTATTTGAGCAGTGGGTCCAACTATCTTCCACAACTCCTAACATCATTGACACAACTCCTAATAGGGTTGGAATCTCCTAATAGGGATTCAAAGTCTCCTAATATGCTCATATGTATTTAATGTTATAACAGGGTCTATCATCTAACAAGGAATATTTATATTAGTACATCATCTTGCTAGTACCTTTCCCACCAGGGTTTTCCCTCTAATCAAGGGTTTCCTTAGTTAACATATTTGGTGTTTATTATGCATGAGAACCTTCTTGTGGTTTTAGTTTATATTACTCACATGGTTAAGTTTGTTTAAGGTTAATATTTGTAATCATAGTTGTATAATTGATTCATCCCCCCCTCTCAGTTATATCCGTGGACTATATATTCTAACAATATAAGGATGTTCAAAATTTTGTGAAGAGTTGTGGAATTTGTCAAGTTGCAAAAGGAGTAAGTTAGAATATTAGATTGTATGCACCTATTTTTATTTTTGAGAAACCTTAGAGTGCCATTGATATGGATTTTGTTCTTGGATTTCCTAAAACAACAAAGGGTTATTATTTGATATTTGTTGTTGTGGATCAATTTTCTAAAATGACTCATTTTATACCATGTAAGAAGACATTAGATGCTATGCATGTTGCTGAACTTTTATTCAAAGAGATTGTTAGATTGCATGGATTACCAAGAAATATTATTTCTTATAGAGACAGTAAATTTGTTGGTTATCGTTGGAAAACTTTGTGGAAGAAGATGGGTATAGAGTTGAAGTTTAGTTCTACATTCCATCCGTAAACTAATGGATGGATAGAAGTTGTGAATAGAAGTTTGGGTAATTTTTTGAGATGGTTAGTTGGAGATAAACCGCATAATTGGGAGATTGAATTGGCACAAGCTAAGTTTACATATAATAATTCTATGAATAGAAGTAAAGGGAAAACACCTTTTGAGATTGTTACTAGAATGTAGCCTAGAGGAGTATCAGATTTAAAGGATGTTGTTGGTGAAGTAAAGGGAAGTGCTGTAGGAGAAGAATTTGTTTATGGAGTCTTTTTATAAGGAAGTAAAGCTAAATTTGGAACAAATTAATCAAAAGCACAAGCAGAATGTTGATATGTCTATAAGGCATCATGTTTTTGAAGTTGGTGATGAGGTGATGGTTCATTTGAAGAAATGGAAATTTCATGTTAGAACATATAGTAAGTTGAAGATAAGAAGTTTAGACCTTCTAATATTTTGAAGAAGTTTGACAGTGGAAATGCTTATGAAGTTGAGTTACCTAATGACATGAATATATCCCCTATATTCAATGTTGCTGATCTGTATAAGTATCATGACTTAGATGATGAGGTTGGTGTACCTGATGATTATCCTAAGAATCATATTAAAGAGGTTGAATAGATATTGGATTAGAGGGTTGGTAAAGCACAACAGGAAAAGACTACTATGAATATTTGGTAAAGTAGAAAATAGACTAGTTGAAAATGCAACATTGATTTCTCAATCTGAGTTGGATTCAACTCACGTTGTGAAATTTTAGTGATTGATGAAAAATATTTCTTTCTACCCTAGTTGTCTAATGTAGGAGCATCTTGGGTTGATGTGTTATCATTTTCATTTGTGTTCAGTCTATCAGATGTTTTTGAGTTGTAGTCATTGTCGAGTTGTATCAATTATCGAGTTCTAGTAATTTTGCAGTATTAATCAAGTTGTAGTTATCCCAAGCTATGTTAACCTTTGGGTTAGTGTGTTACCCCAATCCACTTTGTATTATTGATCAAGTTATCTAGTGTGTGTTGAGTTATCTAGTATTGGCCAAGTGTTCTTTCATGTGCCGAGTTAGCCTATTATTTGCTGATGCTTGGTTCCTTCTTTAGTTGAGTTTTCTTTATTGGTTCTTAGTGTGATCCGACTTGTGTGTTTAATTTTCATTGTGAATTTAATGATAGGATATTGTCTTGGGATGTGTACAAACCATTTTTAGGTTAGTCTTTCTATTGTGTAATGTTCAAGAATATTTTGTAAGTCATTTTGGCAAGTATAAATAGGGTGTTTAGGATTAGAAGTTGGGGCCAGAAGTGAGAGCACCAAAAATTTTAATGCATATGTGTTTGGAAGTGTGAATTTGAAGCTAGATCATGGATCTTGAATGTATGTATGTTGATAATTTTATGAATCAATAAAAGAATCTTGTTCTCTCTCCTTAGTGTTGTTCTCTTTGTGTGTTTTCTTCCATTCTGGTAACTTTACAAGGTGGTTTGGATTGCTAGGTGTGCCTTTGGCCCTAGCTTTTAATATCCCTCCTTGCATCATCTGATCAAGAGGATCAAGTATACATTAGGAAAGAGGAGATTTGATATCTAGTAGAGAGGTGCTAACCGAAGAATCAAGGCTAAAACATTCTAACAGGTGAATAGGTTAAAATCTCTTGATTGATTAGTCTTAGTAGGTTTTCATAAATGCTTTAACATGGTGCTTACTTTATTGTAAATTGAAGTCCTCAAACCAAGCACACTTCTAACAGGGTTTTGAAATCCTTTAAAATGGTAAGATTTAATAGTCTTTGTAATCCTTTAATAGGGTAGACCTTTCAAAGGGTAGATCATAGTTTATGATCAAACTTATTGTAACCTTAATTGGATATACTTTACAAATATAGTAGTTAAAATTTGTGGGTGTCATCTCCACTCTAGGTTTACCTTCTTATTGGAGGGTTTCTAGGTAACAAATTTATTGTGTTATTTTTTATTTGTTTCATGCCATGGATGAACATGTTTAGCCTTCTATTTCAACTTACATGCAAATTACGAGATGGATGTGTGGAGAATGATTTATGGTTAAATTTTTGAACTGTTGATTCACCCCCCCCTCTTAGAGTTTACTTTCCCATTGTTAATTCCAATAATTGGAATCAGGGTTTTTTTCTTTAGAAAGAAAAGCTTTACAGCTTTGTGGAAAGATCTTGAAGATGAAAGTCTACAAGTTGGGAAAAGTCATTGAGAACTAGAAGATTAAAATCCAACTTGCCCTCCACTAGCTCAATGAAGAAAGAGATGAGTTGAAGCACTCACTAAAGAGAAGGAAAGAGAAAATTGTTGAGGAAAATGATACACATTACCAAGAGAAGGACACTATTGAACTATTTGTAGATGGAAACTAAAGTGAGTTTGATGCAATAATTGCATATCTAATGGAAAAGAATGGTGCCCTAACTGAAAAGGTCAAAAATCTTAAGATAGATCAAGAAGTCCAATTAAGATTGCTATGTGAGGTGATTGAGTAGAAAAAGAAAGCTGAGGAAGACGAAGTCATGTTTGAAGATGACAAAATGACACTGACCAATAGATTGGGCGAGAAGACATCAGAGGTACAAAGGACTACTAATATGCAACTAGAGATAATGAATCAAGCGATGATTTCCAACCATGAATTGAATAGAAAGGAAATTCAGATGACAACCTTGAAGTTATAGAATAAACAACTAAGGAATGAACTAAGAAGAGAGAGAGAATTTGTTGAAAGTTTCAACAAGCCTAGCAAAGCCATCAAATACTTGCAAAATTGATGAGATCTCCTAGATCTAACAATGATATTGATGTATTGGGATACACCAATGCTGAGGAAGGTGAATCATCCAAAAGTGGTGAACAAAGAAACAACAAAGGTAAGAACTACATATCCATTTGTCATAATTGTGGAAAGCTAAGTCATACAACAAATGTTTATAGGAGCAACAATGAAAATTATAATCCTAAGAAGAAATTCATAGGTTACTATCACAAGTACAAAAAGCAAGGACACAAGGTACATGAAAGTAGGACCAAGACCTCAAGCACACAAAGATTTGAAGGATATTGCAATAATTGTTGGAAGTATTGACATACAACATATGAATGTAGATCTAATGCCAAGTGTACATCAAACCAGTAGACAAAGGTACAATAAAAGGTACAGTTGTCACTATTGTCAAGAGTATGGACATGTTCTTGAAAATTGCATTAGAAAAGATTTCAAAAGTGATTAAAATAGATGGTTGAGTCAAACTAAATGTTTTAGCTATTTTAATACTGGTCAAATCAACAAAAACTATATAACAAGGTACCAACCAAAGAATTCAATAAAGGAAAGGAGAAGGTTGATGTTGAGAAAGTCAAAGTGCAGATGAAAAAGACCTGTTAGAAAAAGGAAGATTGCAACACGATTTTAGATGAGATCACTTCAATCAATGGATCAGGTGATCACATCACCCCCAAGTAGGAAATCAAAAGGTATGCATGGGACTGATATCTTAATGATATATTTTACATTAGTTCCAAGAATCTAAGTTTTGAAAAGATTATATATGCATGAATTAAGATGTAATGCAATAGTCATAACCTAGAAGAAATCTTTAGTTTTTTTAGTTTTCATGTTGTTGTCGAGCATGAAATATTTAATAGTTACTACAGAGTGTGAATGGAATTCTAGTTGATGCTAAGCTGTGAAGGTATGGTAGTATTGACTATGCATGCTATGTGAATTGAGAAAAGTGGAAGTCATGTGTAAGTTTAGTGAGTTGGAAACCCTATATTCACTGAGCTTACAACTATGTAAGCATTAAGCATTTAATGCAAAATTTTAGGGGTTATATAGTCATTTCCTGACTCATTTGCATTCATTCAAGAGCAAAGAGAGCATAAAGAGCATGAAGGTTAATTGCAATAGGAGATTCTTGTGTTTTCAAATTGAATTCAATTGTAGCTCAACATATTCATTAGATTGTGAAGGTATTTTACTAGTGCCAAGTTTCGCTGTTTGAGTTTTTGTAAACCCTAGGTATCAAATATGGTAGCATGATCTTCTGAAAATGTTAGAAAAGAGGGAAACAAAGTGTTGAATGTGTAATTGATTAGTCATGAGATTAGACAACCACCTTTCTAGGCACTAATTAAAATTGCATACAAAGGAGACTTGTCTAGTGCGTTATCGATGATACCACCAAAAGTCTTAATGATTTACGATGTCAAGTGTTGCTATACATGGAAAGTTTGAAGTATAAGTGATGTGAAGATAAGGCAATTTTATAGTCAACTTTTTGATGATGGAGTTTTAAGGGAAGAGAATAAAATTGTAGAAAGGAAAGGGTTGACTCGTGCCCTAAATTTCCCTAATGTATTCAAGACTGAATGGATCAAGATTACGCTTAGTAGAATACGTGAAAAATTCATTTGGCTAGAAGATGGACCCATTAATATTACTAAAAGGATCACTAGCCGAGTGGTAGGATACCCTACCCTAGGTCGACCTAAGAGCATGCGAAGTGATTCAAAAGAGATGATTAAGAAGAACAAAGATGCAATTTGGAATAATAGGGGAATGTCTATTGATTCTATCTTAGACCCCCTAATTTCTTTTGCTATGAGAGTGATATCTCATAAGTTTTTTCAATCTTGCAGGATTAAATAGTGTATCTTACATGGCTATAGGTTTGGAATAAAAAATAGTAAAGAGAGACCATACCTATGACCTTGTTGATTTGCAACTTCAACAACTATCTAAAAATTTGTAGGCCATAAGGAAAACCAAGAGTGCATCTTACAAATTTGGCTCTTTTTTAGTTTGTATATTCTTTTATGTGTAGAACACATTTTCTTCATTTAAAAAAGTTTCTTGGAAGATGAAAAGGTCTATTGCAATTGAAATTGGAGAATTCATAGAGCAACTTAGAGACAACTCTGTGTCAGTAATGACAAGTTATTTTGAGAACTTTAAGAAGTCTATGAAGAAAAGGTTAAGAATTCTAGTCTCACTAGTTGAGAAACATTATAATGATGTTTTCCTTCTAGTTGATGTTGATTATACATATGTGCAAGCATTCCTACCTAGGGTTAGATTGCTTAAGCCCTTGCCATATGAGATAAATATTGATGAAGCATCAGTAGCTATTACATCTCTATTGGAAGAGGAAATAGATAAAAGTGCCACCTCATTTGAAAATTATGAGGAAGCCAAGTCCAAAATTACAATTGACTTGAAGAAAACTTTTGTGGTAAGAAACAAGAATAAACTTGTGAAGAAGCCAAAAGAGAGATTTGGTGAAGGGGGAGATGAAGATGAGGAAGAGGAAGAACAAGTCCAAGCCCCTATGGAAATTACTCAAGGACAATGAGAATACGAGGGAGCTCATGAAGAAGTTTTTGAGGGAGAAAAAGTCGAGGAAGCACCCAAGCTTGCTAAAAAGAAAAGGAAGGCCAAAGAGTCTATAGTGGAGAAACCCAAGAAGAAGGTTGTGAACTATCACAACAAAAGCATGTGGTTCTTGTTACAAGGGCTAGCACAAGGGTAGCCACTAAGAAAGTCAAGGTTGTAGAGAAACTTAAAGGTAAGAGGACTATTACTTCAACAGAGTTGAGCCAACCAGTGAAGAAGACATATGAAAGAAGAAAATATGTAGCTTTAGCTGAGTCAGCTGAGGAGAAGACAAAATTAGATGACATGAGTCAATTCAAGGTGGTAAGCCAAAATCCCTCCTCTAATTTAGATAATTTTTGTGACAATATAAAATCAAATTCAAATTTGTTTGGTTTTGCACTCACAGATTTTAATAAGATAGGTAAAGTTGAACAAAATACTATTGAAGAAGCCATATATGTGATGATGGCTACATTAAAAATAACTCTTATAGAGATCTCCAACTCATTACTTAAGAGTCTTTATGATTGAGTTGAGTAGAAATGGAAATACAATTTACAAACAAAAAGAGAGATAAGGGTAACCACTTTAGCGCAAGTCATGCCTAAATTATGAATGATAATGATAGATGAGGCTATGGAGTTGCACAAAAGTAAATTTACTCCAAAATATATAGCATTTAGTATATTGAAGAAGACCATAGAGAATGTGGTAAATAAGAGTAAAGAAATATGGAGAACTATTTTCAAGTTATGAATTCCTGCTATAATAGAGAAAAGTAAGAAAAAAATGCAAAAACCTTAGAAAGTTGAAAAAAAAGGTAGCTGAGATTGCAAAAGATGAGTCAATCAAGGATGGTCATGTTAAAGGCACTAAGGAAACAATAGGAGAAGAGAGCACAATTAAGGAGGACCAGCCAGATGATCAAAGTGTATCTAAGGTACAAGTGTCGAGTGCCAGTTCTCCAAATGAAGACCAAGTAAATCAACAAGACTTAGTGAAAAATCAAGGATGTTTATGACAATCAGTCTAAGAACATCAATCCCTTAACAAATGATGCTTTGAAGAAGATATTGAAGAATTCCACCATGATAACTAATTTATGTACAATTTTTATATTGGTGAGAACTAATGAAATTGCAAACTTAGATATGGTAGCAGAAGGGGAGAAGAAAATTGACCCATTAAGTGTGCCCCTAGAGGTAAAAATTGTAGAAACATAGAGTACAAGCATTGAAAAATAAGGTGTTGTTACAAAACTAGTTGCATTACTTCTTGTGCCATTCATTTCTCACAAGCAAGACTTGATTACAATTGAGAAGGATGGAACATAAACTAGATTAGGTCAAGAAGCAAGTCTTGTACCTAGCCACAGACACAAGGTGAAGAGAAGAAAGAGGATAGTCAGATTGACAAGCGTAAAGATTTGAAGGTGACTACTACTATAGAGGAAGAAATTGCTATCTAGACTCTAGTTACCTTACTAGTTTCTGAGACTCCTACTAGTAGTTAGGTACTTTAGAGGCCATGAGGTCTCAAGACATGCCATTGAAGATATCCAGGCCAAGTGTGGAGACATCTAGTAGATCAGAAGACATATCTAATAGAGATGTGAGTCTTGATGAGGTGATTGAACTTCCAAAGTTTGATCTTACAAAAATTACCATTGAGAAGATGATCATTCTACAAGAATATTTACATAGGGAAAAACATGAAGAGTTGTTGAGAAGGGAGCATAAGTAGAAGAAAATGCTTCATGACATCAAAGACATATTTCTTGATTCTTTCAATCTCCCAAATCCTAATGAAGAGAAACTTATTCTTGAGTAATTGGTAAATGTTGTTGACAAGATAAATGATGACGACCTAGACTCAAACATTAAATTATTGGAGTCGGCAGAAAAGAAGTTTCAGAAAAAAGTTCTTGTATAGATATCTAGTGCCATTGTACTAAGATAGGTTGAGTTAGCAACCAAGATGGAAGATGAGAAAAAGATATTGGAGAATATCTTTTCTCTATACACAAAGCTTTGTGATGTGAATTTATTCACACAAGAAGCACAAGGGGCTATTGATTAGTAGCGTGTAAAAATTGGGATGCAACATTGAAAATCACCATGGAGATCCACAAAACATTTTTGGACAAAGACACTATCAGTGTACCACCCAAATGACATGTGTCAAAAAGGGGGAATGAGAAAGTAAAGGAATGAATATGATAATGGGAACATAGTTTTGAGATGAAAATAGGGGACAACAATAGTACATCATATTTAATCATCGAGAGTTATATAGAATTTAGATACAGCAAGGTACACTCAACTCGAGATGAGTTATAAAATTTTGGAGAGGTATGACTGTTAAGTCATCAGTTGTGCAAAATTTTTAAATTTTGTATGAGATACATATTATCTATGTGATGCAAATAAGTTACGTTGTATATGCATGCCAACGTGTTTTTCCCACTCATGTCAAAGGGGGAGATTGTTGATCTTATTTTGGTTTTGACAAGAAGTGAGAAAACACTTATGTCATTACTTAACATAAATCTGTATGTACCAAATAAGTAGTTTATGTTGAGCAATATACACAATTAGTGCTGAGCACTAGTATGTGCCAAGTAAATGGTATGTGCTGAGTCACTCAAGTTTGAGAAGGAAATATATGCTAAGTGATTCATATGCTGAGTAAAATAATGGATGCTGAGTCATTCATGAACTGAGTTGCAGCATTGAAGAATAATGAATGCCGAGCGTCAGAGCTTTCAAGTGCCAAGTAAATAGTTTTGGACATACTTGTTTGTAATGACATAAAATCCTATGTAAACCATTTTTGGGCTGACTTCAGGATTTTTTTATGATTTTAGAAGATATATATGAAGGTATATTGAGAATCCCTATGCAGTGCATGCAACCAATCATATTGAGGGATGTTTTAAGCGATAAAATGGGTGAATCACAATCATTGATTCGTATCTAAACCTAGGTCACCTATGTCTTCATAAGGAGGGAAAATCCTAAAGTATCATACATGTGTAGATGAGAAGAGAAGGAAGAATGCTTAGTATAATCAAAGCATTTGTGGTGACTATGGAGGTTGTGATCATGTTATGAATTGTAGAATCAGTTATAGAGAATAGAGGAAAGAAAAGAAATGATAGAAGAGATACATCTGATCAGGAGGATCAAGTATACATTAGGAAAGAGGAGATTTTATATCTAGTAGAGAGGTGCTAACCAAAGGATAAGGGCTAAAACATTCTAACATGTGAATCAATAAAAATCTCTTAATCGATTAGTCCTAGCAAGCTTTTGTAAAGACTTTAACAAGGTGCTTACTTTATTGTAAGTTGAAGTCCTCTAACTAGACAAAATTCTAACAGGGTGTTGAAATGCATTAACATGGTAAGATTTAACAGTCTTTGTAAGCCTTTAATAGGGCATACCTTTAATAAGCTAGAGCATACTTTATGATTAAACTTATTGTAACCTTAATTGGATACACTTTACAACTGCAGTAGTGAAGATTTGTGGGTTTCATCCCCACTCTAGTTTACCTTCTCATTGGAGGGTTTCTAGGTAACAAATTTAGTATGTTATGTGTTATTTGTTACATGCTATGGATGAGCATGTTTAGTTTGCTATTTAAATTTACATGCAAATTGTGAGATGGATGTGTGGTTAAATTTTTATGGTTAATGTTTTGAAGTGCTAATTCACACCCACCACACACCCCCCCCCCCCCCCCCGCCCCCCACCCTCACCTTAGGAGTTTACTTTCCAATTGTTAATTCCAATAGTCTATTCTATCATCCCTTTGTCCACATTTTTTATTATTAGGCACACCTTTCATTTTCTATCAATCTTCACTATTGTAGTTTCATTTGGAGAAGGCATCATGATAGAGAGGTAGTGATTCTTCACCTTCATAAAATACTTGCCCATGATTTCTATCCATTTTACCAGGTACACACAATCTAATTCTACTAATTTATGTTTACTTTGGCTTTATTAGAGCTTTATTGATTATAGGAAATACTTAACAAAAATTATTTTTGCCTAAAAACATTAACAAATCCAAATCATTATAGTGTATAAATGTGTCACCTACCTAAAGTAGGCTTTGCAGTGCCAACAAGGGAAGCTAAAACTAGACTCCAATGTCCCTTGCAGACATCTAGGTGTGTATAATTTTCCCTCTTTTGAGGTCCACCATAGAAGTTGATTTTTGCAATACATTTGTTAGATGAAATGTTGATGAATGGTGCTCCCTTTAATACCATAAACCATAAAAGAGAACAAAGAAACAACAACAAATGCAAGAACAAAATATGGACTTCATATTTGTGCTGCAAATGTAGAATTACATAATTCAAAAGAACAATATGCTAACCCACATGGGTGGCTTCACTACCATAATCTGCAAGACAAGCTGCGAATTATCACCCAAAGATGTCCTAGACAATGTTCGGGCCTTTCTTAAATAGGCAATTTTATGTTGCTCAGGAAGGTTCTAGACAATAAAACTTAATACATAGTTCTAACCAACCCTAACAATACATATAGAGTCAGTCAAATACATCTTTGACAATTATTTTAGATATTTTGGGTAGCCCAACATTGAAAGGCCATAACTCTTGAACTGTTGCTTTGATTGGCTATTATAGCCACTTTTTGGAAATGCCAGCTCTTGATCTACAAGCTCAAAATTGGATAAGAACCCTTATGTCAAGTCTTTGGACCTCATCTAGGCACTCTAAGGCATCCAAAGGTGAGCTTGAAGATTTTTTTGCAATTTTTTCCACCCAAAATCCATAATAGTTCTTCTCTAATACTTAAGCTAGAGAAATTAGATATTTATGTTAGGCTTATAAAGCTAAAATGAACCTTCATATAGAAAATGAGAACATTCCAAGCTCGTATGAAAAACTTACTAAAAATAGCAAGTTCCCATATCTAGTACCTCCCTATCTACTAGTCCTTATTAAAAAAGAAAAGACTGAAAATAATTTTTTTTTGGGTGATGCAAGATTGCTCATACACCCAGGATGCTCCTACATTAGACAGTTGGGGAAATTTGAGAAGTGACTCTATCATGTCTCAAGTGTTTAGAGGAAAACCAAGATGGTGAACCTCCTCCCTTGCTAGCCATGATGAATCATCTACTTGCCTCACTTTCCATTCGACCAGGTATTCCTCATAAGTTTTGTTCCTTGTACTTTTTCCAACATGAGTTTCTAGTATCTCCTTAATCTCCTTTATAGCCGAACTAGCTACTAGAATAATCCATTGTGCTTCTGTAATGTCATCTCCATCACCTTCTTTATAATACTTTGTCAAATCTAAAATATTAAATACTGTTGAAATATTCAATTTAGCAGGCAACTCCACTTCATAAGCATTTCTTAAATCATGCCTTTTCACTAACTGGCATAGTCCAAACTTCTTTATCTTCAACTTATTATATGTGCCCATTGGAAAATGCTCCATTTTCAAATGAACCATGACTTCATCTCCAACATGAAAATCTTTATACCTCCTTTTTACATCTGCCTTAGTCTTGTATTGTGTATTTATCTTTATGATGTGCTTCTTCACCTCCTCATGGATGTTCTTCAAATGTTTAACAAATTCTTCTGCTTCATCACTACTTATCTTGCCTTTATCCAGTTACCCAAATTTAGAAGCATTTCTGGGACTAGTCCCATATACAATATGGAATGGTGATTTACTAGTACTCATATTGACAAAATTATTATATGAAAATTTCTTCTGTGGAAAAATCATATCCCATCCTTATGGCTTGTCTCCAACCAAACATCTCAGAAAATTTCCCAGACTCCTATTCACCACTTCTGTTTGTCCATTAGTCTGTGGATGATGTGTAAGAAGTCCATATTTTGTTCTCACATTTTCTTCTTTTTTGTTCTTTTTTTTTTTTTTTTTTCCTGTTATGGTTTACGGTATTAAGGGGAGCACCCTTCATCACATGCCATGGTTGCACGATATGCACAAATGATTATTGGGGATAATGATTTTTAATTTTCAGGAAAATATAGATGGAGCTAATGCCAAACTAATTTGCAGAGACTTCTATTCTTATTCCATATAAAATGAGTGTTAATTTCTACTAACCTCGAGGTTTTTGCTAAATAGAGGGACATTAAAAAGATCTAGTAGCAGAGCCAAGAAATCAGTAATAACCACACAAACTTGCAATGAATTACCAAACAATCATGACAATATAGGTATGTATATATTTGTCGATTCTCCTTTTCCACAATGAAATTGCAATTCTATGAGGTTTTAATTTTCAATAATAAAAATTGCAAAATATCAGTTACCTATCACATAGGTAGGAATAAATTATTTCTAACAGAATAAATATTTTTGGATGTCTGGGTGTGATAGAATTTTTTTTAACCTATTTTATATCATGGAAACAATAAAGCTAACATTTTATTGATAAGACTTACTAAATGTACACATTGGTTTTGTAAACTAATAATTTTGGATTTACTATTTGAAATTGAGATTATCACCAAGTGTTTACTCAAAAATTTTAAGGAAGAAGAGGTCTTAAATACAATGCTAAGAGAAAAATCTTCGCACCTGAATAGTAGGAAAGATGGTAAAATGTTTATAAAAGAAACATGAATAAAAAATGATTTCACATTATATTAAAAAAATAGTGTTACAAATAGGTTGTCATTAGATATGAGCACATTCACCTATGACTATAATATAGGTAACATTGATCGGCAAGGACTTCATTCATAGCCTATTAAACTTTGCTTTGGTCCTAAGCCCATCAATAGAGTGTTCCACTGCCTTGAAATATTATATGCATTTTACTCAATCAACTTGAATTGCCATTGAAATTAAAAATCACTTTATAAAGTCAGACCTAAAAAATGATATTAATTAACGAATCCAGGAATCCTAATTTAGATTAAAAGAAAATGGTCATAACTCACAAGCTTAAAATGAATATTATTGGTCCCTGTTGTAGCCATTGTCGCTCTTCTATTTTGAGCTTCTTAATTGCAATGATAACCAAATACAAATTTTCCTCTTGATTATTGAAATTGAAGAGGGAAATATGCATTGTTGAATCATTTATTCATAAAATCTTTGAAAAGTCCATATTTAGAAGTTTAAAACATCAATGTTTCGGAACTTGTTTTATAAAATGTCACGGAAGTTATCTATCTATACTAAACAAAAGATACTATATAAATTTATTATGTTACTAAATGTTTTTTAGACAATATAATAATTTGAGGTTCTCACAATTATATTTCCATTTTAAATTAACAATTGATTTTAAAACTTTAATACAAAGTTTATAGTTTAAATTATCATTATTTTAATATAAAATATATTGTCATATGATACAACTTTTCTTTGTTGTATCGTTATTACAGTAGCATTTATTTTATTTCTAATATAATTTTTTTTTATTATTATTATTATATTTAAGTTATACAAAACTAAGATATTGATGTTTTACTCCCTAATTGCTTTCTCAATTACTTTCATTTAAAACATTCCTTTTTTCATAACCTTTTTTTGTTAGTACACATTATAGTTTATTAAAAATATCTATTGTTTAGGACTTAAGGTAGTTGGAGTTGTAAGAAAACTCAAAAGCCTTTTTAACAAAATATAAATACTTTTTAATTTTTAATTTATTAAGTTTTTACTATTTTGATAATAATACTTTATTTTTATACGTTAAGAATACTTTATCTAATGTTAAATTTGATATTATCCTATGAATATTAACATATGATCCATAATATATGTATTATTATTTTTATTTTTATATTAAGTCATTTACTATCAAATATATGAGGTCTATAATTTTTAATATTAAAAACTATATTTATTAAATTGGAATATCACTTTGCATATTCATATACAAGCTCACCAAAAAATATTTCTTATCGTAGAAAATTAGTTAAAATTCTATGAATCTTGAAAAAATATATTAAAAAAATGTTAGTATATGAGTTCACCAAAAAAATATTTCTTATGGTGGACAATTAGTTAATATTTTAGTAATGTTAATTTAAAATGTATTAAAAAAATGCTGGAAGAACTTTTTTGTTGAGAGGTTTGAAAAACTAGAATTTTTTTATACAATACTTTTTAAATATTGAGATTTTCATAATGAAAATTAGATGTATATCTATGTCTGTAATATGTCAATGTTTTTAATTTGGTATATTATAAATATGAAATCACAACATTTGGTTTAGTATTTTGGAGTATTTCACTATTTCTCATAGCTTCTGTAGAAGCCATGTGCCCAAATGGCTACCAACACATTATAGAGGAGTTATTAAAAGCTACACAAACTAGGTGGACAAATAATGAAACCGCAAAGGAAAATGAAAAAGGAAAATGTCAACATGACCAACCTAACAACTATAAAACAACTGAAATAGAATTGAGACTGACCTATGGAAAATTATTTTTTATTAGGTTTGTGTTACAATTTTTTTGTTTTGTGATTTTTTGGTGTGTGCTAGTTTCTAAAGCATGTGGGAATTTTAATAAAGCTTTGTCTTTAACTAATGCATATAATATATGCCAATTATAGCTTTGAAGAAATGCAACCTATGACAAGTAAATGTTTCCCAAGAAGTCCACCTTCTAGACAAAAAATATATGAAAATAGAAAAAGAAATAGATAGTATTATGCCTGTAATAAAGATGTAATAGCTACCCGTAGACACTGTAAAATATTATAGAGAGTTTCACCCACCTCTAAACAAATACAATCAGAGAGTACTGTAGAAGTAGCGACTGAGAAAGACCTTTGAAATAGTTAGAGTTTCATTGATTACCACCTTTTGTACTACAAATACATGAAAGTAGAGAAATAATTAGAGAATATTATGCATGTAACAAAGACGTGATCATTTCTCATAGACAAGCTAAAAGATTATAGAGAGTTACAACCACTTCTAAACAAATATAGGCAAACACTATTGTAGAAGAAGCCATAGAGAAATACCTTCAATGATTAGAGTTCCATCAATTACAGAGACAACAAGCTCCACTACATGAACAGTGTACTTACCACCCAAAAAATGCACTCCATGAACTCCGATGACAATAGAGTAGAAAGAGAAATCAAGAATACTATGACAAAGATAAAGATCAAATAGCTACTTAGAGATGTGCTAATAGACTAGGAAAAACCTTCAATCCCTTGCAACAAATAGAAGGACAGAGTATTGAGCACATAAGCACATAACAAATAGTTCCAACATTACAAGAGAAACTGCATGAAGTTCGACAAAATCCATTGCAAGATGAAATGAATAAACATGCAAGGATTAGACAAAGAAATGACTATATAATGGTACAAAAATGACTATATAAGGATTACCCCTTCGATGATCCATGCTTTCTCAACACACATGACATATTATCTGAAGAGCTTGTTCATGACTATGAAGAATTAATTAATCATATTCAAAGACACACAAAATGTAAACAAGGTACATGCATAAGAAAAAAGGGTAAAAAACAAAGAAAAATGTATATCTACTTTATCATGTGATGAGGATGGAAAACATGCATCTAACGCTGAAAAATAATTTGAGACATATACTGACATGTTAAAAAGAATATCTTTAGCCCAACAACCTGAAAAACTAGCTCTTATAGCATACTATAAATTTATGACAAAAATTGTAGCTGAACATGACATAGGTGCACAAAAAACATGTCACATGCTTCAAAAATTGCCTCTTATTGTGTGCAGTCATCCTTTTACATCCTTGAATGTTGGTAAAATGATGTTCCAGTGGATAATAGAAATGTTAGATAGAAAACAAATACATTCCACATACTTATAGGCACACAGTCACTGAACTCTGGAGCTTGAGATGCTAACACTTTTTGAATCTGCACGATCTCACACTTATTCTGCAAATCATAGAAATGATAGGTGGAAAGAAATAAATGTGCAAGACATTGTAAATTTTTACCCAAATTTTAATAGTATTCCACATGTTGAGTTAGACCAATTTGAAATATTTTGTTGGAGTGAGATACTCTTACACAAACATTTTTGTATCCTAGAAAATGACAATGACTTGACAAAAGAAAGAATTATTACAAATTGGAAAAACATGAGTGCAAATAGATATCATGTTTTGAATGTCAATCACATGTTAGAATCGAAGAAGAAGAAGAAGAAGAAGAAGAAGAAGAAAAAGAAGAAGTAGAAAAGGAGCAAGAAATGATGTCGATGAATGAGTGGTAGATGTTGTCATAAATGGGAACTTTACATGGTACTACCCTCAATGAACTTGATATGCTTGGAAAGCATGATTTTGATAACAATAACAAATGGGATCAAATTTTCATTCCCCAAGATCTACATGAAATTGAAACAAAGTTCATAAATATAAAAAAATAACATTGCACAATGTGATAATATCCTACCACATTACCATATACCGAGCTATCCATTGTCAATAAGTCAATAGACAACACTTGCAATAATTATGGAACACAATGAATGTTGACCTCACAAACCTCTTTATATGATTATTCAAGGAAAAATTTGTATAGGAAAATCATACTTGATTCACTGCATAAGAAATGCATTGAACAATAATGGTCAACCACAGAAAGGATAACTACTGGTATTGGCTCCTACAAGTGTTGCTGCATTCAGCATACATGCATCTACTATGTATACAATGCTTAAGATTCTTATTAAACAAATGCACCATTACAAGGGAAAGAATTAACTACATTGCAAGAGGAATTAAAATAAATAAGATAGGTATTCTTATTAATGAACTAAGATTTATTGACCCAAAGCTACTACTGAAAATAGGTAGTAGACTATGACAAGAATTTTGTGAAAATCAACATCTCTTCTTTGGTGGCCTTTCCATCCTATTCGATGACCTCGCCCAACTACCCTTTGTGCTATACACATCACATTCTACTACAAGAACATTGTGAAAGCAATTCAAAAAAACCATCACATTGGATAAAATATTTCACCAACAAGGTGATAACATAGAGCAAGCACAATTTCACTAACTTCTACGAAACTTACAAAATGCAAAATTGACAAAAAAGGACTTGGAGCTCCTACTTACACACACAAACCAAAAATTTCATCATATGAAAAGGATGAATTTGAAAAATCAATACACCTATTTTCTACAAATGATATTGTAAAACTACACAATAAAAATATGATGAAACTATTGAATTGTCCAATTGCAATAAGTATAGCAATAAGGACGACATACAACATGGAATATGCAATTGTTGAAGGAAACTTGAAAAGGAAATCCCATTGTCCAAAGGAAAACATATCATGCTCACAAAAACATATGGACACATGCAGGGCTTGTAAACGGACCATTGGGTGAAACAATTGAGTTTGTTTATAGTGATGGTTCCAAACACCCATACCTTCCAGTATACATTGCAACAAGGATTAATAATTACAATGGTCCTCCATGGGATAAAAATGATCCAAAATTAGTACCAATAATTTTTTTGACCTTGGGCACACAGAGGAAAATACCCATAACAATGGCATGGACTTTAACCATTCACAAATCTCGAGGGATTACACTACACAAAACAACAATTGACATTGGTAAAATTGAAATGCAAGGAATCAAATTCACAACAATATCTAAAGTCAAATCACTAAAAAAATTTCACATCCAACTAGTTTTCCCCCTTGAAAGGTTCTCCAAAATGGAAAAAAATCCTTACACAATCATAACGAAAGGAGAAGAAGCTCGATTACATCAAATTGCTCTCTCAACAATCAAGGTTGCAACATTTTCATGGAATGTGCTCTTGTTATGAAATACATATACAATCATGCTCTTCTCAATATTCTAAAATAATTATGTCTCCACTAATGAAATCTAATTACTTATACAAAAGACCCCAACTCAACATTTCAATGACAAGAAATTGTTCAAATGAATATCTCAAGATATATATAGTTAGAATACATAGAGTTAGAATACATATATAAACAACCAAGACTGAAATAGGCAAGATGATTGATCCAATTAAATTGGGCAATTAGTTCTAAAATATACCAGCATTTACTTGTAATAGGTGTGATATTATATAACCATATAAATTTGCTATTAATTTTTAGCCTGGCATTGTAAAAGAAGAATATTTAAAAATACAATTATTTTGGGGTGTATCGATCATTTGTCATTCTCATGAAAAAATTAACAATTTTTTAATTTGACAATTGGCTTGACCCTTAGACCTATGGGTACAAGTACTAGTTAAGTTGATAGGCTTTTCACTATGGACATCAGCCACTGGTGGGAAATTATCTAATGTTGGAAAATTGTCGAATGGTGCCAAATTGTCTTATGCCATTAAATTCATGAAGTTGTTTGGCCATCAGGATGTTGTGATGCCAAAAATGATGAGTGTTGCATACATTTAGGAAATTTCAGCTAGGTAAATTAACGCTGAGATGTTTGGAGTGACCAAGGTTAATGCAGTGTAGAGCACAAAGGCAGCGTGAAAGGAGTTATCTAGACACCAAGAAACTCTCATGGTCGATTGCTATGGCTCGGTGATATTGTTTAAATATATGGATTAAGGCCACCATCATTTGGGAAATAACTAGACTGAAAATGGAAGAGGGAAATGACTGGATTGAAAATGGAAAAGAGAAAATTATAGAAAACCCTAGAAAGAATGCTTCATTTAACACTAATTTTTTAATAAATATAAATAAAAATATGCTTCGCGTCAAAGAGCTCAGTACAAAGAAAAAGGCAAGAGTTTCAACAACATATCATTCTACATTGTGGATATTTGAAAA